>CM065426.1:26780687-27980687 GCA_033060865.1 Dorcus hopei
TTTTTTCGTAAAATTCCGATGAAATCGTCGGAAAAAATTTTGAAATTTTCTACACAAAAACCTCGATAACTCGAGAACGGTTAGGACTAGCGGCATGAACGACCCATATTTGAAATCGCCGCGTCGAGATCTATAAGATTGGATAAGTTACGAAAGAATTCGAGAAAATGTTTTTTTACCTAAAATTTCCGAACAGATCGTCGGAAAAAAAATTTGAAATTTTTACACAAAACCTCGATAACTCGAGAACGGTTAGGACTAGCGGCATGAACGACCCCATATTTGAAATCGCCGCGTCGAGATCTATAAGATTGGATCAGTTCCGAAAGATTTCGAGAAAATGTTTTTTCGTAAAATTTCCGATCAATCGTCGGAATAAAATATTTAAATTTTTTACAAAAAAACCTCGATAACTCGAGAACGGTTAGGACCAGCGGCATGAACGACCCCATATTTGAAATCGCCGCGTCGAGATCTATAAGATTGGATCAGTTCCGAAAGAATTCGAGAAAATGTTTTTTCGTAAAATTTCCGATGAAATCGTCGGAAAAAATTTTGAAATTTTTACAAAAACCTCGATAACTCGAGAACGGTTAGGACTAGCGGCATGAACGACCCCATATTTGAAATCGCCGCGTCGAGATCTATAAAGATTGATCAGTTCCGAAAGAATTCGAGAAAATGTTTTTTCGTAAAATTTCCGATCAAATCGTCGGAAAAAATTTTGAAATTTTTAAACAAAAACCTCGATAACTCGAGAACGGTTAGGACTAGCGGCATGAACGACCCCATATTTGAAATCGCCGCGTCGAGATCTATAAGATTGGATCAGTTCCGAAAGAATTCGAGAAAATGTTTTTTCGCAAAATTTCCGAAATCGTCGGAAAAAATTTTGAAATTTTTACACAAAACCTCGATAACTCGAGAACGGTTAGGACTAGCGGCATGAACGACCCCATATTTGAAATCGCCGCGTCGAGATCTATAAGATTGGATCAGTTCCGAAAGAATTCGAGAAAATGTTTTTTTTCGCGTAAAATTTCCGACCAAATCGTCGGGAAAAAATTTTTAAATTTTACACAAAAACCTCGATAACTCGAGAACGGTTAGGACTAGCGGCATGAACGACCCCATATTTGAAATCGCCGCGTCGAGATCTATAAGATTGGATCAGTTCCGAAAGAATTCGAGAAAATGTTATTTCGTAAATTTCCGATCAAATCGTCGGAAAAAATTTTGATATTTTTACACAAAAACCTCGATAACTCGAGAACGGTTAGGACTAGCGGCATGAACGACCCCATATTTGAAATCGCCGCGTCGAGATCTATAAGATTGGATCAGTTCCGAAAGAATTCGAGAAAATGTTTTTTTTTCGTAAAATTTCCGATCAAATCGTCGGAAAAAATTTTGAAATTTTTTACACAAAAACCTCGATAACTCGAGAACGGTTAGGACTAGCGGCATGAACGACCCCATATTTGAAATCGCCGCGTCGAGATCTATAAGATTGGATCAGTTCCGAAAGAATTCGAGAAAATGTTTTTTTCGTAAAATTTCCGATCAAATCGTCGGAAAAAAATTTTTGAAATTTTTTACACAAAACCTCGATAACTCGAGAACGGTTAGGACTAGCGGCATGAACGACCCCATATTTGAAATCGCCGCGTCGAGATCTATAAGATTGGATCAGTTCCGAAAGAATTCGAGAAAATGTTTTTTTTCGTAAAATTTCCGATCAAATCGTCGGAAAAAAATTTTGAAATTTTTTACACAAAAACCTCGATAACTCGAGAACGGTTAGGACTAGCGGCATGAACGACCCCATATTTGAAATCGCCGCGTCGAGATCTATAAGATTGGATCAGTTCCGAAAGAATTCGAGAAAATGTTTTTTTCGTAAAATTTCCGATCAAATCGTCGGAAAAAATTTTGAAATTTTTTACACAAAAACCTCGATAACTCGAGAACGGTTAGGACTAGCGGCATGAACGACCCCATATTTGAAATCGCCGCGTCGAGATCTATAAGATTGGATCAGTTCCGAAAGAATTCGAGAAAATGTTTTTTTCGTAAAATTTCCGATCAAATCGTCGGAAAAAAAATTTTTACACAAAACCTCGATAACTCGAGAACGGTTAGGACTAGCGGCATGAACGACCCCATATTTGAAATCGCCGCGTCGAGATCTATAAGATTGGATCAGTTCCGAAAGAATTCGAGAAAATGTTTTTTCGTAAAATTTCCGATCAAAACGTCGGAACAAAATTTTGAAATTTATTACAAATAACCTCGATAACTCGAGAACGGTTAGGACTAGCGGCATGAACGACCCCATATTTGAAATCGCCGCGTCGAGATCTATAAGATTGGATCAGTTCCGAAAGAATTCGAGAAAATATTTCGTAAAATATCCGATCAAATCGTCGGAAAAAAATTTTGAAATCAATTACACCTAAACCTCGATAACTCGAGAACGGTTAGGACTAGCGGCATGAACGACCCCATATTTGAAATCGCCGCGTCGAGATCTATAAGATTGGATCAGTTCCGAAAGAATTCGAGAAAATGTAATTATTCGTAAAATTTCAGATCAAATCGTCGGAAAAAATTTTGAAATTTTTACACAAAAACCTCGATAACTCGAGAACGGTTAGGACTAGCGGCATGAACGACCCCATATTTGAAATCGCCGCGTCGAGATCTATAAGATTGGATCAGTTCCGAAAGAATTCGAGAAAATGATTATGTTCGTAAAATTTCCGATCAAATCGTCGGAAAAAAATTATGAAATTATTTACACAAAAACCTCGATAACTCGAGAACGGTTAGGACTAGCGGCATGAACGACCCCATATTTGAAATCGCCGCGTCGAGATCTATAAGATTGGATCAGTTCCGAAAGAATTCGAGAAAAAGTTTTTTATCGTAAATTTTCCGATAAAATCGTCGGAAAAAAATTTTGAAATTTTTTACACAAAACCTCGATAACTCGAGAACGGTTAGGACTAGCGGCATGAACGACCCCATATTTGAAATCGCCGCGTCGAGATCTATAAGATTGGATCAGTTCCGAAAGAATTCGAGAAAAAGAATTATTTAGAACAATTTCCGATCAAATGGTCGGAAAAAAAATTTGAAATTTTTACACAAAAACCTCGATAACTCGAGAACGGTTAGGACTAGCGGCATGAACGACCCCATATTTGAAATCGCCGCGTCGAGATCTATAAGATTGGATCAGTTCCGAAAGAATTCGAGAAAATGTTTTTTTTCGTAAAATTTCCGATCAAATCGTCGGAAAAAAATTTTGAAATTTTTTACACAAAAACCTCGATAACTCGAGAACGGTTAGGACTAGCGGCATGAACGACCCCATATTTGAAATCGCCGCGTCGAGATCTATAAGATTGGATCAGTTCCGAAAGAATTCGAGAAAATGTTTTTTTTCGTAAAATTTCCGATCAAATCGTCGGAAAAAATTTTGAAATTTTTTACACAAAAACCTCGATAACTCGAGAACGGTTAGGACTAGCGGCATGAACGACCCCATATTTGAAATCGCCGCGTCGAGATCTATAAGATTGGATCAGTTCCGAAAGAATTCGAGAAAATGTTTTTTTCGTAAAATTTCCGATCAAATTTTTTACACAAAAACCTCGATAACTCGAGAACGGTTAGGACTAGCGGCATGAACGACCCCATATTTGAAATCGCCGCGTCGAGATCTATAAGATTGGATCAGTTCCGAAAGAATTCGAGAAAATGTTTTTTTCGTAAAATTTCCGATCAAATCGTCGGAAAAAATTTTGAAATTTTTACACAAAAACCTCGATAACTCGAGAACGGTTAGGACTAGCGGCATGAACGACCCCATATTTGAAATCGCCGCGTCGAGATCTATAAGATTGGATCAGTTCCGAAAGAATTCGAGAAAATGTTTTTTTCGTAAAATTTCCGATCAAATCGTCGGAAAAAAATTTTGAAATTTTTACACAAAAACCTCGATAACTCGAGAACGGTTAGGACTAGCGGCATGAACGACCCCATATTTGAAATCGCCGCGTCGAGATCTATAAGATTGGATCAGTTCCGAAAGAATTCGAGAAAATGTTTTTTCGTAAAATTTCCGATCAAATCGTCGGAAAAAAATTTTGAAATTTTTACACAAAAACCTCGATAACTCGAGAACGGTTAGGACTAGCGGCATGAACGACCCCATATTTGAAATCGCCGCGTCGAGATCTATAAGATTGGATCAGTTCCGAAAGAATTCGAGAAAATGTTTTTTTCTTAAAATTTCCCAACAAATCGTAGGAAAAAATTTTGAAATTTTTTACACAAAAACCTCGATAACTCGAGAACGGTTAGGACTAGCGGCATGAACGACCCCATATTTGAAATCGCCGCGTCGAGATCTATAAGATTGGATCAGTTCCGAAAGAATTCGAGAAAATGTTTTTTGTCGTAAAATTTCCGATCAAATCGTCGGAATTATATTTTTATATTTTTTACACAAAAACCTCGATAACTCGAGAACGGTTAGGACTAGCGGCATGAACGACCCCATATTTGAAATCGCCGCGTCGAGATCTATAAGATTGGATCAGTTCCGAAAGAATTCGAGAAAATGTTTTTTGTCGTAAAATTTCCGATCAAATCGTCGGAAAAAAATTTTGAAATTTTTACACAAAAACCTCGATAACTCGAGAACGGTTAGGACTAGCGGCATGAACGACCCCATATTTGAAATCGCCGCGTCGAGATCTATAAGATTGGATCAGTTCCGAAAGAATTCGAGAAAATGTTTTTTAAACGTAAAATTTCCGATCAAATCGTCGGAAAAAATTTTGAAATTTTACACAAAAACCTCGATAACTCGAGAACGGTTAGGACTAGCGGCATGAACGACCCCATATTTGAAATCGCCGCGTCGAGATCTATAAGATTGGATCAGTTCCGAAAGAATTCGAGAAAATGTTTTTTTTTCGTAAAATTTCCGATCAAATCGTCGGAAAAAAATTTTGAAATTTTTTACACAAAAACCTCGATAACTCGAGAACGGTTAGGACTAGCGGCATGAACGACCCCATATTTGAAATCGCCGCGTCGAGATCTATAAGATTGGATCAGTTCCGAAAGAATTCGAGAAAATGTTTTTTTTCGTAAAATTTCCGATCAAATCGTCGGAAAAAAATTTTGAAATTTTTTACACAAAACCTCGATAACTCGAGAACGGTTAGGACTAGCGGCATGAACGACCCCATATTTGAAATCGCCGCGTCGAGATCTATAAGATTGGATCAGTTCCGAAAGAATTCGAGAAAATGTTTTTTTTCGTAAAATTTCCGATGAAATCGTCGGAAAAAATTTTGAAATTTTTACAAAAACCTCGATAACTCGAGAACGGTTAGGACTAGCGGCATGAACGACCCCATATTTGAAATCGCCGCGTCGAGATCTATAAGATTGGATCAGTTCCGAAAGAAATCGAGAAAATGTTTTTATTCGTAAAATTTCCGATCAAAAAGTCGGAAAAAAATTTTGAAATTTTTTACACAAAATCCTCGATAACTCGAGAACGGTTAGGACTAGCGGCATGAACGACCCCATATTTGAAATCGCCGCGTCGAGATCTATAAGATTGGATCAGTTCCGAAAGAATTAGAGAAAACGATATTTTTCGACAAATATCCGACCAAATCGTCGGACAAAAGTATTGAAATATTTTACACACAAACCTCGATAACTCGAGAACGGTTAGGACTAGCGGCATGAACGACCCCATATTTGAAATCGCCGCGTCGAGATCTATAAGATTGGATCAGTTCCGAAAGAATTCGAGAAAAATGTTTTTTCGTAAAATTTCCGATCAAATCGTCGGAAAAAATTTTGAAATTTTTACACAAAACCTCGATAACTCGAGAACGGTTAGACTAGCGGCATGAACGACCCCATATTTGAAATCGCCGCGTCGAGATCTATAAGATTGGATCAGTTCCGAAAGAATTCGAGAAAATGTTTTTTCGTAAAATTTCCGATCAAATCGTCGGAAAAAATTTTGAAATTTTTACACAAAACCTCGATAACTCGAGAACGGTTAGGACTAGCGGCATGAACGACCCCATATTTGAAATCGCCGCGTCGAGATCTATAAGATTGGATCAGTTCCGAAAGAATTCGAGAAAATGTTTTTTTCGTAAAATTTCCGATCAAATCGTCGGAAAAAATTTTGAAATTTTTTACACAAAAACCTCGATAACTCGAGAACGGTTAGGACTAGCGGCATGAACGACCCCATATTTGAAATCGCCGCGTCGAGATCTATAAGATTGGATCAGTTCCGAAAGAATAAGAGAAAATGTAATTTATCGTAAAAATTACGATCAAATCGTCGGAAAAAAAATTTAGAAATTTTTACAAAAACCTCGATAACTCGAGAACGGTTAGGACTAGCGGCATGAACGACCCCATATTTGAAATCGCCGCGTCGAGATCTATAAGATTGGATCAGTTCCGAAAGAATTCGAGAAAATGTTTTTGAACGGAAAATTTCCGACCAAATCGTCGGAAAAAAAATTTTGAAATTTTTTACACAAAAACCTCGATAACTCGAGAACGGTTAGGACTAGCGGCATGAACGACCCCATATTTGAAATCGCCGCGTCGAGATCTATAAGATTGGATCAGTTCCGAAAGAATTCGAGAAAATGTTTTTTTCGTAAAATTTCCGATCAAATCGTCGGAAAAAATTTTGAAATTTTGACACAAAAACCTCGATAACTCGAGAACGGTTAGGACTAGCGGCATGAACGACCCCATATTTGAAATCGCCGCGTCGAGATCTATAAGATTGGATCAGTTCCGAAAGAATTCGAGAAAATGTTTTTTCGTAAAATTTCCGATCAAATCGTCGGAAAAAATTTTGAAATTTTTACACAAAAACCTCGATAACTCGAGAACGGTTAGGACTAGCGGCATGAACGACCCCATATTTGAAATCGCCGCGTCGAGATCTATAAGATTGGATCAGTTCCGAAAGAATTCGAGAAAATGTTTTTTCGTAAAATTTCCGATCAAATCGTCGGAAAAAATTTTGAATTTTTACACAAAACCTCGATAACTCGAGAACGGTTAGGACTAGCGGCATGAACGACCCCATATTTGAAATCGCCGCGTCGAGATCTATAAGATTGGATCAGTTCCGAAAGAATTCGAGAAAATCTTTAATAACGTAAAATTTCCGATCAAATCTTCGGAAAAAAATTTTGAAATTTTTTCACAAAAACCTCGATAACTCGAGAACGGTTAGGACTAGCGGCATGAACGACCCCATATTTGAAATCGCCGCGTCGAGATCTATAAGATTGGATCAGTTCCGAAAGAATTCGAGAAAATGATTTTTTTCGTAAAATTTCCGATCAAATCGTCGGAAAATGATTTTGAAATTTTCTACACAACAACCTCGATAACTCGAGAACGGTTAGGACTAGCGGCATGAACGACCCCATATTTGAAATCGCCGCGTCGAGATCTATAAGATTGGATCAGTTCCGAAAGAATTCGAGAAAATGTTTTTTTTCGTAAAATTTCCGATCAAATCGTTATAAATAAATTTTTTTAATTTTTTACACAAAAACCTCGATAACTCGAGAACGGTTAGGACTAGCGGCATGAACGACCCCATATTTGAAATCGCCGCGTCGAGATCTATAAGATTGGATCAGTTCCGAAAGAATTCGAGAAAATGTTTTTTCGTAAAATTTCCGATCAAATCGTCGGAAAAAATTTTGAAATTTTTACACAAAAACCCTCGATAACTCGAGAACGGTTAGGACTAGCGGCATGAACGACCCCATATTTGAAATCGCCGCGTCGAGATCTATAAGGTAGGATCAGTTCCGAAAGAATTCGAGAAAATGTTTTTTTTCGTAAAATTTCCGATCAAATCGTCGGAAAAAAATTTTGAAATTTTTACACAAAAACCTCGATAACTCGAGAACGGTTAGGACTAGCGGCATGAACGACCCCATATTTGAAATCGCCGCGTCGAGATCTATAAGATTGGATCAGTTCCGAAAGAATTCGAGAAAATGTCTTTTTTCGTAAAATTTCCGATCAAATCGTCGGAAAAAAATTTTTTACACAAAAACCTCGATAACTCGAGAACGGTTAGGACTAGCGGCATGAACGACCCCATATTTGAAATCGCCGCGTCGAGATCTATAAGATTGGATCAGTTCCGAAAGAATTCGAGAAAATGTTTTTTGTCGTAAAATTTCCGATCAAATCGTCGGAAAAAAATTTTGAAATTTTTTACACAAAAACCTCGATAACTCGAGAACGGTTAGGACTAGCGGCATGAACGACCCCATATTTGAAATCGCCGCGTCGAGATCTATAAGATTGGATCAGTTCCGAAAGAATTCGAGAAAATATTTTTTTAGTAAAATTTCCGATCAAATCGTAGGTTAAAATTTTTTTTCACAAAAACCTCGATAACTCGAGAACGGTTAGGACTAGCGGCATGAACGACCCCATATTTGAAATCGCCGCGTCGAGATCTATAAGATTGGATCAGTTCCGAAAGAATTCGAGAAAATGATTTTTTTCGTAAAATTTCCGATCAAATCGTCTGAAAAAAATATTGAAATATTTTACACAAAAACCTCGATAACTCGAGAACGGTTAGGACTAGCGGCATGAACGACCCCATATTTGAAATCGCCGCGTCGAGATCTATAAGATTGGATCAGTTCCGAAAGAATTCGAGAAAATGTTTTTTTTCGTAAAATTTCCGATCAAATCGTCGGAAAAAATTTTTGAAATTTTTTAATCACACACCTCGATAACTCGAGAACGGTTAGGACTAGCGGCATGAACGACCCCATATTTGAAATCGCCGCGTCGAGATCTATAAGATTGGATCAGTTCCGAAAGAATTCGAGAAAATGTTTTTTTGCGTAAAATTTCCGATCAAATCGTCGGAAAAAATTTTGTAATTTAGTACACAAAAACCTCGATAACTCGAGAACGGTTAGGACTAGCGGCATGAACGACCCCATATTTGAAATCGCCGCGTCGAGATCTATAAGATTGGATCAGTTCCGAAAGAATTCGAGAAAAAGTTTAATTTCGTAAAATTTCCTATCAACTCGTCGGAATAAATTTATGAAATTTTTTACACAAGAACCTCGATAACTCGAGAACGGTTAGGACTAGCGGCATGAACGACCCCATATTTGAAATCGCCGCGTCGAGATCTATAAGATTGGATCAGTTCCGAAAGAATTCGAGAAAATGATTTTTTTCGTAAAATTTCCGATCAAATCGTCGGAAAAAAATTTTGAAATTTTTTACACAAAAACCTCGATAACTCGAGAACGGTTAGGACTAGCGGCATGAACGACCCCATATTTGAAATCGCCGCGTCGAGATCTATAAGATTGGATCAGTTCCGAAAGAATTCGAGAAAATGCTTTTTTTCGTAAAATTTCCGATCAAATCGTCTGAAAAAAATTTTGAAATTTTTTACACAAAAACCTCGATAACTCGAGAACGGTTAGGACTAGCGGCATGAACGACCCCATATTTGAAATCGCCGCGTCGAGATCTATAAGATTGGATCAGTTCCGAAAGAATTCGAGAAAATTACTTTTTTCGTAACATTTCCGATCAAATCGTCGGAAAAAAATTTTTTAATGTTTTACCCTACACCATCGATAACTCGAGAACGGTTAGGACTAGCGGCATGAACGACCCCATATTTGAAATCGCCGCGTCGAGATCTATAAGATTGGATCAGTTCCGAAAGAATTCGAGAAAATGATTTTTTTCGTAAAATTTCCGATCAAATGGTCGGAAAAAATTTTGAAATTTTTTACACAAAAACCTCGATAACTCGAGAACGGTTAGGACTAGCGGCATGAACGACCCCATATTTGAAATCGCCGCGTCGAGATCTATAAGATTGGATCAGTTCCGAAAGAATTCGAGAAAATGTTTTTTTTCGTAAAATTTCCGATCAAATCGTCGGAAAAAAATTTTGAAATTTTTTACACAAAAAACTCGATAACTCGAGAACGGTTAGGACTAGCGGCATGAACGACCCCATATTTGAAATCGCCGCGTCGAGATCTATAAGATTGGATCAGTTCCGAAAGAATTCGAGAAAATGTATTTTAACGTAAAATTTCCGATCAATTCGTCGGTTAAAAATTTTGAAATTTTTTACACTAAAACCTCGATAACTCGAGAACGGTTAGGACTAGCGGCATGAACGACCCCATATTTGAAATCGCCGCGTCGAGATCTATAAGATTGGATCAGTTCCGAAAGAATTCGAGAAAATGTTTTTTTTTCGTAAAATTTCCGATCAAATCGTCGGAAAAAAATTTTGAAATTTTTTACACAAAAACCTCGATAACTCGAGAACGGTTAGGACTAGCGGCATGAACGACCCCATATTTGAAATCGCCGCGTCGAGATCTATAAGATTGGATCAGTTCCGAAAGAATTCGAGAAAATGTTTTTGTTCGTAAAATTTCCGATCAAATCGTAGGAAAAAAATTTTGACATATTTTACACAAACACCTCGATAACTCGAGAACGGTTAGGACTAGCGGCATGAACGACCCCATATTTGAAATCGCCGCGTCGAGATCTATAAGATTGGATCAGTTCCGAAAGAATTCGAGAAAATGTTTTTTTTCGTAAAATTTCCGATCAAATCGTCGGAAAAAAATTTTGAAATATTTTACACAAAAACCTCGATAACTCGAGAACGGTTAGGACTAGCGGCATGAACGACCCCATATTTGAAATCGCCGCGTCGAGATCTATAAGATTGGATCAGTTCCGAAAGAATTCGAGAAAATGTTTTTTTTCGTAAAATTTCCGATCAAATCGTCGGATATAAATTTTGAAATTTTTTACACACAAACCTCGATAACTCGAGAACGGTTAGGACTAGCGGCATGAACGACCCCATATTTGAAATCGCCGCGTCGAGATCTATAAGATTGGATCAGTTCCGAAAGAATTCGAGAAAATGTTTTTTTCGTAAAATTTCCGATCAAATCGTCGGAAAAAAATTTTGAAATTTTTACACAAAAACCTCGATAACTCGAGAACGGTTAGGACTAGCGGCATGAACGACCCCATATTTGAAATCGCCGCGTCGAGATCTATAAGATTGGATCAGTTCCGAAAGAATTCGAGAAAATGTTTTTTTTCGTAAAATTTCCGATCAAATCGTCGGAAAAAAATTTTGAAATATTTTACACAAAAACCTCGATAACTCGAGAACGGTTAGGACTAGCGGCATGAACGACCCCATATTTGAAATCGCCGCGTCGAGATCTATAAGATTGGATCAGTTCCGAAAGAATTCGAGAAAATGAAATTATTCGTAAAATTTCCGATCAAATCGTCGGAATAATTTTTGAAATTTTTTACACAAAAACCTCGATAACTCGAGAACGGTTAGGACTAGCGGCATGAACGACCCCATATTTGAAATCGCCGCGTCGAGATCTATAAGATTGATCAGTTCCGAAAGAATTCGAGAAAATGTATATTATCGTTACATTTCCGACCAAATCGTCGGAAAAAAAGTTTGAAATTTTTACACAAAAACCTCGATAACTCGAGAACGGTTAGGACTAGCGGCATGAACGACCCCATATTTGAAATCGCCGCGTCGAGATCTATAAGATTGATCAGTTCCGAAAGAATTCGAGAAAATGTTTTTTTCGTAAAATTTCCGATCAAATCGTCGGAAAAAATTTTGAAATTTTTACACAAAACCTCGATAACTCGAGAACGGTTAGGACTAGCGGCATGAACGACCCCATATTTGAAATCGCCGCGTCGAGATCTATAAGATTGGATCAGTTCCGAAAGAATTCGAGAAAATGTTTTATTTCGTAAAATTTCCGATCAAATTGTCGGAAAAATATTTGAAATTTATTACACAAAAACCTCGATAACTCGAGAACGGTTAGGACTAGCGGCATGAACGACCCCATATTTGAAATCGCCGCGTCGAGATCTATAAGATTGGATCAGTTCCGAAAGAATTCGAGAAAATGTTTTTTTCGTAAAATTTCCGATCAAATCGTCGGAAAAAATTTTGAAATTTTTACACAAAAACCTCGATAACTCGAGAACGGTTAGGACTAGCGGCATGAACGACCCCATATTTGAAATCGCCGCGTCGAGATCTATAAGATTGGATCAGTTCCGAAAGAATTCGAGAAAATGTTTTTTCGTAAAATTTCCGATCAAATCGTCGGAAAAAATTTTGAAATTTTTTACACAAAAACCTCGATAACTCGAGAACGGTTAGGACTAGCGGCATGAACGACCCCATATTTGAAATCGCCGCGTCGAGATCTATAAGATTGGATCAGTTCCGAAAGAATTCGAGAAAATGTTTTTTCGTAAAATTTCCGATCAAATCGTCGGAAAAAATTTTGAAATTTTTACACAAAAACCTCGATAACTCGAGAACGGTTAGGACTAGCGGCATGAACGACCCCATATTTGAAATCGCCGCGTCGAGATCTATAAGATTGGATCAGTTCCGAAAGAATTCGAGAAAATGTTTTTTTCGTAAAATTTCCGATCAAATCGTCGGAAAAAATTTTGAAATTTTTACACAAAAACCTCGATAACTCGAGAACGGTTAGGACTAGCGGCATGAACGACCCCATATTTGAAATCGCCGCGTCGAGATCTATAAGATTGGATCAGTTCCGAAAGAATTCGAGAAAATGTTTTTTTCGTAAAATTTCCGATCAAATCGTCGGAAAAAATTTTGAAATTTTTACACAAAAACCTCGATAACTCGAGAACGGTTAGGACTAGCGGCATGAACGACCCCATATTTGAAATCGCCGCGTCGAGATCTATAAGATTGGATCAGTTCCGAAAGAATTCGAGAAAATGTTTTTTTCGTAAAATTTCCGATCAAATCGTCGGAAAAAATTTTGAAATTTTTACACAAAACCTCGATAACTCGAGAACGGTTAGGACTAGCGGCATGAACGACCCCATATTTGAAATCGCCGCGTCGAGATCTATAAGATTGGATCAGATCATAAAGAAAACGATAAAATGATTTATACTTAAAATTTCCGATGAAATCGTCGGAAAAAATTTTGAAATTTTTACACAAAAACCTCGATAACTCGAGAACGGTTAGGACTAGCGGCATGAACGACCCCATATTTGAAATCGCCGCGTCGAGATCTGTAAGATTGGATCAGTTCCGAAAGAATTCGAGAAAATGTTTTTTCGTAAAATTTCCGATCAAATCGTCGGAAAAAATTTTGAAATTTTTTACACAAAACCTCGATAACTCGAGAACGGTTAGGACTAGCGGCATGAACGACCCCATATTTGAAATCGCCGCGTCGAGATCTATAAGATTGGATCAGTTCCGAAAGAATTCGAGAAAATGTTTTTTCGTAAAATTTCCGATGAAATCGTCGGAAAAAATTTTGAAATTTTTACACAAAAACCTCGATAACTCGAGAACGGTTAGGACTAGCGGCATGAACGACCCCATATTTGAAATCGCCGCGTCGAGATCTATAAGATTGGATCAGTTCCGAAAGAATTCGAGAAAATGTTTTTTCGTAAAATTTCCGATGAAATCGTCGGAAAAATTTTGAAATTTTTACACAAAAACCTCGATAACTCGAGAACGGTTAGGACTAGCGGCATGAACGACCCCATATTTGAAATCGCCGCGTCGAGATCTATAAGATTGGATCAGTTCCGAAAGAATTCGAGAAAATATTTTTTTCGTAAAATTTCCGATGAAATAGTCGGAAAAACATTTCGAAAATTTTTACACAAAAACCTCGATAACTCGAGAACGGTTAGGACTAGCGGCATGAACGACCCCATATTTGAAATCGCCGCGTCGAGATCTATAAGATTGGATCAGTTCCGAAAGAATTCGAGAAAAAGATTTTTTTCGTAAAATTTCCGATGAAAACGTCGGAAAAAATTTTTGAAATTTTTTACACAAAAACCTCGATAACTCGAGAACGGTTAGGACTAGCGGCATGAACGACCCCATATTTGAAATCGCCGCGTCGAGATCTATAAGATTGGATCAGTTCCGAAAGAATTCGAGAAAATGTTTTTTTTCGTAAATTTTCCGATCAAATGGTCGGAAAAAATTTTGAAATTTTTACACAAAAACCTCGATAACTCGAGAACGGTTAGGACTAGCGGCATG
The DNA here is from genome assembly GCA_033060865.1 of Dorcus hopei. Taxonomy (NCBI): domain Eukaryota; kingdom Metazoa; phylum Arthropoda; class Insecta; order Coleoptera; family Lucanidae; genus Dorcus; species Dorcus hopei. The sequence continues at coordinate 26,794,942 of CM065426.1, forward strand.
AACGACCCCATATTTGAAATCGCCGCGTCGAGATCTATAAGATTGGATCAGTTCCGAAAGAATTCGAGAAAATGTTTTTTCGTAAAATTTCTGAACGGTCGGAAAATTAATTTGAAATTTTTTACTCATAAACCTCGATAACTCGAGAACGGTTAGGACTAGCGGCATGAACGACCCCATATTTGAAATCGCCGCGTCGAGATCTATAAGATTGGATCAGTTCCGAAAGAATTCGAGAAAATGTTTTTTCGTAAAATTTCCGATCAAATGGTCGGAAAAAATTTTGAAATTTTTACACAAAACCTCGATAACTCGAGAACGGTTAGGACTAGCGGCATGAACGACCCCATATTTGAAATCGCCGCGTCGAGATCTATAAGATTGGATCAGTTCCGAAAGAATTCGAGAAAAAATATATTATAGTAAAATATCAGATCAAATGGTAGGAAAATAAAATTGAAATTTTTACACAAAAACCTCGATAACTCGAGAACGGTTAGGACTAGCGGCATGAACGACCCCATATTTGAAATCGCCGCGTCGAGATCTATAAGATTGGATCAGTTCCGAAAGAATTCGAGATAATGTTTTTTCGTAAAATTTCCGATCAAATGGTCGGAAAAGATTTTGAAATTTTTTACACAAAAACCTCGATAACTCGAGAACGGTTAGGACTAGCGGCATGAACGACCCCATATTTGAAATCGCCGCGTCGAGATCTATAAGATTGGATCAGTTCCGAAAGAATTCGAGAAAATGTTTTTTTCGTAAAATTTCCGATCAAATGGTCGGAAAAAATTTTGAAATATTTCACACAAAAACCTCGATAACTCGAGAACGGTTAGGACTAGCGGCATGAACGACCCCATATTTGAAATCGCCGCGTCGAGATCTATAAGATTGGATCAGTTCCGAAAGAATTCGAGAAAATGTTTTTTTTCGTAAAATTTCCGATCAAATGATCGGAAAAAATTTTGAAATTTTTAACACAAAAACCTCGATAACTCGAGAACGGTTAGGACTAGCGGCATGAACGACCCCATATTTGAAATCGCCGCGTCGAGATCTATAAGATTGGATCAGTTCCGAAAGAATTCGAGAAAATGTTTTATTTCGTACAATGTCCGATCCAATGGTCGTAAATAAAGTTAGAAATTATTTTCACAACTACCTCGATAACTCGAGAACGGTTAGGACTAGCGGCATGAACGACCCCATATTTGAAATCGCCGCGTCGAGATCTATAAGATTGGATCAGTTCCGAAAGAATTCGAGAAAATGTTTTTTCGTAAAATTTCCGATGAAATCGTCGGAAAAAATTTTGAAATTTTTACACAAAAACCTCGATAACTCGAGAACGGTTAGGACTAGCGGCATGAACGACCCCATATTTGAAATCGCCGCGTCGAGATCTATAAGATTGGATCAGTTCCGAAAGAATTCGAGAAAATGTTTTTTTCGTAAAATTTCCGATGAAATCGTCGGAAAAAATTTTGAAATTTTTACACAAAAACCTCGATAACTCGAGAACGGTTAGGACTAGCGGCATGAACGACCCCATATTTGAAATCGCCGCGTCGAGATCTATAAGATTGGATCAGTTCCGAAAGAATTCGAGAAAATGTTTTTTCGTAAAATTTCCGATGAAATCGTCTGAAAAAATTTGTGCAATTTATTACACAAAAACCTCGATAACTCGAGAACGGTTAGGACTAGCGGCATGAACGACCCCATATTTGAAATCGCCGCGTCGAGATCTATAAGATTGGATCAGTTCCGAAAGAATTCGAGAAAATGTTTTTCCTAAAATTTACGATCAAATGGTCGGAAAAAATTTTGAAATTTTGACACAAAAACCTCGATAACTCGAGAACGGTTAGGACTAGCGGCATGAACGACCCCATATTTGAAATCGCCGCGTCGAGATCTATAAGATTGGATCAGTTCCGAAAGAATTCGAGTAAATGTTTTTTTTCCTAAAATTTCCGATCAAATGGTCGGAAAAAAATTTTGAAATTTTTTACACAAAAACCTCGATAACTCGAGAACGGTTAGGACTAGCGGCATGAACGACCCCATATTTGAAATCGCCGCGTCGAGATCTATAAGATTGGATCAGTTCCGAAAGAATTCGAGAAAATTTTTTTTTCGTAAAATTTCCGATCAAATGGTCGGAAAAAAAATTTGAAATTTTTTACACAAAAACCTCGATAACTCGAGAACGGTTAGGACTAGCGGCATGAACGACCCCATATTTGAAATCGCCGCGTCGAGATCTATAAGATTGGATCAGTTCCGAAAGAATTCGAGAAAATGTTTAGTTTCGTAAAATTTGCGATCCAATGGTCGGAAAACAATTTTGAAATATTTTACACAAAAACCTCGATAACTCGAGAACGGTTAGGACTAGCGGCATGAACGACCCCATATTTGAAATCGCCGCGTCGAGATCTATAAGATTGGATCAGTTCCGAGAGAATTCGAGAAAATGTTTTTTTTCGTAAAATTTCCGATCAAATGGTCGTAAACAAAATTAGAAATTTTTTTCGACAAAAGCTCGATAACTCGAGAACGGTTAGGACTAGCGGCATGAACGACCCCATATTTGAAATCGCCGCGTCGAGATCTATAAGATTGGATCGGTTCCGAAAGAATTCGAGAAAATGTTTTTTTTCGTAAAATTTCCGATCAAATGGTCGGAAAAAATTTTGAAATTTTTTACACAAAAACCTCGATAACTCGAGAACGGTTAGGACTAGCGGCATGAACGACCCCATATTTGAAATCGCCGCGTCGAGATCTATAAGATTGGATCAGTTCCGAAAGAATTCGAGAAAATGTTTTTTGTAAAAATTCCGATCAAATGGTCGGAAAAAATTTTGAAATTTTTTACACAAAAACCTCGATAACTCGAGAACGGTTAGGACTAGCGGCATGAACGACCCCATATTTGAAATCGCCGCGTCGAGATCTATAAGATTGGATCAGTTCCGAAAGAATTCGAGAAAATGTTTTTTTTCGTAAAATTTCCGATCAAATGGTCGGAAAAAATTTTGAAATTTTTTACACAAAAACCTCGATAACTCGAGAACGGTTAGGACTAGCGGCATGAACGACCCCATATTTGAAATCGCCGCGTCGAGATCTATAAGATTGGATCAGTTCCGAAAGAATTCGAGAAAATGTTTTTCCTAAAATTTCCGATCAAATGGTCGGAAAAAAATTTTGAAATTTTTTACACAAAAACCTCGATAACTCGAGAACGGTTAGGACTAGCGGCATGAACGACCCCATATTTGAAATCGCCGCGTCGAGATCTACAGGATTGGATCAGTTCCGAAAGAATTCGAGAAAATGTTTTTTTTCGAAAAATTTCAAAATTTTTTTCCGACGATTTGATCGGAAATTTTTCGAAAAAAAACATTTTCTCGAGTTCTTTCGGAACTGATCCAGTCTTATAGATCTCGACGCGGCGATTTCAAATATGGGGTCGTTCATGCCGCTAGTCCTAACCGTTCTCGAGTTATCGAGGTTTTCGTGTAAAAAATTTCAAAATTTTTTCCGACGATTTGATCGGAAATTCTTCGAAAAAAAAAACATTTTCTCGAATTCTTTCGGAACTGATCCAATCTTATAGATCTCGACGCGGCGATTTCAAATATGGGGTCGTTCATGCCGCTAGTCCTAACCGTTCTCGAGTTATCGAGGTTTTTGCTAAAGTCCTTAGATTGATGATAATTATAGGGACTTTATATTTACCGCAATTAAATACTTATTTGGCTTTGCCCGCATTAAATATTTCATCCGAAAGCCTACTCTGAACAGCAGTGTCGCCAACTTAGTGGTTTTTACACTAAATTTAGTGATTTTTAATTTAAGTTTGTGATTTTTTCTTAATTTAGTGTTTAGTGCTTTTTTTGGTGATTTCTTAAAATAAAACCGTGAAATCTTGTGAATTATTGTAGAAGTCAATTTTTTGAAAACGTTGTTCAAATTGCTGACACTGAAGCCAAGCAGCTTAAGTTTTTAGTTTTTTATTGTTGTGAAACTTTGTGTTGGTATTATTTCTGTAGTTTGTGTCGATTTGCGAAAATCAACAACCAACAGATGGCGCTTTTAATAAGGAAAACAAAGAGTAGTCATTAAGGCTTGCTCTTGCTCCCATTTGTTATTATTATTATTATGTTAGATGAAGTCTTTGCATAGGCTTAAGCATGCTAGTCACACAATACGTATGTTAAGAATATTTATTCGTGTGGAATCGTCACACACAAATTACAATAATTCAATTTCATGTTTTTCATAGGTTAACCAAATGTCATTCCAATGATTTCCTTATTATAGGACACTTCGCAAAACTTCTACTAGGTGCCGGCCACTCCTTGATTTTCTCAATTGTTAATTTTCAAGCGCGCGTTTTTCCCGTATAGTAATGTTACTGTTTTTATGTTTATTTTTTTTAACATGTTTCATTTTATAAATTTAATAAAATTTTAATGAAAACTTGTGGCAGCATACTTATTTTTTAGTGGTTTCCGACATCCGTTTTAGTGAAAACTTTTTTCGACTGTTGGCAACACTGCTGAATAGTAAACACTCAACGTACCTACAAAGGGCATCTGTAGGTCTGTTTGTTTGTACTGCCCGGAGTTACTCTAAAAGTGGTAAAATGTAATTTTCAGTCTAATTCGTTTCTTTTGGACCGAAAAAACTTCGAATTTGATTGAAAACTACATTTTACCACTTTTAGAGTAACTCTGAGCAATACAAACAAACAGACCTACTGCAAATAAAAACAAACAAGAAATACTGAACGATGGCGGCAAATTCAAAAACGAAATATCCAATTCTGATTCCCACAGCCACAGGTGTTTGGTGGCGCTTAGTTCGCGGCGAATGTTTACAGGTGGCAGCACGCAAGCAAAACCTGTTTTCAAAGTGGGTGTTTTTAGTCGCGTTCTGTACTCCGCTAATGGCACACGGTGGATCCGTCTGTGTAACCACTTGAATCGTTTAGTTCTTAGTTTAGAATACGCCACTCGACCTTATAAGTTAACAAGTGAGTACAACGTTCTATTTATAAACGCTTTCGGAGAGATCGTCTTCCTGGGTCGAACGAAACGCGACTCTTTTTTCTTTTCTTTTTTTCCTGTTTTGTTTTCGCCGAAGTAACTGTTCCACCACGGTTTCCGATCGCCGAGTTTTTAACATTTTTCTCGCGCACCGCCAGCAAATAATTTCTTGACTTTCTATGCCGACGACGGTTTTGTAATGTTATTGTGTTTTAGAAAGGCGTGTTTAGAATTCGCGTGCTGACTGCAAACGGCGATTTTTTTTCCCTGGTCGGTATTCTAGTGCTTCAATTAATCAAAAAGGAAAAAAGAAAAAAAAAACACATCAAGCGAGCGTTTGTTTGTTTGACGTTTACGGCGATTAGAAACTAAAAAATGCGTAAAATAAAAAACAGGTGATTAACGTGGAAAATATTGTTGCGGCGGCGTTGCAGCGAGCGAGAGTCTCCTTTGTGGTAATCGACGTAAAAAGTAAAATTAGTTTTGAAAGTAAGACCGCCGCCGCCATATGCTGCGGTGCGATTAGCCTGGTCTCTTAATTCATGCTTTATGCGTGAAACGTGCTCGTTATTTTATTATTTTTTCACGCGATTGTGCACGCAAGCGGGGGGATTCTTTTCGGTCGTAAAATCGTGCAACGCCGCCGAATGCAATCACATTTAAGAGGTGACCGATGCATAACGGATGTAAATTTAAAAAAAAGGAACGATTTTTAAGGCCGGCGACCAACCGATTTGTGTGCGGCGTTGCCAGAATCACACAAATTTCTCCACGTTGAATTTCGATTTAGAAAGAAATCAATCTTAAGCCTGGTCTACGCGTAACGTTTTGTCGTCCGATTAGACCGACGCATGTCTACATGCATTGACTTGTCTGTGGTCTTGCTTGTACACAAAGTTCCTGCCCATCATTTGCGAATTTTGTCAAACCTCGGTTCATGCAAAACGTCCAACTTCCGTCTACACGTAGTATTTTGTTTGACAAATCTGACATGATTATGCAAGACTGGCGACAAAACGTTACGTGTAGGCCAGGCTTTACTCATACCAACATTTGTCCGCATTCATAGTGCTTCCTTGAATGAGGAACCCCTTAAGCCTGGTCTACACGTGACGTTTTGTCGTCAGTCTTGCATAATCATGCCAGATTTGTCAAACAAAAACTACGTGTAGACGGAAGTTGGACGTTTTGCATGAACTGAGGTTTGACAAAACTTGCAAAAGACTGATGGGCTGGAGCTTTGTGTACAAGCAAGATGGCAGACAAGTCAGTGCATGTAGACATGCCTAATCGGACGACAAAACGTTACGTGTAGACCAGACTTTAGAGTGTGAGTTGTTAAATGCAACTGCTTTACAACAATCCCATTCTAAGGGGTTCCTCATTCAAGGAAGCACTATAGTATGAATACGGACAATTATCTTTTGTATAATCACAGAGAAAATGATAATTGAAAAAAAGTTTAAGGCCGGCGACCAACCTAGTTAAATGTCAATGTCAATCTTACAGACTTAAGGCCGTAAATCAACTTTGCAACGAGTATTTCTTTTTTTTTAAACTTGGCGTCGAAGTTGGCCGTGATAAGGTGCTTATTGTGAACGCACCACAATTTTGTTGTATTTGTTGTAAATCTTACTTTCTTCTCGTCTATTTTCATCGTTACAACAGATCTCGTTCTTATTGTCGTTTTTCGTTTGTTACAATGGATTACATTCTCGTGTTGTCCCGTCGTAGTGTCGAGTTCGAAACCTCGAAAGCGAGGTTAGGAATTGCAAAGTTCAAACGTCAAATTAACAACTGTCATGGCGATGATGGTTCACGACGAAATTTTCAGGGCCAACTTCGACGTCAGATTTAAAAGAAAACATCTTTATAATCACGCTTTAAATCACAGCTGTAAATTATATTCAATGTTGAATTTTAGGTGCGACATGTCAAAGTGTTTTTTTTACTTTTATAATTCCTAGTTCTGAGCGTCGTTTCTTTTTTGCTAAAAAGTTTAATAAATAAAATCCGACTTTTTTCAATTTAATATCTACTCTGATGCCCCAGCGGGTTAATTACAGTGGCAATTGCGGCTGCGCCCGACCTACTTTTGTTAATTAACAATTTAGTATTACGTTGCTGTCTGCAGGTTTCGTAGCGAGTGATTTTTTACATTTTTTATCAACTCTTGCCATGAAATCGGCATGTCTTAGCTTAAGTGAAAAGTATATCATTGCACTCCTTTATGCTGTTTTACGGTAAAGCTATGACATGCCGTTCAAATTCCATGGCAAGAGTTGATAAAAATTTAAAAAATCACGCAGTACAATAAATAACTGTTAATGATTATTAAATACTCGATTCTTATTCGTCGAAATTTATCAAACAAATTTACCTTGAGAAACGAACACTGAAAATTTCTTTAATAATCATTATTTCGCTACCTTAGAGTTATAAGAGTAAGTAGCACACAACTTATCTACGACGTCTACTCCTCCCTTTGTATGCTTGTACAGTATGAGCATAAATGTTTGAGGACAAGTTGAATTTCCCGCGTTTCAATATTTTTCTTAAGTTGGTCAAATGCATAGGTTACAAAAAAAATAGGCAATAATTTGTTTATTTTAAATACAAGAAGCGGCAATAACTACTGACAGGTACATTAGGCAAACGCGCCCCATTTTGTCTTATGAATTCTTGGAGCCGGCTGCAAAATTTACACAGGCGACACTGAACAAAAATTAATTTCTCAGGACGGCCACACACAAAGAGAAAAAATTACTAGATAGAGACGCGGTAAATTCAACTTGTCCTCAGTCATTTATGCTCATACTGTATGTTGTCAATATATCAGGTTTTTGTAAGGTTCTATGTTACATATCACTCATGCATAACATAGAACCTTATAACTCCAAGGTAGCGAATTTTGTTTTTCTGTAAAGTTTTCATGGTGCAAGATCAAAATCGCAATCACCCTAATTTTTAAATTTTCGCGCCAATCACTTTGGCGCACTCAATTTTCCGAAGTTGTCGACACTGCTGAGACGCCATCTTTTTTACTAAGTCAATTCAAATCGACGCTTAGTTTTGTAAATCGTTTCTTAAACGTGTTAATCAGTGTAAATTAAAGTTTTTTAAATTCTTGAATTGCGCGTTGATACATGTTTTCACTGGTAAGTCATTCTAACCTAACTTTTGTCATGATTTTGATAGACTAGATTTTCTCGTTACACACTCGAGGAAGCTTCATGCAAATGATTACTTTTGATGTTTTACGTGGTTTACGCTCTCAAATAGAGAGCTTTTGCCGTTGTAATGCAAATAAAATAAACGATCAATATTGAACCGCTCCTGAACAAAGAAAATTCCTTTTCAAGAAATGATGCTTCTACGTGTCTTCTACGCGCGGGTTAAAGTAAATCTGGTAGATAAGAAAGGACTAGAAATAGTGTCATTTTTGATTAGGCTGTCAAAACTTCTGCGAATTTGCGTTCGTTTTTAAATTGTATCCCGTTCAGTGTACACTGTTGCCAGCTCGTTTGAACTTTCCCCGAAATTTCCCCAAAAACTATGGAACTCTGCCTTTGTTTTTTTTTTTGCGTATCTTTTGTGTTGAGCACTGTTGCCAGGTCTCTCTGAAAATCGCAGAAATTAAGATAAACGCTTGGCTGCTCCCTTTTTTTTTTGATTTGGAATTGGATTTTTGCATATTTTCCCCAATAACCTAAAAAAAAATCCTTATTTACGAATTACCAACTTGTTTTTAGGAAGACACTCTTTGTTTAAGATAAGGATTGAATGCTCTCTTTGCTTTAGATTAGTCTCGAGCGCCACGTTTATGTATTTGTTTACTCTTATTCACAATTTACATGATAAAAGTTCCTTTAAATTTGACGTGTGTAGGTACCTACTTATGTTTTGGATTTCTTCAGTTTTTCTTTATTTGTTTAACAAAATAATATTTGCCTTGAAATTCCGTCTTTTTTTCCTTGGAAATTAGAGCGCTCCGGGTATTTTCCAAACTTCGTGAACTTTGTTCTTGATTTATATTTCGTCAGCAAATTTATCATATTGTTTAACAAACATGTGAAACGTTGTAAAATGCGATTTATTAAACATCCATTCTAGGCAGGCCATGGTTCACATTTACACAGGTATAATTATTTAGGAATAATCAAAGACTTTTGTCCACAGCCAACTTAGAATGGAAATTTATTGAACCGCCTGATATGTACAGTTGTGTTCAAAAAGGTGTTGTACCTACAGCTACGTTTTAAATATCCTTGCTTTTGAGGGGCAGTTGGCTTTTCTATTTTTGTGTTCAATGATATTCCTGCATATGTAACCACACAACTTAAGAACATTTTGACCTCATGAATGCACATACAAATATACACAGTGCAAATGGTATCATTTAAGTTGAGCGTCGTATTACATACAAAGTGGTGAAGAATCACTGTTTGAGTTGGCAGTGCTGAATTTTATTTTTAAATGGCGCAACTGGAGAAATTTTTGAGTTTTGGCCGATCGATTTCATTGATTAATTATCGATTGAAAACGGGCATTCCCACGGCTTTAGGTATTCAATACAGCGTTAACTATTATATAAATGCACATAACTTTTTATGCAAATGTTGCACAAACGAATTTCTTTCAAAATATGAAAGAGGACATTCAAATCTATCAATTTATGTTATACCTGAGTTTTGAACGACCGATTTTATTGATTAATTATTATCGATTGATTACGGGTGATCGATAATTAATCAATGAAATCGAATGGCCAAAACTTAGAGATAGCATAGATCGATGGATTTAAATGCTCCCTTTCATATTTTGCAAGAAATTCGCTCGTGCAACATTTGCATAAAAAGTTATGTGCACTTGTAGTTCAATATCAGAAATGTCGGAGCGTCCGTTTTCAATCGATAATATCAATTAATAAATCGATCGGCCAAAACTCAGAAATAGCATAAATCGATAGACTTGAATGTTCTCTTTTTGATTTTTTAAAAAATAAACTAGGGGGGGTTGCATCGCAATTTTTTTATATGTTACGTAAAAGCCTTTGGGAATTAACGTCCTGAAGAAATTTTCCAAAAATTTTCATGTCAACTACCCCGAAATAAACTTTTATTGAGAGAACGCTGTGAAATATACGCACGCGAAAGTTTGAGATTTTTTTAAAAATAAACTAGAGGGTGTTACATCGCAATTTTTTTATATGTTGCGTAAAAGCCTTTGGGAATTAACGTCCTGAAGAAATTTTCCAAAAATTTTCATGTCAACTACCCCGAAATAAACTATTATTGACAGAACGCTGTGAAATATACGCACGCGAAAGTTTGAGATTTTTTTAAAAATAAACTAGAGGGTGTTACATCGCAATTTTTTTATATGTTGCGTAAAAGCCTTTGGGAATTAACGTCCTGAAGAAATTTTCCAAAAATTTTCATGTCAACTACCCCGAAATAAACTTTTATTGAGAGAACGCTGTGAAATATACGCACGCGAAAGTTTGAGATTTTTTTAAAAATAAACTAGAGGATGTTACATCGCAATTTTTTTATATGTTGCGTAAAAGCCTTTGGGAATTAACGTCCTGAAGAAATTTTCCAAAAATTTTCATGTCAACTACCCCCAAATAAACTTTTATTGACAGAACGCTGTGAAATATACGCACGCGAAAGTTTGAGATTTTTTTAAAAATAAACTAGAGGGTGTTACATCGCAATTTTTTTATATGTTGCGTAAAAGCCTTTGGGAATTAACGTCCTGAAGAAATTTTCCAAAAATTTTCATGTCGACTATCCCGAAATAAACTATTATTGACAGAACGCTGTGAAATATACGCACGCGAAAGTTTGAGATTTTTTTAAAAATAAACTAGAGGGTGTTATATCGCAATTTTTTTATATGTTGCGTAAAAGCCTTTGGGAATTAACGTCCTGAAGAAATTTTCCAAAAATTTTCATGTCAACTACCCCGAAATAAACTATTATTGACAGAACGCTGTGAAATATACGCACGCGAAAGTTTGAGATTTTTTTAAAAATAAACTAGGCGGTTACATCGCAATTTTTTTATATATTGCGTAGAAGCCTTTGGGAATTAACGTCCTGAAGAAATTTTCCAAAAATTTTCATGTCAACTACCCCGAAATAAACTATTATTGACAGAACGCTGTGAAATATACGCACGCGAAAGTTTGAGATTTTTTTAAAAATAAACTAGAGGGTGTTACATCGCAATTTTTTTATATGTTGCGTAGAAGCCTTTGGGAATTAACGTCCTGAAGAAATTTTCCAAAAATTTTCATGTCAACTACCCCGAAATAAACTTTTATTGAGAGAACACTGTGAAATATACGCACGCGAAAGTTTTTTATTCTTCTTTTCAGAGGCGATTTGGTACGAGAAATTTCCTTGGATCAATCAGGGTTAATTAACTCGTCTTCCCCCCACCCCTCCTTTTTGTCTTTTGCACCCCCGGATACCCCATAAAAGAAGTCCTGCCGGTAGATGATACTAGCAATTTTTTTTATAGTTGGGTTTAAAAAACTTTGAAACTAGATTCTGGGGGGGATTAATTTTTTTTTTCGGAAGTATTCGAGAGTTTAAAGAGATACAAGACGGAGACTTTAAAGATACGAACGCTTGGAGGAAAGGGGCTGCAATTAAGATAACTACTCTCAAGGAAATCAGCAAAGTGGTGCAAACATTTATTTTTCTGATGCATCAGGGTTGAAGTACAGTCAGAATTAAAAGCAATGTCTCCCCGATAAAAAGTTAAAATTGTGGCCTAACCAATTTACGTGTTATTGGGGAGACATTACTTTTAATTCTGACTGTACAAAAGGTGCAATAATTTTATGAAGAAAAAGGGGGTGTTTCGATGGACTGCAATATGTTTACGGTCTAGTAATACATACAGGGTGATTGCATACATTGGAAAGGCACGGTTTTTCCACCTCTGACCATTTCAGATTCCTGCAAAACGAGAGACTTGCAGTTGGCAACTCTGAACGAGTTCCTTCTCCCATCGAATGCCACCATTGTCGGTGTTGTTAAACAAGGACGCGTTGTTATTTTGTGTACAATGGGGTCTGCCATATTTGAAATTGACCTTCATTTAATCGGCCACCCCGTAGAAAAAATTTTTCGTCGTCCTGCCATTGAAACTCATCGTGCTATGTTGAACTAGTTTTTGTTATAAAAAGAAATTTTCCCTTTTTCTTTTGTTTGTGTCTTTGTAAGGTGCGTTCAAAAAGAAACCGTTATCAAGTAGGCTTATGTCAAAGGCAAATTTTTTTAAAGTCACGTCGTTACAACAATGCACAATATAAGAATCTACGCAGTTGTGTCGTCACTGGAGTACAATAGCGTTTTCCACTGGCTGCACTAGTGTGCACTGAGTGTATTTTCATCTCGGTTCAGCTTTATGTAATAAAACGAGATAGAGATATCCTGAATGTACACCGGTGCAGCCAGTGGAAAACGCCTATAACTGTCACATTTGCCATTTTGTTTGATACTTGATACCTACCGATTTGTATATAAGTTACATTACATTTCCATGAGGGTATCAAATAGTATGGCCGCTTTTTTTGACACTGACGTTTAAGTGACGCCATTGGGTAATTACTTACAATACTGTGTACTGTGGGTGCATTCGACATAACGCTCGGAGCGCTCGGAGTGTTCCTTTGTCTTACTCTTACATGCACTGAAACACATTCGCTCTCCCTCACACTTTTGCTCAGAGTGTGCCCCGAGTGTAATGTCGAACGCACCCTGCGTCGTTACCATACGATTATTAAAAACATAACCTAACTTTTTATATCCATTTATTTGCGATTTTCTACAAAATGGATAATAAAACGCAAATGTGTGCCTCGGAAGATGTAAGCCTTTGACAGTTGACACTGTTAACAACTCGCAGGGTTGTAGCACACGTATGAATTAAACTAAGACGTGCCGTCGTAAAATAGAAGCAAGTTCAGAGCCTTGTCGATAACGGATTTTTTTGAACGCACGTTACATTGTCGGTGTCGCTTTGATTTGTTTAATTATTTTATGAGTGGCGTACTGTAATCATAATCAGCAGTTCCAACGACAACCGAATCTGTGTTTCTTTGCAAACAGTGAGCTGGCGTTTCGTTTAATCAACAGGATTTCCTCCATTTATGTCTACATCAATTTATCGCGCCCAATTAAACGGTACGGATAGAAGAGAAACTCCGGTAATTAAAACCGCGAAAACCAATCACAAGCGGAGATAAGAAGCGTGGAGTTTAATTACGTAAGTCGTAAGTGACGGTGTTCCATGAATCGCGCGCGCGTTTTTTTTTTCCAGCAGCGGTTGCAGGCTGAATTGCAACCGATGCAGGCTGGCCACCTTTGCCTCTGGAATTTTTCCGCTCTCGCCCACGACGGCGACGACCCTCGCCCAAAACCGAGCAGCATGCCAGAGCGTAAACGGCGATCGCTTTATTGGTATTCAAGGCTGTCGCTGTTCGCAGACCGCGCTGTATCTCCTGTTACCGATGGCTTTTGTCTACGATTCCGGGTTACGTGTGCCAGACTCCACTTGGTACGGCTCGCGGTCTCTCTAATTCGTACCTTCGCGCCGTTGCCAACTCGTGCGGAAAATCCCCGAAATTGACGAGGAAAAATTAGATTGCAATTTGTCACTCCCGTCAATCACAGACGGCGATTTTAAACGGCAGTTGCCTACGTAGTACATTCTAGCATTTTCTTTTTTTTTTCATTGTTGCCAGTTCATGCGGAAAATCTCAGGAATTAAGTTAACTATTAATAATTACCTTTCTGTCCGCGACGTTGTGATGCTAATAGTCGGTGATTTATGAATAAATTTACCTCGTGTGAAGGTTAATCAATTTTTTTCGTTGGGCACCGTTGCCAGTTCGTGCAGAAAATTTTCCGTTAACCTATAGGATAAAAGGCGCGTTTTGAAATTGCGACTTTCAAGTCTGCGGGCGTCACCGCACGTGTTAAATAAATGGGTGGTTGGCGGCAAATTCAAAAGCAAAATATTTTTGGCGGCCTTTGCCAACTCGTGCGGAAGATCCCCGACATTAAGGTTTAAAATAATATGAAATTTTGAAGTTCCGTGGAAGATACGATTTCTCCTAGGTTCCTAGGATTATTCGTAAGTCTCTGTGATATTATCTTATAGACTTATAAGAAATCGCATCATACCGACGCTGGATTTCACAAACGTCACTTAACTTTAATCATCGATTAAGAATAATCATTCCTATACCTTCAACACATGTAACCATGGCAACGGATGATTAAATTTAAGTAACGTTTGTGAAATCCGCCATGAGTATGTACTTTAAAATCCTAACCTTTTAATAATTGATAAATTGAATGAAAAATAATTACAATGAAAGACTTCATTTCGCTTCCGAGAGATGGCGCGAAACAAAACTGCATTTATTTTCTATTATTTTGCGCGAATTGCTGATGGAACATGAAGTTTAGGTTTAGGTTCTCAAAGTGAGTGCTGAAAACTTGTAGGGGGGGGGCGGTAGCGAGTTTAGAGTCTACTGGGGGCGTTAATGATGCCTAGGGGTCTGTGGCGAAATTTGTGGTGATTTTGCAATCGAAAAATAACAGAAAATTTTTGTCTGCCAAAGTGGGCGGTGGTCCCAGAAAGTTTGGGAACCTATGGTTCAGTACCTTCTGGTTGAAAAGGAAGGGAAACGTAGCCTTTCATAGCGTGAAATTTATTTTTTGTTCAACTAGATGGCGCTCGTTTATTCAAACTGTTGTCTTCGCTTTCTTTCTTTGTTTATTTTTTTAATTATGACATTTTTTTATTTCCGTCAGTACTTTTAAGCGAATGAAAAATAAAATTTATTATTAGTTCACTTTTCTTCCGATAGATGGCGTGTTGCGAAGCTCTATTGCCTGGCGTGAATTGCTGGTGAAAAAATGACGCAAGTTTTTGCTATTGCAGTTGCAACTCTGCCTATTTATAAACGGAAATCCAGAGTTTCACCTGCGATGTAGAGTAGTATATTTTTTCGCGTCGTGCCGCGTTGCCAATTCGTGCGGAAAATCTCGGAAATTCAAGATTTAGGCCGAGGTAACGGAAGTATTAGACTGACGTATGAATAAAAAATTGCCAGGTGCAACGCACTACGCCCCGACACTTTTCAATTGATTGCTATTTTTGCTTTGTGCGGTGTTGTCAATTCGCGCAGAAATCCCCAAAATTAAAGAAAAAATGTCTAGTGGTATCCAGGAAACGATAGACTGTAGAGTGATTTGTAGACGAAAATTATCGAGATCGGTCAGCATGGCTTCGCATACGTTGTACCTCATTTTGGGTTTGACGGTGTTGTCAATGTCAACTCGTGCAGAAAATCCCCGCCAAAATTAAAGAAGAAATTACTAGACATAGGAAACAAGAATGGGTGAGAAGAACAATGTATGGGCAGAGAAGGAGAAGAAACCCTCAATAATAATGGAGGAAGAATAATAGAACTAAGTATAGAAAACGACCTAACTATAACAAACACAAAGTTCAAACACAAAGGCATACACAAGTACACAAGAGTTTCAGAGACGAGGAATGAGAGATCAATTATTAATTACTTCTTGTTGAGTAGAACCATATGGAAAAGAATAAAAGACATAAAAGTAAAAAGAGAAGGAGAGATCGGAAGTGATCACTACCTAGTAATAATGAAAATGCAAAGAATGAAAGAGGGTGAAAAGGATAAGAGAAGGAAGAAAGTAAATGAAAAAATTAAGAGCACCAAACTAAGGGAGGAAAAATACCAAAAGGAGTACCAATTAATCCTCGAAAAGAAACTGAAAGGAATATAGCATGCCGAATATAAAGGATAAAAAGGGCAACATAATAACAAATGAACGATGGAGAGAGTATTTTGAAGAGCTAACAGCTATTGACATATCGAGAGATCAGGATGAGGAGGTAGCGATAGATGAAGAGAAAATAGAGACCATAACTGAGGAGGAAATGGAGGAAGCAATAAGGATAAAACTAGGCAAAGCTCCTGGAAAAGATAATATCACAACGGAAATGACAAAATATGTGGGAGGAGAAGGAGTAAACGAGCTAGTGGAGTTAATGAATGGCCTTCTGATGAAAGCAAGAATACCCAAGGATTGGAAGACAGACATTCTATTACCAATATATAAAAAGGGCGACAAAAGAGACTGTAAAAACTATAGAAGAATAACACTTTCTAGTGTCCCAGGGAAGGTAATCGCAAGAATAGTAGAAAAGTACAGAAGAAGAAAAGAACAGAAGTACACAAGACCTTATATTTACTTTTAGACAAATGAGTGAAAAGATAATAAACAAGAACAGACAAGCACACATATGCTTCATAGACATGGAGAAAGCCTTCGATAGAGTGCAAAGAGAGGAGGTGTGGGAGGTGCTGAGAGTAAGAGTTAGAACAAACAATGAAGAATCAAAAGAATTCGAAACAAGATAGGGGGTTAAACAAGTCCACTGCTGTACATAACGGTACTAGTTGATGCAATGAAGAAGGCCAAGAAAAAGATGAAAATGTTTGACATTAAGATAACGGCGAATGAGCCCATACAACTGAATGAACTGGTTTTCGCAGACGACATTGCCTTCATAGCAGATACGGGGAAAACCTACAATATAACTTTGAAGTAATAAAAGAAGAACTGGAGAAGATAAACATGAAAATCAGTGTGCAAAAAACAAAAGCCATGATAATATCAAACACACGAGATAAAGCTGGACGAAAAACCAACTAAGCAAGTAGAAGATTTTAAGTACCTGGGTGCGATTATAGAAGAGAACGGGAAAATGGACAAGAAATAAACGAAAGAATAGGAAGAGCAGGAGGTATATTCAATACAATGAAGACATTTCTAGGAAAAAGAAACGGACGTTATGAAAAAAGTGGTTAGACCAACGCTTATGTACAGCAGTGAGTCATGGACGCTAACTAAAAGGCAAGAATCCCACGCCAACGCAGTGGAAATGAGGTTTCTGAGAAAAATAGAAAACAAGAACAGTGTTACGGTTGAAAAATCCATTCAAGTTATTCATAATAATTTTCCGAACACCCTGTATCAGCGTGGGAAATTTAACGATCACACGGAGTACGTGCCGTTTTCAAATTTCACAATATGGTGCAATCTTGCGACAGTTGGGTGGTACGCTGTGTATCTCCATTTCACTTAGTTTCCGGGGTAAATCTGTCTCGATCGTAACGACTCCTGTCTGAACTGGTGTTGGGGGAAGAACGCGACATTCGTTCGCAGACAGTCTCGTATCGCAAGCTTCCACGTGCGCCTCGTTTATTTTGTGTGCTGTAACTTTGTGCTCCCTTTCACGTGTCTTTGTGAAGGAAGAGGAACCGGAATTATTCCGAGATTTGTTGTTATCGTACGTGGAGAGAATTTTAAGCTTGCTAAACAGCTTTCCAAGCCTGTTGTCGAAATGCGAAACAGGCATGTCTTGTGGCCATGTTCTGACTGCGACGAAACGTAACGCATATTTTCTTCCATTAGGCTTTCAGTTCAAGTTACAGTTGAAGTTTAAGTTTGAGACAACCTTGAGATGTAGCCTCAGTTGAAGATAGCTTGCTGAGATAGTTTTATTTGTCGTCTCGTATCGCAAGCTTCCACGTGCGCCTCGTTTATTTTGTGTGCTGTAACTTTGTGCTCCCTTTCACGTGTCTTTGTGAAGGAAGAGGAACCGGAATTATTCCGAGATTTGTTGTTATCGTACGTGGAGAGAATTTTAAGCTTGCTAAACAGCTTTCCAAGCCTGTTGTCGAAATGCGAAACAGGTACGTCTTGTGGCCATGTTCTGACTGCGACGAAACGTAACGCATATTTTCTTCCGTTAGGCTCTCAGTTCAAGTTACAGTTGAAGTTTAAGTTTGAGACAACCTTGAGATGTAGCCTCAGTTGAAGATAGCTTGCTGAGATAGTTTTATTTGTCGTCTCGTATCGCAAGCTTCCACGTGCGCCTCGTTTATTTTGTGTGCTGTAACTTTGTGCTCCCTTTCACGTGTCTTTGTGAAGGAAGAGGAACCGGAATTATTCCGAGATTTGTTGTTATCGTACGTGGAGAGAATTCTAAGCTTGCTAAACAGCTTTCCAAGCCTGTTGTCGAAATGCGAAACAGGTGTGTCTTGTGGCCATGTTCTGACTGCGACGAAACGTAACGCATATTTTCTTCCATTAGGCTTTCACTTCAAGTTACAGTTGAAGTTTAAGTTTGAGACAACCTTGAGATGTAGCCTCAGTTCAAGATAGCTTGCTGAGATAGTTTTATTTGGGTGAGAAATATCGTCGTCCC
The DNA here is from genome assembly GCA_033060865.1 of Dorcus hopei. Taxonomy (NCBI): domain Eukaryota; kingdom Metazoa; phylum Arthropoda; class Insecta; order Coleoptera; family Lucanidae; genus Dorcus; species Dorcus hopei. Next base: position 26,813,352 of record CM065426.1, read on the forward strand.
CTTGGGTGCAGGAGAAGTCCGGATTTGGCTTTTGGCAACGAATTGAGCCCCGCCACCTGGCTTTCCCCGTCGTTGAGAATAGACTCGCCCTGCAAGACGACGCTACTTTTGGCGGCTTTACCGCAACACTGACTCACTTCGCTAACCACCGCGGGAGGACGCTCCGACTTGTTGACTGTTGACAGCTGATTGACATTGACGCTGGATCTTTGGATTTTACCAAGGTCGGATTAGTGCAGAAAATCCCCGCCGAAATTAAAGAAGAAATTACTAGACATTGAGGACATTTCTTGTAGATTTTTTTTCCTCATTGATCTGTTGTTAGCAAACGACAATTTGAAAACAAGAAAAAGACTATGAGATTCGTTCCAGTCTTGAATGACGTACTGCCTCGATTTTTGTCTTGTACAGTGTTGCCGCCAGTTCGTGCAAGAAATCCCCAAAATTAAAAAAGAAATTACCAAAAATTGTTTGCGTCAGAAATAGAGAGCGACTCATTTGATTATTAAATAACAAAAGTTTCTTCTGTTTAAACAGTTTTTCGTCGAGTGTTGTTGGTAGTCCTGACAAGAAAATCTGAAATTAAAAGAAAAAACTAATACGGTAATTTTTTTAGCCAGTGGTGATGAGGTACTGATTTTTTTTTAATTGAGGAAAGTGGCCTTGCTTTTTAAATTTTGGGTTAGCATGAATGTGGTAGGCTTAGTTGCCAAGTCCTACGGAAAATCGCAGAAATTACTGGAAAATACAATGTGTAGTGAAGTGAGAGCAAATTTAATAATCATAAAGACATTTTTCTTTTTTGGAAACTGTCCCAAATGTTTTAATGAACGTCAAGTTTCGCAACGTGTTATTACTTCTTGCGGGGTTCACACACACGAAACAATACCTCCGACAATGCGACCCAGACTAATAGAATAATTACGAATAAACGCAATTTAAAATGCGAGCCGGCATTAATTGCGCTCGATCTAGAAACCGAACCGTTATTTAAAGGTGTGGGAACGCAACGCACTCTTCGTCTCGTCGTTATCGTCGTCGCCATCATCATCAACATCGCCGTTTGTGTCAATCCACGCCGGCGAAATGGGTCAGAAGGAGTTACGACCCGAAGCAACGATTGTTCTTAATTTTTCGGTCTGATTGCAAAACATTCCGATAAGAGGAAATACAAGAGACCACGTCAAGAAAACCTATAGGAGGAAACTTGATTGATGTTTCATAACTGTGAACAGCAACGATGCCCATTTTCTTAAGTGTTCTCGCGAAGTCGGCTGGTCAAGGTTGCATTGTGCAATAATTATTTATCGAACTAGTGGAGAACGTATGCCTGGGCATACCTGGGGCAATTAGCAAGATTTTTTGCGATAATTCAATTTGCCAGGTTAAAATAAGAAGAATCCAACGTGTGAACGAGTACCGAGTTAGGACGTCAAATACCTTTCAAAATACATAATCTTTTTCTTGGACGTTTCACCAACTGCACATCTTCAGACCTGTTTCGTCAACGTCGCGCTTTAATTCCTATGGCTTCTAGTTTCGTTCAGTTGGTCGAATTTCTTTTGTGTACTAGCTTTTTAAGAGTTTCTTATAATTAACACCGAATCGTAGTTTACTTTATGACTTATATATACATAGGTGAAATGACTCCAGAGTTTCAATCCGATCGATAAATTCCGACGCAGTTCATCACGAAGGGGTCAGCGAATGATATTATCAATAACGATTGCGAAGAGGATAATAACGATGATGATTTAATTTCGAACGAATAAACCTAGTGGAGAGTATAAAGAACGATTTTAATTGTTAAGATGAGCAATAAGGAAAGCGAAGGGCTAGAATTTGTCTGGATTATATAAAAAAAATGACGCCCAACGTGGGGCCTTCATCCATAACCTTCACGACATACATTCAACACCCAAAGAAGCAATGTCTGTTGAAGAGACAATCAATTAGCCGAAGATAATCGATTAAATCGAAAGTCATCTTAAGCCAGGAAGAATGTCAGAAGGACCAAAGAAGAAAGAAAGGAGACGAGAAGATGGCAAAGAGAATAAGGGATGGAATGTTAAGAAGAAGTGGAAGGAACTACACAGAAAAGACGAGGAGTGTAGAAAACAAACGGAAAGTATGTTGGCTATGACGATGGAAAAAAATGAGCAGCGTGGAAATCGGAGAAAAATCCGAAGAGAATATAAACGATATAATAAAAGAAAACGATGCGAAAATAGAGGAAATTAGAAGAAATGAATAAAACGGAAATGTTTGAAGATTTAGATTTGAAACGAGGGATGAAATCGACATAAAAGTGGCGCCCAACGGGGGGCTCAAGAATAAAACATGACATTAAAAAATGGCGCCCAACGTGGGGCCTTCACGACGTAAACGTAACACTCAAAGAAGCGATGGCTATTGAGACGAAACAATTAATTAGTCGAAGATAATTCGGAAACAAGGAGATGGCAGAGAGAAAACTTAGGTCTGGAATAAGGAGTGGAATGTTAAGAAGACGTGGAAAGAACTGTACAGAAAAGAGAAGAAGTGTAGGAAAGAAATAGAAAGTTGGTCATGACGATGGAAAAAAATGAACTGGAAATTAGAAGAAAATATAAAATAAAACGATGCGAAAATAGAGGAAATTAGACGAAACGAATGAAACGGAAACGTTTGAAGATTGAAACAAGGAACGAAATTGACACAAAAGTGGCGCCCAACGTGGGGCTCAAGAAATAAAACGGCGTTAAAAAATAGCGCCCAATGTGGGGCTTTCATCCACGACCTTCACGACATAAATTTAACAATCAAAGAAGCAATGGCAATTGAAGAAACGATTAATTAGCCGAAGATGATTGACTAAAACGAAAATCATTTTAAGCCAGGAAGAATTTCGGAAAGACCAAGGAAGAAACTTGGGAAACAAGGAGATGGCAAAGTGAAAATTTAGGTCCGGAATAAGAAGTGGAATATTAAGAAGGAGTGGAAGGAACTTCACAGAAAAAACGAGAGGTGTAGAGAAGAAATGAAACAGCAGAGAACATAAAAGATAATAGAAGAAAATGATGCGAAAATAGAGGAAATCAGAAGGAATTAATAAAACAGAAATGTTTGAAGATTTAGATTTGAAACAAGGGATGAAATCGACGTAAAGGTGGCGCCCAACGTGGTGCCTTCATCCGCGACCTTCACGACATAAATTTAACACCAGGAAGATGGCGAGGAGAAAACTTAGGTCCGAAATACGGGGTGGAATGTTAAGAAGAAGTGGAAGGAACTAAACAGAGAAGACGAGAAGTGTAGAAAAGAAACGGAGAGTGTGTTGGCCATGACGACGGAGAAAAATGAACAGCGTGGAGGTCAGAGAAAAGAACATAAAGATACAATAGAGGAAAACTATGCGAAAATAGAGGAAATAAGAAGAAACGAATAAAACGAAAATGCTTGAAGATTTAGATTTGAAGCAAGGGATGAAATCGACATAAAAGTGGCGCCCAACGTGGGGCTCAAGAAATAAATCGTGACATAAAAAATGGCGCCCAACTTGGGGCCTTCGTCCACGACCCTCAAAACGTAAATTTAACATCCAAAATAGTGGCTGTTGATTGATTAGCGGAAAGACAAGAATCGTAATGTGGGGGCTGGCAAGTTGTTGTCAGAAGCATCCACAAGCCTTCTGTGAGGCCATTGCCAGAAGCATCCACAAGTCTTCTGTGCAGCCATTGTCAGTCGCATCCACAAGCCTTCCATGCAGCCATTGTCAGAATTACCACCACATCTGGCAGCCATTGTCAGATGTAAGTACCTCCAGAACTTTTGTGCAGCCATTGTCAGAAGTACCACCAAAACTTTTGTGCAGCCATTGTGAAGAGATCACTGTGCAGCCATTGTCAGAAGTACCTTCTCCACCTGTGCAGCCATTGTCAGAAGTACCACCAGAACTCTTGTGCAGCCATTGGGTGGTATTATCAAAAAGAGTATTTGCTTTTACTTCAAGTAGGAGCCTTTACTTCAAAGTATTTTGTGGAGTATAATAATACTCCATAATACATACGAGGGTAAGATGAAAAATTCTCGGCCTGACAATGAAAGACTGCGACTTTTAGTTAAAAAATGATTTTATTTTTCTACATAATCTCCCTTGACTTCAACACACTTGGTCCAGCGTTTCTCCAACATCAGTATTCCTTCCCGGAAGTGAGAGTCTGGAAGGTTGTGAAAATTTTAATCTACGGCCCTCTCAACTTCTTCATTGGATGCGAAGCGTTTCCCAGAAACAAATTTCTTCATCAAGTTTGGGAACAGATGGAAGTCTGAGGTTGCCAAATCAGAAGAACAGGGGAGATGGCCGAGCAAATCGTACCTCAAATCCCGCAGTTTTCCAATCGCCAACGCACCCTTGTGTGCAAGTGCGTTGTCCTGGTGAAAGATGATTTTTTTCTTCTTCAAGCCCAGACCTCTTCTCGCGAACTTTGGCTTCCAGCTGATCAAGAAGGTTGGAGTAATATTCGCCTGTAATTGTTCTGCCTTTTGCAAGGTAATCAATTAACAGGATCTCTTTCGCATCCCAAAACACGTTGGCCATGACCTTTCCGGCAGACGCGATCGATTTCGCTTTCTTTGGCGCTGAACCCATGGCTCATCCATGGTGACAAATCGCCGCACAAAATCGTTTGGATCCCTATTGAATCGGTCCAAAGATTGCGCAGAGCTCTGGCATCCCTAATTCTTTGTGCAAGATGTTTCACACCCTTTCTTCCGATATCCCCACAGCCTCGGCTATCTCACTCACCTTTACTCGCCTATCGTCCAACACGATATCGTGCACTTTTTCAATAGTTTCCGATGTGGCTGCGGTTTTTGGCCGTCTTTCACGTGGGTCATCTTCGAGGGATGTGCGACCACGTTTAAATTCAGCTGCCAACTTTTTAACGGTTGACATGGAAGTAGCAGAGTCCCCGTAAACTTTTGTCAACTTCGGATGAATTTCCTTAGGGGTTAATCATGGTTAATCCATCCAAAACGAAAAACACGCAAGACGTCTACTGCAAGAATTCGTGTAAACTATGGTGTAAACAAACTACTTGAGAGAACAAGTTGAAACTTGCCACACGAACTAATGACACGTGCAACCAGGCAGGAAACATAAATTTTTCCTGATTGGAGCGCCATCTCTGTATCAGACCGAGAACTATTCACCTTACCCTCGTATGCTTTTCGATGAAAATTACAAATATTTGAAGAAAAATTAAATTCTAAATAATTCTGTCTGTAACGTAGTAAGCATTTTAGTAAATATAATTGTATAATGATTTCCAATTGAAAATTTTCCACGTATTTAAGCTTTAAAAGAAATTCTAACAGAAGTTAAAGCATTTGCTTCGTTCTATTCATTTGGTTCAATCTTTTACATGAAGTAAATCCTTCGATGGGAAGTTTTTACTTATGTTAGAAGTGTAAACTACAGTAAATGCTAGGACATGTTTAACCTCAATCGATTCAATCGTTGTTCTATTATTTTCTCGTGATAAAAATGCAATAATTAATAGCTTCGTTCCTACACAGTACTAAATCAGTTCGGAACTGTACTGCTCATGCGCTCTTGCTAAATACACAGCATTTTTAGTAAGAGCGCATGACCTGTAGCAAGAGCGCATGAGCAGTACAGTTCCGCACTGATTTAGAACTGAGTAGGAACAAAGCTATTAACACAATGAGTGAGAATGATGATAGCGTTGAAGCAAGTGCTAAGGATGCCGAAAATGTGGAAGATGAAGACGTTCAGATGGCATTTGTTCTTCTGTTGGAAGATTTTAAAATACTTCTTGACAAGCGGCAAACTCCAGCAATCAAATGTGTGAATTTCAGAATTTCTCCGCACTCTGCTGTTATGTACGCTTCCTGGTCACGGTGCTTCCACAGACGTGAAAATTTCTTTAGAATTGCATGTAGCCTGTACATTAATAATGCTACAAAATCCTTTACGGTTGTAATATTCTTCCCCATAAATTTTAGGTTTCATTATTCAGATTGCTCCTATCGTATCGTCCAACCCTCTTTCGCTAATTCAATTTCGGGTGCATTCTGAGGAAAAGACATCCAAACACTTTTCTTCAACACAACTTTTTTGTGAAACTTCCTTGATTATGTTTGAAGCGGTACCCCCACATCTACACCAACACCTTGTTGAAACCCAGGATCACCTAGAGTTCTTCAAAATATCTCCATTTTCGCTACATTTGACAAAGCTGCTCCTCTCGTCTCAATATGATTTCCTAAGAACTTGTCAGCCATCCGTTCAACAGTTTCTGCACTGAAGCTAAGAAAACAGTGCCTTAGTAACACGTTATCTAAAATAATTGACTTACCGAAATATTTTTCTATTCAGTACCTCCCCATACGTTCTACGTTCACTTACATATTTCCCCTCTTTTTCCTACCATAATTCACAAAAGCAGCAATTTTTCACAGTTTTTCAACGCCCGAACGGTCCAGTGGTAAGAGGACCGGTCTTGCAATCGCATGGTCGTCGGTTCGAACCGCACTCGGGATTTTTCTCGGGGGTGGTCGGTATCGACTTTAGGCTCCCTTCAGTGTTGGGGATAAAATTCGACACTGCTTCCCCTTAAACGGCGAGAAGGTTGGAAGTAACAAAGCCATGGAACACTTTACACACACTCAAAACACACTCCCGTTCCTGGGGTCCTGACAAGTCTTTGACTTAGGACCCCGTTGGGCAACCACCACAGATAAAAAAAAAGGTAATATTTGTGAAGTTACTCTATGGGTAGCTTAAAAACTACACCAAAGACTCTAGCATTGACTTCTACATACCGAAGTAAATAAAGCAAAGTATGAAGTAATTGCTCCAGGTACTTACTTTAGTATTACTTCGAGAATAATGTGGAGTAAAAGCTATAATTTTTACTATTTACTTGAAGTAAAAGCTACACAATGGAGCATTTACTTGAAGTAAAAGCAAATACTCCTTTTAATCATACCAAGAGATCACTGTGCAGCCATTGTCAGAAGTACCTCCTGCACCTGTGCAACCATTGTCAGAAGCACCTTCAGAACTCAGAACTCTTGTGCAGCCATTGTCAGAAGTACCACCAGAACTCTTGTGCAGCCATTGTGAAGAGATCACTGGGCAGCCATAGTCAGAAGTATCTCCTCCACCTGTGCAGCCATTGTCAGAATTACCTCCAGAACTCTTGTGCAGTCATTAGGTAGGCATACACCAGCATTCAATTATGTCATTCTTTCCATCGACAATCTTTCCCTTCAAGAAATTGAAACGAAACAAATCCTGTTCTAACCCACTAATACAAACTGAATCTTGGAAATAGTGGAGGTTTATAAACAAGTCTACACGAAATTAAGTATTTATCGTGTCGGTCAAGAACATTGGAACATCCCTAATATGATTCCCGAAGGAAATAAGAATGTTGGCTAGTCCTCTCGTAAACACGTTCTTTTCTTCACGATTGCACTTTCCTGCGGGATTGAACGCTCGTGTGTGCTTAGCTATTGTCAGCAATACCACCACAACACTTGTGCAGCCAATGTCAAGAGGTCACTCACACTCCATACACATCCATCGACATCATCGAAACCAGCCGTTGTAGAAGAGGAGAATAGGAACACCGTAGGGGTCACAACGACCTGAAAGAGCCCCGTTCGGTTTTTTTTTTTTTTTTACTTTTTATTGTTCCTCTGTTTATTTCAATTATTAATTATTCAATTTGTTGCATTTGTTAAAGTTCAAGTCAACACGATACAAAACCATTAATTTTAGACCAATGCCATTTGATTAAATCGAAAATCAGTTGAAGTTTGGGAGAATATCACAAAGACCAAAGAAGAATGAAACGAAACAAGACAATGACGGAGAAATGTTAACGGAGACGCCAGAGGAAATTGAAGAAAGCACACAGAAAAGGGCAAGTGAGGAAAAGTAGCAGGAAAACGAGTGAATGCAAGATGATGATGGAAGAAACAAAAAAGAACAACGTAGAGCTCAGAGCGAAGCTAGAGGAGAATGCAAAATAAATAATAGAAGAAAACGATGCGAAATTTGAAGAAATTAATAAAAACGCAGATGAAAATAAAAGAGGAATAAAATCGACAGAAAAATGACGCCCAACGTGGGGCTCAAGAAATAAAACATGCCATAAAGATGGCGCCCAACGTGGGGCTTTCGTTATCAACGAAAGTTATTCCGTTGTATACCCACATTATGTTTTTGTTATAACATTCTTCGATGTGTTTTTTTGAGTTAATCGTCTGCTTCGAGTTTGCACCCGAGTATGCAAATTGTTGTTTTTGTTTCATCTTCGCAGCAGCTTATAAAAATTAGTCAATTCGTGACTGATACGGACGTCGTCGTAAATTCCAACATTTGAATAACATTCGCCTTTAATATTTAATTAATTAATGTGAACGAACTTTGCACAGCGCTCATACAACCGACGACATCGACCAGTGCCGGCGGTCGCCTGCTTTAAAAACAGGTCGCTCGCAAGAAAAAATAACAATAAAATTTATTAAGAAAAAAAAAACGACATTGAAAAACACCTCCGGCATCTAACATCATCTAATTCGATTAGTAGACTTGTTTTAATCGATTACGACCAGCAGCATAATGTAACCTTCGTGTTATGCTAAGTTACAAAACACGCTGCAGTCGGCGAAATTAATATTTATAAACAATTACAGCGACGACGAAAAACCTTCGCGGAAAAAATTCCGGGCCCGATAGAAAGCAAAATAAATCGCGATCGACGATGAACGTGTTTTAGTTCAGCGCCGTTCGAAAGCTGGCTCGTTCTGTACAAGGCGTCGGTCGCAATTTTCACTCGAATGCACTTTCCTTTTGCTTGCCCGCTTTTTATTGTCGTTTTCATCTTCTTTGCGCGTTTCATATTAAACTAGAACGCAGAAGGATCGGCGTTTCGAGCTTATTGTCTCATCAGCAGAACACCTTGCCTTACACTGAACGTATTGTTTCTAATCGATACGATTTGTTTTAATGTTGCTCGTCTCATCGGGAGGAAGTAGCTTCTGAATGTTGCAGAAAAATTCTTTATTTTTCGAGGACTAGAGTTGTAAAGTCTCTTGTAAGAGTCTTACGTCAAATCCGCAGAAAAATTCATTATTTTCTGAGGACTAAAGTTGTAAAGTCTCTGTTTCGAACTTGCTTGTCTTATCAGTAAAGAGTCTTACGTTAAATCCGGGATTTTTATAAGAATTGCTTTTGGATTATAAGGTAGAGTTGCAGAAACGCTAGTGGTTTTAGTTTTGTTAGGTCTCATCAGCAGGAAGTATCTTCTATGTGTCGCAAATAAATTTCGAATTTAAAAAGACTGGGCATTTCTAGAAAAAACGCTTGCAATCCAGGCAATGCAATAAACATTGCTGCAATAAAAATTGCTTGGGTTTCCACTGATGCAATTCCTTGCAGGGATTTAGAAGCAGCAATGGATGTGCGCGTTTGCACTATGCAATTCTTTCGACGTTTTACCGAGCAATTTTGATGCACGTGACGAATTGCATGCTTTACAGGAAGTTGCAACTTTTGGTAATAAGTTTAACCGTTCCAACTGATTGTGAGTTCGTTCACTATTCACTAGAATAAGTTGATGTTAGTGAGTGTTCTGAAAGGTTAATTGTTAATTCAATGTATGGTTTGGCTTATACACTACGGATCACAAATTGCTTGCATGAGTGCAAATAGATCGTGCAATTCGATAGGCGTGCAGCAAAATCGCAGCGATTCTGGAATTGCGTGAAACAAAAATTGCAAGGAGGAATTGCACTTGACTTTTCAGTTCACAATTTTCATTGCAATTGCAGCAATTTGTATTAGACGCATGCGCAGTGGCAACTTTCATTGCAATTGCGGAAAATTCCTTAAAACGGTGTGACTATTTAAACCTCGGTTCGCATACTGCTGAAACTATTTTATTGGACCACTATTACGGCATTCTTTGAACTGATTTATTTAAACCTCGGTCCGTGTATTAAGCAAAACTCGTTCATCGGCTCTTAAAGCCGTGCAGCCTCAAACTGATCCATTTAAACCTCGGTACGCGTACTGCTGAAGCTATATCCGTTTCACTTTATTTTATATTTAATAGATTTTCTATTCAAATGATGAGAACTGAGAACAGCAGCAATTTCACGCTTGCATTGTGCAACGCCGCGTGCAGAATTGCTTTCTTCTGACGTAAGTTCCTTCTCTAACAGCTCGTGAAAATTATTTAATACCGCCCAGATGCATGGCATGCATACGTTCAGAAACGAGAACTTTCGTCGCAATAGCGCTGTCGTCGCCGCTGTAACCCGGCGGTTTAGATAAATAGAGCGAAACACCAAAAAACAAAAAAAAATTGCTACAAGTCGTAGCTACATTACATACAATGTGTTCGGTGTACGAATGGAAAAAATGGGTTGACTTTTGCGTTGGACTTTGTTGCGCAGTTTTGCAGATTTTTCGTTGGTCGCCGAAGCGGTTGCATAAGTTTCCTTTGCGCTAGATTTCTAAATTCTTAATTTCTTTTTTCCGTTCTGAAAGAACGACCTACTCTTTTAACCAGTCCATTTAGCTTTGAATTTCTTCATTTGGCTGCAAACGAACTGAACAAACAAGATGCAAATAGATTGTTTTTCCTTTGTCAAAACAAAAAATATATGAATGGTGATGGTGGCAGGAAAACAAGAAAATTTGGTACTGAAGTTTCGTTTCCTGAATTTGTTTCGTTCAATTCATTTTTTCGTTTTTCTGAACCTATTTCTTTTTTTTTTGATAAAAAAATTGAACTGTTATAGAAAAGAGGAAAAAGATTGTTTTCGCGCGTAAATTATTCATTTATTAGTTGTTCTCTCTTTTGGTTTCATTCTGCACGTTTTTTTTTTTCTTGACAGACGGTTGTGAACTTTCTTGTTTCTTTTTTTTTAATACTTTGATTAAGCTTCCATAAAATGCTAATTAAAACAGAACAACTTGTATTTGTTTTTTTTTTTTAATGGTTCGTTTTGATTGCGGCCCGACTAGTCACAAAATTGTCCTGGATTGCTTGCATTTCGACCTCGGTCCGTGTACTAAGAAAAACTCGTCTATTGGCCCTTAAAACGGTGTGACCATTTAAACTTCGGTTCGCATACTACTGAACCAATTTTATTGGCAATCTTTGAACTGATTTATTTAAACCTCGGTCCGTGTATTAAGCAAAACTCGTTCATTGGCTCTTAAAGCTGTGCAGCCTCAAACTGTGTTACCACCGTGTCGTGGACGATTGGCGGAAGGCCGGTGAGTTGACGGAGCGATTGCCTTAGCGGTGGCGTTGGTTCCGTATCGTCCGAACGGCGCTCCTCGAAACCCGGAAGCGGATCCTGGGGTGTCCGGCTAGCTCCGCGCTTCTCGGGGTGAGGGACAATAAAAGGGTGAACACTAGTTACCAGAAAAAAAACAAGACACATATATTGAATGAATATACAGTTAAAACAGAAAACACAATTTATTAAGATCGATTCCGCCGTCGTCGGGCAGAGTTTCGATCCGCGTTAATTGCAAGGAATAAAGGTGGGTAGGGAAAGGAACGTTGGGGACGGCCTCAATCTGCCTACTCCGTCCCGTCAATGATCCCGGAGGATCTGAGGTCGAGTGAACGGACGCGGGCTCTTTTATTCGGTCAACCGAGGGTGTTTCCTGGAACCGGCTCGGTCGGGTGTCCGCTTCTGACGTCATAATCCCTTGAGTCACTTGGGATAGAAAAGTTTAAACAAAGAAAACTTTTTTATTTTCCCGCTGACCCAGGGTTTTCTTTATGTCATTGGATAGCGTTTTTCGCGGGCTTTAATTTGATGTCGCGCCCGGCGAAATCCGACGGGTGGAAACGCCTAAAATTGCGACGGAAGCGCGGTAGTGCTTCCGGTCGCGTAACAATTTTTTTAGCCGTACGATCGGGATGAAATTTGGTAAGATTATTGGGGATACTACTTTGAATATTTTTGCAAAGTTTCAAGTCGTTCTGACGGTACAATTAAAAGTTATTCGAACTTAATTAAGCGCGGACTGTGATTGGCTGACGTTTGGAAACTATCCTTTGTCTATTATTACAATGTAAATCGCAACGTGATGCTGCGAGCGATAAAGTTGAATGTGTGTTATCAATTATGTGCCTAGCCGTGTCCGCATGAGAAATAATTAATCTACGATTGATACAATAATAAAATAACTTAAAATTAATAATAGCTAAAGGTCCGTGGAACGGCGTTGGTAACAACTGATCCATTTAAACCTCGGTACGCGTACTGCTGAAGCTGTTTCATTGAACCACCATTACAGCATACTTCTAACTGATATATTTAAACCTCGGTTCGTGTACTGCTGGAACTATTTTATTTTACGGTAAACTCCAAACTGTTTTTTCTAGTTATTGACGTTAGTAAGTTTTGTTTTATTTTCTATCATTTTCATAATTTTGAATACTCCGCAGGAGAACTGCCAATCATTTGTTTTTTTTTTCTTTTCAGTTAATTCGTCGTATATCTTTCTTTTGTCTCCTTTCAGTTTTCTTTTGTTGTTGTTGTTTCAGTACTTTTAATAATTATCAATATCATTTCGATTTGTGATTTTAAAATATAATTTTTCTTGTTTTGGTGAAAAAAAATTGGATTCTTCTATTTTCTTGTGACGAGAGATATGTCGGGGTAGTTATGGAAGGGAGGAGGGGGCAAAGGAAAAAGCAAATTTGCAAGTTGTAGCGAACATTATTTCTGTCTTTTTTGCTCTTCCACTTTTTTTTTAAACAAAATTTAGTTTTTCCTTTCTTTTTTTACTTTTTTGATAAAAAAATTGAACTGTTATAGAGAAGAGGCAAAAGATTTTTTTTCGCGCGTAAATTATTCATTTATTAGTTGTTCTCTCTTTCTGATGTTTCATTCTGCACGTTTTTTTTTCTTGACAGACGATTGCGAACTTTCTCGGTTTTTTATGTTCTGATTAAGCTTCCATAAAATTTTAATTAAAACAGAACAACTAAATCGATTATTTAATTTGTATTTGTTTTTTTTTTTTCGTAAAATGGTTCGTTTTGATTGCGGCCCCACTAGTCACAAAATTGTCCTGGATTGATTGCATTTCGACCTCGGTCCGTGTACTAAGAAAAATTCGTTCATTGGACCACTACTACGGCAATCTTTGAACTGATTTATTTAAACCTCGGTCCGTGTATTAAGCAAAACTCGTTCATTGGCTCTTAAAGCTGTGCATCCTCAAACTGATCCATTTAAACCTCGGTACGCGTACTGTTAAAGCTATTTCACTGAACCGCCATTATAGCGTACTTCTTACTGATTTATTTAAACCTCGGTTCGTGTACTGCTAGAACTATTCTATTTTACGGTAAACTTCAAACTACTTTTTCTAATAAATTATTGACGTTTGTAAGTTTTGTTTTATTTTCCATCATTTTCATAATTTTGAATACTCCGCAGGAGAACTGCCAATCATTTGTTTTTTTTTCTTTTCAGTTAATTCGTCGTATCTGTTTCTTTTGTCTTTTTTTTAGTTTTCTTTTATGGTTGTTGTTGTTTCAGTATTTTTAATAATCATTAATATCGTTTCTATTCGCGACTTTCAAAGAGATATGTTGCGGTAGTTACGGAAGGATGGATGGGGCGAAGAAAAAAGTAAATTTGCAAGTTGCAGTTGTCTTTTTTGTTCTTCCACTTTTTTTTTAATGAAATTTACTTTTTCCTTTCTTTTTTACTTTAGTTTCGCCTCTTCCATATGCAAAAAAAGTTAGAAGTAGGAAAGTAAGATTCATTTGTTTATTTTATTCTTCAACAAAAGTCGAATCGTTGTGAGTATTGTGAGAACAAAACAATTGTTTTCTTTTTTCAAATCTTTCCCACTTCCATTTTGTTTTTCTGCCGTTGAACAACGTGATAAACTAGGTATCTGTTTTTATGATAAAGATGAGAACTTCCTCTCACGACCACTAGTTGAATGTGTGGTTTAGTCAATAACCGTGAGATGGTGTTATCAAGCGTGCTTCACATCAGCCATCGCATCGGTTGAGTACACTCTCGATTTTGCAGTCATACCTCGCTGATGAGACTCAAAATACTTTGAATTTTAACTGTGTACATGAGCAGCAGCACGATTATTTCATTGGCCATTTTTAAATGTGCTTACACGTCTTGTCGGTTCTCCTCTTTTTGTGTTAAACATTTACGTTCTTTCCGAGTCTACCTATAAATGCTCATGCACGTATTTCACTCAAGGTTTCGCGAGTGCGCCGCAACAGATGATTTTATTCATCGGTTATTATTATGTAGGAATGCCACATCGCAAGGTTACTCCTCTGGTCGTTAATGTCGACGATTGCGGAGTCGTCGGGGGAGAAACGCGATTCAATTCAGAACGCGTCCGATCGAAGACGAGATGCAATCAAAGATGTAACGGAAACGTGCGATCAATGACAATCAAGAAAACGGGATGGAGAATTTATTTGTTTATTTAAATGAAACCAGTGCCGCCGCGCCGGTGGCTAGAAGGAGATGTAATAAAAGCGTTTCCGATTTACCCTATCGACGAGAAAACTCAAAAATTAGTAAGTGATTACAAAAATACGTATGTCCTTTACTCTTTGGATCAACATTTTTTAAAATCAGCGGAAAGAAGAGGTGAAAGCGCTGAAGATGACTGGGATTTTTTGAGATGAATCAATATCCAAAACTGTAACTGTTTAATTTTTTTTACCAAAAAACGAAAGTAAGCTATTTTGGCTCTTGTCGGTGAAATGACACCATCTCGCCACTGTTGATTGAAGCTTACACTAAATTGATAACCCTGATAGGATTATCGAGTAACCAATCGATTTGAAAATGAAATGTACTGAACTTATTAAACGTAGTAGCCTCGATGATGACTTGTACAAACGAAGTCGAAACGTTTTCTCACGCGTAGACGCACAAGTGAAACTTATTTGGGTTTTTGATCTAGGCCGTACCAAAAATCTTCCGTATGTCCGAACTGTGTGTCCGAAAAGTTGTCACGTCACACTAACCCGTTTCCGTTCCGGTTTGCGTGCGTCGAATGCGTTAGCGTCGTTAACCAGGCGGATGGACGCATACATGGACGTTAGACGCGTAATTGCAGTGAAAGTCGCCCGGTGTGGAAATAAATATTACACGGATGCGGATTATGTCAGTCGCTCTGGATATTTTCATTTCTCCGCGCGCGTAAATTATCCTTAATTGCGCTGATTGCCGGTCGATTGGAAACACTTTTTCAGGTGACTTTCTATACCTATAAATACCTACGCAGGAACTGGCACGGCTTTGAGTGATATGTAAAGCACGGATTTAGGTGCATTTTTAGATCATCACGCCACAACGCGTGACGTAAAAATGCAGCTAAATCCGTAATAAGTCATCACTAGGGATCGGAATAAAATATTTTGACGTCATCGCGTTAAGTTGGTTTTCATACACGTCTATGATGATATGACATGTTGATTTATCAAATTTGAAAGTAATAGCAAAACATAAACTATAAAAATCCGATCTCTAGTTATCCCCGATGATATCTAATGCAATCGCTCACGTTGAAAACTTATCAGTCACTTATTGCTGGTCTCGTAAAGATAAAGACAGACAAAGAAAGGGCGAGGAAGATAAAACCATGAATAGGAGATGTGTAGGTCCAGTGGTAAGGGACCGCCCTTGCAATCGCATGGTTGTCGGTTCGAACCGCACTCGAGATTTTTCCCCTGGGGTGGTCGGTCTTGACTTCAGGCACCCTTCAGTGTTGGGGATAAAATTCGACACTGCTTCCCCTTAAACGGCGAGAAGGTTGGAAGTAACAAAGCCACGAAACACTTTACACACACCCAATACATTTCCGCTCATGAGGTCCTGACAAGTCTTTGACATAGGACCCTGTTGGGCAATCACCACAGATTAAAAAAAAATATATGCTACGGCTACGCGAAGACACCCATTGAATGAACGAAATATAAATGAACAAATGCCTGTCGATGACGAGATGCAACGATAATTTGAGCAAAAATGTGGAAAAGAGGATACCAATGAGCAACAATATTTGAGGTGGAGTTGAATAACAAATTGTCGTTGTATAATCTATCAAGTTTAGAATTTAAGAAAGTGTACGCATTCCCAATGTATTCGTAAATCACGAGCAGCACGTTTCTTTGTTTGGTCTTATGGTTTGGTAATACGATACGGGGATACGTGTCAGGCAGAGGGATGTAGAAAAGATAGCAGGCAGTCTCCCGGTGAGCTTTGAGGGGTAAACGTGTTGCTAAGACGCGCGAGTGTTGTTAATAAAATGTAATGGATGTTTGATGATAAGGGTTTTCTGTGGGATATCGGCATTGGGAAGGCGATAATTTGCCAGAGATAAGATCGACCTCGTGGAGACGGCGATATTTTGACACGGCGAAGTATACGGACCGTCGGGATGGCGGATCCGGTTGAGGTGTTGTACTGTCACCAGCAGTACGACATCGCCGGGGAACGGTCGCAGTACTGTCACCAGCAGTACGACATCGCCGGGGAACGGTCGCAGTGCAGCAACACTGGTAGGGGACCGGTGATGTAATACCTGACCTGGTGAATTGCATTGTGCTTCCCAAGAACAGTCATGACTTGGCGTTGACTGGGGTTAGGCCAGTGTAGCAAACACTGTGGAAGTCAGTGGCACCAATGATTCTGAGAACGTACGCTCAGAAGACAAGGTATGCTAATATCCACCTGGGGCTCGTCTTTATGCATGCGATGGACATTCGAGGACGACGCCTTCTTCATGAGTGCGCATTCCAGGAGGGAGCTTCCGCGTCTAGATTCGCCGGTGGAGTGGGCGGGGCCGGGAGAGGGCCCCGGTGAGTAATAAGTTCTACATACAAACAGAATCGGCGATGATTGAAATTAACAAGTGAAGTGAATACGACAATTAATTCAATTAAAAAAAAAAGTGAACTGAAACAAAAAAATCAAAATAAGAAGAATAAAACGAATTTAAAAATCTACCGATTTTTTTGTTCATTTGTTTTCTTCTATTCGTATTCTTAGAATGACATCGTTTTTCTAATTTTCTTCAATAAAATGAACGAAATATTAAAGAACATTGACAGTTCTCTGACGGAGTATCAAAGAACCAAGTGATAAAAAATGAAAAACAAAAGGGGCTCGACGATTCTTTGAGAAATATTAAAAACAAAAGAAGAACGTTGATTCTTCTCTACTTTTTTGTATTCATATTGTTACGAATCTTTTTCACCGCATTTGACTGATGCCAATTTTCAGGAAAACAGGAAACTTTTCAAGAAGAGCGGCGAGGCGTACAGTAACATTATTAAAAATGCAACAGCTTTTAAAAATTATCAAGACAGTGTCCTGACACATTCTAAACACAACAAGGGCGACACCTATCGGCCCCTGCGCAAAACAAGCATGACTTTCGACCTTTCTAAACAAAGCTTTATTTATACTGACGTTTTCGGCGTTTAAAAATAGAATCACTGTCGAACTCCTTTTTCTAAACCTTTTTCAAACAGAGAGCGACATCTATAAGTATCACAGCTATTCAATTTTACGCGAATCGTAGGTGTTGACACTTAAAGTTGATTGTATTTTCAAAAGCTGGCAATTTTGTCGCGTCGCTGAGAACTTCTAAATATTCTGAACTAGTTCTGAACAAAACAAGGGCGACACCTATCGGTTCCTGCGCAAAACAAGTTTGACTCTCTATCTTTCTAAATGAAGCTTTATTTACGCTGACATTTTCGGCGTTTAAAAATAGAATCACCGTCGAATTCCTTTTTCAAACAGAGAGCGGCGACATCTATCGGTATCACAGCTATTTAATTTTACGCGAAACGTAGATGTTATCACTTAAAATTGATTGTATTTTCAAAAGCTGACAATTTTGTGGGAAATTCGGAATGTTTTTCAAAAGTAAGAACGACATGATTTTATTAAATCTGTCTAAAATGGAGCGAACTTAGGAACCACTAAGCAATTTTACAGGATTTGCTTCGCTAAGAACTTTTCAATAGTCCTTTATAGGAAGAGGTAGAATAAACAGCTGACCAATCGAAAGCGAATTGCTCTCTTTATAAACGGATTTGATAGGCCAGCCGTTTATTCCAACATTAATCTTCCAAGTTGTCGTCTTTATTTTTTTCTATGTAGAGGTTTAGAGAATCTTCAAAAGATACCTCCGGATACATCTACCCCGGAGGCATGTTGGATTCACCCCGACATTTCTGTGCGAGGCGCCTATCAACTAAACTCCTTTCCTCTTTCTCCACTCTGCACGACGGGTACCGCCCTTCGGCATTTCTTCCGCCGTGCATGTTGCCTCCTATCCAGCCTGCCTCCTCTTCTTTCTCCTCTTCTCCCATCCTCTTCATCTTCGGTCTTCTTCCCCATCCTCTTCGTCTTATGCCCCATCCTCTTCGTCTTCTACCCCATCCTCTTCGTCTTCTATCCCATCCTCTTCACCTTCTACCCTTCCTCTTCGTCTTCCTCCTCAGTTCAGTCTTTCTGTTTCTCGTCCACATCTCACCCCTCATCTGTTCCTCTCTCTCCTATGTTCATCCTCGCATTTGCCTTTCATAATTCCTCTCAGCATGCCAGTTATGACATCCCATTCTAATTCTCCTTTCAAGAGATCATCAGCCACGTTTTCTTTGGTAACTGCTTTTCCCAGCTGCAGCTGCGCCGTTTCCCGCCCTGGGCACCAAAATAGTGTGTGTATCTATTTGTTCGTTGCAGTACCAACATGTGGCCGTGTCTAGTCTCTTAATCTCCTTGACTTTCTCCTTAATCTCCGCAATAGTCCACCTCCCCATCTTTGCTACACCTTTTCTCCACGTCCTTTATAAAGACCTTGGCCCAACCATTATATTGGTTCCATCTTTCTTGCCGTTTCGCATATAGCTCTTTCCTGGCCAAAGTCTTTATCTCATGTCCCTCCTTATAGATCCTCTTCCTCTCCTCGATCTGCAGCTTGATGTGGGGGGGGATACCCGCTATCACGCCGACGCCACCACCTTCACTGCCGCCAGCCTGTTTACCCTTTCTAACATTATTGTGTGGCTTGCATACTTTGTAGCCCTCTCCCATATCGGTACAGCATATAATATGTATAATTGAGGAGACCACTGCTGCCAACAGTCTCCTCTTATTAGGCTTCGGACCTCCTACATTGGGCATTAACCTGGCCAGGGCCGTATAGGCCTTGTGAGCCCTCGTGGCATGAGTAGTCATGCTCCAGTCTCTGTCTAAGTGCACTCCTAGGTATCTAACCTGCTTGGAGGATGCTAACCTCGACGCCATCACCGAGTTTCACGCTCATGTGTGCCAGGTTTCTCTTGCTTGCCAGTATAACTATCTCCGTCTTTCCGCGCGCTAGGACCAACCTCATCTGCCCTAGCTCCTGCTGGATTTTTTCGACTGCTAGTCCTGCCCTCTCTCCAGCAGGCCCGCCGTCCTAGCAGACACTACCACGGCCAGGTCGTCCGCGTAGGCAATGGTGGTCACGCCTTGCCCTACATCCAGTTCGAGGATCCTGTTATACATGACGTTCCACAGCGTCGGTCCAAGCACAGATCCCTGAGGGATTCCGCAGGTTAGGCCGACACGCATCCCGTCTTTGTTCATTACTACCCTGTCCTGTCCGTGAGATAGGAAACGATTATACTCTTCAGCCCTTCGCTTAGTCGGTATCTTTGAAGGGCAGCCATGACTCTACTTTGCAAGTTACAAGAGCGGTACGCCACCTAGCTTTACACAACAGATTTAACTTTCTAATCTGTGGGATACTTTTTTTTTTGTTAAACATCCTAGACTGATAATAGTATCAGAGAACGGAGTTACAATAAACATTCACTCACCCTTCGGTTAGATCTCTCTTGCCCTGCTTCCTTTCTTGGCCACTACGGAGCTGAGGGTGAACGTCTTAACATATGGGGTTCGCTTTCCGATTCGCTTTCCATTTACGAGCACCTACTCAACAATACATTTTACTCACCGGGGCCTTTTCCCGGCCCCGCCAACTCCAGCGGCGAATCTAGACGCAATAGCTCCCTGTAGGGATAGGAACTCACGGAGAAGGTATCCTCGAATGTCCATCTTCGTACTTCGCATGCATAAAGGACGAACCCCAGGTGGATACCTAGCATACCTAGCCTCCTGAGCGTACGTTCTCAGAATCATTGGTGCTACTGCCTCCTACAGTGTTAGCTACACCGGCCTAAGCACAGTCAACGCCAAGTCATGAGCGTTCTTGAAAAGCACAAGGCAATTCACCTGGTCAGGTATACAACTAGTTGTATCTCCGGCATTTAACACTCACGCCTCTGCAGCCGGCGGATATGGTCAAATGCCGTGTGCAGGTGGAGTGATCCCCTACTCCCGCCGACTACCGGCGAGTACAGAGCTTATGATAGAATGCCCAATCTGTTGCCCTATGTCCGAGTCATCAGCGGACACCGCGAGATTGGCGCCTTACTCTTCCTCGGAGTATCATCTATCACCAGCAAGCCTCAATTCTTGCACAACTCCTTTATCACATGTCATTGCAATTCATTACAACACTGGCGAGCCCGTCTGCGTAATTAGCGCAACTTTACCAACTCGTTTACCACTCCAAGCACGCCCGGAGACCAACTGCCCGCATCTTCTTTTCCTTTCATCCCTCTGCCTGACACGCACTCCGTATCACATTACCAAACCATAGACAAAATAAACAAACCTGCTCGTGATTTACGGATATATTGGAATTTCCTAAATTCTAAACTTGATCAAATATACAACGACAACAAATTTCTATTTGCGCTTCTTGCAGGCTTTTTTGCTCTTCTACTAATCGTTTGTTTTTTAAACGCTTCCATAGCAGATTGTAATTTGTTTTTTCTCAAGATTTTTCCTTGTTCTTTTTTTTTGATTTTGCGCCTTTTTGTTCTTGGCAGCCGTAAAACCGTTTTCATTAATTTTAATTCTGTTGCTAACTTGGAAATCCCGAGGCATCAAGTTCTAATAAATTAGGGACTTTTATTGCGGGCTATTTTCAGGCCGCATTAATTGCTTCACTGTTTTGTTTCAATTTGAGGAGGCGCGTTAATTTGATTGACAACGAACGAGGCTGACGTAGACAAGAATTCTCCGAACCCAATGAAATCAGTTTTAACAAGATTATTAAATTAGATACTTAATAATTGTCCGTTGAAAATTAACAGCAAAATTTTATTATTGGATTGACAGGCTATTGTGCTTACTTAGCGCCATCTCATCAGCACTTCAAGTAACGACTGACTAGTGACTACCATCGCATCGGTAAAATAATAAACGCGGTCATTACCTAAAACGTTGACGAGATAGCGTTGAGTGGAAACGACCATGCAGAAGTGACAGGGTGTTAACTGATCATGCCACCTCGTCTTATTTAGTGTCGCCATCTATTGGCGAATTATTAAGTTTTCTTTGATTTAGCTAACCGACACGAAATTAAATAATACTGAATAATCCTTGGGTTTAGATCAAAATAATTTCTGGTCGTTATC
Source organism: Dorcus hopei (assembly GCA_033060865.1). Taxonomy (NCBI): domain Eukaryota; kingdom Metazoa; phylum Arthropoda; class Insecta; order Coleoptera; family Lucanidae; genus Dorcus; species Dorcus hopei. Next base: position 26,834,945 of record CM065426.1, read on the forward strand.
GGTTGAAAAGTACCGAAAATGTCTCCGATTAACCAAAAGATGGCGTTCCGGAAACATTCTCGTAAACTCAAAGTACGTAAGTGAATTCATTTCAACGAACTCCTGTTACGAAGCAACTGCGTCTTACTTTAAATTGTTGGCTATTAGCCATTACATTGGAAACGATTATTTCATTTTAATTTGTAGAGTTGAACGATATTTAATGTTCGCCGGTTTCGTACAAAGAAAAAAAAAACAAACACTCAGAACTCTGACTGTCATAAAAGGAACATTACGGAACGATAAAATCGCGTAAAAAAGCGTACACACACGAGTTTAGAACATAAATTAAGCGCGCGAATAATACGCCACATAAAAATTTGCATAACCAGTTTTTTTTTTTTTTGTTGTAAACATAAGAATCAGTTCCAAGAAGAAAGAGACAAACTTTTCCGAAATATGCCTTTCTACGTTTCGAACAAAAAACGAAGGCGCTTGAGTCGATGAGTTTCTTCCAGAACCACGATCGCCGATACATTGATCTTTGAGACGCGACAGTTTTTTTTTTTTTCGGGAAAAACCTTCGACACGAGCTGTTGGTACCAGGCAACAACGAGGTTCTTTCTCCTTCATTGTCCGCGCGCCGATTCATTTCCGAGGAATTCGTAAACAAAATATGCATAGCGCAGCAAAAACAGGAGTGGACGACAAAAAGCACGAGATCACTTATCGTTAATTTATTTTTAACGAGTTTATAATAAATAGGACGATCGTAATTTATTTTCTGTTGATTCTGATCGCTTTGATGTTCGACGTTTGCTTTCGACGACCGACGAGGCAAATGGAATCGTTAAGTGCGAAATAACTTCGGTGGATTTGCGTCAGAATGAAATTGCTTTGAAGTGTTATACGGACAACACGCCCGATAATTATTTATTGGATGAGGGAGTTCTGAGATGGAATCACATGATTGAGAAACGTTTCAGCAATTCGCACATCGGAAATAAATTACTCAAGGCAGCAGAGGAAACGTGCAAAACCAGAACATCAAATTTGCCTTGCTCTTATTTTATGTAAAAATCGTTCAAGCAAAAATCAACGTCATTTTGCGCAAAGTTAAATGGCGATAGTCACCAAGCAAATGACGTTTTCGAATTCTGAAAGGAAAAAAATCGAATGTTCAACTTCACTACAGAATTTCAGCACTTGAAGCGTTGAAAACAACTTGGATAAAGCAGTTGGCGAATCAAAATCGTAAAATTAAATAGTTGTGGCGCCGATAGATGTCGCTATTTAGTAAAACTCCTGAAGTCCCTAGATAGCTAAAGTAGCGCAATGACCGCCGCCATTTTGAGCAAAATAAGCGCGCCAAATTTGAAATCGCATTACCTGTTTCGTTAAATTTTAAATTTACGCGTTTAGTTTGACTCAAAATGGAGGTAATTGCGGTACTCTAGCAGTCTAGGGACTAGGGACTTCAAAAACTTCAAATATTTAGCCAATCGTTTGGTTTTTTTTAAATTTTTGCCTCAATTTACGCGTCGAAGATGGCCCAAGTTAAGTCAAAAGCTGTTTAGAAAGTTAAACCTGTTGTGTAAAGCTAGGTGGCGATGCCGACAGATGTCGCTCTTGTAACTTGAAAAGTAGAGTCCTCTATACGGAGAATAAAGACACGAAGTCGCGGTTTAGAAGATTAACGTTGGAATAAACAACTGGCCTATCAAATCCATTTATAAAGAGAGCAATTCGCTTTTGATTAGTGAGCTGTTTGCTCCACCTTTATTCTTCCTACAAAGGACTATTGAAAAGTTCTTGGCGAAGCAAATCCTGTAAAATTGCTCAGTGGTTCCTAAGTTTGTTCCATTTTAGGCAGATTTAATAAAATAATGTTTTTGCGCCATCTAGTGTCCGTTTAAAAGAGTTTGTGAAAAATAAAGTCGTTCTTACTTTTGAAAAGTATTCCGAATTTCCCACAAAATTGCCACCTTTTGAAAATACAATCAATTTTAAGTATCAACAGTTAAATAGGTGTGATACTGATAGATGTCGCTCTCTGGTCGAGAAAGGAATTCGACAGTGATTCCATTTTTAAACGCCGAAAATGTCAGTGTAGATAAAGCTTTGTTTGGAGAGGTGGAAAGTCAAACTTGTTTTGCGCAGGGACCGATAGGTGTTCCCTTGTTGTGTTTAGAATATTTAGAAGTTCTCTGCGACGCGTCGTCAAAATTGCCAGCTTTTGAAAATACAATCAATTTTATGCGTCAACACCTACGTTTCGCGTAAAATTAAATAGCTGTGATACGGATAGATGTCGCTCTCTAAAGCTTTGTTTAGAAATGTAGAAAGTCGAATCGCCCTTGTTGTGTTTAGAATGTTTAGAAGTTTTCAGCGACGCGTGTTCTACTTAATAGTTTCTAAAAGCTGTTGTATTTTTAATAACGTTATTGCAAGCCTCGCCGTTCTTTTTGAAAAGTTTTCTATTCTCCGGAAAATTAGCAATTTTCATGTAAAAAGAAAATGAAGAACGACATCTATCGGTGAAAACACATCTCTTTAATTTTATTCAAAACCTTCTTGATTTTCTAATCAATGCTTTCTTTCTTACTTTTGAAAAATATTCCGAATTGTCCACAAAATTGCCATCTTTTGAAAATACAATCAATTTTAAGTGTCAACACTTACGTTTCGCGTGAAATTAAATAGCTGTCATACCGATAGATGTCGCTCTCTGTTTGAAAAAGGAATTCGACAGTGAGTCTATTTTTGAACGCCGAAAATGTCAGTGTAAATAAAGCTTTGTTTAGAAAGGTAGGAAGTCAAACTCGTTTTGCGCAGGGACCGACAGGTGTCGCCCTTATTGTGTTTAGAATGGACTTTAGTTTAGAATGTTTCGAAGTTCTCAGCGACGCGTGTCCTGATAGTTTTTAAAAGCTGTTGAATTTTTAATAACGCTACGGTACGCCTCGCCGTTCTTTTTGAAAAGTTTTCTGTTTTCCGGAAAATTGACAATTTTCATATAGTAATCTATCGGTGGAAACGTATCTCTTCAATTTTATTCAAAACCTTATCGATTTTCTAAACAATTCTTTTGTTCTTACTTTTGAAAAATATTCCAAATTCCCCACAAGATTACCAGCTTTTGAAAATACAATCAGTTTTAATTGTCAACACCTACGTTTCGCGTAAAATGATAGTGATCGACGTCGATCCATGTTTGAGAAAGGAATTCGACGGTGATTCCAATTTTAAACGCCGAAAATGTCAGTGTAAATGAAACTTTGTTTAGAAACGTAGAAAGTGCAACTTGTTTCGCGCAGGGACCGATAGGTGTCGCCCTTGTTGTGTTTAGAATGTTTAGAAGTTCTCAGCGGCGGGTGTCCTGATAGTTTTTAAAAGCTGTTGCATTTCTAATAACGTTACTGTACGCCTCGCCGCTCTTTTGAAAAGTTTTCTGTTTTCCGGAAAATTGGCAATTTTTATATGTAAAGAAGAAAAGAGAGAACGACATCTATCGGTGGAAACACATCTCTTTTAATTTTATTCAAAACTGTATCGATTTTCTAAACAATTCTTAAGGTGATACAATTTATTATTAAGAGGACTATGGATCACGTGATCAACTACTCGAAAGCGACCAATACTCCCCGCAAACCCCGCATGACTGAAAACACACCTTTCTTATAATTGAAATAAGTGTCGTTTAGTCCAGTTAGGCTCCATAGTTGAACGACAAGGATAACATCATCTACACTCGTCTTGTATAAGTTCACACACATTCATGGTATCTAACATAGTAGCAACGTCGCGTCGCAAAACTAACACGTGGTAATATTCTTATATTCTGAAATAAAGGAAGAAAAGTTTGCTAGTTATATACGCGCGAAATTCAAAAGTGTAAGATTTGAATAAAAATCATTCTCATATCGAAAAATAAATTGCGAAATACGCCAGTAGTAAAATAATTCTTAATTAAATTATATTCATAATTAAGACACTTTCTTATTCGTTGAAATTTATCAAATAATAAATAACTTTTAAAATAAAATAACTTCCCCATTTCTTTTTGTGAAAATTAGCTTATGCTTTAAGTCAATTAAGAATAATTTTCTTGATAAACAATTTTCTCATATTTGAAAAATCAAACAGAATTCGATCGATACTAATTTCATTTTGAAATTTAAATTGATATTAAATTTAACCAAATAATATACAGTGCACTCGCGCTAACGTGAACTGATTAAAACCGACTGTGTTCATGTTTCGCGATTGTTCATGTTTCCGAGATTTAGTAATATTCATCTCTTAAAGACAATGATGCATTACTTTCAACCTTTATTTATGTACTACATATTATGTATTTTTGGAAAAAAATGAAGTAAGAAGTGATTGTTTGGACTTATGTTGTAAATTTCTGTAGTACATAAAGTAGCTGTTCATGTTAGCGAGGTGCACTGTTCACGTTAGACAGTGGCCAATGCAAAAATTTAGATGTTCACGTTATCCAGGAGTTCATGTTAAGCAGTGTTCACGTTAGCGCGAGTGCACTGTATGTATAAATGGCTTATTAATACATTACATAGAAATTCTTTCAAATTTAAAATATATTTTTGTTTTCATTTCAAAACTTAGCGTCTCTACACTCATCTTCTAATATACAAGGAAATAAATTGTGCATAATTTTCTAAATTTTATTAGTAATATTGTAGCAACTTTTGAAAAATCAAAAAATAACATTGTCTTGTAAAAATATTAAAAAAAAAAAATTAATCTTGTTGCACAACGAAAGCATGTTACAGTTTACTCGCCCAATGAATGATTTTAAATAACAAAAATACAATATTTTGACCTAAAACGAATTTTAATTAAAAAAAAATAAAATTGTGGAAGAAAATTATATTAAACGTTATTCCAGTTCAAAATTTCTTAATATTCAAAAAAAGTTGAGAGTGACGCGCAAATAGATTACATAAGGAATGCATTGGAACAAATATTTAACCTATAGGATTGCTCAATCGTCGACATGTGATGTAAGCAACAGACTGTACAAAATAAAATTAAGAAAGGCGTACTATCGATATTTTAAAAATAACTAGGACAACTTTAAAATCCAGCAGCTATACGTTTCCATTATTTTATTATATTAAATCTTACTTCATTGTCAAGTCAGTAATCGTATTTTTGTTAACGCCGAAATTCTGAGCAATTTGTGTAACTATAACACCCTCTTCTATGCAAGCAATTATTAATTATTCTATAACTTTTAAAACAAGATTTACAATAAACATGATTCTCAATGACAATTTCAAATTACGATCCGTAGCAGTTTTATGCAGATTAAAAAGTCTTGTCCTATTAGTTTTTATCGTAGCAGTGGTACAATTTAGAGAAATTTTAAATCACACCTGAGAAGCAGATAAGAAGTTAATTTTAATTTGTGACGATTCCACCATCCGTCACACATGCGAATATGCGAACAGGGAATGAGCAATTCTTTAAGGTGAAATAGTGACGTTACTCCAACTCTCTCAGAGCAAACTTAGCCTTATTAACTTTTACTCAGTGCATAGCACTCTTAAAAAAATGTTCTTTGAATTTCAATATACATATTTTTCAAGTTATTGAAAAAAAATTATGTTGAATAAGCCAATTGATAAAAATGACAACAAAATGTAAATTTGTAAACGGTTTCTGCGAATTTTGGATGATTTTTAAAAATTTCGTATAAAATATAAGTACTTTTTAAAAAACGAATCGAGATTTTCACAGAATAGCATAAAATACAAGAAATCGGATTATCTCTTACGCGTTCTTACAGTTCTATGTTCAAAACTAAATATATGCATACTAGAAACGCAGTGAAATTAAAATTAAATTAAATTAAACTCTGATGAATTACATCATATTTACAGTACATCACATAATGTACTAATAAGAGTATTAATTGTCACACTTTGAGTCAAACAGTGATGGATTCATTTATATGATAAAAATTTCTTTCTCGTAGAAAGGTTTTTAACTAAAATTTTGAAACGATGGAGGTGGTACATTGAAGACTTCTATTTTAATCTATCACTATCAATACTAATCGTTCGGAAAATATTATACTTTGCGATGCGCTTTGGTTTTTTCTGCAAAAACTCTAAAAGATAAAGCATATAAAATCCTACAACGTTTGCATTTACAGCTTTTCGGTATCTCCTAAAATAAAATCTCTAAGTGGCGTGCAAATATAAAAAAATAACCCTGTACATCCGACGTATGCTAATAAATTCAAATATACATAGTTAAATAAAATGATAACACTCCCAGAATTTCGGAACGTCAAAGGTAACAAGTTTAAAAGCGTAGCGACAAGTCGGAACGCACCCAGTTTTACGATAACAACGTTGCCAAATTTATTTGACATGAGTTAGTCTTCCTTCACTCTTAAGATGGCAGCACATTACATAGCAAATTTTTATAATACGTAAACCATACGTAAACTCTGTTCACAAATTAAAAGACCACTGGCGATGTTGCCTTGTGAAAAGTACAACCGGCAACAGTGTCCTAGTTAGAAATTTGGTAACATTTTGGTATTTAAAATATTTTTCTGCTTTCGAGGCATTGAAATGGTTTGTTAAAATGAATATAAATGTAAACGCAATATAATAATAAAATTGATTTGACAAATTACTTTGACATGAAACTTCAAATACCTTGCCAACCTTGCTATTTTGATAATGTTTTATAGGGGACTTATGTTTTATACCAACATAATGCAGCAGGTGGTGGTTTTTTAATTTGTGAACAACGTATATTTTTCACTTTGCACTTTTAGGAATGATAATTTCGTATTTTTTATTAAATAATTGTGATCAGTTTTTTACCTAGAATGTGGGAAAGTCATTTTCCGTATAAGTTTTAAAATTTTATAATTTTTCTTTGTTAATATAAAACATTTTCCATAATTATTGACTTTCCCACATTTATAATATTATTACAGACTGATTTACTTTTAGAATTTTTAAATCGAACCCGTTTTAAAAGCAGCATTCGAAAAATAAATTTTTGCCAATATGGCGGACCTCCATAGTCCTCTTAATCCAACTGTAAGCGCAGCACTTAAAGAATTGTTTAGAAGCTGAATGTGGTTCTGTGGGAATTAAATGGGCGTTTCACCGGTAGATGTCGCTCTTTTGTTAACCCTTAACTGACGTCGTGGAGTCCCACGGACTCTAGCTCTCTTGAAGGCGCTATCATTTTTACATTTTTTCACTAATTGAACTGTCTCCCTCTACATTTTTAAAAACCGATGCTGATGAATATCCTAAAAAACTACTACACTCAGTCTTTGACTTCATTGTAAATGTAATGTTTAGAGTCCTCTGGACTCCACGACGTTGTAAGTACAAGGGCTGCAGATTTCTTCTCAAATGATATCTAAATGTTCTTCCATTCTTTTTTTTAATTTAGATATGTTGAAGAACACAAGGAAGCGGTATTTTACACCTGATTGAAGATTTCAAGAGACAGAGTCGGAAGAATCCTCATAAAATATTTTAGTTCTTATTTCCATCGTTAATATAAATCATATTTATCCGTTTCTTATGTATACCTACTGTCAGCAAGAATAATATTTAAATAAATTTGTTCAAAATACATTTCTAAAGCTTTTGATACATTTGAAATGATAATATAACATGTTTCTTTTTTTTAATGATCGTTTCATTTGAGGAGTCCCAGAGTCTCCACAACGTAGTTTACGATCCAAAACTTCACCACGTCAGTTAAGGGTTAAAGAAAAATCAACTACTTACTTATATGTTACAGAATTGTAGCCGAAGATTACATCTCGCCTTAAACGGCGAAAATAATTCAAAGTCAAATAAGGAATCGGTTAGAAAGTCAAACTTGTCATGCGTGAAACAAGATGGTGGCACCGATAGGTGGCGCTCTTGTATCTTCAAGGAATCTTCAACAACGCGTTTCCCACAGAGTTGCGCTTTTTAAAGGTTCTGTTCCATTCTAAGCTTAAGAAAAAGTTGCTCGAATTGAAATAAGTGCGCAATGGCTTTATTTAAGGTGCATTTAAGGTGCATTCGGAGCGCTCGGAGTGTTTCTTTATCTCATTCTTACATGCACTGAGACGCATTCGCTCTCCCTCACACTTCTGCTCAGAGCGTGCCCCGAGCATAATGTCGAACGCACCCTTAGTAAGATAAACAGTCAAATTTGTTTTGCGAAGGTACCGATAGATGTCGCTTTTATGCCTAGAAGTTTTGATAGAAGTTCTCAGCGACGCGTGTCCTTAGCTTAGTAATTTTTGAAAGCTGTTCTATGCTTAACAGTGCTGTTTTTTTTTTAAATTTTCCACAAAATTGACAATTTTCTTAAATAGAGGAACAATCTATCGGCGGTAATTGTAAGCATAACACTTAAGCACGGCCGACTCTGTGCTTATGTGGCCATTCAAATTGGCATTATTTTCATTGTTGAAATTGTTCCTGAAAATTTACAGATTCACACGGTGTACGTATGGTGTTGAATGGGTGCTTTACCGCTAGATGTCGCTGTTTTTTTTTTTTTTCAAAGAAAAAATTCTCAAGTGTTTAGCCAGTTATGTGTTATAGAAAGGTTTAACAGTTTCTGAATAATCTGTCTCAATTTAAACGAGGAAGATAATTTAAAATCACGCGTAAAACAAAATGGTTTACGGTTACGGTTTTTAAAGGTCCTATTCCAATCTAAGCTTGAAGAACAAATTTCGTGCGCGCAATCGCTTTTATATTTTCCGAATTTCAGTACTTTCAGAATGTCTCGTTCTTCCTCTTTGAAAAGTATTTTCACAAAATTAGCATCGTTTTTGTATCAAAACACAGAAACAATGGTGAGGGCGCCACCTATCGGTTTCGTCGCTATTTACTTTGCTAAAATTACTCTACTAAATACCGACGATGCAAGTAGGTGGCGCTCTCAGATTTTAAAAACTAGTTAAGAACGTTCCCAAACTCTACGGCTGTATTACAGGTAGAAAGAAAGAAAATAGAAGATCAGAGTCGTTTTAAAAATTTTCTGAAAGTTTCCAGCGACAATATACAATTATTTCAATAGAATTCGTCCCTGTATAGACATGGGAAAGAGATAGTCGCTCAAAGCTAAGTAGTGATGGTACCGATAGATGTCAGGCGTTCTTCTGCTTAAAAGAAATTTTATTGGTTCGATTACTTATTCAATGTACCAGTTTCTTAAGATTATGTAACCATTTAAGCGTAACTTAAGTATGTAACTGAAGGTACATGAAAATTTCCTTAGGAAATCAAAGCTGTTTTACATAAAAGTAGGTAGTTGCGGCACGCACCGATAGATGTCGCCCTTATATGTATTTTGAACAATGTTCCGAAATTTTAACAACGCGCAGCCTTCAGAATACTTGGTCGTTTCTTCCCCATTCTAAGCTCGAAAATAGTTTAAAGAAAATCTTCTGATCAGACGTCGCGTCGTTCTTATTTATTATTATTTTTTTTAGAATCATTTCTTGATTTTTTTTATTCCACAATTTATTTATTTCCAGAATGTCAACGTTATTAAAATGGGCGCAAAACACAACTCAAGGCAAGATGAACAACAAGAACGCCGCCAGCACCAACGGCGAAAGAAAATGGATTCATCCGCCGGAAGCGCTCCAGAAGGGGCACATCGCGTACCTAGTGAAATTCCTCGGGAACACAGTCGTAGATCAGCCAAAAGGTGAGTGATTTTTACGCCTCCGGAGCGGAGAACGTCATCACCTTAATAAAGCAAAAGCAAGCACGAAGGACACGGTTGCGTCATCCTTGCGCATTCAAGTAAGTGCAATTACGTTGGAACAATGCGTTCCAGTGAAATCATCATGTTAAAAAAATGCAGTTTTAAGTAGGTATCTCAGAAAGAAAAAGAAAACAAAAGATGATTGCGTTAGTTCCTCTTTGAATTTCAAAAGAGCTTGCCGACGAAGGAGGAAGGCCACATGAGGGCTCAATCTTCTTCAATTCGATTTTTTTACGTTTTAAGTGGGCCATGGTGAGGTGAAGGTTTTAAACTTAAACAAATGAAGTGAAGGCTTCTCCTTTTCATTTCAAGGAAGATGATCTTTTGTTTTAAAGACCCCTCATTTAATTCTCTTCTTTTGAAAAAAAGAATTTCGGCGACTCGAAAGCTTTCATATCGTTTTCTTATTTAAAGACGACGCGACGCAATGTGAAAAATTGTGGATTGAGACTGCCTACCTTTGTTGGTTTTAAGTCATTCTTTTATTTTATTTTAAGGAGGGTTTCCCAGCATGCGTCGCCCATCCCTCTCGACGATCAACAGACCTGCTTGCCTGCTAGTTAGGCAACTATACCTACACATTTGAAACGTTGACCCCAAACCCTTTAATTGGGGCTTCCCAGCTTTCCAGTAGTTTTTTTTGTTTCATATCTTGGATTTTGTTTAATTTCATTACTTTTGGATTTATTTCGTGAAAGAAAACTAAGAAAAATGTTTTTTCTCCCCGTAGGAATAGAAGTAGTAAAAGAAGCGATACGTAAGCTCCGATTTTCACAGCAGCTGCGCAAGAGCGAATCCGGCGCAAAGACGCGCAAGGTCGAGCTCACAATAAGCGCCGACGGCGTCGCCATACAAGAGCCCAGAACGCACAACATCCTCCACCAGTTCCCCCTGCACAGGATATCGTACTGCGCCGACGATAAGGGCGAGAAGAAGTTCTTCTCCTTCATCGCCAAGCAGCCCAACCAAGTAGACAATGAGCAGGAGGACAAGCACGAGTGCTTCGTGTTTATATCCGACAAACTGGCCGAGGAGATAACGCTGACGATAGGCCAGGCCTTCGAGCTGGCCTACAAGCGTTTCCTCGAGACTTCCGGAAAGGACCTGGAATCGCAGAGGCGGGCGATGATCACCCAGCAGAAGATCAAAAGACTCGAGCAGGAGAACAACATTTACAAGCAGAGGTTACTGGAGCTGTCCCAGTTCGGCAGCATCAAGCAGGAACTAGATCAGTATTTGAGGAAGAACGACGTCAAAAATATTTTGGAGATCCCCGCCGGGGGTTCGTTCAGTTCCAACAGTGAGGCTTCTATTAAATCGGAGCATACCAATGGTAGCACGACGAAACTCGTCGATTTTAATTCTGGAACGCCCAACGGGACGGGTAAGCGCCCAAGATTTTGGCTTAGCTTTTCGTTAAATCATAATTTTTAGCGCCCCCTGTTCCGCCCAGGCATTTCGAAAACTCGCCGGCTGTGGGAACCAAATTAGAGGGGCTGCTCTTGAACGAGTTCGAGCAGGACAACGATTTCGATCCGAGGTCCTACGAGCACAGCACGTCCTTCACTAACACCAACGGAAATCCATCGAGTCCACCATTGCGTAAGTGTGTGCAACATTTCACAGCTTGTTGATTCGGGCTCACCGCAAAGAGGTGCAAAAAATATTAAACTTCCAGGAGAAGTCTCACCGCATCGTTAAGTAAATTAATTATCGACTTACGTAATATTCCATTGAAACCGATCGTTTGCCTGTTATTGTTTGCGATTTTTTTTACCTTGAGAGGCCGAAAGGTCTTCTCCTTCTATGATTGAATAATCGCCGAGAGTGAAACGGCGAGAATCCGCTTTGTAATTGCAATTAATAAACTGTAATTAATAGCGTCGCGTTCATAGATAAATTTATTCGATTTTTAATGCCATGTTTACTTCATAAAAAAACATTTAAAACATGTAATTACAGAAAGTAGGGAATCCCCATCTCTTGTTGTATTAACCAAATTGCTTTATCGCACAGTGGCTCCACCACCTAAAGCAGCACGTCGTATCAACATCACAAACAACAATAACAACAACGAGAAGGCCTTTGGGCAAGATCTTTTTGGCTCAGTGCCCTTCAGTCCAAGCTCACAAGTGGCAAGTCCTTCTCCAAACAGGTAGCTACTTGACCTCCACTGTTTAAGTAAACCCCCGCCTAATGTCCCCCCAAAAATTTCAGTATGTCAGGCAAGATATTAGATCCGTTTGAAATGGGCGACTTTGGAACGGCAGCGACGCCCCAAGATATCGAAAATGCCCTGGGTCTGCTGGATAAACGACTTTTGGAAATGAAGGTCTGCGATTTCCACCTCTTTGGGGGGTAGTATCTGTGATGGCTTTCTTTCTTTTTTTTTAGACGGGTTTCAGTCGCGGAATTAGTTTCGGCAACGACGACTTCTCCCTGGAGAGCCTCGACCCGCTGAAGAACTAATTCGGACCCGAGAGGCGGTGATTTTTGTACAAAATATTCTTTTTTGTCATATTGGCAAGACCCTGTGGAAATTCCGATCGTGATGTTAACGCTACGTCATTCATTATTATTGTCATTAATGAAATTTGTGTATTATTATTTAGTATTATATAAATTTATGTATGTTGTATTTTTATTTAAATTAATGCACTGTATTTGTTATTTCTAAAAAAAATTATATATTTTCAAAATAATAGTATTATCGGCAGTTGAACACTAGGGTTTAATTTATTCGCCCCCTCACATTTTCAAATTTCCCGCGGTAAGTATGCAGTGTACAGTCGCTAGAGAGCACTCTCTCCGTGTATCAATTTTGCGAAGATTTCGAATTTGTAAACTTTTCAAGATTAATTCCTCTTAAAATACATTCATTCTTTATTTATCTTTGCGTATTTTATGCTTTTACTTTGTATATTATGAGTTACTGGTTCACATTCAACACGGGGTCGGTAAGTTAGGAACCCGCCAGTCGTTTGACGTTTTTAAAACTATTCACGTACGGATTATAAAACGCTACAAGTTTCTGCTTAAATTTAAACAATTTGTAATGTTTATTCGTCGGTGGGCTTTTAAAAGCGATTGGAAAGTCGACGTTTTGTTGCACGTACTGCGAACCGTCGACGTTTCAAGTTTGTCGGACGAATACACCTTGCAAATTGCTTGACGCAATTCAAGGGGGAAAAGCCCTTTATCCTTGAATTCAAAGTGAGAATGTGTTGTATTTGGGGGTAAGTCGATCATTTATTAACTTTCAAACAAATTGGCACGGTTTTTATACATATAAACGAAATTAATGTTGCTTAAGCCATGAGAACCTTTCCGCACATTATTTTATTCCTTCGTTCCTTTTGGCCTCAAAATGCAGTTTATATTAAGTAGTTTTAACGGAAAGAGTCTATTAACTTGATTATTTGCAAATTGCGCTTAGGATTTTGTAATTTAAAAAGCCCGATTGCATTTTGTATTTCCGATGGAGTTCATAGATGTCGCCACCATAGCCGGCGTCCCTAGTTGTCGTATTTAAGGTTGGTAGACGTGTTCGAATCTTTCGAATTTTTTGACGTGTTTGTTATCGATAAATTCTGCAAGTTTGTGCTTGAATTTGGAGCGTAAAAGCATTACGTCGCAGGTGAGTCGTTTATTTATTAACTTTTAAACAAGCCGGGGCGTAGTTTTCGTGCGAATTTAATCCCGAATGCGGTCGCGACGCCTTCGCGAATTTTTATCATATTTTCGTATCTTTTGATTTACGAGACGCAGTTGCAGTTATACATATAACAAAGTGAGCTTATTTACTTACAAATTGCGCTTAAAATTTGTGAGAATTAAGAATTCTTGTTTAATTTTGTATTTCCGATGGCGAACATAGATGTCGCCACCTAGTACCAAATTGATTATGGTATTTTTCAAAACCGCAAAAATTCTACCTAAGCTTGTTAAGTATTCTAAAATTGTTATTGTTTTTAACTTCACACTTTAGAGATATCCGAAGAACATTTACAATTTAAATTTCGGCTAGAAACATTAGAGTCGGTAAAGTAGGAAACTGTCAAGATTTGAACGTTCAGGAAGATCATCTGGTAAGTTTACTTGGATTTGAATCGAATGGATATGTTTATTTTTATGTACATTTTAACAGCAACGAGTGAAAGTATTGTTGAGTTTAAGGATCTAATATTAACAAGGTGCTTTGCTCTGCAAAATGCAGCGCAGAAGAAAACACAGAGAAGTAATTAATATAATTTATTTAACTGATTCAACAGCCTCATTTATGTATAGATTTATATAATGTATCATTAATATTGCTCTTTTTAAAAGTCGACTAGATGCTACCACAGATTGAAGCAGTAGTTCTTTGATTAATAAATACTGAACGAAGACACTAGATAGTGTGCACGGCACAAGTCATGCACGCCATCGTACTTAAAACTAAACCAGAAACTCACCGAGACTGCGACTTGAGAAACGACGCAATATTCTTTTACTGTTCAAGACGCAGTGTTTAGAATTTCTCGACGCACGAGCGCAAATAGGAGTTGTAAAAGTATGATTCAAAGAGTTAATGGTCATTGCAACTCCGTTGAGAAACTCTAACTCAAATGTGCCTGAGCATTACATAGTTTCTTTCTTATGTAACTATTTATGCTATTTTTTATTATTATAATAGTCATATACTGGCTAAAGTAATACATCAAGGTGGTCACTAGATGCGTGTGAGTTCGAATAAATCCTTGACGTACGTACTAATTTTTACTCTGTTCTTAAAAAATAAATTAAATCCTCGAAGTTTTTATAAAACTAAAACCTATTTGTACTGTCTACGGGGAATTAGGATGTGAGAATGAGAAGCAATTAACTGGAGCGAACGAATCGAAGCAATTCCTGTAATTCTTGATTGAGGCCCAGTTGTACAATGCCAGTTTAAATTTAAACTGAAGCTTATTAAGGGTTTAAGCTTTGGCTTAAAGTTAAGCTGGAATTATACAAGTGGGCCTAAATCAGATTCTTATTTTGAATTAAAATTTGTATGTAACAGGTTCACAAATATTCTCAAACCTCACGTGTATCGATTGAAGAGGTTGAGAATCGATACAATGAAACGCTGAGGAGTTTGTGATTTTGAAGATGTCACATAATACACTGAAATTTTTGCTTCTTGCCAATGCAAAAATGTTAAAATTCTGCTGAATGCTTGGCGTCATAAAAACCTATGCATTTAAGTAACATATGACTCAATGAATTTTAGATCTCAAGCGGCTGTGGAAAAAGAACTTATGTCTTAGCTTAGAACGAACGCCATTTATTGAGGTAAACAAAACCCCCAATCTAGAAATTATAAATAAAAAGAAATTATAATCAGAATCATTAGCTTAGAGTATCATCGATTTACAATAAATGTTTAATCATTTAATTAATTAGTTGACTTAAAGATTACATACAATTAAACTAAACGAATTTTTCAAAGTGACAGCAAAATGTGTAAGTATTAGCTAAGACATGAAATTATATTCCGGGGCTGTCCAAGATCTGAAGTTTTATGAATCATACATTATTAAGGTGACCAGACGTCCTCCTTTGAGGAGGACACACCTCCTTTTATAACAATTGTCCTTCTCTGTTTTGTCGTCCTCCTGAGTCCTCCTTTGATGTAGATTCATCAAATAAAATCATAAACGGTATACATTTCCTGTTACATTAAATTGTGTAGGAAGAGTTTTTAATCTGGAGTCGAAGCTGGCCATGAAAATTTAATTGTGGACATCACCAATTGTCAATTGACAATTAATTGTCAACACTGCCTTGAGAAATTGTTGGCAGAATTCTTCAAAACAATTTTGTTTTGAATACTGCCACTCACCATCAACTGGGTGGCCATTTTGATGATATGATTCCGCCATGAAAATTTTCTGTTCTTGCCAAAGATGTTTAAAAATTGTGGTGCGTTCACAATAAACACCTTGTCACCGCCAACTTCGACACTAATAGCGTTTTCCACTGGCTGCACTAGTGTGCACCGAGTGTATTTTCATCTCGGTTCAGCTTTATGTAATAAAACGAGATAGAGATATCCTGAGTGCACATCGGTGCAGCCAGTGGAAAACGCTATTAATTTAAAAACACCCGTTATTTAATAAATTACATATTTCGATGGTCTCAAATCAGTATACCTCGTAAGTCAAAAAAAAGCAATCACTACTACGTAAGTCGAATACAATTAAAAATTAAGAGGTTTTATGAAAAATACGTCGATAGAAGTTTTTTTGAAGACGTTTTTATTATTATGTGCTTTATTATTACCAATATCATTGCAGATAGTAATGGAACACTTTTATTTGCTTCCTCTAAAATGGTCATTTTTTTACACTTACGTGGTATTGATTTGAAGCCATCGATTTATTTTCTACATGGAAATGAATTTGTTGTTACAGTAGTGTGTCCTCCCAAGTTATTTTCAAATTCTGGTCACCTTATACATTATATGAACTGCCAACTAATTGAGGCTTGAGGCTAATGTATAACTTACTGCTAATACTGGTCAGCTAGCCTAGCTTCTACAAGTTATTGCTTTAAACGCCGTTCGCACGAAACTAAACCCGTCGAGATCTGCACACCTGAATTTGTACATCGTATTCATTTCGTACACCATTTTTTTTACGAGTAGGAAAATTGAAAATCACAATCGTAGCTATACGACTTACTCCAATCTCTTTCGTACTATCCAAGAAATCCTCAGAAGTAAACCAGTATGATCTAAATTTTAAAACTCGCGCCAATCATTCGTTTAGTGTCTTTAGTTTTTTGAGGTTACTGTCGAGATGTTTTTAAAGCTCATGTCGCCCAAGTAGTGATTTTTTTGTTACATACGAGATATTGAAAAGAAATAAATAAAAAAACAAAATTTTACATCCTGTCTCTTGAAAACAAAAGGCAATTGGACATTAGTTTATAAGATTTTTTATTATTTTATGGTCCTCTATCACGTGATACTATGCATTGTAGTTTTTTCAATGTCACCCTGTATATTATTGGTCATACAACAATATAATTGTAATGCAATTCGCACAGATTTTAATTAGGCATACTAAAAATTGCAGTTATTCAGAATAACACATGATGGCACAATTTAGGACTAAAGTTCATTTTTTATCGTCGAATAGAGCTGAGTTAAGAAAATATACGACGAAATGACATGACATGACAAAAACCACAAGGCCGTTTCACGAAACTTTGAAGGAGATAGCTATATGTATAGAAGTTCTTTAACTTATCCATCGATCAACCGGAATGTATAATAAAAAATGAACTGTAGACTAGGGGCCAGTTTACAGAAAATTTAATTGCAATCAAATTTTAATGACGTTGTTAATTTGACAGTTCGCAATGTAATTCTTATGGCAACTTAATCGTGATTAGTTTAATTCAAAATTAAATATTTGATTTGCTTTCTGTAAACCCACCCTAGATTTCTTCACAACAAAAGCATATTCAGTCTACTCCGTATCAAATTTTCAATTAATTACCAAGTCCTGAATTCATAAATAAAAGCTTAATAGACAAGCGAAAACTACAGAATCCAGGGGCCTATTTCATAATAAAATACAAGCTAATAATATTAGTATTGAACAAAACGTTTGATAATAATTGAATTAAGGACGAAGTAAAAAACTATTTGTTCGTTCAGCTGATTGTATCGGTTTGTAAACCAAAAGTGTCAGCTATAGTTTTTTACTTCGTCTTTAATCCGATCATCAAACGTTTTATTCAATACTAATATTAATAACTTGTATTTTATTATGAAATAGGCCCCTGGAGTGGTTAACTTACATACACAAAACATTTATATTTATTTTAACTTTTGTCGCTTGACTTCTCGCTCCTTAGATATTTCTTCCAAACTTTTACTTACTGTCAGAACATAATCGTTTAATTTATATGGAATTATTCTACAACTTAGACGCAGTTCCTTCTACTTCTTTGTGTTCTGATTACATGAATTATTTCTACAGGTATATTCTACACATCTTATGGTCCGTTTTCACGCTCAAGCAATTTGCGTGTCCGGGTCCAAACGTAAATTCTTAATTACATTATCTGACAAATCGCAGATAAATTTAAATTTAGGTCCGTAAATGTATCGAGAAGGCCACCGTTTTGAATAAAAGGGTCAACTCAACTGAAGTACTCAAAAATATTAATATGCATTTCTCTGCATATTAGATAAAAATTTACAAGTGGTGGAACATTTTATACAATAACGACCTTGTTTGAAAAAAAAAGACAATTTTTATTTTAAGGCCACTTTACACTGCCCTGTTTCTTGTACAAGATTTGGTTCATTTTCTGGAACAATTTAAATTATATAGTAAATTGTATAAAAAATTTAATTGAATCAAAAACTGTATGAAAAAATAGAACTTGTTCTATCTTCAAACCATTACGCTGTCCAGAAATTTCTTCTTTCAAATATTTTTTGTGGAAATTGAACCAAATCTTGTACAAAAAATAGGATAGTCTAAAATGGCCTTTAAAGATGAATTATAACTTCAGTTTTTATTGTTCTCACTTATGTATTTCAAATCTTCGTCCAGTTGTTTGGCGGAATCTTAATAGAACTATTTATTCTGGTAGCAGGAAAGCTAAAAATACAAATGATCTTACTGAACGAATAAAGTTAAAACCACGACAAAACAATATTTTAAGCATTCAGAGCATAATGGTTGGAATTAGAATAAAGATAAGGGCAAGTAAAGGAGACTTTAAAATTAAAGTCACATTCTATGTGTAAACAAATGTGTTTTCATATTTCTTTTGACATCTGAAAGTGACTTTGAACTTAAAGTGTCGTTTAAGTTCCATTATGAAACTGGCCTTTAGAATTGCAACCAACTTGCTGATATGTGCCAAAAAATAATAATTTCAAGAGGTCATCCTATTCAAAGTTGGTAACTGATTTATGTTCTCATAAAGTAATTTCGATTACTTCCACTTTCGTTGACCGTAGCATGGTTGAATCCTTTGGATAACTTTTATTGTTACAATTTTTTTTGAGACCAATTACTTCGCAAGACTATAACTGATGATCTAGATATCTAGAACACGGATTGCATTCTTTTGTCGGTTACAATTTATTAAACAATTTGAAGAGTTTTTAAAAATCCTTCAATTGCTGCATTTCGCTCTACTTTGACGGTTTTCTCAAGAAAAAGCTGTCAACGTACGTCTTACTTGAGTAAATTCAAATCGTTTTTTAAAATTAATTTATCCACAATCACATTATAATTGGACTTTTATTCACACTTATGAAGCATTTAAAGTGACCTATTATCCACTAGTGGAACAAAGTTACTTTATTCCACTAGTGGATAATAATGAACAACGTACCATAGCAACCAGTAGGCATGACAAAGCCTGTCACGTTTCATTTTACGAATACGAATATTTTTAAATTAAATTTCGCTCATTCTGATTCCATAAATGTGGTGATTGTGGATAAAACGTTGTATTGCATACGTGTTTTAGACGCATTTTATCCACTTAAGAAAACTAAACATTCTTGCATGGAAAAAATGCTATCTAAAACACTTAAGGCCGTTTTACATTTGTTAAATTTAATAATAATTTTTGTTACAAAGTGAGAGAGATAAATTACCATAGTGAATTCTGATTGGTTGAATTGACACTTCTCACTCACTTCGTAACAAATTTTACATAAAAAAATATCATAATGTAATATGGCCCTTATACAATAAATAACTATTAATGATTATTAAATACTTGCTTCTCATCCGTTGAAATTTATCAAACTAATTTGCCTTAAGAAACGAACACTGAAACAACGATATCTCATGTGTTTTTAAAAGCTATTTGAAGAATAATCAATCAAATTTCTTTAATAATCATCATTATTTGTTTTTCTGTAAAGTTTTCATGATGTAAGATCAAAATCGCAATCAAAATCGCAATCGCCCTAATTTTTAAATTTTCGCGCCAATCACTTTTGCGCATTCAATTTTCCGAAGTTGTCGACACTGCTGAGACGCCATCTTATTTACTAAGTCAATTCAAATCGACGCTTAGTTTTGTAAATCGTTTCTTAAACGTGTTAATCAGTGTATATTAAAGTTTTTTAAGTCTTGAATTGCGCGTTGATACATGTTTTCACTGGTAAGTCGTTCTAACCTAACTTTTGTCATGATTTTAATAGACGCGACTAGATTGTTGTTACACACTCGAGGAAGCTTCATGCAAATGATTACTTTTGATGTTTTACATGGTTTACGCTCTCAAATAGAGCTTTTGCCGTTGTAATGCAAGTAAAATAAACGATCAATATTGACCCGCTCCTGAACAAAGAAAATTCCTCGACTGCTACTTGGTTACTTCGTTCTCGATGATGCTCTTAATATTACAATAAAGCAAAGCCTCATTTCAGATTCACATGATTATGATTTAACAACATAATAGCAATTTGGTTTTGATTTTAGATGAAATTTTTGTGCGTTTTTTGTTTAGTGCGCTCAATTTTTTGAATTTCGAAGTTGCCAGCACTGCTGAGACGCCATCTTTACTGAAATAAATTCAAACATGGCGTCACAATTTCAAATATTATTCTTAATTTTTCATACAAATTGCATTTTTTAATCACATAATTACCGTCAGAATCTCATAGCTTAATTAAGCAAGTAGTTCTAACCTCACTTTTTGTTATTGTAGTAATCGAATGCTTATTTACAGGTGTCCCTGGAGCTGGAAGCAGTCCCCCAAGTTGTTATAAAAGTGGTTGTAAATCTGCGTGAACTCACAGGCGGAGTCTCAACTTTCACAAAGTAAGTCGTTCCGAATTAACTTTTGCATTAGCGTAATAGTTTACTTCAGAGAATTCCTTGAAATTTCTTCACCCTGCAACCAATGCTTTTGTGGTACATTTTGCACCAAGTATTTCACAAAAGCGTAGTTGCACGAGTGTTTGTTATCAGTACTGCGCCTATTATGCTACGGTTCCGTCACTCTATATAGGCTTTTTTTCAAATGTGAAAAGAAGATCGACATCAAAAACGAACTTAGAAAAGTAACACTCTAACCCCCTGATATGATCGCTTCATTACTTCGACTCGTTGCATTCCGTAGGTAACGAAACCACTTCCGATATGGGAGTGCCTAAAACCTGCTCGCAGACCTGCCCAATTTCCTTGTCCAACATCAACGAATTTATCTGCTCTTCATTCAGCATGTCAACGCTGAAAATGAAAGTAAATTTAATAATTCATTAACAAGCCGCATTGCGCCTACCTAGACAAACTCTCCGTATCGGAATTGTCGTCTTCAATGTTGAGGTACGTCAGAGTCTTCTCCAAGGGGGAAGGCAACTTTTTACCCGTGCTTTTGCACTTTTCCTCCGTCAGACCCGGCTTGGGCTCGCTGTTCCTTCGCTCGGTAAGCGAGCTAATATTGAGCATCATAATACCTTGCGAGAAGATTTCTTTAACTTTTTCACCTGTCGGACCCAACAAATTATCCAGGCTTTGTCTTCGACCTAAAAATATGAATTCTGAGACCCAGTACTTCAGTCACACTTTAACTTTAACCTTCACTTTATTCCCATAGTAACAACTATTCCTATGGCAATAAACTGGAGATTAAAGTTAAACTGTGACAGAAATACTGGACCTAAGGCCCGATTGTACAATCATGGTTTAACTTTAAGCTTCGTTTTATATGTATGGAAACAACTGTCTTTACAATTGATGCTATGGGAATAAATCGAAGTTTAAAGTTAAACCATGATTGTACAATCGGGCCTAAGAGTCTATGCAATTAAATGACGTTGAGAGAAATTGAGTAAATGAAAAATGCGTTCATACTTGAGCTGTTAAGGCCCTCGCTTTTTAAAGCAGACGACCTCGAAATCCAATTGGATATACTCGTGTCGAGTTTCATCTTGCTCTTGATGGAAGAGTACTCGTTTTCGATGAGCGGATTGGGCAGAGTCTTCTGCTTCGTCAGCTTCGGTTTCTCTTCGCCCTCATCAAGTTTCTTGTACGGTATGTCTTCCTCGGGACTGGACACGTCTAAATTAATTTCGGTCCACTCGTTCGACTGGCTTTGGGTCATCGACTTTTGTATTTGTTCGGAGCCCTCGCTCTGAGACATGGGTGACACGGGGGATATGTTGTTTCCTAGGCTGACGTTCCTGTAACCGTCGACCTCATCGAGGTTCGTGTACACGGGGTTGGGGAAGCTGGTGAGATTGTGCGGAAGACTCTTGTATTCGTCGGTGAGGTCGTTGAGGTCGTCTATGAACGACTCGTTGCTTTCAATGCTCATTTGCTTGCTGTTCGCCAGGGTTATGGTGTTGGCCGCCCTGCTTCGCGTCTGGTGTATCTCATCTGATATTTGTTCCAAGTTTCTTAGGGCGTCTGCGTACGTTAGTTTCGCAGAGGAGACTTGCATTTCTAGGTGTTGTACTTTATGCTTTTGCTGTTCGAGGAGGTTGTTGAAGTGAGCTTTCATTTCATAGTACGGCCTAAAAGAGAAAACTAAATAGATTTCGATTCTGTGATTTTAAAATCATTATCCAAATTTAATGCCTCATGTAATTAGATATAATTAAAAAAATAATTAAAAGAAAGGTAGAGCCAGTAAGATAGTTAATCAACTCTCAATATATTTAACTGTTTTAATCTAGCCAATTCAGTTACTTTGACTTCCTACTTAACAGTTCTTTTGCAAAACAATTACTTTGATTGAGGATTAATCAGCAGAACGAATTAAAATTAAAAAAATTATTTAAAGTGCAGGAATACTTACAATAACATCAATTCATGGCGATAGGCAATGCTACTCATTGTCATTAGTGCCCGGCGAATTGACAAACTAAAGAGTGCGAAAAAAAAAGTATAAAAAGCCCTGCGTTTCGAACTCAAACAGAAATAGACGATGCGATCTGTCTTGTTATAGAAAATTTTATTTAAGGCTTTATAAGGACCAGTTTCATAATAAAATTTAAAAGACTCACTTTCAGATGTGTAAACAAATGTGTTTTCATATTTGTTTTGACATCTGAAAGTGACTTTAAAATTAAAGTCTCCTTCAAATTCGATTACGAAATTGGCTCTAAGGTCCTTAAGGAGTAAGAAGTTGTTTCACTTCTATAAAGCAACTAAGAGAAATGGCATCGTTCATAAAACAAACCAATTAATTAAAAAAGAAAATAAGACCTTGTATTTTTATAAGCGGGTTACCTGCTCTTCGCAATGGCCCGTTTCAACTCCTTCTGGAGACTTTTAACTTTTGCATTGGCCGTTTCGTGTTTCACGCAAGCGATCCGGTGTTCTGTGCCTGCACTCCCCCTTTCTCGCTCTGCGTCATTCACCCTTTGCGTTGCGTGGTTTAGCATCTCCTGCCAAGCTGGATCTGCAAAAGTTTACTTTCATGGCTGGTTTAGCTTAGTATTTTGGTTTTACCTAAAGTCCTCCCTCCCAGCCCTTGCTCAGCTAGGTAAACCATCTCCCTTGCTGCGCTGTGTGCGCTGTTCGCTCTCTCGTACCTCATGGCTGCGATTTGGGTTTGCTTTAAGGCCTCGCTTGCACAGAATCTCGCTTCGTAGTACGGCTTGGCCCGCTCGATGCACAGCCCCAATTTCAACCTGAGGGCGTCCACTCTGGCGGTGCTTTCGCATAGCAGCTGACGGAACGAGGCTCTCGCCTCATCCAGGTCCACCTCTAACTTGTTGATCTCATCGGTGGCATTGTTTAACCTCTCCAATTCGATGTGCACTCTTGGGTCAACCGTGTCGGTGTATTCTGCCCCATTTTCGCACATGTTAATTACACGATTATTGTCATTTGGTTTTGTTATTGCATGTTTATTATTCTACGTTTGGTAATGCATTTTTTTTGCGTGAACTTGAAATGCACCAATGCAAATGTCAAAGTTCAAGTCTCTGATGACAGCTGGGTTAATGGCAGCGTTGCCAGATCTAAGTATGTTAAACAAATTCTATAGCATAGGCAACCAACATTACACGTTAGTATAGTATTAGTCTACAAGTAGCACATTAGTAGGGCAAAGTTCAATACTTTCTTTCATAAAACAGGCAGAGCACTAAAAGTCTTATGCAGCAAAAATATAATCAGAGATTTTCGAATTTTGCGTAAACTAAGGCATAAAACGAAGAAACAATTTTTGGTTTTGCAT
Source organism: Dorcus hopei (assembly GCA_033060865.1). Lineage (NCBI taxonomy): Eukaryota > Metazoa > Arthropoda > Insecta > Coleoptera > Lucanidae > Dorcus > Dorcus hopei. The sequence goes on from CM065426.1 coordinate 26,858,918, forward strand.
GCGACATAAGAAAGTTATTAAAGAAATCAGAAAACTGCGACGATTTCACGTTACAGTATAATGGCGGTACGGTATTCTTAATTTTTTTCTTTTCTTTCTTTTTTCTATTATATGAAGATGTTGTTGCTACGTGTTCAGTTTCCCCATGTAATCAAAGTGGGTTATTTTTACTTGAATTTTCAGATGAAAAACCCTGTATATTATGAAAACCATTATTTACGGAGATACTATTTTTTTTTAAATTTATTTAAAGTAGATTTTACTTTCGTGTGAATTGAATCAACATAGACAGCTTTGGAAATTAAAAGAGTTTTATAATCAATTGTAATTAATTTTCAAATTAAAATTTTAAATAGTAATAATAACTTACAGTCAAAGCAGTTTGAGTTTCGTATTTTTGAATTTAATTTGTAGAAAACGAAGCAAGCAAACTTTCGAACACTCTGTATTTCGTGATTCCAATTTGAATACAGGCTGTTACAAATTCGAGGCTCACCATTGGGATCTCGGAAACGGTAAGAGATACGAAGTTGGTTAAATTGGGGCAAAGTTGCGTATTTTGGTACTGAATAATAATCCGTTCTGAAAATTTCTCTGCGATTTGTAGTTTTTGAAATACTTTCAAAAAACAAGAAAAAAAAAGCAGATCCCTGCAATAATAACTTCAGAAAAAAATAAAAAAGAAAATTACGTTTTCTTGTTTTTTGGAAATATTTCAAGAACTACAAATCCCAGAGGAGTTTTCAGAACGGATTATTATTCAGCACCAAAATATGCAACTTTGCCCCAATTTAACCGACTTCGTATCTCTTACCGTTTCCGAGATCCCAATGGTGAGCCTCGAATTTGTAACAGCCTGTATGGTTTCTGAGGTTTTCCGCGAAGATGAATGTTTTTATAGAGAATGTAAGTGCGTAAAATCAATAATAAAAAAGTTTCTTTGGTTATTTGAATATATTAGACACCCTGTAGTCAAAAAACTTAAATTCTTGTGTGGTTTCCGAAGATGCTCGAACAGTAGAATTTTTTCTAAAGAATACTTTTTTGCCTAAAATCAATAATAAAAACGCTACTTTGATATCTGCAATATGAAATTGAGAAATTTGAATTTTATAGACAGACTGTAGTTCTATAGTTTAAAATTTAAATTGAAGCTGAAGTTTCTTGAGAAGCAGAATTTTTTGTAGAGAATTGTTTTGCGTAAAATTGATATTAAAATAGTTTTTCCTTTTGTCAACTTCATTCGGGGACACACTGTATAAAAGATATTTCTATTTCGAATATCGATACACGAAATGAAAATAACGTTATTCGATACTATCGACAATATCGAGTTAACGATATTTCCAATATCGATAATTTCTCGCAGCCCTAGTCATATCATCACATTCAGATTTGATTTGATTTTATTATTTTAAGCATGAATTCGAAAAAATTGCAGGAGATAAAAACAAAAATCATGTTCAAAAAAGATAAACAATTTTTATTTAGAATTAATAATTAATCGGTAAGATTTCAACACGGAAATAATTAGGCTATTGTAACTCCCTTTGCAAAATTTCTAACTGTTCCTCTGACTCCTTGCATAAGAGCTCGGACTGTGTCTTTTGTGATGTTGTTGGACACCTTCTTCCATTTTGCTTTGAAATTTTCAAATGAAGTAGCTCCTCCGAGAGTTTCTTTAAGTTGTTGCTTGGTGGTGGCCCAATATTTCTCTACCGGTCTTAATTCCGGACAGTTTGGAGGATTAAGCAGCGTTCACAATGACTTAACGTAACAAAATTAACCTCTAACAGTGTTGGGCACAATTAAATTATATTTGCAATTAACAATTAATTAATTGTAATTGTAGAAACTCGCAATTAACAATTGATTAATTGTAATCGTAGAAACACACAATTACAATTAATTAATTGTAATTTTAAAGAATCCGCAATTACAATTAATTAATTATTAATTGTGTGTTTCTACGATTACAATTAATCAATTGTTAATTGCGAGTTTCTACGATTACAATTAATTAATTGTTAGTTTTTTTGGAATGGGCTTCATTGACAATTAACAATTAACAATTAATATTTCTGTCTGAATGTATAAGTAACATTTATATCATATAAATTCTACTGTATTACATTAATAATTATAATATCAATTTATTTTGCATGAATTCATCTGGTTTGACAGTAATGACAGTGCCTGTTATTCGATTAGAAGTCGTTATTAATTTAGCAAGCCATGGTTAATTGCAATTACAATTAATTAATTGCAAATGACAATTAATTTAATTGCAATTAATTGAATTTAATTGCAATTAAATTTAATTGTGATCTGCAATTAAACCAATTAATTGCAGTTAATTTAATTGTAAATTGCAATTGATATTAATTGTAATTAAATTTAATCACAATTAAACATTAATCAACTAAATTTTTAATCAATTGATTAATTAATTGAAATTTTAATTGATTAATGCCCTACACTGACCTCTAAATACAGGTTTGAAGCGTTTTGTTTTAATATAAATGCTTAAAATTCTAAACTGAAACTAATGGCCTTCTAAATGAAAAGCGAATTCTATCTGGCCTGCGCAAAAGTGCAGTTCAGGCGTGCTCCGCCAAGCACTGCTTACAGGGTGCTTTCTTAACCTAAAATCTTGACAGTTCTGTCACATGTGAATGGTGGATGAGTTCGTGTAAGAACAATTAATGTTATTGTTGTAAAAATTTGAGCATACTGGATATTATTTACGTTGGAATAAGGTGGAGTATTTATGTCCAATTTCGACAACTTAATTTAGCATTAAACTATTACGGTTTTAGATTAAAATCTTACCTGCATATACTCAGAATTTCTGTGGTAAGTTACAACATGTATAATAAAGCTTCTTTTCTCATTGTGCGTAATTATCAACGCCCTTTTTAACACGTTTTACATTATCAGAAGTCGAAACTCTTTTATGTAACTTGTTGTAATTATTCATAACACGAAAGTGCCAGTCTTTCTTTATTGCGCAAGCGTACTTCACTCCGACGAGATCAAATGATTTGTGCATGAATCTATACCACATAAATTATGTTGTATTACGGTAATTACAATATTAATTAATTTTGCGTGAACTCACTTTGATTGACAGTAATGACAATGCACTTCACTCATTGCCGTCAATGCCCCGTAACCAGCGCCAAAGTGTCGACTTTTGGCGTTTTCTCGAGCACAAAAATTCAATGTAAATTTTTCAAAACGCCCAGGCCAGTTAGAACTCGCTTTTGATTTAGAAGGCCATGCTGAAACTAATTAATGTGTTTAATTATGAACAGTAAATCATTTAAATTTAGAATTACTTCGTTTACATTAACAAACACTGCATTCAAATTATTAATTTACGTTACGTTAAGTGATTGTGAACTGGGTATTACACTCCTTCAGAACAAAATGAACATTATTGCTCTCCAGGACGCTTTTCGCGTAATGCGATGATGCTAAATCCGGCCAAAAAAGCGTTGACTTAGTATGCTTTTGTAAGAAAGGTAAAAGTCTCTTTTGTAAGCACTCTTCCTTATAAATCTGCTGGGTTATTATTGTTCCTTTAGTGACGAAAAAGGCACTGCGATCTCCGCAACTGTAGATGGCCTGCCACACTAAATATTTTTGGGCGAATTTGGCATGTTTTCGGTATTTAAACTTTTCGTCTACTTTCCACGATGCAGCAGCCCTATAAAATTCTTCACCAGGCAGTTGCTTGAAGTCCGATTTGACGTAGGTCTCGTCGTCCGTAACAATACAGTAAAATTTTCAAAGGAAGTTGTCGTACAATTTACGGGCTCGGCTTTTGGCGGTTTCATTCTGCTTATCGGTACGATGAGGAGCTTTTTTTACTTTCTTAGTCTTCAGTCCTCATCTTCTTTTTGCATTCTGCACACAAGTCTGCGATACTCCTACTTTTTTCGCAACATCACGCGAAGACAAATTAGCGTTTCTTCTAAAGGCCGCTTTACAGTTCGCAGTTATCTATTGCCGGCAATGAAAATTGCAGCGATTTGTATCGCACGCATGCGCAGTGTTGTATTTTCATACAAAATGCAAATATCGCGCATGCGTGCAATACAATTCGCTGTAATTTTCATTGCCGGCAATAAATAATTGCGAACTGTAAAACGGTCTTAAAGAGTTGGACGATCTTTTTTTTCTGTTTTCTTCCGGATCCGGGCCTTCGATCAATTGTTTGATGTTTTAAAAATCTTTTTAAAATATCTGAAACTGTAGAGGCGGATAAATGTAGTTTTCTGGCAATTTCTCGTATCGGCATATTCGGATTTTCCATCCGCTTGCGCACAATCAACTTACGAATTTCGTTTTCACTCCCTGACATTTTGAAAAATAGATTGTTTAAGTTGCATTCTACCGTTTCCTGTTTGACGTATGACTTGTGACTAACTTCACTCCAAATATGAACATTCTACCTATATACATTAAAAAAAAAATTACAATAATTTTTCTGTGTATGGATTTTTTTGAGTTCATGCTTTATTTATTTTATAGCGTCTACAAAAAAAGACAGTTGACAGTCGTATCTGTGAAACTGTCAATCTTAACCTATTTTTTCTGACTGTATTAGCACAGTCTATACAATCGTTTCACTTCGCGTTGGTACCTTTGATCTCGTGTCCGAAAAATACCTACTGCGCATTCCGCCAGGATTCGATTTTACATGATTTTACATTGGCGGAAACCTCTCGCACTCGAAGCATGTGACAAATGTAAACAAAACTCCCAATCCGCGTGCTGCAAACTACTGCGCATTCCGCCAGGAGTGACGGTGAAAAAAAATATTTTGTAGAATGCGAAACTAGCGCCAGTGAAATGACTGTATAAAATGTGGTATTAGATTGCCTATCGAATTTAATATAAAATTACAGAATTTTGTAACTTTATCTTAATAAATAAATAAAATATTCAAGATTTTCGAAATAGAGAATTTTTTTGAAGATATTTCAATAATGAATGAAGATGCACATTTTTATAGACCCCGAAATAACGTAACTTTCTTGTAATTAACCCGTTTTAGAGGGTCACATTTCTTGTAACAAATTTGCTACGAAGTGAGTGAGAAGTGCCAATTCAACCAATCAGCATTCACTGTGGTAGCTTATCTCTCTCACTTTGTAACAAAATTATTATCAAATTTGTCAAGCGTGATACGGCCATTATAGTTTACAAGATCTCCATTAGTTGTAACCCTGTGTACCTTATTTTACGCAAAAATTTGAAAATGTAAAAATGTGCAGAGTTGAAATTAAAAAAAAAATTGACATTTCTTGTGTCTCTCTTTTGTGGGACACCTGCATCTTTGATTATACATAACGAGCGATCAATATCTTTTCTAATCAAGTGTCCTATGGAAATAAAATCGTGTGTCTTTGATTAGTTCATTATATCAAACGCCATTGGAATTATTTATATTGCATTCCTATACAAAATCTAACTGCTGTTTTTATGTATTACATGTTTTTTTTATAAATTTGGATATCAAATCCCAAGTTCACATTTCCCACTTAAAAAGAAAACACGGATATACATACATAAGCAGCCGCAGCTCGTAGCAACGACAAGTTTTAAGGTTACGTTCGGTGCATGAGTTTTGTTATGATGATTCAGTTAAATTGTTATGTTTTTGAATTAATTAAATTTAGTACAATAAAATGTATTGGAATAAATGTTACGTTTATAAAGATAACGACATCAAATGTATACAATGAAAAACTGGTTCATAGAAGGTGCGTAAAATGACCGTCGTTCTCCTGTAAACACAAGCGAATTTTGCGTTTTAAACTGTTAATAACAGTCGCTACTGGATTGCCATTTAACTGTTCACAATGCAACAATAAACTCTTATGAACAAAGATTTTTGTTAATAAATTAAACTTACTGACACTGACAGTTATAAATAATTGAAATGACACTTGAAAAAATGAATTAATCGAAGACATACAATTTTTTTCTCCATAGGTCACTTGATTAGGAAAGATATTGATCACGCGTTATTTCTACAACATAAACTTTTTAGTGCTCTGCAACTTTTGTATTAACTTCCTTGTGTGTGTCATATAACAATGGAGTTATTGAACCACAGATAATAGATCTCTCCAGATAGCCAACGACATAGGAACTGACAGACGCTCTAAAAATAGTAGTGACATCTATTGAGTATTTAACAAAATTCGAAAATTGAATATTTGTCGCAAACCATCTGCTAATTCCGAAGCTCAATTGGCTTATTTACCGCCCGATGTCTCTTTTAATAACAGAGAAATAAGAGTAAAGTGGGGCCAGGATGTGAAAATGTGACGTACGGTTATAATATGCTGTTAATTTACACACTTACAATTAGTTATAGAATTTGTTTTACATGTTATTTACATTTACAGGTTTCGGTTTTCCACTCTGCTATTGTAGCGGTAGCGCCACCACGTATTTGGTGAGCGAATTCTTAACTGCCAACCGGTAAACGGAAGTCCCGATTACTTCCAAAGTGTCAAAAAAGAAACCCCCACTCCCGCCCACTGTTTCACTCAAACAAATTATATTTAATAGAAATAAGTTTCTGGCTGCGTATGCGCTTCAACTCAAACGCCAGTAAAATATAAAAAAAGACAATGATTTGATGATTTAAAAATTGACAGCTGAAAGCGAATGGTAATTAACTGAGAAGATCCTGGTGTGTAGGCAACCCATTCAATAGCAGAGAAATGCTCTGTTTCGGAATGGCCCACAGATCTTTTGCGAATTTTCTAGTTGGCACTACAGATCGTTTGAGGCGATCTGATGCATTCAAATAACTAGTTCTAATTACATGTAAATACAAAAGGCATAGTATCAAAATAATGAAGGGTGACCCATAAAGCTGAAAATGGATGATAAATAATGAGCGGGAGAATTATATTTTCGAGTCGGTCAGTAGTGTCGCAAAAATTAATTGAAACGGGGCCCGCAACTGATCGAAATTTATCAAAACCGATGGAAAGGTGGAAATTACTTTGGGTGTCTCAGAAAATCTGGCAACGCTGTGTGCTCTCTCACCGTGCGCACAAAGTACGTTCGGCATTCAATCAAGCGTAAAAAGTTGCTTCAGGAATGTTTTCACAGATTTGAAAAAAAATCATAAATAAAGAAGTTATGTCCGATTTTCGAAAATCGCAATTTTTCGTTTTTCTTCGATTGTGAAGAAACCGTTAGAGATATTTTAAATTTTTTAACAGATAATTGATCACTATGAAATTTGGCAACTTTGCCTCCATTTAACCGATTCTCTATCTCTTATAATAAGCCAGATCCCCATGCTGGCTCTCGAATTTCAATCACTCTGTATAGGCAATCCACAAAGCATACAATTGATTTTTAAATTTTAATTTTTTTTGTTTTGGATTAGAGTTAGGTGAGCTGACCTTGAAATTTTCGTTTGGCCTTGATCTTTAATTCCTTTAAAATTTTAATTTTTTGCTTGGGTAGAATAGAGTTAGGTTGGGTTGACCTTGAACTTTCACTTTTTTGAGTTTTAAATTTTTCCTTATTTTTTTTTTTTGTTTGACCTTGACCCTCAATCTCAAGCTTTATTTTTGAGATTTAAATTCTTTTTCCAATTTTTTTGCCTTGGTCGGGTTGACCTTTACCTTTCACTTTTTTTAATCGCCTCCTGAAGTTTGAATTATTTAAAGATTTCTTTCCAATTTCTCTTGACTCGGATTGGGCTGACTTTGACCTTCAACCTTTTTAAACATCATCCTCTTGAAATCTTTTAAAAATGTTTCCCATTTTTTTGCCTTGCGTCGGGTTGACCTTGACCTTTCACCTTTTTGAACGTCGCCTCTTGCAATTTGAATTATTTAAAGATTTCTTTTCAATTTCTTTGGACTTGAATTGAGCTGACCTTGACCTTAAACCTTTTTGAGCCTCATCCGTTGAAGTATTTTAAGATTTTGAACCTCGTCTCTTGAGACTCTAATTTTTTAATGATTTTTTCCCATTTTTTTTGCCTGTTTTTCAACCTCGTCTCTTGAAATTTTTATTTTTTAAAGAATTTTTTTCCAGTTTGTTGAGCTGGGTTAGGTTGACTCTGACCTTTAACGTTTTTTGAACTTCGTCTCTTGAAATTCTAATTTTTTAAAGATTTTTTTCCCATTTCTCATGCCTTGGTTTGGGTTGACTTTTGAACTTTGTTTTTTTTTAATTTCCTTTTCATTTTCTTGTAATTATTTGTTGTCTCTTCTTTTTAGCGCCACCACGTATTTGGTGAGCCAATTCCTAACTAACCGAGTTTAATTCCTAATTTAGAGCGTCACATGTCGTACATGACATTGGCCATCTGTAAAGCTCTTTTATCTGTGATTGAATTACACCACACTGATGTACCACCCTGTACATCGCAGGAGTTGAGTTGAAATTTAAAAAACTAATAATTTTTTTAAATAAACAGCGAAATTATCACCCATTTATTTATCAATTGAAGACTCAATATAAAAAATGCCTCACTTCTCGCTATTTCGCTATAAAAAAAATAATTGAAATTAATTATGTAGTTTGATCTAGTGGTAGGTCAAAGGGAAGAGTGGTAGGAGTGACCGCCCCTCACCTTCCTAAACCCGAATAAATAATTTTATTTTCTCTGTTATTTATTTTAACTGCAATTTTCAAATTTTTGGTCATTGCAAGGTAACATTCTTCACCTTTGACCGGAAAATACTTAATTGGTTTGTGTGCCAACTTCTTTTAAGGCTAAATAAATTTAAAATAAAATAAATAAACAAAAAAAGCATTTTTTAATATTAAAAAAAAAATAATAACTTTTGCGTTGTTCCAAATTTTGTTATTTAAAGTCAGACCTGTAAAAAGGAGGAATCAATGGATAAATCGGTGGCCAAATTGTAAGAGCGTAAGGCCAACTTCTTCTAAATTTAAAATTGAAAAAGAAAATTTTACATTTTTTTTTGTTATATGAATTTCAACAGAGTAACTAAAATTTTCAGTGAAAACGACCAGATGTTGTTGCTAACATAAGTTTTACTGTCTTAACAACGTGATACTTTCATTTACAACAATTATCACCCTGATGCTATCTCGAATAAATACGACTCTTTTAAAGTGAAAGAAATCGCTTACGTATTTACAAGTATAATAGCGCTAAAAAGTTGTAATAAATTCCGCTGTAGAAAACGAATTAAAACGAGGCGAATTTTTGCCAAATCAAATTCACTACTTAATTACAATCTGCGGATAAAATACATGCGTTTAATAAATAAAACCGACGCTTTGTTTGTTACACAAAGAAAGTTTCGCGGGGCGAACACAATACGTTTGAACTGAGGCGAGCAAGCGCTCCTCGAGAAGAAAGTATGTGAAAGTGTGGCCTAGAACTTGGGGCCCCTTGTTTTGATTCTTCGATCGTCGTTGTGTTATTGTCAAGGCCAGGCCTCTTGGTCTTGTCCTACACACTTCGCTGAACGTCAGACTTTTTACCTTTAGTAATCGTTTCACTGCCACTCGAATTTAGATTGGGCATTTTTTTAACAGAAAATTCCATCATTTAAAGTATCCCAAATGTTCAGTTTAATTTATTATTTTATTTTTCATGTAATAATCGTTTTTCGTAAGAGTATTTTTCGCTTTTTAACTCCGAATTGTGTCGGTAATGTTAAGAGCCATATTTTAGTTTTTGTCCTGTGTATTGCACTTTCTGTTTTCGTTTTTGACTTATACTATTATTATCCTTTAAACTCCATTTTTGACCAATTTGGTTTGCTGTAACTCAATCTCTTTAAACATCATCGTTTTCAAAAATGATTTTCATCTAATAATGAAGCTTTAGGTTTTCTTTATTAAATTACGATAATATCTTCGTTTTTCAAATTAACAAGTTTAAAAAATTCCTACATCTAAAGTTTAAGAGCTAATCATAAAAAAAACTTATGCCATTAGAAACTTTAACAGGAGATGTTTAAAGCTGTGTTATTACATACAGGGCGTTCCATTTGATTTTTTTTAGAAAAATTGTTTTTTGCGTATACCCACTGTAAAGTTTTAAAAAAGAATTCCGACTGATTGTGAGAATGCCTTTCCGTTCCCCAACAGTTAGATAATGTACTTATCAAAATTCAAAGTCAAATATTTAAAAATTTACAGAGTAACAAATTTTCCCATTTTTTAACGATAAATCGTATATATTTATCCCGAGAACCAGAAACTTTAGATAAACAATAAAACCATAGAATATTTTCATCCACTCATAATGAACTAGCTAATCGTGTAATAATATATAGGCTGTTCTATCGTGCGTTCAATAAAAAAAACGGTCAAGTAGGCTATAACACGCGTTAATTTTTGTAAAATATTGTGTAAATTAGTAACAAACGTTTATTTTTGAATGTCTTCTTCTAACATCACTCCAACTCAAAAGAAACATTGCAAAAATAAATGTATATTACTAATTTATTAAACTTTTTACAAAAATTACAGCCTACTTGACGGTTTTTTTATTGACCGCACGTTAGTTAAAAAATATAAGTTAGAGTTCTCGCACTTTTACAGGACACTCTGTATATGTCTAAATAATTTTAGATTGTGCATCTAATTGATATGTATGTTAGTGGATACACAAATTTTCAAAATGTAAAGCGACAAACTTCCGCTTACACACTGTTGGCCCACCCTGTATATTTAATTTTTTTTTCACCCAGATTTAATTATTATTGTTTTCTTTCTACCATGAGATCAGCTACATTTGCAGTTGGAGTATATAGTGCCTTTTGTTAGAGGATTGGTAACAATAAAATTTGACGGTACAGATTCGTCTTTTGTCTTGATACCATTTTCTTGTTTCTCAGCATTTTCGCTGAGAATATTTTATGTTTCAATTTTTTTGTGATATCTACGTCCTTCTTTGTTTTGTTTATTTTTGTTGTTTGCTACCTACCTGAATGGCAGCAAATTGCGGGATGGCAATTTAAGATCTCCAGCACAGCCGGCTAACTCCTGATAGGGGGGGGGGGGTCGTACGGAAATCCAATGGCGATAAATGTAACCGTTGTCGCATTGAGCTTGCGGCAACTTAAAGATGGAGGGGCTCCCGAAATTAACTCCAACGGTCCGGGTAGCCACATATCCAATGTTCGTAGTAATCGTGATAAATTGAAGGGTAGAAGAAAGAGCACATACCGCAAAACGTAGAACCAATACAGACACAAAAAAACAAAAACCTAAAAGAAAAGAACACGTGCGTTACACTTTGAACCGCGCCCAAGTATACGCCATATTTACCTAATCTCGAACTGCCGGGACTAGGCTTGGACAAGCATTAAACAATGCTTACAAATGCAGGGGTGACGATTTTTAAAATCCGGTAATCACATTCATCTCCAGGCGATTTCAGCCAAATGAATTGCAAAGCACAAAACCAACCACAACAGCGACCCTAACGTGCACACCCTACAACAAGCCACGAAGATATCAAGAGGGGGGTTGATAGAAGAAGAGAAGTAACTCATTTCAGGACAGAGGGAGATAGCAACAATTCCGTATTGCGTGTTGCAGGCAATCGTTTAACGGCGTACAAGTGAAACGCGCACGGCAGAATAACGGAATGTTCATGTTATTTCACAATACAGGGTGACTGACAATTTTAACGCGATTTTCACCCGTAACATGTTTTTAATTCGATTTTTCCGTTTGTTTTTCCTTTAATTTTGGAGGAAGCTTTTTTTTCGTTTTATTGGATTAGCGTTTTTTTTTTAGCTTTTTTGTTTATTTTATTATTTATTTGTTTTAAAATTTGTCCTTGAAGTAGATTGACCGATCGTCTTTTGTTTTTTTCCTTCAAATTTTTACGTTTGTGTTATCTTTTAATTCCACTAACTTTTGTTGTTCTCATTCTTGTCGCCTTTTATTCTTGCCTTTTCAGACGATTTTTGCTTTAAAAAAGTATTTATTCATTTATTTTTTAATTTATTTGTGTCTTTTTTGTTTTGTTTGTTATGCTGCCGTTTCATTTCTTCGGTAAGCTTAGGGCTTAGTTCTCTTCTGTTTTTATTGTAATATCTACGCTTTCATCGTTCGTTTCTTGTTTTGTTTATTTTTGTTTTCAATTTTATTTTTCTTATTTTTGCTTTTGTTTCGTCAGTGTAGGATAGGATCTAGGGTGAAAGTTGAAGACTTTCCCCGTTTTTAACCCTTGGTAGCGTAATATTAGCAAGAAATTTAACTAAGCATGTTAACCAAAATAAATTTGAAAAAATTTAGAAAAACTAAAGTAACGGAGTTCGCTGCCACCACCGGAGTTTAAGGGAATTCCGGACCCTATAATGCTCGCTAAAATCACATGGCCGATTAATAGCCCTTCGGAAGTAGGTTCTTTCGGGCTGGAACTGTGCAATGGCGCATTATATCCGCAATCTACCCTACTAGGAATAAAAGTTAAACTTGAGCTCAAAATAGGGTATATTAACAGAACTTGGATTACCCCGCAGCGGAGGGAGAAATCCACCTACCGGATAGGGTGGTGAGAAGGTGGAATTCAGCAGCAGCAGACCTCTTAGTTGTTCTCCCTTTTCTGGGATAGGGCTCGCTGATCCCTTTTTGGGGCGTACTCGGCTTGTGGCACCCACACTCTTACAGACACTGGATTCAAAATTTTAGCTACTCGCGAGCAGTGTTGCCAACCTTGTGAAATTTTACTATTGTAGAAAATGACAGAATTAATGGATTTTTCTTAAAAATTATTGTAGAAATGTTTTAAAAGTGAAATGGTCTTAATAAAGAAAAGAACATTAAAAATTTTTATTCAATAACAAAAATTGTAAAAAATATCAAATATATTCCTCTTCACACTGTTTGAGTTTTTATTTAAGTGTTGTTGCACGGTTTGATTTTTCATATGACTTTTACAAAATAGAACCGTGTCTAATCTCACTTTTTAATATACAGTGCTTTTTTTTAACTGTGGCCAACATTTTGTGACATGTTATTAACTTATCTTCTGCTCAAAATTTTAAGCAAATTTCAGTTTCTAATAATCAATTATATAATTTATTACAAACTACACATTCCCAGAATAACAGTCTAACAGAATAACAATCTAATTATTTTAATATTAAAAGTTGAAGTTTTTAATGAACAAATATTGATCGAATAGGTTAACGTCAGAAAGAAATTATGCACTGTCGTCTAAAATGTATTCTGGTAAAGTGTATTTTGTAATGAATTGTGTAATAGACAATTAGAAACTAAAATTTGCTTAAAATTTTTAGCAGGACATAAGTTAACATGAGGCAAAATTTTTAACATGTAAATCCCTATGGCCACATATTTCTAAAGTCAAATTCAAAATCAAATAGAAAATCAGATAATGTAAAGCGGCCATGAGAATAACCCCAAAAATACTTTTACCTTACATTAGTTAAAATTATTGTAGAATTTTCTTTAATTATTGTGAAGTGGTAGACATAGTAAAATTATTGTAGAACTACAATTATTATTGTAGGGTTGGCAACACTGCTCGCGAGGAGGGTCACGTATTTATTTCACATTAAAAAAAAAGTATAATCGTAACGATGGTAGAGTGAAATCAATTAGAGAAGAACCGATGTGTCATCCAAATTTGTTAGTTTTCACGTCAGCAACTGCTGATGGGACAACCTTTATAGTAAACAATGAAACTACATACATAATGATTACAATTCGCGTGCAGCAAGAAACACCAAAACACCTCTTTCTTATCGCAAAGACTTGTACGAACGTATTACGTGTGAGGGTCTTCTCTATTTAATTTACCTCTAACATTCAATGGTTAAATTGAGAAGAGAAAAACGGGGACGTTCGTTTAAGACGATTGTAGGCGAACATTCGATTCGCACCAAGGCTAGGCGAATATTAATTAGTTTTTTTAAACTTTTGTCTCCCCTGGGCCATTGTTTACCAATTTCAAAATCTTCCCCCTCTTTAATAATTTTCTTGGAAGATGCTCTCTCGCGGCCTAATCGTTCAACTCTGTCGACTTATAGGCATTTAGATCACCGATGGGCTTTAAATTGTCTAACTTTAAGGCTACTTTTGACCAGCACTTATCGGCGCGCGTGGGCATCAACTCCAGTCTCACGCCCTATCACCAATTTATTTATCTTATAGCAACCTAAATGACTCTTATCTGAAAGTGGTCTCTTATGTTGAGACTAATTCACTTCCAGGGCCTGAGAAAGTTTATATTACGATTAATTTTGAAATTCCTATGCGGATATGGTTGAAGTTAAACTGATTTTAATTTAATAATTTTGAATTTAGATTTTCGGTCTTCTGGCACACACACCCGCCCCGACAGCGGATTCAAAATTTTACTCTCGCGTGGAGGGTCTCGAATTTAATTCACATTAAAAAGTAAATACAAACGAAGAATCGTAATGAAGGTAACATTCAATGAATAATTTTATGAGAGAAAAAACAAACGGGGACGTTCGTTCAAGACGATCCTTAGGCGAACATTAATTAAATTTTTTGAGACTCTTCCTTCCCCTGGGCCATCGTTTACAAATTCAAAATCTTCCCCCTCTTTAATATTTCTCCTGAGAGATGCTGCGCTCTCGCGGCTAGTCGTTCAACTTTTGTCCGATGAGCAAATTTTGAGCACCGAAATGACTCAAGTTGTCTAATGTTGGGGCGTTTTTCGGTCTACTTTTGACCAGCACTTATCGGCGCGCGTGGGTATCAAGTCCAGTCTCACGCCCTATCGCCAATTTATTTATCTTATGGTAATCTAAATGACTCTTATCTGAAAGTGGTCTCTTATGTTGAGACTAATTCACTTCCAGGGCCTGAGAAAGTTTATATTACGATTACTTTTGAAATTCCTTTGCGGATATGGTTGAAGTAAAACTGATTTTAATTTAATAATTTTTGAATTTGGATTTCCTGTCGATTACATTAGATTGTCATTTTATCTTTTGTTTATTTTATTGTTCAATCGTTTTAGAATTTGTTCATAAAGTATGTCGGCCGATCGCCTTTTGTTTTTCCTTTAATTTTTACGTCCGCGTTATTTTTTATTTTTATTAACTGTTAATTTCGTTCTGGTTGCTTTTAATTATTTGCCTTCTCAGATGTTTTTCTGTTTAAAAACTCTAATAAATATACTTATTTAAATATTTGTTTGGTTTGTTCTTCTAATGTTACAGTTCTTCGGTGAGTTCTTTTGTTTTTTCTGGAATATCTACGTTTGTATGGTTTTTATTTTTGTTTGTTTTTCTTTTCTAATTTGCGGAAGCATTTTTGTTTTTGTTTTTCGTTTTGTTAGATTAGTATTTTAACTTTTCTTGCTTATTATAGGCCTACCTATTATTTATTTCAGAATTTGTTCATATAGTTTGTTTTCTTTTTCTGTAATACCACGCGATCGTTTAAATTTATAATTAGAGTAGGCTATGAATTTTGAATTAGATTGGCGACACTAACTGTTGACGGCCTAATTTGAGTTTGAATTGTCAAAGTGTTCAAAATGTTTAATTAATTGCCGGGGGCGAACACTTTGAACATTTGCTATGGTTGTCACTAAAACTGTTTCACTTCCTTTAAATTAGAACGATGGAACCCAAGGAAAATCCTATAAACGTCAAAATATTTACATAACCTCTAATCTACACAAGTGGATGTGATTATTCAAATTTCTCTCTTTATTTTTCTAGTGCGTACCTTGTCGCACGCATTACAATAGGATGTCCAGTTGAACATTTACCGAATCTGTATATTAATACGTATATTGATTTTTTAAACTCAAATATGTCACAAACAGCTGATCCTATTATCACTGTATGTACAGGCTGTCTTACGAAAAACGCCCCAAGCCATAACTCCGTTATTTATGGACTTATCTTAACAAACCAAAAAGCAAATAAAATGAGACTAAAAATACTATAAAGTGAGTCCAGTTTCAATTTTTTTTAAAATTACCTTCAAGGTCAAACGACTGTCAACTGTTATTATTCAAATGGCTCTGCATATTTTTTATTATTATAACTGGTAGAGATTTTTTTTCTAAATCCAATAATGTGCAACACTTTGACATTTAAAAAATATTTTTCGTAAAAAAAGAAATGAACTAGTCTATTACGCAAAACGTGCTTTTCATAAAAATGTTAAAGTTTGTCGTGAAAACAGTGTCACTGAGGTTATTTTTCACAGATGTTTTGAACTATCAAGTTCTTCTACTTGTACGACTTATTGTTTCCTAAAAAAAGCCGATTATGGATAACAATCACCTGACTGACTTATTGCAAGTATATTTTGAATGCAATAAAGACAGCAATCAAGCAGTACAGAAAACATTAATGAAATGATTAAAATTAAGTCTACAACTGTGCAAGTTGCTTTGGGAAAAAATCCCTGTCTATAGAGACGCACTGCTTATGTTTTTATTGCATTCAAAATATGCTTGGAGTAAGTCAATCAACTGAGTATTATCCATAATCGGCTTTTTTTTAGGAAACAATAAATCATACAAAGAGAATAACTTGACAATTTGAAACAACTGTGAAAAATAACGCTCAGTGACATTGTTTTCACGACAAACTTTAATATTTTTATGAAAAGCACGTTTTGCGTAATAGACTAGTTCATTTTTTTTACAAAAAATATTTTTTAAATGTCAAAGTGATGCACATTATTGGATTTAGAAAAAAAATCTCTACCAGATGTAGTAATAAAAAATATACAGAGCCATTTGAAAAATAAAAGTTGACAGTCGTTTGACCTTGAAGGTAATTTTAAAAAAAATTTAAACTGGACTCACCTTGTAGTACTTTTAGTCTCATTTTATTTGCCTTTTTGTTTGTTAAAATCAATCTATAAATAACGGAGTTACGGCTTGGGGCGTTTTTCGTAAGACAGCCTGTACAAGGGGTTGTAATTTTTATTTATTTAATTTTTCATTATTTTTTTGTTTCTGGGGGAATTTTGACTGTTTTGAGATGTGGATCGCGATTTTCATTTGATAGATTTTTATTTTTAGTGACAGTTTCTTTATAACAGTCCGCGGACAAAGCTTTCAAACGATAGCAGCGAAACGTTGAGGTTTACACGATTTTTATTCTATCCGTTATAAAGAAATTTTTATAAAAATGTTAAAAAGATGCGTTCGCCCGTCTCATTAACACCTAATTAACGGGCGGCCAATTAAGCAGGCGGCTCGAAAGATTTCTTTTCGCCGAATTTCATCTCTAACAAGCGGAGATCCCGGGCGTTTCGTTTTCACTCGCGGCGAATTTCACTGGTTGCGTGCGCCGCCCGCTTAAAATGTGATGAGCGTGCGCCTCGTGTTTCGCAAGCGCCGGACTGCGTTCACTTTCTAATATGTCGTGTTTATGAATTTTAATCATTATCGATGAAATTCCCGCTCGGATGAGAAGGAAAAGTGAGGAATTTTTCGCCGATTTAATTCACACGTGTCGTGCGATGAAACGATGCTAATTTTTCCAAATAAAGACGACGTGACAACGTAGAAAACACGTTTTTATTTACAATTCATCTTAAAACCGGCCCTGTTTATATTTGTTAAGTAAAACACCTGTCGCTATACAAAATCATTCTTGTCTAAACTTATTTTTTATAGTTTTTTTTTTAAATTTATTAATTACCCCTCGTAGTTGAGAATTCTGAGGCAGCGTTGCCAAATAAGGCAAAATATCCTCGTGAACCGAAAAGGATTCTCTTCTTACACCTATTGGTAGTTGCGTTTAATATTTTGGTGGTAATTCAAGGTAATCAGGTTCGTAGTTAATTGCGCAAGAGATAATCGGGCTTCTGTGGAGAGGAAAGAATTCAAGGGCGACCCCTGGAAAGTTGACTTCTTGCGGATGATTGTTGTTCTTCTTCTTCGCCGCCGTGTAATATATTTAAAATAACTTTCCTTCTGGCGGTCCATTATCGTGTTCACAATGGATAACGAAAAATGAATTCCGTTTTGGAGTCTTTTGTTGCCTGGACGTTTATGCGAGGTGTTTAACCAACAAGGACTTCTTTTCGAATCTTTTTTAAATATCTTATACGGGGGTTTCGCTTAAATTCGAGAAAGTAATCGGCTTTAAATGTCTTGGACGTAATTACGAAGAGATCACGAAAGTGTAACAGAAAGCAAAATCTTACTTTTCTTCGGCGCGCGCGCATTTAAAGCTTGATGTAATGACATTAGCATATGGCTTGCGGTTTAATCGAGCGTGAGCTTTTTTATTCAGACCAGACCTCGTACATAAACATTAGAATTTCCTTAATAAGAAACGAACGAAAAGTATTAAATAATTTTCTCTGTGAACTAAGAGATGGCGCTCCATGTAACGGACGTTTTTTTATTTAAAAATAATAACTTTTTTCGCTTGATTGTTTCCGATTTTGGCGCATACAAATGACCGAAAGGTGACGCTACATAACAAATTTTCTAGTAATGTTGACTTTATAAATTCTAGGAAGTTTCTGTAGATGGCGTTGCTTAAAATTAATCGAATTAATTGCCCCGAATTACTCATTTCAATCTTGCAAAACGAATTTCTCCGGTGTTTAAATTAATTATCCGTAAATTTGATTGATACCAATTTAATTTCATAAATTAAAGTAAGTGTGTGTTTTCGGTTAATTAATTGAAAAGCAATTTCGCTGTGACCCCTGTAACCCCAGAAGAGGACTCGGGCTTTCCTATCGGAATGATTTGCGGTTCTCGAGAGCGCGCGTTGATTTACTTTTACAACGCGTTCGAGTAATCCGGCAAATATTAAAACCATGTTTGTTTTCCTCGTCATTTCTGCTCGGGCCCCAACATGAGAATCTGAGGCACGTTCAAGTGAAAGTGGTGAGTGTGTGAAAGTTTACTCTCTACCATGGCTACCCGCGATGATCCAGTCGGCCTCAAACATCCAAGGCTGCCTGTGATGTGCTAAGTGGTTTGTGCCGTGCTCCGTTAAGCCACGACCCCCGAACGCCAATGCTTTTCAAAGGATTCGAGGATTTTCGCGAAGAGATGCTCGAATATTAAATGGAATTAAGCCAGAATGAACAAAATACACTGGGGCATACTAACGGTTGTCATGGGCCTGTTCTTGATACAAGCTACCGATCCACCGTCATACGAGAAGGGAAGTTCCGGTCTCCTCGTCGAGTACCAACAAAACAAGTCGCCTTTCGACACGAAATTCAGTCCCAAGCTCGCAACTGGGCTCGAGGGAGAAAAATCCCAGGAGTCGTTGAATTATGAGGTAATCAATGCGTTTCTCCAGCGACAGGGAAAGTCCGATTACGAGAGGCTATTGGAGAGGGACTTCATCAGACCTTTGCTGAAGTTGTATGAGACGCAGGTCATCGAGGATCCTCCGGTAGTAAAACGAGAAGAATGTAAGAATGAAACGGTGGAGCCTCGGGGGCAAAGAATTTCCAAGGAGGATAACGTCTATGAAATTCAGCGATTGACCAAAGAAGAGCTCGATGTCCTCTTGCACAACAGTGATACGTATCAACAAGTGTATGGCCCTCTAGGGCTTGCAGATGATGAATTTGATGTTTTTCTGAGATACGCAGAGGTACCTGAATCGGAAACGGAAGAGACCGACCAGAACAAAACTGGTTCTGCACAAGAATCAATTGGTGAGGCCCGCAGCACGACTAAAAATAATCTAGGTGTGGAAGGGGATGATAACTCGGCAAAGAATGAGCTGAGTGAACCACCAAGTCGAAACCACCAGATCATAGTAAATGAGAGGGAATCAACAACACAAAGCCATTTGGGCGTTGGGCAAAGCACGTCGAAAAACCAGATAGTTTTTCCTCCAAACGAAATTCAATCTGGCGTAAGAAGGGATAATAACGTGGAAGATGTAGATAACGTTAACGATAAGGAACACATCGGAGAAATTCTGCCCCCAAACTACGACCTGAGCCTGGACCAGCCGCTTTCGACGGAACGTTTCGGATCTAGAAGGCGATATTTTATAAACGGCCGCCAGGACATGTTCAGATTCGTTCAGCCAAGGTTTCGCTTCGAATCGGACGAAGGTCATGATCAATTTAACGAGCCGAGCAGGGCGAATTTCCGGCCGACCCGTTACGCCGTGTCAGGGGAGGGAATGTTCAGGTTTCCGCAGCGACAACGGGGGCACAGGGATGTCTTCGAGCCCTTTCTTGAGGCGCACAGTCCTTGGCAAACCGGATTCTCGTCCGCGCGGAAGCCCAGGGTGATTTTTCCTTCGGATTTGGTTGCGTTTAGGGAACCAAGTCAAGAAGATACAGATTACGTGGCGGCAGATTCGAATTTGCAGGATCTTCAACAGCAGGACACCAGAGATAGGGGTGAGGAAGATTTATTTGGCTTTGAGTAATTCAATGTTAAACCTCATTAGCATTAAAAGTGAAAATCGCTTTTCATTTAATGTACAGGGGATTCAAAAAAAATGTATACACGCTTTGATTGATTGTAAAGTCGTTGCGAACAGTAATCACTAAAGACTCCAAATCTTAGGTCCGTTTATCCGCCCAATTGTATATTACTCACTGCTCCTGCTGATCTAAATCTCAATCGGTCCAGTGACGTATAACGACTATATGATACACTGGTATAACATGTTTTATCTAAACAAATTTTTGCTTGATTGTATTTATTCTTTGTTAATGAAATTATGTCGTATCGTAAAAATACAAAGAATAACTAAATAAAATTGATTAGTTGATTAGTATGTCCTCGTTATATCGGAAAAATAATTCGTAGTTCAATCGGCGCTCCTTCTTTTCATATGCGCATCAAAGCGCTTATGCATTCGGTACTATTTTTTGGAGACTTTAGTGATCACTCATCAATCAAGACAGGATCGTAATGTAATAATAAAAGTACATAGTTTGAATACTTGCAACTTTACAATCTTTTTTTGGGACACTCTGTAGAAATTAAAAAATGACAAACTAAGAAGACGTCCCTCGCTGTATTTTTTCCCCCGGACTTTAATCAAATGCTTTTCTCATTTTTGCGTAGTAATGTAAATCCTCCGGAGTTTTCGCCTTGATTATGCGTGCGATTTAAAATTCGTTTTCCGCGACAAAAGGAGCCCAGAATAATGAGGGGGTAGCGCAAAAGAGCGTTTTAAATTATTACCGCTGACCCGGGGCAGATTAAGCGGAGTTCATGACTTGGGGCTTGCAAGAAGCGCCCGGATTAATGCCGGAAGTTGCGCGAGTTCCGGTATTAATTTTAATACCCTTGTTGGAGGGCTGACACCGCAACCGCAGAGGTGAAGTCGTCATTGTTTCGGGAGGAGCAACTGTAACGAAAAATTGTTTTAAATATATGTCTTGAAATCGAAATTCGTATATGTTATACTCTGCAAACTGACTTCCTTCAACCACATACATTTTTATGCAATTTCTATCTTAAGGGAAAATAAAAAAGGGGGCAAGAGATCGGCATGAAATATTAAAAAATCATTGCTTAATTTCAAAGTATTGATCTATAACCTCCAATAAAGAAATATTTTGAATTTTTTACGTGTTGTCAATTGTTATAGCGAAACCTGGAGATTAAAAATTAAAAATTCTTGGCGTAATAGTGAAAAAAATTTCTTGCACAATACAAAATGCTTCACTCAGCGCCATCTCATCAGCGTATCATGGCCGTATCATTTGTTGAATAAAAAGAACTAAAGCTTGACAAGTATCCATTGTCCAGACTGTTTTGAGGGAAAAATCATCTTAATGATAAAATTTACTAAGTTCGTTGAAAGAGCACCGCTTCACATACCTAGTGTCAAAATTTCTTTAAAATATGGAAATGAGACAGCTATACATACGCGTTAACAAATATAGATGCAGTCGGCCATGATCATTGCAATAACAAATGCAGTTGTTATTTAAAGCAGGCCGTTCCACTCAGCGCCACCTCATCAGTGTTTGAAATAAACATCATTCAGAGCAAACTTCGTTTATATCGGGCATCAGGGGTCGAAACTTGATTTAATTTGTTTAAAAATAATTCTTAATTTATTATTAAACAATTAACACGAGGATGCAATTTTAAAACCATCATTTTCATTCACTTCGCATTCCCAAAAAGAATGTAAATGAGATTGCTGCGATTGTTACGATAACGAGTGCAGTCACCTGTTGTCTGTAGCGCTGATGAGATGGCGCTGAGTACAACGTAGCGGACAATAAAATCCAAGCAAGAATTTGACATGTGCATACTTAGTCAAATTTGGCTTTTATTGAGGTTATGTTTCTGTGAAGAAAAATTTGAAATGTCGAACTTAATAAACTAACGTTTCGAAGCAACTCCGACCTTTACCTCTAGCAAAGTCATCGCCCTTACTTTTTGAGCGGCATTTGTCATTATACAAATACAGAATAAAAAAAACTAGCGCTATCTAGTGGATTGCCGCTGCAGTTTTAGAACGTTCACAAAAGAAAAAGATAAAGAGAATTCTCTTTGACTCTTAAATTTTATGACTACCAGTATCGATAGAAGGCGTCGAATACTTCTCATAAAACAAGGAAAAAAGAAATTTAATAACTTTGATAAATATGCCTATTGTGGCCTATTGTCGCCGGCAATCAGATTGCCCAAATATCGACCGTGAGTGGACTTCTTTAAATTCGATGATTAAAAATGTAATTTTAACACTTGGTAATAGATGGCGCCACTTTAAGTATATATATGGACGTTGCCACTACATAATTTTATTTTGTTATGATCTTTTAGGGGAAATTTATTTTGTTGTGGTTATTTTAAACTTGGCACATGAAAGGTAGATGGCGTTACTTCTTTTAATAATAATAATAATAATAATAATAATAAAAGATTCTCCAATAGATGTCGCTGTTATCATTGTTTTTTTTTTCTAAATATTTTGTGCAAATCGGTTTTGATTACAGCGGATTCCTCGAGCAGGCTCTGTACAGCTGTTTCAGGCCTAGTTGGGCCTTCGTCAGCAGAACGGTAGCTCGAGAACTCCACTGCAAACCAAACCGATCTGTCCGAGGTTATTCGCCATTGTCAGGTCAAAAAGCGATCAAAAGATGTCGCTACTTAAAATTTTTTTTTTTCTGTTGACAACTTCAATTTTTTACAAAAATATTTCCAATCGAGCAAATTTAGGCCCAGTTTTACAATCGTGGAATAAGGGCGAAATAACTGTTCGCTGAATATCCTTTAACGTTCCTCCATATCTACGTCACGTTATTCTAACAATAATGCTTATTCGACGATTGTAAAATCGGGCCTTAGGCCCAGCTTTACAATCGTGGAATAAGAACGGTATAACTGTTTGCCGAATATCCTTTAATGCTTATCCAACGATCGGGCCTTGGTCGTTTAAGTTTGACGCTTAAAAAAAAAATTCTGGTGTTTATATTTAGATGGCGCCATCTTGGGTAGAAGCAGTTATTTTTGTTAAATGATTATCTTATTTTATTTTAAATTTTATCAAAGTTTAATGATAAATTCAGAGATAGATGGCGCCACTGTCAAGTCTTTTATTACTTTTTTCTCATGTGGGTTCCAGTCATTTTAATTTGGCACTTAAAATAAAATAAAAAATTCTGAAATAGATGTCGCTACTATTATTGTTTTTCTGTGTTGAAAATGAAAATATACGGGTCGACCTAGCTTATCAAGGGACAAATCATCAAATCGCATTTCATCAACGCGACAAAACATCAACGACCATTGCCGACTAGAAGTACAGGCCATGCTCATGCGCCATGAATGCCAGACTCCGAATCCCCACCCATTGAGCATGGCCTGTACCTCTAGTCGGCAAAGCAACGACCCAACTCATCAATAGACATTTCATCAACGATGAGAAATACCATATCATGCGTTAAATCTATGTACTCTGAATTAAGTTAAACATTTATACATTTATCTTGGTTCAGTTATGAATTCCCACATTAATAATAATGTTATTCACTTTACAAAGTGAACAATCAATTTCGCGAAACGTTAGTAAGTACTTTAAATATATGGATACATACTTTTACTCCATAATTTTTTTTTTCGTATTAATAATAAAGAAGTAAAAAGCTGTCGATCGTTGCCGAAAAAGGAAAAGATGAAGATTGAGGAGAAGAAAAAGAAAGGCGAATGAGCGAATTAGAAATAAAACTTATTTTCAGGAAATCAAAAATATTTCAAGGAATTGCCACGTTATTAATACCGTGCATTCTATTAAATTCCGAATTAAAATAGGCTGATTTCAATGTTTTTCTCCTTTATACCACTGACAGCTGTCAAACTATTTGATTGTGTTAACATAACCCCCCAACAAGCGCAGGGTACGTTTGCGCATTCAAGCTAAAGGACAACATTTTACAGCAATTGCTTCTGTTTTAGTTGTTTTGAAATGAATTAATTGTTCTTCTGAATTTTGTGTTTACACATTTTTTTATGTGATGCCACGCTCAGATATTATGACACTAACAGTTAGTGACAACACTGACAACTATCCCCGCATTCGTGTATTGCGTGTCGCCATCTTACTTTGATCAGGAATTCATTTGAAGGAACGGTATAAAATAAAAATTACAACAAATTCTTTCAAATTTTCATCGGACAAGAATCTACTTTAATTACAAAATAAAAACTTTGTATTCTTCGATCGATGTCGAAGAGGAGAAAAAGGAAGATAAAGATTAAGAAAGAAAAAGAACGATCGTCAAAAGAGAGCAACATCCAGAATCAGAAACTCATGTCAAAAAACAGACGCCTGCCTAATTTGAAACTCAAAGAAACGCCACAAATATTTTTAAACTGCAATAAAATAATATAGTTGTTGAAATGTCTATTGATGAGTTGGGTCGTTGATGTTATACCGCGTTGATCAGTTGGGTGTTGATGAGAGGCGAGTTGATGATTTGTCTGTTGGTGAGTTGGGGTCGACCCGAAAATATGTATCTAATAGCGTTTTCGATTGAGCTGCACTGATAGCACTCAGTGCGCACTGATTCCAGATTTTGTATTCGATTGGTAATTTCAGTTCAAACTTTCTTCGTGTTTTATGTTCGATTGAAATGTTAGTGCGCACCAGTTTTGCACTCAGTGCAAGAATTTTGGAACTGATAGCGTTTTCGATTGATCGCACTAGTGCGTCCTCAGAGTATGTTCATCTCATGTTATTGCACGAGGTTAAAAGAAGATACAAATACACTGAGTGCAACCAGTGCAGCTGAATCGAAAACGCTATGACTTCAAAGGTAGTGCAAGCGTTTCAGTGCAACTTTTCTGTCATTTCAGGAGAAACATATTACAGATGATTTATTGCCAGATAACAAAAATAATTTATTGCATCAAGAAATTGTTAATAATTAAGTTATTTGCTAAACACAGTTTGTCTAGTGCAAAAAAATCTTCGTCCAGGGTGAATTCCTTAAGAAGAGAATATGAATAATTAGTGTATTTAGGACTTTTAATTTATTATAACAAATAAATATTGCATTTTTATATTTCTGGCAACAAATGATAATTTTGAGGTTACGGTTCAGTATATTTCCCGCCCAATAATTATGCTCCCCAGATCACGTTTGTATTCGATTGAAACACGCACTAGTTTCGTTTTCTGGCAAAACTTATTGAGTGCATGACGTAATATCAGTGTGACCCGAACTTTTCTGGTGCAAGTGAAACGAAAACGCTATAATTTGACGCTTAAAATGTAGTTCTAGTGTTCGAAAATAGATGGCGACACCATCTATCTTTAGATAGACCTTAGACCATGGACGTATGTGGTTTAAGATCACTTAAGGTCATCTTTTTTGTTAATTATTTTTTTATATAAATTTATTTTATTCTATTTAGTTATTTAAAATTTGGCACGTTCAGTTTCAAAGATCGACTGCGCTAGCATCGCTTTTTTATTCCTTTTTTTTTTTAATTTTAATTTGACGCTTAAAGAATAATAATAATAAATTCTGAAACAGCCATTATTTTCTTTTCCTGTTGAAAAATTATTTTAATTAATTTTTCAAAAGGAAGAAATTAGTCAGTTTCTTAAGAAAAGAAAGTGACAGTATCATCTACTTAAAGTGGTGCCATCTATTTCAGAACCTTACAATTCTAAGCTTTTGCTAGAAATACATAGATGGCGTCACACCTTATATATTTTGTAATTATAAGGTATCGAAATAGATGGCGCCACTTCAGGTAGACGTTACTATCATGTTTTTAAAGAAATTAACTTTAATTGAAGTTCACTTTATTCAAATTATCAGTTGTTGAAATGTCTATTGATGAGTTGGGTCGTTGATGTTATACCGCGTTGATCAGTTGGGTGTTGATGAAATGCGAGTTGATGATTTGTCCGTTGGTGAGTTGGGGTCGACCAGAAAATATGTATCTAATTTGACGCTTAAAAAGTAGTTCTAGTGTTCGAAAATAGATGGCGCCACCATCTATCTTTAGATAGACCTTAGACCATGGACGTATGTGGTTTAAGATCACTTAAGGTAATTTTTTTTTGTTAATTATTTTTTTATATAAATTTATTTTATTCTATTTAGTTATTTAAAATTTGGCACGTTCAGTTTCAAAGATCGACTGCGCTAGCATCGCTTTTTTATTCCTTTTTTTTTTAATTTTAATTTGACGCTTAAAGAATAATAATAATAAATTCTGAAACAGACGTCGCTGCCATTATTTTTTTTCCTGTTGAAAAATTATTTTAATTAAATTTTCAAAAGGAAGAAATTAGTCAATTTCTTAAAAAAAGAAAGTGACAGCATCATCTACTTAAAGTGGTGCCATCTATTTCAGAACCTTACAGTTCCAAGCTTTTGTTAGAAATAGATGGCGTCACACCTTATATGTAATTATAAGGTATCGAAATAGATGGCGCCACTTCAGGTAGACATTACTGTCATGTTTTTAAAGAAATTAGCTTTAATAGAAGTTCACTTTATTCTAATTATTATTTTAAATTTGGCACTAAAATTCTTTTCATTAAAAAAGTGGTCCGGGCCTGTCGGCCCGACCACTTGTTCGTTGAACTCCCCCCGCACAGAACACAGAGAAAAAAATTCGAAGAAAGCGCTTCGCGCATTAAGGGCCGCTCGCCGTTGGGGGGGGGGGAGCTCGCGGCAGCTAGGAAATTGCGTCTGTCGTGTTGTGCTCGTTGAGCGCTTACATATGAGTGGTCGCACGACGTACTTATCTCTTAAAGTAATATTTTTCGATTGTGTAGGGCGGTCATCTTTGATTGCTTGTGACACGACGTGTTTATCTTATAAACTAACATTTACAATCGTATAACCCGGCCATCTTTGATTCCAAGATGTCCAAAACAAAGGACGAGAAAGCAAGAGAGAGGCCCATGATCTCAACTTACCTGGAAAAGACAACCCCGATTAAAACTAACATAAATAAGCACCAACACCAGACAGTGCGAAGTTTCTGACGCGATGCCTAACGGCAGATTCCAGAAGTTAGTAGCTGCAAGAGAGGATAAGGAGTTTAGTTGGTAGGCGCTTTTGTCAATGACCTAAGAAATAGGCGATAATGACAGGGCGAATCCAATACAACTGATTCCAAGATGTCGTCGGTATGTCAGTCCGGTTCGTCTCGCCGTGACGTTCCATTTGATATGCGACACGACGTGTTTATCTTTTACCATTTCCGTCTTCGTGCCTTCTAAATGTTGAATTTTGAAAATATTTTTCCCCATTTGTACCGAAATTTTCGTCTCTGCCTTGACCTTGACTTAAATTTTTAAATTAGTTTAGAAATTTTTTCAAAGTTTCATATGTTTTCTCCGTCGATTACCGGTAGCGACGGGCGATCGCCGAGTTCGCCGGCGAAAGTCGTTCGAAGTTTCATAAGCTGACGTTAGTGTATTCCAAACTTCGTCCTTCGAATTTCTAATTTTAATTTTAATAAAGATTGTCCCCAAATTTTACCAAATTCTTTGACTTCATCATGACCTTAAGGCCTAGTTCTCGAGATTTAAAATTTTTAAAAAATTTTCCTTAATCTTAATTGCTTGCCTTGACCCATGACCTTTACGATGCTTCGTTCTCGAAAATAATTTTTTTTAATTTTCCACAATTTTTTGACACTTTCCTTGATCTTTGTCCTTGCCTCGTCCTCGAGATTCAAAATTTTTTAAAAAACTTTCTTCAATTTTTTCCAGTTTTTTTTGCATCGACCTCGACCTATGACCTTTACGATGCCTTGTTTTCGAAATTCGAATTAAAAAAAATCCCGAATTTTTTGGCCGTGACCTCGACCTTTGATCTTTACCGCCCTCGTTCCTCGAAGCAGTAATTGCTTGGATAATTTTTCTCCATCTTTATTATTATTATTAATAATAATAATTTATTATTATTAATACTTTTTTTGTTCTGACTTGATATTTTAAATTTGGCACTAAAATTCTTTTTATTAAAAATATATTTTTTTAAGGAATTATGTAATTGTATGGAATCATTTTAATTTGACGCTTCGTGTAATAATAAAATAAAAGATTCACTAGTCGCTACCATTGTTTTTTTTTTCCTGCTAAAAATTATTTTTATAAAAAATGCGGTCTCGTAATTCTAATCATTTTAAATTTGGTGCTAATGAATTTGATTCTGCTCTAAGTCACTAGATGGTGCCTGTAGTATAATACCAAGGTAAATCAGGAGCTGCGAATTTAATTTAAAGAAAAAAAAATCTTCGTTACGTTTTCTGCTACTCATGTTAAAGAAGTATACATTCTTTAATTTTTCATTTCATTAAAGACAAACTGGTAAAAATGTAAGGGATTTGGGATCCTGAAATTTTAATATGAACAAGGCGCCATCTAGTATCAACTAATAGAACTTTTATATACCGGGTGATTCAGTTTGGTATTTGCATCGCTGTAATTTTATTATTTCTAATTTTAGGAAACTGACATTTGGAGTAAATAACATAGGCCTACCAATAGTTTATTTGACAGCATGACACAATATGTACCGCTTCCGGTTTAAGCGGAAATGGCGTGAAGTAAGAAAACTTAAATAGGACACCTGTATATTTTTGCGTTTTTGGAATGTACAGGTAATTCTAGATCAAAATAATGTAAAATACTCCATATAAGGGGGTGATTGAAATTCGAGGGAAGCATGGGAATCTCGCTTGTTATATGAGATAGTGAACTGGTTAAATGGCGTCAAAGTTGCCAAATTTCTTGGTGATTAGGAATATTTTCAAAGATTTTGAAAAAAGTCATAAATAGAGAAGTTATGTTCGATATTCGAAAATTGCAATTTTTAGTTTTCCTACGATTTCGGAGAAATTCTTCGAAGTATTTCAAATTTCTTAACACATTATTAATCAGCATGAAATTTGGCAACTTTGCCTCCATTTAACCATTTTCTATCTCTTATTATAAGCGAGATCCCCATGTTTCCCTCGAATTTCAATCACCCTGTATATGGAATATTTTACATCATTTCGATCTAGAATTACCTGTACATTCCAAAAATGCAAAATATATAGGGTGTTCTATTTAAATTATTTCACTTAAAAACATTTCCGATTAAACCGGAAGTGGTACATATTGTTTCATACTGTCAAATAAACTATTGGTACGCCTATATTATTTACACAAAATGTCATTTTCTTAAAAATAATAATAAAAAGTTACAGCGGTGCGAATACCAAACTGAATCACCCGGTATACGGTGTGAAGAGCAATTTTTTATTTAAAAAATGAAAAGGCGTGGGTTTGCGCTTGGAGCTAGAGTATCTGTTGTAGTTTGTTCATTTTGTTATTTTTATTAGATTTTATCTTGTAAACTATGTAAAATAATAAGTTGCAAATATACAGAACTGTCAAATTAAATAATAAAATCAAAAGACGATCGATTTTAAAGGACAAATCAGTAGTAGTAAATAAAAAAAAACTATTTGAGAGGAAAGGTGACAAAACGAACAAAACGAAATAATAAAAATTCAAAAAATAAATAAAATTAAAGCAAGAAATAATAATAAAAAAATATATCAGGGCTTCGAACCGTATTTTTTTTGTTCCGGTTTTCGTTCCGGTTTAATTAAAAAAAAATTATATCAGTTCGGTTCCGGTTTCCGTTCCGGCAAAAATAACGGTTTTTTCCGGTTTTCGGTTTTCGTTTCCGTTCCGAATGGTTAACGAAATGAACCGATAATTTTTTTAGGTTCAACTCCGATTTTCGTTCCGACAAAAATAACTGTTTTTTCGGTTTTCGGTTTTCGGTTCAGCTCCGGTACGAAGCCCTGAAAAATATAACGAAAGTTTCGAAAATTTTGTTACAAATCGGTTTTGATTGCAGTGGATTCCTCGAGCATCCTCTGTATAGCTGTTTCAAAACCGATTTGCAACAAAATTTTCGAAACTTTCAATATGCTTTGACAGCACGCTTGGCCGTCTTGTATGGGATGACTTATTAAGTAGCGAACCAGCTGCAATTTGTGAATCCTAATGCAATGTTAGTTCAAAAAGTGATCGCAGGATGTCGCGATTGAAACATTCATTATATGACAGGTCGGTTTGGTTTGCAGTGGAATTCTCTAGCCACGCTTCTGCTGACGATGCCCCAAACAGGGCCGAAACACCTGTACAGAGGAATCCACTGCAATCAAAACCGATTTGCAACAAAATCTTCAATACGCAATCTCTTAAGATAACCGAGATTTACAGTAATACTGTAAATACAAATTTATTTTTGCGGATTTTTCAGTATTACAACTTTTTCTGAAAGGAACGAATTCACTTTAACAATAAAAGAATCTTGTATATATTTTTTTGCTTAAATTTTTTTGCAAATCAGAATTAAGGTTTTATTGGAGTAATGGGGGGGAGGAAGGAAAAGAAGCAAATTAATTCCCCCATTTAATCGGGTTGTATGGTTTTGTGTGTACAGGATCGGAGGAGTATTGTGCTCCAGGAGCGACGTGCGATTTCTTCCTAACGTGTTGGTTTTCGGGTGGGGTCCTGGAGAACTCTTGCGAAGGACTGATGCGCGGCTGTTGTCAGCGGGGCTCTTCTAAAGCAGGCAAGAGTCCCAGCCATGCGATCGGTACCGTGGAGGCCTCCTGGGAATCACCGAAAGCACACGTCGACCTCCTAGATCACGAATCTAGTAAGTGGTACCGATAGCTTGGCGAGGGGACTTTTGCACCTGCACTCTTGTTCGAACTTGCAATCTACAAAGTAAATTGCTGGACCCCTCTGGTCGACTGACTATACTTTGAGAGTATCTCCATCCCTCTTATTACATGAGGTTAAAACAAGATGAGGGTGTTCTAGAGCAGTCAATCGAAAACATAATAATTTATTTTATAGCACCTTGCTTTGTGGGATGTATGTATGTACGTTTCTGCATATGAGAAACAAGTCTTTTAATTGCCTCACACACACACACAGTATTTTTCTGGCATATGACACGCATTCGTTCATTCTCACGAGCCACTTACTTCTTGCGAAGCGTGAAACTTCTTAATTACCCTCTATCTAATAAATAAGTCATGAAATGATTCAATGCAATTTTTGCGCTGGATTCTTTCTTTGTGGCGGCAGGAAATGGGTTAATATTAATCGCCGGGTGAAACTTGAAATTAACAACTTTTTTCGCTCGAACTTTCACCTCACTCTATCATGTATCTAATGTTTTAACGCTTTTTTTTTGTTTTGTCGTAGGATGTGGAATTCCCAACAGGCCGCAAGCCCAAAGGAGGATAGTGGGAGGCGAGGAGGCGGGATTCGGGACGTTTCCCTGGCAGGCTTACATCAGGATCGGATCTTCACGGTAAGCAAAATAAATAAACTTACCCGTTGTAGTGACTAATGGACTGAATGGAATCGGTTTTTCCCCTACGCACTGAGACGCAAGAATATGTACAACGACGCTCAATTAAAATGATACCACTCGGCAATTTCGTAACCCTTATTTATAGCAAGCAGGAGTGTCGTTTTATGTGAGCCTCGTGGTACATATTTAAACCTGGCGTTACTAACAATGTTATTGTGAATTGTAAAACGTTCAAATCGTAAATGAAAACTTTCATAATAACAGAGAATTCCTCGAAGTTGACCGGGTTAACTTCAAATCAGTGTTCATTCATCCAGTGTCACCGACAGCCTGTAATTTGAAAGCTGGACGAAGGACGAAAATGCGTATTAGTGGCCTCGATAAACGCTGAAACTCATCAATCAGTTTTCCCATAAGCGACTGGTTTCTTGCCGTGAGAAAGTTGCTTCTGTCGCGCTTATTATATTTTTATTGCAAAATCCGCTTATTCATAACTCGCCGGATTTCTCAGTGTTTCGTTATCTCTTCACATCCGCGATAATTGGTCTCGCGTTAAACGCCATGGGAATAACACATTCTAATATCACCAAGAAGAAATTGCTAAGTTTTTTTTTCTCTGTTGCTGTTGAGGGAGGAGGGATGGAATTTAGGCTACCTAATTAGTTTTGAAAGCGAAGGGTGAAGATTTAATCACAAAAGTGACAATTCTGAACTAGTGAAACCTTGGCAACGAAAAATTAAGTATAAGGATGAGATTTTAGGGAAGGACCCGAGGATAGACGTCGAAGGACGAGATTAGGAATGAAGTAAACATAATACCGTGGATTGGAACCAGCGGATGAACCAGCAGGAATTAAGGAAGAAAACTGGAGATATTGGAAAGGAAAAAAGAGGTAGGCACAGGAAAACATGGAAAGAGGAAGTGAGGATAGCATCGGAGAAAAAAAGGGAAATGAGAGGGATTGTACAAGATAGAAAGTAATGGACCAATTCCACCTAAACCTTGAAAAACAGAAAGGATTGAGGCAGGAGATAGTTCTAAGTTAGGTTTGGATCTGCAAGTTCTGGTGGAGGCCCATCTTGTCCACGATCATCAATATAAAGTTTGACATTAAAACGCAGGAGAAAAGAATTTGGACGCAGCGACTAGTTTTTCCTTTCCTGTCAGTTTTATACTTAGAGAAAACGCAAACTAGAAAGGACAGTCACTTTAATCAGGGCCTGGACAGTTAAATGAACAGTAAAAATGCGAGTTGTAGAGTGGCGTCATCCGGCGGCCACCCCATAGAAACTACAGTTACTTTCTGTCAACGAGTGATCGTCAGATGGCAGCATTAAAATTTATTCAATGACTTTATTTTAGTGCTGCTTCAAATAAGTGGAGAAACGACGAGTTTTGTTGGCATCAATTTTCTCTTAAACTTACGTTTGACATTTTTTCTTTCTTAAACAACGATGTAAAAAAATCAATAAAATATGTACACTCGAAAAATGTAGAAAACGAAAGACAGTCGACAACTTTGGAGAAATCGAAACCAAAAGAAACGAAAAATACAACCCGATGAAAATTACGACGAATTTAGTTTAGGAATAATAATAATAATCATTATTATTTTGCAGATAGACTATTGAAAGTCGATCAAAAACAAAAGACGATCGATTTGATAATGACAAATACCTATTTAATTTTAATTGCAAAGCGTAGAGCGCAATACAAAAAAAAAACCTAAAAGAAAAGAACACATGCGTTACACTTTGAACCACGCCCAAGTACACGCCATATTTATTTAATCTCAAACTGCCGGGACTAGACTTGGACAAGCATTAAACAATGCTTAAAAATGCAAGGGTGACGATTTTTAAAATCCGGAAATCAAAGTGCCAGACGTTTTCACCCAAATAAATTGCAAAGCACAATGGCACCATACATGCACACCCTACAACGAGCCAGGAATGACTGGCTAGCGTGCAAGCGTAAAATATCAAGAGGGGAGTTGACAGGACAGAGGGAGACGGCAATAATTCCGTATTGCGTAGTGCAGGCTCCAGTTTAACGGCGTACAAATGAAACGAGCATGGCCGAACAACGGAATGTTCATTTCGTCATACAGGGTGACTGACAATACTAAAATGATCTTAACGGGATTTTCACCCGTAACAAGTTGCCGATCGATTTCACGACAATTTCGTCTTTTTTTTCGTGCGAAAAACACGTAAACAAAAGGCGATCGTTTCAAGATGAATTTCAACTACTTACTACAATAGACGACTTTATGCATAGGAAGACGATAAACCAAAAACAAAAGACGATCGGTCTCACAGCACAATACTATGATTATTCTTCTTCGTAAGAAGAAATACAAAGGAATCACGATTGGTTTAGTTCGCATAATTGTTATTCTTTTCTTTTTGCAGAGGAACTAGTGAAAGTCGATCAAAAAGGACAAAATGAAAACAAAAGATGATCGATTGTGTAACTGACAAACTCTTCCTTCGACGAAAGGACAACAAAGCAAAACAATGAAAACTTCCGACTGTTATTTCTTCATTGAAAGAAAAAAGAAATTAAAAATTTCGACTGGTTCCTTTGTAAAGAAGGCCAAAAAGACAAAAGACGGTCGTTTCATGACGAATTGCTACCTACCTGAAAGACAGCAAATTGTGCGAGTGACTTTGTCGTTTCTCCAGCACCGCCGGCTGAACTCTTGGAGAATGGAGGGTTGGAAAGCTAAGGGTGGACAAGTTGAATAAAATAAAAGTCACTAGCTGAGCACACTTGTTTTTATTTAAAACGCTCAAAATTTGGTAAAGGTAAGCAAAAGGTTAAATTACAAAAGTTTAGTACGACCCAGACGGGGTCGAATTGAACACGAAAAGTAATTAAATAAACTTTGTTATCAGGCGAACAATCAGGTTAGGATTTAACAGTTAAGCAGATCTGCTCCTCGTTCACACTACGCCTTAAGGTAAACCAAGAAAAGCACGTAGTTATCAAAGTTAAAATGAATCGACCAAAAAAAGATAATTGAAAGTAATTAATAATCTTTCCGACTTTGTGACAAAAATCCGGCGTAAAGGCGAACAGCTGTCAGTGGTGAGAGAGCGCCCTCCAACGGCGGTAAGTGTTGCCAAAGACGTAATTCGGCATACATGTTACGTCATAAAATGGCGTCGCGTCTAAAGGTCAGGTCCACGGTCACGGAGGGGGGGGTCATGATGTCGGGCACGTTTCAAACGCTGTTCCGGTCTTTTCTTTCACCCACAGGAATGTCGATTAATTCAACGAAATAAAACCACCACTAAAAGCCTAGTAGAGTAAAGAACAGAACAAACGCACAAAATTGCCAACAAGACCTACCTGTTCTTTGCCCCAGAAACAGGCCTTAAAAAACGATTGTTAGGCGAACATTCGATTCGCACTGAGGCTAGGCGAATATTAATTAATTTTTTAAAACCTTTCTCTCCCCTGGGCCATTGTTTACCAATTTCAAAATCTTCCCCCTCTTTAATAATTTCCTTGGAAGATGCTACTCTCTCGCGGCCTAATCATTCAACTCTGTCGACTTATAGGCATTTAGATTACCAAAGGGCTTTAAGTTGTCTAACTTGAAGGCGTTATTCGGTCTACTTTTGACCAGCACTTATCGGCGCGTGTGGGCATCAACTCCAGTCTCACGCCCTATCGCCAATTTATTTATCTTATGGTAACCTCTTATCTGAAAGTGGTCTCTTATGTTGAGACTAATTGACTTCCAGGGCCTGAGAAAGTTTATATTACGCTTAATTTTGAAATTCCTTTGCGGATATGGTTGAAGTAAAACTGATTTTAATTTAATAATTTTGAATTTGGACCTCCGGCCGTTTACAATTTAATTAATTTCAGTTGTGGTGGTTCACTCGTCAGTAGACGACACGTGGTAACCGCGGGCCATTGCGTGGCCCGAGCAACCCCCAGGCAAGTTCACGTCACCCTCGGCGACTACGTCATAAATTCGGCGGTGGAGCCTCTTCCGGCCTACACGTTCGGCGTGTCTCAAATCCAGGTGAGTTGTGTTGTTGGAAATCGAAAGTGAAGGAGCGATTATTTATCGGCGAGTGTGAGTTTCTAGTAGCGGAGTTTCGAAAAATCGGCACACAACTTTCATCTTTTACGTTTAACGCTGGATTGACCGCGACTTTCTCTCCCGGAGAGGATTACAAAAGATGAGCCGTAATGCGCTGTGCGTAATTAACGGACCAGTTGGCTGTGCTCTGCATCGGCTATGGAGTGTTTAATTTGCTTTTTCACTTTTCATTTTGTTCGGATTTAAAACTAGCGTGTGTTACCCCAGATGACGCACATTCTGGTTTCACTTGAATTCAAATTTCAGGTTCACCCCTTTTTTAAGTTCACCCCTCAAGCAGACCGCTTCGACGTTGCCGTCCTCCGCCTAGACAGGACCGCTCATCAACTTCCCCACATCGTCCCGATTTGTTTGCCCCCGAAGGGTGAGAGTTTCCTAGGCGAAGTCGGCGTGGCAGCCGGGTGGGGTGCGATGAGCCCCGGTTCGAGGCTGCGCCCCCAAACGCTTCAGGCCGTTAAAGTTCCCGTCCTGGACAGTCGCCTGTGCGAGCGCTGGCATCGCTCGAAGGGAATCGGCGTCGTGATTTACGACGAAATGCTGTGCGCTGGATACAAGAACGGGGGTAGGGACAGCTGTCAGGGTGACTCCGGGGGGCCCCTCATGCTGCAGAAACAAGGTCGGTGGTTTCTCATCGGGATCGTGTCCGCGGGGTATTCCTGTGCTCAGCCGGGACAACCGGGGATTTACCATAGGGTTGCGCACACGGTAGATTGGATTACTAGGGCCATTGGGGCGTAACTTTCAAGTTTCTTTTTTCTTTTTTTTAACATGACAGCGTTTCTTTATGTATAAAAAAAGTATAAAGAAACCTGCTTTCTAAGTCCCCAGGAACTCGTTGAATTCTGCACCTATTTATTTGCGCAATTGTAATAACTTATTTATTTATGCAGCGATCCGGTAATGAAGTTTTAATTAGTGTTTAGCTTCAATGTAATTAACTTGGTATTATCTTTTGTGATTTAAGTGTAAGAGAAGTATTTGTATGTGTGTGTTTAACGCGAGCGATGCAGGTTTTGTACATATTACAGTAAATGCTGAGTTTTCTCGCAGTGTTCTACCAAAAATATTATATTTTTTTAAATGCAATGGCGAACCTACAAGATATTAATAAACGAAACCATGTATTTTATTAGATTTGCGAGATTTTAATTCGTCAAGAAGACGCCTGGATGTTAGAACAGGTTTGATGATTACATGCTAATGGGGTTGCCTACCTTCATGTGAAATAAATTAGTTTTAGAGAAGCTCCGAGAAATATATCTTAAGGAATTATCATCAATTAAACGCTGGTCTGATGATAAATTATCATTGTAATTGTGGATTTATGGGTATCTGGTGATAACATCAAAAAATTGTGATTTCGGTGATAATTTATCACAAATTTGCTCCTTTAAAAAATTCATTTGAGTTATGTCTTCTTTGTTTTTCAAGATATTTAAATAATTTTATTTTAAAATTTACAATCTTTAGCCAATTAACTCGATTGTAACAACTTGTGATAATTCAAAGAGAGATTGTGTGCAACTGTTTATTTATAAGAATTCAGAACTCGTTCTTCTTTCGCCGATTCCTGAGACTTTCTATTTTGGAGAGCGAGCAAAACGCCGAAAAATATTTCGCGCGTCGTTTCGGTCCGAGGCTTGCTCGCTGGCTATGTGGGTCAGCCTGTGCCGTTACGACGATTTTTACTGTTAAGTTTCTTCCTCGTTTCGCCTGCGACGTGAAATGGCGGCAATTCGCTGGGCGAAATGCGAGTGAGTTGAGTGCGCGAACATGTTCGCGAAATGAGATCTCTGCTGTTGTTGTTCCTCTACAATGTGCAGGTGTCTTCGTTGGCGAGCGGCTGGAATAAGGACAATGATCGATTTCAGAAAAGCGTTAGCTTCACAGGTAAGTGTACCAAAAAGAGGACACAAACAAGAAACAAATTTATGGGTTTTACAGGTAGTGTGGCTTCACCTTTTAAATAAGATGAAAAGGATCCTTGCTGTTTACGTGTAAGTTCTCTCGTTGAATGTTTTAAGGTCGTTTCACATTGTAATCATCAATAATGCGTTATTAAAAAAAAAACTTTAATTGGACTTTAATGTGAATCGACCTTTAAAATTATTTTGTAATGTACAGGCGTATTTTTTTGTTAAAATGAAAATACCTTGTTGCTTTTCATATTTTCTTCAATTCAAATTCTTGTCCTGCATATTTTCCCTAAGATTTTAACTTGGATTGAGATTTAAGGGACGTTTTGTATTTTAGGAGTGAATTTAATCAGGGGTTTCAATACATATTTAATGTTAAACTTGTCACTGCCTGGAAGTTTGGCATTAAATGAGTCAAGACTGTTAAGAGTTAATCTGTACAATTCGCTCATAAAGTACAAAACTCCATTCTAAATTTTATTTAGAAATCACTTCCAAGTTTATTAATTTCTTTCTTGAACGTTTGTCCCCTTGGCACTTAAAAATAATACGTAGTTGCAAGAAATGTAACAGACAGAGAAATGGACATTTTAAGAGTAATTAAGTAACGCAGCAAGCAGTTTTCTGTTTTCAAATAAAAGAAACACCTGTATATTGCAAATTAATTGCAAACGAGAACTACGCTAATCAGTAAAAAAAAAAACGAAATGTCCTAAGAAAATCAAAGAAAAAATTACAAAAAAAAATCGAAACAAAAAAGTTGAGTGGTTCGTTTCTCAGCTAAGTGCGCTACTTGCGAGCGAAGTCGCAAACCACACGCTCCCCTGGTGGACAATAGCCGAAGCTTACTGTATGAACAGCGCCTCTGGTGGACAATAGCCGAAGCTTACTGTATGGATAGCGCCTCTGGTGGACAATAGCCGAAGCTTACTGTATGGATAGCGCCTCTGGTGGTCAGTAGTCGAAGCTTGCTGTATATTTTGCGGTTCGCGTCTCGGCTAAAGTAGCAGCTCATTTAGTCGAGACGCAAACCGCAAAATATACAGCAAGCTTCGACTACCGTCCACCAGGGGCGCTCTTCATACAGCAACCTTCGGCTATTGTCCACCAGAGGCGCTTCCCTTGTCCTAAGGTTTGTGTCTCGGCTAAAGAAGTCGCCGATTTAGCCGAGACACGAACCGCAAATTATACAGCAAGCTTCGACTATCGCCCATCAGGGGCGCTATTCATACAGCAAGCTTCGACTACCGCCCATCAGGGGCGCTGTTCTTATAATCTAAACAGGGTTCGAATCTTGGCTAAATGAATCCCTTGCGTAGCTGAGATACAAACCACATTGATGGATTACATTTTTAAATATTTTAAAGAGTGTCCCGTAATAAGCTGATCCTGGAGAGCGTTTTTAGTCTGTTCTGAAAAGAACGATTTGACTGTTCTTTTGCGTGCCGATCGCCGTCGTCATCTCTCTTGCGTTCGTTCTCAAGCGGCTCACTGTTTTTCCTACTTCTGGTATGCACTTGAGACGTCCTCCAGTCCTGCAACACAGTTAAATTTATATGTCCTAAGAAAATCAAAGAAAAAATCGAAACAAAAAAATTTGAGTGGTTCGTTTCTCAACTAAATGCGCTACTTGAGAACGAAGTCGCAAACCTCACGCTCCCCTGGTGGACAATAGCCGAAGCTTGCTGTATGAACAGCGCCTCTGGTGGGCGGTAATCGAAGCTTGCTGTATATTTTGCGGTTCGCGTCTCGGCTAAATTAGCCGCTCATTTAGTCGAGACGCAAACCGCAAAATATACAGCACGCTTCGACTATCGCCCACCAGAGGCGTTGTTCATACAGCAACCTTCGGCTATTGTCCACCAGGGGCGCTTCCCTTGTCGTAAGGTTTGTGTATCGGCTAGAGAAGTCGTTGATTTAGCCGAGACAAGAACCACAAATTACCATGGCCTAAAATTCGGTTCCAAGAAAACATGCCATGGAGTACTCCCCTCAGCGCTCCCTATTAAAGATACTACAAAACTACTAACGGTAACTTAATGACAACTGCAATTACTTAAAAACTCACAAGAGGCGCTGAGTGGAGTACCGTCAAAATTTTTAAAAGTCGAATTGAAACGGCCATACATACACGTCAGTGAATGTTAATGTAGCTGACCATGCAAATTATACAGCAAGTTCCGACTATCGCCCATCAGGGGCGCTTTC
The DNA here is from genome assembly GCA_033060865.1 of Dorcus hopei. NCBI lineage: Eukaryota > Metazoa > Arthropoda > Insecta > Coleoptera > Lucanidae > Dorcus > Dorcus hopei. The sequence goes on from CM065426.1 coordinate 26,898,963, forward strand.
ATATAGCAAGCTTCGACTACCGCCCACGAGGAGCGCTGTTCTTACAATCTAAACAGGGTTCGTGTTTTGGCTAAATCAATCTCTTAGTTGAGATACAAACCACATCGATGTAAATAACTGTACCCTAAAGAATTATTTATATTGCAGTTTGTTAGTCCGTTTGATGCATATCGCGTTGGCCTGACCACCACTGGCTATGCGTTGATCATGAGTAAATGAAGGATAGAATAGTAGAAAGCGCATGAGTAAACGAAATAGCTACATCAATCGACGTTGCTGATTGATAACGCGGGCTGTAGCATTCCTACCTTCGCACGCAACATTGTAATATCTCTATTTCATTTCCACGCAAGTTTCAATGAGCCTCTCCTTCATTTACTCACAATTAACCGTATACCTAGTCTTGGTCAGACCAACTGTGTATAGTGTACTTCCGCAAGAATATATTTTTTTAAATTTTATAATTAAGGAGTTATTTACAAATATTTTAATTGTCGCCAGTTGTCAAAGTGAATTTTGGCAACAACGGCAAGCGGTTTTGAATATAATTGCATAAGTTCGAAAAGCGCATCAAAATCGGTAGGTTATACTTAGGGGACCTCCCTTGTAAGTTAAAATAAGAACTTCCTGTTTCTTCGGAAGTTGTAACTAACTTTAAAGTTGCCTAAATTAAAATGAAGTTCGTACAACTTCTTGTTTAACTTGAAATGGTACGTTTCCTTAACGAAACTGAAGTCACTTTGTTCTGCGTAAATCGTTTGGGGAATATATAGGATGTTCATTTATTTATATCACATGTCAACTTTGACCAACTGGCTGAAATATTCTTTCTAGAAACACTTTAGTTTCTAAACAGTTCGACAGTTGCGTTATTATAGACATTTAAAAAATGTATGAAAAAAAATTAATAAATAATAAAATCAAAATTGTGTATTAATTAAAATAATTCTCGTGCTACGGTTCTGCTGACGAAGGCCCAACTAGGCCTGAAACAGCTGTAAAGAGCCTGCTCGGGGAATCCGCTGCAATCAAGACCGATTTGCACAAAATTTTTAAAAATTCTCATATGCTTTGACAGCAAGCATGGCCGCCTTGCATGAGATTACTTATTATGTGGCGAACTGGCTTCAATTTGTCAATCCTATGCAATGTCAGGTCAAAAAGCGATCAAAAGATGTCGCTATTTAAAATGTTAATAAAATAATATAGTTAAGCTTGATTTAAACAAAAATTTGTATTTCTTTTTACTATGCAAGTAAAAACCCTCTGTCAACAGATAGATGAAAATTAATTTGAATTATTAAACTGATTACAAAACGATTGTTCAAATATTTCCAAATTTGTAAATTTGTGCACTTCCGGTTCAACCGGAAGCTTGTCGCTGAGATTCAACTAAGAAGCTACTGTCTCACTAAGAAATAAAATTTTTGCAATTCAATTTCGTTGCTCGTTAAAGCAAGGCTCGTCGCCTTTGACATGCAAATAAGCTTGTTTTTTTTTTGTTTCGAAATAACTTTCGTCTTCTTTCATCCAGGCCGCGTCTTTGTGACGATGTTCGGTTACCCTGCAAGATGCGAGCGCAGAGGACTATCGCACGCCTGCACATTATCCCTGGCCTGTTGGTTGGCGGGCGGCACAAGCGAGGAAGGATGCGGGGCGAATCCATGGATTGTGTCCTGTTGCGTCACCCACAAAAAACTCAAACACGAGAAGCACGACGCAGAGATGGTAGAATACGAGCACGACGAACGGCTTCAGAACCTGGAGTGAGTAAACTCATTACTTACTAGAATTTCCAAATTTAAAATTTGGATTCAGCGAAAATATTCCGATGTTACAACGGAGAAACGACGACGTGGGGGACGATGAATGCGGTATTTCCTCCGATAGGATCTTGACGAAGAGGATTATTGGGGGGAAAGAGGCGAATTTTGGAGAGTTTCCCTGGCAGGCGCACATCAAAATATCCACCTATCAATGTGGAGGGGTTTTGGGTTAGTACTTGTCCTTTAATCTCAAAGAAAAAATAACTAAATTGATGGAATTTAAACGTTTCAGTTTCGCGTCGTTTCGTGGCGACCGCAGCGCACTGTATAGTCCGGGCGAGACTCCGGGATATAGTGGTTTACTTGGGCGAACTTGATACCCAAGATACCGGGGCGGTTGTAGAATTAGCCCCCGCAGAATATCACAGGGTAAACAAACAACTATCGCAGAAGTCAGAAAGAAAAGTTGAACTCGTGTTGTAGGTGAAATCTAAAATAATCCACCCCAAATTCCAGTTTCGGACGTCGCAGCCGGACAGGTACGACCTCGCCCTCTTGGAGTTGATAACCGAAGCCGGATATTCCTTTCACATCTCCCCAATATGTCTTCCAGAGGGTAACTTAAACTTGTACGGGAAAGAGGCAGTGGTGGCGGGTTGGGGCAAGATAAAGCCATCGACGGAATTCATGGGGACGAATGTTTTAAGAAGCGCAACGGTTCCCATACTGGGTAAGCCTTAATTTTATTGCAAAAATATGAGGAAAAAGGAAAGTAATTTTTGTTTTCTGTAAAGGCATTGCCGAGTGTAAGTCGTGGCACGGAATGAAACAGATCGAGGTTGAATTATTCGAAGAGATGCTCTGCGCAGGACACGCGAACGGTCACCAGGACGCTTGCCTGGGGGATTCCGGGGGTCCTTTGATAGTTCTGCAGCACGGCAGGTGGACCCTGGCGGGCATTATCAGCGCCGGGTTCGGATGTGGGGAACCGCATCAGCCCGGCATTTATCATTCCATCGCGGTCACGTCCAATTGGATCAAGTCTGTTATTTATTCCTAAGTTTTTGTGATATTTAGCCGAAACGTTATTTATATATTTCCTTCTTCTTTCCAATTAATTCCTCCTTGCACCAATGCCATTCAAATAAATTACTTGGAAACGAGATGTAAGATATCAATTTTATTTTTCATTATGAAATGTGTAATTTATAATTGTTTATTGTATTTAAAACCAATGAATCAAAATAAATAATTTATTTACACTTCCGTTCGTGGTTGTTTGTGTGAAGATTGAAGAAGAAAAAACAGAAACCTTATGCAAGTCGATCATGGTCTTTGTATATAATACAAAAATGCAGTTAATTTTCCGGAAAAAATTGGAATTTGTGAAAGTAACCTTTCAAATGGAACAGAAACAATCTTTGTAACGCAAGTTATGAGCACCTAAATGTTTAGGCAACCCAAAGAACAACTTCGCTTTCGACGTGTTGCCTACTCGTGCTAATTAACAAATGAGTTTCCTTTTCATTGTGAAATGCAGAATCGTATTTTCTCCTAAAATAGCGATTTGCTCCTCTCGTCAAATTCGTTTAAATGCAGTTTAATTATTAAAAAAAAACAACAACATTGAAACATGTAACTTTCGCTCCGGGCGCCAAACTGAACCGACTAATTAAAAACGTTCCGAAAATATGCGGCGCGCGATATTGTTGTTACCCGTCGACAACAAAGTCAGTTTCGTAAATTAATCCGTGTTTGGGTTAAGGTTACACCAATGACACACTTTCTTCGAGAAAGGTCTAAGTCAGCGGGCGGAATGTCGAGAGAAAGCAGAAGCCGCATTCACACACGGGGAAATTTCCAAGCGGAAGCCGATGATGACGCAAGTCTTTTACGTGTGGGCTTGTGTAGAGTCTTTTGTTATCAAAAATATTGAAATTTTAAATAATGAAACATGTTAGTGCAAGTCTTCGACGTTGCATTACTTTTGTCGCCAATCAATGTACCGTACACTGAGAATCAAAAGTAATGAGTAGACGGATAAACAAAGCGGATAAACAAATAAAAACATGAAATAAAATTAGGGCGACATTACTTTTAACGTTCAGTGTACCTACGCGAACGGGCGGCCAATTTTTTTTGCACGAATTTTCTCTGTAATTATGGGGACGAGTGTCTCTTCGTTACACCTACGTAAACAAAGTGAAAGATGTTAACACTCAAAGGTGTAAATTAAAAATAATTCGCTTAGCTCATCCACGGGAGTTTATGGGTCAAGTGTGCTGTGATGTTATGCACACGAATGCGTTTACCGCCTTCTTGAAAAAAGGATTATGTAAGGGATCACCCAGTACAAGTACAACTTTAGTCCTTTTCCTTGCAACGGCACAAACACTAGCAAAAATACAACGAATTAAAAAAATTAAAAAAGAAAGTGAACAGGTGCAATTTAATAAGTGCATAAAGTTGGCGCCTAACGTGGGGCCAGGAGCAATTTAATAAGTGCATAAAATTGGCGGCCCAAGTGGGGCCTTCCTTCGTCCTAAACGGTCGTAGCATAAAGTTGACGCCCAACTCAGAGACTTTCGTCCACAACTTTATAGTATTAAGAGGACGGCAGAAAGGAAATTTAAATCAAGAATTAGAGGGAGAAGTGGATACGAAGTAAAAAGGTTTAAGCAAGAAGAAGAACAATGAATTTTACAATTTGCAAAGAAGACTAAGTGGTTCAAGTTTAAATCCAATTAATGACTGCTAATCCAATTTTGACTCTGTTTAGGCAAATCTCTTTTAAAGTGATTCATATAAGGAGTTTCACGTTTGCGCGTCTTCTTCGCGAAACAATCGCAGTGCGTAACAAAAACTTTCACTGCCATAATCTTCGGACCTGCAACGATTATTAATGACCTTTACCATTTTGCTTCTGCAAATATTTATGTCTCGTTCATGAAAGGGAAATTCACATTAATCTTTTTTTCTCTTGCTCGACGCCATCACCTATTTGCATTGGGTTAGTTTTGCACCAGCCTTTATTTTTTGAGGTTCCTTTATAGTTAGTAGTTTAATCTGCTTTGGAAAAAAACAAAGAAATTGTGAGACTCCATGACATTTGTAATGGGCGGTAGAAGCAACAAAAATGCCAAGTCTTATTAATTACAATCGGTTTCGTTCATCTTCGAACATTTTCTTTGAGGTTACCCGTCATAATTATCACTTGAAAGTGTCCAGAGATGGACGAAACCGGTTGTGATAAAGAAAGCTAATACACTGTAGTGCTGATTTGACTGTTCCGGACGAAGGCCCCACGTTGGGCGCCAATGTTATGCTATGACTCTTCTGGACAAGGGCCCACGATGGGCGTCAATTTTATTCTAATTTTTTTAAAATCTCTGCGTTGTTTTGCTTTCTTTGTATCCTTTTCTATTTCACGTTGTTCGTTTTCATTTCTTGCATCATCATGTGTTACGGTTGAGTTCATTCCTTCACCGTTCGTTTACTTGACTACTGTCTCGCAGTTATATCGCCGTCCTTAGCTCGCATTTGGCCTACCATTTTAAACGGCCTCTGTCGTTATGTGCTATCTGTTGATCACTTCGGTGGATTTGAATTTCGCGGCGCGCAGTTGTTTCCGTGCTGAGTTTCATGTCGGAAGCGTATGGATTCTTATCGTGGGCCGGCGCATTAAGATTTTTGCACAATTCATAGTGTGGCAGTGAGCTGAACGACATTTTTGTTGCACGTGTGTGATTTTCTGTTGATCCCTTGGAGCTCCGAACGCGATTTCTTACGACCTTCACCGCTTTACTTCGGACGCACCTTGCCGTTTCACCGGTGGACGGAAATAACCCCTGCAGCGTCACGAGAGTGCTGGGCGAGCCTACTGTCTTCTCCCAGGACGCTGAGGTCGGCGTGAAGCCGACGTGCTAGAACGGTTCACGGTATTGTACTTCTTTGAAATTTTTCATCATCTTCGGGGTGTTAATCTTTACGCTCTTGGTCACATGTTTAGCGGTACTACTCCGTTTTTCGTCGGAGTTTTTCTGTTTGGTCTCGCACCTTTTGTGCGATGATTTACTCGTTGTGATAACTGTTTTATTGTGCGGTTGCCGCACTTACGTTGGCGATCGGTTTTGTTACAATAATTCCGGGTTGTCCCGGCGTTTATATTTTTTTAATACTTTGTTATTAAATAAATAAATAAAATAAATATATATTTTTCACTTCTGACGAAGCTGTCGAACGACGGTGAAGCGGAAAGTGTTATAGTGCGCGATTTAGTGTCCGCTTAAAAGATTTTGTGATACAAATTTCATCGGACAAGAACCAACTGTAAATTTGTTATTATAGATTTACTTTTATTTGTACGAGACTGCTTTTCAGTCCTGTTTGTAAACGAACGTGTGGGATCCCTAGCCGATGGAATTTTTCTATTTGTGCGTGTTGCGCGGATATTAATGTTTTGTTCTATAAACTTTTTTTAAAGAAAGAAAAGTGTGTCGCGGCTTTTCGCCTTTTTGTGATATTTCGCCGCCATGTTTGGGCTACTGTTCACGTTTTAATGTCCACTGGTTTTCCTTTATTACCATTAAAGTTTATTTAAAGTGGCGGTTGTATTTTTTTTTTTAAATTTATTCTTGGATTTCACTTTTTGCATTCCGTATTTAATTGGGGATTACCCCCTCCTCCTTTCGGAACGGATTCCTTCTGCACCGAACCAACTGATAAGTGGGAATTTCTCTCCTGTTGGGGGAATTCCTTCAGTTGTAAGTTGTTGCGATCGCCAACAGGTGGCGCCCCTTTAGATCTACAGTTACCTGTGCCAAACTGTTTGCCCACGGCCTTCTCCACTGACTCAGAATTTTGGTCGCAGCATCAGTTCGTTTGTATCCGTTTCGACATTTTTTTTTTATTCGCTCAGGTACACACTCGGCCGTGGGATTAGTTTGCGATTAGTTCTATATTTGCTTCGTGTTTCGTATCACTTTGTTTTGGTTTTGGTTTTCGGTTCGTTTGGTAAGAGTGTGCACGACACATGGTCAACAATTTTTATATCTTCATTCCTTTTTTCTTTTCCACACGTGTCTTTGTCTTCTTTCGTTATACCGTCAACACTTATTCTTGATCTAAGTTTTCTCTCTGCCATCTATTTGTCCTGGAAAGCCTCCGAGTTGGGTGCCAATTTTATGCCACTGCTTTCTGGGCAAAGGCCAATTTTCTGCTATGTGCTCTGATGATGTAGATTCTAATTAAATTGCTTCTTCTCACTTCATTTTTTATTCTCTTCTAACTTTTTTCTGATTTCCGCATTATGTTATTCTAATTCTTTTTTGTTAATCTCTGCATTGTTTTCCTTTATTACTTTCTTTATATCCTTTTTTATTTCAAGCTGTTCTTTTTCATTTCTTGTTTCATCATGGCCAATATCTTCTTTTCTAATTTCTCTTCTGCACGTGTCTTTGTCTTCTTCTGTTACATCCGTCAACACTTACTCTTGATCTAAATTTTCTCTCTGCCAACTTCTTTTCCTATTTGTCGTGGCCGAAAGTCTCCTAGTTGGGCGCCAATTTTATGTTACTACTATTCTGGTCTTCAGCCTTGGTCTATCTACAGCGCAAACCGCACGCGTAATGCGTAACGCGCAATCCTTCAGTGTTTTCTTATGTAGCTGATCTAAATTAAGAGTAATGCGGTTGCGTAAATAAGTTTTCCGCTGCGCAATGCGCATCAGTCGTCTCGTCGGCAATTTTTACGCAGCGCACCGTGTGAGTCGTAGCAATATCAAGCAACTGAAATGTTGACAAAGACGTATCACTTTTGTAAATTTACCAAAGAAGACGAATTATTATTAATCGAGTGCGTATCAAAGCATCCGACCACCACCACCAAAGATGGGATTCATTTCATTTCTTTCTTCCATCATCGACATTATTTCCTAACAGGCTTGACGCTTGGCCGGGCAACTATTAGGTGTGGGTTCCAATCCCCTCCTGGTGCATATGGGTTCTATGTGAGAGAGTACTTACGTGTCGGATTGTGTTTCGGATTCATACTGGCTCCTCCGAACTGGGTTTTCTGCATTTCCCCAGTTTGTAAGGCGAATGCCGAAGGAGAAACTAACATCTAAGTCTCCTCCCCGACAAGCTCTAAGCTTGGGGTAAAAGTGCGTGAAAGAGAAAAAAGTCCCCACGTTGGGCGCCAATTTTATTCTATGATCTGCTCTGATGATGTATATTTTCCAATTAAATTGCTTCTTTTCACTTTATTTTTTTATCCTCTTTTATTTCTTCCTAATTTCCGCATATTTATTCTAATTTTTCGTTAATCTCTACGTTGTCTTCTTTTTCATTTCTTGCGTCATCATGGCCAACATACTTTTTATATTTATGTCTTTGTCTTCTTCTGTTTCACCCATCAACACTTATTTTTGATTTAAGTTTTCTCCCTGCCATCATCTTCTTATTCTATTTGCCAGGGACGAAAGCCTCTGAGTTGGGCGCCAATTTTATGCTCCTACTGCTCTGGACGAAGGCCCCACGTTGGACACCAATTCTGTGCTATGATGTGCTCTGATGAGATAGATCCTAATTCACTTTTTTTATTCTCTTCTAATTTCTTTCTGATTTGTGCTAATTTATTTGTTAATTTCTGCATTGTTTTTCCTTTATTACTTCCTTTATATTCTTTTTCACTTCATTCATCAACATGGCCACACTTCTTATGTCTTCTTTTACTTGTTTCTCTTCTACATTTGTTTTGTCTTTTGTCTACGTCTTGTCTCTCTTTCGGTATACCCGTCAACACTTCTCCCTTTATTCTTGATCAAAGTTTTCTCTCTACCATCTTCTTATTCTATTTGTCTGGGCAAAAGCCTCTGAGTTGGGCGCCAATTTTATGTTACTGTTGTTCTGGGCAAGGGCTCCACGTTGGGCGCCAATTTTACTGTACTCTGATGATGTAGTTCCTAATTAAATTGCTTCCTTTCACTTTATTCTTTTATTCTCTTCCAATTTCTTTTTGATTTGTGCTAATTTTCGTTAATTGGTTTTTCCTTTAATATTTCCTTTATATTCTTCATTCGTTTTATTTCATTCATCATCAAGGCCACACTTTTTATGTCTTCTTTTACTTGTTTCTCTTCTACATTTGTTTTGTCTTTTGTCTACGTCTTGTCTCTCTTTCGGTATACCCGTCAACACTTCTCCCTTTATTCTTGATCAAAGTTTTCTCTCTACCATCTTCTTATTCTATCTGTGTGGGCAAAAGCCTCTGAGTTGGGCGCCAATTTTATGTTACTCTTGTTCTGGGCAAGGGCTCCACGTTGGGCGCCAATTTTACTGTACTCTGACGATGTGGTTCCTAATTAAATTGCTTCTTTTCACTTTATTCTTTTATTCTCTTCTAATTTCTTTTTGATTTGTGCTAATTTTTGTTAATTGATTTTTCCTTTAATATTTCCTTTATATTCTTCATTCGTTTTATTTCATTCTTCATCATGGCCACACTTTTTATGTCTTCTTTTATTTGTTTCTCTTCTACATTTGTTTCGTCTTTTGTCTACGTCTCGTCTTTCTTTTGATGTACCCGTCAACGCTTCTCCCTTTATTCTTGATTAAAAATTTCTCTCTGCCATTTTCTTGTTTTATTTGCCTCTGAGTTGGGCGCAAATTTTATGCTACGATTGTTTTGGACGAATGTCCCACGTTGTTACGGTGAAAGCTTCTTTTCACATTTTTTTAAATCTTATTAGGCAGTCAATTTTTACTTCTACGTCTTCTCTTTCTTTTCGTATATCCGTCAACACTTCTCCCTTCATTCTTGATCAAAAATTTCTCTCTGCCATTTTCTTGTTTTATTTGTCGTGGACGAAAACTTTCGAGTTGGGCGCAAATTTCATGCTACGACTATTCTGCACGAATGCCCCACGTTGGGCGCCAATTTTATGTTACGATGAAAGCTTCTTTTCACTTTATTTTAAGTTTTAATTTTTTTAATATTATTAAGCCGTCAATTTTTACTATGACGACATGACGACTATCGTGTTCTGAAACTTATTTATTTGATAACTTTTCGACGTGGTTACTTCGACAACTGTTGCCCCGATATAAGTTGTATGAGAAAGGTAGGCAGCAAAGGTGACAAAATAGATTAAAAAAAAAACAAAGAGATGTTAGAGAAGCTGTATTAATTAAGAGAAATGGAGCACAAACGATTAAATTGGTGCGGATAACTCGTGAGAATGAGGAAAACGAAAGACCAATGAAAGTAGGAGAGAAGATGTTTTCATTTCATCCAAAATTCATTCATTTTTTTTGGTGTAACCTTGCAATACCGAACTTAGAGAAAAAAGCTGCGGAGTTTGTTTTCTTTCGAGGTGAAAATCACTTTCTTTCTCTCGACCACATGATTAAGATCTGCCCACAAACAATCATTGTGTAACCACCCATAGAGCAACGGAGAGAGAACGGAGAACTTTTCATTTCTAAATCTGCATTTCACCCAATCAAAACTCCATCGATTAAATCGCCGGAGATGGCCAAGAGAGAGACGTGACAAATCAGAGGCGGGTAAAAGGCGATAAAAGTAGATACTCTCCGGGAAAAGGAAAAAAAAAGGCGCCTGAAAGAGTTTCTCCGATGTGAGGCGGACTTTCGTTTTTACTCTCGCTTCTTGTGTTTCATTTCAGTGGATAATAATCGGCGCTAGAATTTGGGTGATCTCGCGACGAGGTGTCGACGTGATTTTGGACGAGCGCGGATGTGACTTGCGGTAGAAGACAATAAGTGAAAACGCGCGACTACGCTCTGATTGCCGCCACTCGAAAATGCTTAATTGTTTTCGACGATTGGCATGCTGCTGCTTTGTTCTTATTGTCTTCGTAGGATGTTCCGAGAACGATATTGCGGGTAACGTATTATCACTATAAATTATTTATTGCTCATAGAGAAATTCTATTTCCTTACATTCATTTTTTAATCTACATTGTATAATCTGAAATTCATTGAAAAATTATTTGTTAGTGCTCAAAAAGGAAAAGCAAAATACCAAAAATATTAAAGGTTCTGGGGATAAATTGTCCTTGATTCAAAAACAAAAAATAATTAAGCATCAAGAAAAGAAAAAGAGAGAATTCACTTTGGTCTTAATTATTTGTGCATTGCAACTTCAAGCGACGAGTCTCTTTTGTAAATGTTTTCTTCGAGTGTGTGTATCCGAAAATTAAATCTAAAAAGAAGTGAAAATAATAAGCAATTAGATCTCCATCGTCAGAGCATAAAATTGGCGCCCAACGTGGGGTCTTCGTCCAGAACGGTCTTTCCATAAATGGGCGCCCAAGTCAGAAGCGACAAATAGAACAAGACGATAGTAGAGCAAACTAAAAAAAACTTAAAATTTGAAGTGGGAAAAGGGAAACCGAGGAATCAACGATTTCTGGCGCGAAGCTCTTGAAAATAAAATCAGCTTTTCGTTCATTTTCTTTGTAATTAATTATTTCTTTGTTTCTTTTTGTTTTTTTGTTTTTTATTTTGAACTTTTGTATATCTTTTTATTCGCTTTCTTCTTCTTATGTCCTTTCGCCATCTCTTCTTCTCTTCTCTTGCCATAATCTTGTTCAGGTTGAATTCTTTTGGGTTCCGTTTTCGCACTTCGATTGCGCTGTTTCTTCCCCATCTTTTTTCCACTAAGTTTCTTCTTGTTTTCTCGCACGTACATAATTTTGCTTGCCACACATCTGTCAAAAATTGCGTAGCTTCTGCATTTCTTTTCAAAAATCTCCATTCCCCAGTTCAGTTTTTGATTTGCGTTTGCTTACTTTTAAAAATAACTTTGAAACGTATTCGTCGTAATTTAATTCAAAAACCAATTCAAAACTCGACGTTTCGTCGTACGTTCGACTGCTTCTTCAAGATAAATAATGTCAAACTCGTCAGTCGTAACTTTAAGTGTGATTCTAATTTTCAAAAATTGTTTCAGATGGCGTCGGCACTGAGAAACACAGATATCCCCCGACGAAGGTCCGATTTTTCGACGAAATTGGACGTAAGTACAAGTTCTTTGATCAAAACTAATTTAGAGAACGTTGTAATCACAATTTTACAAAACTAAATCAAATGTTTTGTTATTTACGATCGCACAGTATTGAAGGTGTCGGTCGAGGAGCTAGTTCGACGCTAGACCCCCAGATAACTTTCTAAGAAGGTTTAATACTTTATCAAATGAGAACAGAGGGTAATTTGGGGGTGAGGATGACCCCATCTTAAATCAAAGTTAAGAAACATTATTATTTCTCCATTAAATTGAGTGGCCAGCCTGACATCAAATCATCAGTTGATGCCCCAATAAGCTTGGCGTGGAAAATTGAATTAAAATGCTGAGGCACTCAAAGAAAGACTCTACGGTGCTTGTTTCCTTCCTTCTCCATTAGATGGAGTGGCTAGTTTGACGATGAATCACCAGTTTATTTTCCTAGAAAGCTCGTGGCGGATTTCACAAACGTTACTTAAATTTAATCATCCGTTATAAGTAAACGTTGCCATGGTTACATGTGTTGAAGGTATAGGAATGATTATTCTTAATCGATGATTAAAGTTAAGTGACGTTTGTGAAATCCAGCGTCGATGTTACAGGGTGTCCACCGAGTGCCAAAAAAAACATATTCATTGATTTATCAGCAAATCAAAACAGAAGAAAGGCTAAATAACGTCAATATTGAAAGAAAGAAAAATTATTAATTTTTCCTCACGACTTCTTTAGTTTAGGCAAATACATTTGGCGTTTTATGAAAGCTTATTAAAACAGTGTTTCATGAGAGTCTAGATATACTGGGTGTTCCATTTGAAAATTTTGAGAAAAATTATCTTTCGCAAAACTCAACACCCTGTACTCATAATAACCGATAGATCGAAGCTGTTTTGAAATTTCTGTAGAAAAGGTATTGCATTGAGTACCTACAAAAATTCAAGACGAAATGTAAATAAATAACAAAAATATAAGCACTCATATTATGGCAATTTTTTACACTTAAACGTCAATATCTTACAAACTCTTAAGTAAAACTTCCTAAATTTTTGGTTATTACCTATTCGTTATGCGTACTTTCGAAATATGTAAAAATATACTGGGTGTTCCATTAAAAAAATATAACTTTGGTATGGCTCTCAGTTACTGAACACTCTGTATAGCCAAAAATAATTTTATGAAGTAGAGTTGACTGAGTTACATCTTAGCTCGTTTGAATTTTTTTTCTATCTTATATACTATAGACGGTAGAGAAGACCGCGGCACTCGGTGGACACCCTGTATATTTCTTAATTCCACCCTGAAGCATAGCAGTTTAAAACAAAACGAAGAAAAATTAAATTACGTAAATGCAGTCGCATAATCAAAGAGATTTTACAGTGTTTCTTTCCTTCTTTATTAAGTCGAGTGGGTGGCCCGACGTCAAACCTCCAATGTTACGGGTGAAAATCCCGTTAAAATCCTTTTCAGTTTTTCGAGTCACCCTGTATTGCGTGGGAACACGTAAAGACCGTTATTTGCCATGCGCGTTTAATTAAACAAGAGCTTTCACTACGCAACGCGAAATTGTTTTTGTCTCCCTCGTTTCCCATGCGAGTCAACTGTCTTCTTCTATCAACCCCTCAACCCCCCCCTCTTTATGTTGCCCGGTCATCTTTAGCAGCGTCGAAAACTCTGCACCCTGCACGCCTTGCCAGTTCTTCGTTAGAACACATGGGGTACACGTCGTGGTATTTCGTTTTAAGAGATTCGACAGGCCGAAAATGCCTTGGTTGGAAACGACCGGATTTTGAAAACGTCACCCCCTGCGTTTATAAGCATTCTTAACGCTTGTCGAAGTCTAATCCCGGCAAATTGAGATTAGGTAAATATGGCGAGTATCTGGGCGTGGTTCGGACCGTAACGCACGTTTTCTTTTCTTATTTAGGCTTTATTTTTTATTTTTCTTCTTCCATTTCTGGCGTTTCATTTAACGTTATTATTAGTACGTCTAATATGAGTATTACGATCATCCCCCTTTGGCTATCCAAACCTTCGTGGTGATGCCTGGGGCGCCAACAATCTTGAAGTTATCGCAAGGCCAGTTCGACAAACACTGGTCTTCCGGAGTTGAATTCACCCAACCACTGTTGGTGACTTTCGACGAGAGAGGTCGCTGGGAGTAGCGACACGCCTTCTTGGCTTCAGCGGCCCTCCGCCGAATTCGATACTCGTTGGACATCGACGACGACGACGACGACAGCTGATACGTAGGGTGCGGAGCGGACGATGTAGCCATCGAGATTGGATGGTCAAGACAAGTGAAAAAATTTTAAGTCGAAAAAGTTAAAACAAAACGTTGCAATGTTATAAAAACAAAAATGATGAATTTGTTTTAATAGAAGAATAAATTTTTGTAAAAGAAAGACGATTAAATTCCCACGTAAAGAATTGGAACAAAGGAGGCTGTCTGTACCTCAGAAAATATTAAATTTAAACCGAAACGGAAATCTCATAAAATTCCGACGTTATTTAAAAAGGAGTCGAGTATAGAGTTACGCGGGAAAAAGCTTCGCTCTTATCGCAACTGACGCCGGCAGAAACCGTTCAATCAGCAAGTCGGTGCTTTTCTCGTAGGATCATCAAGTGGAGCTGTGAGCAGCTTAAATTGCATACGTGAGCGCAGAAAAAAAAATAATGAAAACTACACACAAATGCCATCTGGTGGCGGCTACTCTTCATTTAGAAGCTTCGCGTGGGAATTTAATTGACTTACGTGACGCCAGGCACCTCTTCAAAAACAATTGATAAGGAAGTCTTTAAGAATCCCACTTTAAGAATCCCACTCTGCGCGTATGCTCTCCTCGCCGATTTTCCTCTTCAAAGTCCACTTTTGTTTTTCGTGAAACGTCAATTAATTAATCCCAGTAGTTTTGCTTTCGGTTTTCGGTACAAAGAAATAAAAATTCTTTCCGCGACTGTTTTTCAGTTGTTTTTAATTACGTTCATAGTCAATCGACGTCGCTATCGTTTTTCTTTTTTTAATTCTAGTGTCGGAGATAACTTATTTATAGGGTTTCTTTTAGAAGGTCTTTCTAGGAACGTTTATTCAATTCTAAGAGTCAATCGCCTGACGTAATTTTTTTATATTAGCTACATTTATCCTGGGAGCACTGGCGAACTGTTTCATGCGCTATGATATTCGAAGTCTTGCGTTGGCGGCATTTTCATAGCCTCGTTGCAATATTCTTCGCATTTGTTAACGTGGTACACACTACACTACACGAGGAACAAACTTTTCTCTGACTAGAACGACACTCGAATGCCTTACAAATGCGTTTTTCAAGTATTTATGGGGTTTCTTTTTAGAAAGTTTTTCTAGGAAAGCCTTATGCAATACTAAGAGTCGTGCCGAGTGTAAAATCGCCTGACGTAATTTTTAATATTAGCTACATTTTTCCTGGGAGCTGCTACCTACCTAATTATGTCAAAATAATTGACCTTGAATGGTTTACGAAAGTTGAGGGAGAACAACCTACCTGAAATTATACCCAGCTCAATGGAGATGGGGGTGGGGTTACACAATAGCATCGTCAGTAGCTCGTTACCTAGTTGTTAATTAAGAAAGAGGGCGCCACCTAGCGTAAAAGTTATTTCAGGTATTGGTATTACGTGTAACTGCTAGGAATACACACGTGAATGTAGCATATGGTTATCCCTCAATTATGAAATTCCGTATATATATTATAGTTAACAACCACCCTGTATATATATTATATATAATAACCACCCTGTATATGTCAATTCTACAATAAAGGTTTGACAATTCGATATGACATTTATTGATCGACTCGAAAAAGGTTTAAGTTCACGCAATCGTACAATAAATATTTAAAATAAATAATTAAAAATTCACAGCACGCGTGTAACGCATAGTCACCGGCAAGGATATCCTATTTGGTTTACAGTGAAGTTATACAAGGTAAATTATAGATATCTGTCAATTTGACAGTAGGAGGCGGTTATTAATTTTAAAGATCTATGACTTCAAATAAACGGATACATAACTTTCAAATCGATGACATTTCTTTATATAGTACAAAAGATGTTTAAATAAGTAATGTAGGGGCAATGTACGATACCGTGTTTGACGTTAAGCCGAGTCGTCTGAAGACGCAAATCACGATGTCCGCATCGAAGTCTCTGAGGGAGGGTTTTGATCCTACATGGACACCTGCACCTTCGTGATGTTTGTGATTAGAAGAACTAGGCGTCTCCCATACGACTTTTCTGTTTTCTGCCTAACACCAACTGCAATCTGATGAATCTACCCCTTACAACTTGTACGACTTGAAACTACTCCGTACGACTTAAAATTACCCCGTACGACTTGCTAAAGGAAGAAACGTGACGTTTAGTTTGACAATTCGAAGTTGAATCGAAAGACTTACCCCTTCTTTAGAAGTAAGGGCCAAATGAAACTTTTAGTACATCCATTTGATGTGATTTGGAGTTCGTGACGTGAAACAATCTGCTACACAAGCATTGGCGAAATTCCAAACGTCTTTCTTAAGTGCCTTAGATCCCTATTGACGTCTAGATGGTCGAATTCAGTATGAAACACTCAAATCAGCTTCAACAGCAAACGAAAATGACCTGCACTTAGGAATGTCACGTACACTACAATTTTTTTTTAAATTAATTTTTATTTTCGAATCAACAACTAAACAAACGCCAATAACACGTTTCCAAGTCCGAAATTAACCAATCTACACGCACGAGAAAGGAAACAAAAAGGAAGCCCTTAGAGTTTGAATTCAGAATATAGCGATCAGTGAAGCCAAGAACAGGACTTTAGAGTTTACTATCAAATAGACCATTAAATGAAGACGAAATTTAAAAATACCCTAAAATAAAATCAATAAAGCAAAACGGACCGTAACAGAGCATTGGCGAACTGTTTCATGGAGGTATGATATCCGAAGTCTTGCGTTGGCGGCATTCTAATTTCCTCGTTGCAATATTCTTTGCACTTGTTAACGTGATTCACACTACACTACATGAGGACGAAACGTACCTCTGACTAGAGGGACACTCGAATGCCTTACAAATGAGTTTTTCAAGTATTTGTAGGGTTGCTTTTTAGAAAGTTTTTCTAGGAAAGCCTTATGCAGTCCTAAAAGTCATCGGAAAATCGTTCTAAAAGATGAATCGTGCTTTCCCAGTGACTCATGCCTGATGTAATTTTTTATATTAACTATATTTTTCCTGGCGGATTGTTTCATGAACTTCTCTTTTTGATCATTTTTTTATTTATTTTTTTATTGTTAATCACTTTCTCTATCTTCAAACAAATCATCATATTATTCGGTTAGTTAGTCCGTTAATCGTTTATTATACTATGTGTTTTTTTAAAAATGCCATAAGGGGTGGCTGTGGAAAAGAAAATTCATGTCGTAGCTCCATTCATTTACTTTAAATTTTCAGATTTGGCATGTGTTAGATGCCAAGCTACGACATGAGTTTTAATTTTCATGGCCAACCTTTATGGCATTTTTAAAAAAATACATTGTAGAACTATGGTAAATTATGATGTTTTTGGAAGAAAAGTACTACACCATCCTTGCGTGCTTCCCCCCAATTAATTCACGCCGCATTTTGCAAGCCCGAACACGCCGTCGGCGTTTAACCAGCAACAATAGGAAATCGCGCCTGCTAAACTCCACAGGAAACAAGACAAAAGAAACTGTCGCCTCCTTTTATCGCATGCTCTGATTTTGACGAATTATTACTCCATATTCACCACGTGATGATGACACCTGTTAAGTAACCAGACCATTGTTCTTCTAAACAATTTAATTCGCGGCAATTCTATTCTTCTTTCTTTTTGTTTAATGTTTAACTCGGCCGATTTTGAAGATGACGAAGGAAAAAAAAACGGGGTGTTGTTTACACGGCCGACATCGAATGCAAATGATCCGCGCGCGAGCGCACGAATCTAGGTGAACGTCGTAAAAGAATTTCTTTCCAAGTCGAAAGCAGGCGTAATTTAATTACGACCTTGAGACTTTCACCCATAAATAAAGTCTTAAATTGCGGCGACATTTAAACGCGTTCCTTAATTAAGCAACGGCTTAGAGTATAGAAAGAAGCAAGAGCCGACCATGACCAAGTGCAAGGCGCGTTTTGTCCGTCCGTCCGTCCGCCCGTTCGATCTTCAGGGACAAAAGCACGATGAGATAGATGCCCCCCCCCCTCCCGTTTTCGCTACACGCTTTCGATACTATCTAGTGCACGGGTAAAAGTGAAAGACTCGAATTATCCAAACAAACAAAGCGCAGCTTTCACTGTAGCTTACCGACGATGGATTTGTGAGTTTAGCAGGACGCTTCTGGTAAACGATGGCTACGCGAAATTAAATCAATTAAATTTTTCTTTAAACGCCCTTCGTAAATACATATTACGTTTTGGGCATCGCCCAAACAACTGTAACGTGCGTCCAAAAAAAAATTCGTTATCGGGATGACTCAGAACTTGCTTTTATTTTATATGACGGCACGTCGTAGCTTAGTACGTATTGCGGTGTTTATGAACAGTACGTGTTTCTTTGAAATTATCGTAAGAAATAATTTTGAAAATAATAAAATAAATTAAAGGATAGCGTGTTAAGTGTATTTTAGCAAATTTAGTTAAGGAATTCTTTAATTCAAGTGTTTTTTTTTTTCAAAAATTTCTTAATATTTTTAAATACTTTTAGAAATAATTAATTAAAAATTTATTTTAGATAAATTATTTAGATTTTTTTTATGCATAAATACGTAGGAATTAAGTTAGAATTGTAAATATTAGGATAATTAAAATAATCATGTGTAAAGGAAACTGTAGGTTATAGTAAGAAGTTCGGAGAATAAACGAATGAGGGCGCTGTGTTAGTGATCGCGTGAACCTACGACCCGACACGCTATGATAACGCCGACGAGCGATTTCCGAGGGATGCAATGGAACCTTTACCGGAACATCATATAAACCAGTGAGTAAATTTTGGAAAGGTTTTGTGAAAAACCTGACCTAGATATTATAAATTAGCCGTTAAAACCCTAACTTCTTCTTACGGAATAATAATTAATTTGTGCAACTTAATTATTTAAAGTGGTGCTTTACGTTTTGATTCTACGACCAACACACACACACACACACACACACACCACAAACACTGATATTAGATAATTTTGAATGTGAAGGCTCTACATCCAAAATTTATCACACATAAATATACCCTACAACAAAGAAATTGGTCTACGAGATACACTGCAAGATTAATTATCGAAAAAGAGCCTACGAGAGAAAAACAACAGAGTAAGAGAGTAAAATAATAAAAAATCAGAAAATCGCAGCAAATGTCACCCAAAATAGAGGCATATCACAGCAGTATGTTGCAACCTTGAATAACTGCGAGCTGTCAACAGCGTCAACTATAAAAGGCTTTGTTTACATCTTCGAGGTATTCGTATCAAAATAAATGTTTCAATTTTGTAGAAAACCGTAATTAAGTTGATATAAAAAGTTAGAGGTTATGTTTCTAATAATCGTATGACTTTGTAAAACTTGCATTTGACATAATCCTACTTAATAACAGTCTTTTTGAGCGCACTTTGTTTTCAATAGAGAGAGAAGGAAGCTCGACTTACAAAGTCTACATAGAAAACAAGAATAATGTAAATGATTTTGAAAATTAATTTTTTTTTGTCCTGTACTGATAAGCATAGTTTATCATAAATACTGAAGGTGTCTTTGAAGAAACTCGTTTGTCTGGAGGATGCGATTTTCATTGGAAAGGAAAAATCACAAAAAATTAAAGCGAAGTATAACTAAAAATTGAAGTAGAAAAAGGGAGAGCGAGGAAATTTTTGAAATTCCAAAACTTTTTCTCAAATGTACTGGGTGTTTTAGTTCACCCGTCACGACCTTTTTTCTCGAGAGTATGAGTTGTGAAAACTATTTTTATAACGAAAGGAAATATGGCGCATTTGATGACGATATATGTAGTTACCTACTTTGCGTTTACAATGAACTTACGATGACATCAAAAACAGTTCATAGGGGAAGTCATTATGAAACAGCTTCATAATGGAAGTCATTATAAAACTGTTTGTCTTTGGTGAAATTTTGGTTTCTAAAAATGGCAGTTTTTGCTGCCAAGCGTCAAATTATCAATCGATAACCTTTTGACCGTGACGGATACTTTCTCGAGATGCTCATATCGTGCAAATGGGGCACATAAACAGATGCTAAGATGCAAAGTAGAAAGGATATTATAATTATACTCGTTGAGAGTGAAGAAGTCGAATACAAAAACGTCTTAATTAGGATGATCTGATTGGAGGTCCAGCATAATTTATTTGCATCAATGAAGAGCCATTACGTATTACGAGGGGGGAGTTGTCTCCATCGTTCAAAACGAACTGTTTTCATCCCTTGGCCTAGACATGAAGAAAAATGTTGAGACTACGAAAAGCAAATTAGAAAGGGGGGAGTGCTTCCCATCATCCATTCCCATGGAGAATGATTACTTTCAACACTCATCTAAAGATTTGAAAAAAGATGTCAGAGGAGCGATATTAGAGTGTTTGGAGGTGTTTCGACGGAGAAGTCGTTCGGAATAAGTTGCTTTAAATATAGAAAACGGGTCAGATTAAGAAAGAGAGTTCCAAGTGAAGAATTGTTGGATTTCTTTAACAAACGGTGTTTCCTCCTCACGGTTCAAGATGAGTCTTTCATTCCTCACTCTAATTTAAAGAAGAAACGCCCGAGGTATTGCAAGGAAGACATTCGTACGAAGAGTATTGGACTCAACTTCAACCCCCCTGAGCGAGGAACACAAATTTGATGCTTATTCTCATTGTTTTCTGGTTTCTTGACAATTTGTATACAAAGCATTCAACTTTTCCAATTTGAAAAGAAAACAAACAAACTCAAAAGAATCAGTCCCCGAGCGACGAAGTAAAAACAAAAAAGAGTCATGAAAAACAAGAGACTTTCGTTCGACTCATCGAATGTAAAACATAACTGACATTAGTGTCTGAGTTTCTTGACAAATAAAAGGCAGTTTAATCTTTTAAATAAAAAAAAGAAGATCGACTAATTTCGCGTCGGTTGGTTCCCGAGTGAAAAATAAGAGACGATCGACTGTTGAAAAACAAAAGACGATCGATTCGTAGAAAGTAATAACAAAAGAAACTGGCATCGTTTTCCGGTTTCTTGACAAGTGAAAAGCAATTCAACTTTTCCAGATTAAAAACAAAAGACGTTCGACTCGTCGAAGGTAAAATATAACTGACACCGTTTCTTAGTTTTTTTTTTTTTGACAAATAAAAAACGTTTAATCTTTCCATGAAAAAGGGTCATCGATTAACGTCTCATCGGCTGGTTCCCGAATGAAAAATAAGAGACGATCGACTGTTGAAAAACAAAAGATGATCGACTCGTAGAAATTAACAAAAAAAATTGGCATCGTTTTCCGGTTTCTTGACAAGTAAAAAGCAATTCAGCTTTTCCAAATTAAAAAAAAAAAAAAAACAAACAATCACAAAATACTCAATTTCCGAGGGTAAAAACAAAAGTCGACAGATTCATGAAAAACAAAAGACATTCGACTCGTCGAAGGTAAAATAAAACTAACATCGTTTCTTAGTTTTTTTGATGCGCCCGTGCAAGTCCAATCAATATTCGCCTCCGCTTGCTGAAGAGGCAGAATTTTCCTGACTTGCCGATGCAAGTCGTTTCAGATGACCTTAGTGAGAGTGTCAACTTTTGAAGTCTCAGGTCAATCAGCTTCAGACACTAGCGTAACTGTGATATGCTACGCCCCCCTGCAACTGGAATTGTTGCGCCTAGAATGATCTAGAATCACTATTTTCATCCTCTTGCTTGATGCGCCCCCCGCGCGGCAGGGGCGTTACTTACGCCAGTGGCTTGAGATATACATATAAGATAGGTACGTCAAAATCTTGCAGAATATTTTGAATCAATTAAACTTTACAAACAGCATCGGACATGTCGACCTTGAGGGACACCAATGCATATTTATTACGGACATACATTGGATGGAATTTAATTATTCAGTAACCACGTATAGATTTGGTTCGATTTGGTCGTGAATTGACTTGCGTCGATGGGCAATTATTCACGGATGCATGCAAAAGATGTAATTTATCTCCTCCACGTTTGGGAGCCGCCGTCAAGCACCAATTTTGGAAACGCGGGGCGCTCCATGTTATACTCGTTGAGAGTGAAGAAGTCGAATACAAAAACGCATTAATTAAGATAATTAATGTCAAATCTGTTCTGTTCCTTATCGAACATTATAATGTGAGGGACGGGTGGTTAAAAAATGGTAACAGAAAAGGGATGAATTATTCTTTACTTTCAACTTTATAAATTTTTTTACAAGACCTCGTCGAAACACTAGATGTCTCGACGAGAGTAAGAGAGAAGTTCTATTGTTATGCCGAAGCTAGGTCTTAATTTCCAAAATTAATTAATCAACAATTTCCACTTCTTCTCCTCCTCACTCTTTTACTGAAACTTTTATCAGACCATAAAGGACCCAAGTAGCAATTTTTTTGTTTGTAGGTATCTGGTTTGAGCTTTTTAGCCAGATATTGCTATTACGCCCTCTTTATACGGAATGAAATTTCAGCCTTTGCCCGCCACTACACATTTATTTTTCGGTATTGACGAAAAATTACGTTGTTTCTTTTAAAATGACATTTAATAAAAAATAAAGAGAAAAATTTATATAAATCTATATATTCAGAATGAGTAAAAATAATTACAAATCGCATTAAAAAATTTAGCATCAAGCGAGATTCTAAACAGTAGACAATAACTCAGTCATGTATTAATTTTTATTAAATAACATTTGAGACAATTTAAATAAGATACAAAATTGATTGCATATAATGATGTAGGTAATCAAATTATTAAAGGACACCTTTTTGACAAATGCAAAATTACAGATTACTTCAGAACAACATGGTATAACAAATTACAAAACAAATTCAAAATGGTTTTGAGACGAGAGAAGAGGTCGCATTTCGTAAATCAATTAAAGTAATTGTTAGTCTTAAGTAAACAAAAGAGAATGGAAATGAAAGAATGGAAATTAAGTTATTACTGAAACCGTGGAGAGACGGACGGATTTTTCGGAGTTTGTTCACATACTTTGACATTCTGTGAATGTTAATTTCGCCTTCGGATCTGGGAGCGATGTACACGATCACACGACTACTGGTTATGTGAAGTCTATCGTAAAGATTCATTTACTTTTATACCATTTTGAACCGGACATTCCGATCCCTGGATCGTTCGCTTTTAGTTATTTTTACATAATGCGGTTTTTTGATGAGTCAACTCGGTGACTGCTTGGTAATGCAATATGCAGCTGGAAATTCTCCGAACGCAGCTTTTTTTCAAAGGTCAGTTCTGACTTATATTGGCGAAGCCAAGGCGTTTGTTTACATAATTTTTAAGTGAACGTATTTCCGCCGTCACTTAGGCGAGGTTGTATCGATTTTAATTTACATATTGGGCTTACTGATTTACGAAATTGCCGATTTCTTACAATAATTTTTAACATTTATTAAAATAAAATATTTATTATATTAAAAAAAAATCAATTTACCTTTTCAGTTTCCGTTGACAACCGTGTTTAATTTGACAACTTGTTTATATTTTTCACTTCTGACGAAGCTGGCGAAACGTTAAGTGTTTGTGCGCGCTATTTAGTGTCCGGTTAAAAGATTTTATGATACAATTTTCATGGGACAAGAACCAACTTTAAATAACTTTTAAATCAGAAAGAAGAAACGATGCGAAAACAATGGAAATTGGAAGAAATGAATAAAAAAAATAGATGAAACAGAAGTATTTGAAGAATTCAAATCTGAAACAAGAGATGAAGTCGACATAAAATTGGCGCCCAACGTGGGGATTAATAAATTGAGGCACTTTCGTGATTTAAAAATGTCAATCTGTGATCCTTATCGACTATCCTAATGTTGCAAGCCTGCTAAAGCAATGTATGATCAAGGTAACACGTGTTTTTAGCACATTTTAATTTTTTTCTCGAAAACTATTGCGATATTAAAATTGTATTCAAGTGAAATTAGTTTCTTCTTAAAATTCCTATTCAATAATAATCGACGTTTCCATTTAAAATTTCTAAATAGGTCTCTGTTGCACGTACTTCCGGTCAACCTTGAAAGATAATTATATCGTCGTCCAATATGCCGTACACCATTTCGTTAATAAATTAAATTATTTTCGCAACTTCCTACTACTTCATAATTTCGAGAAACACCCGGTATATTCAAGGAAAATCATGTAGAGAAAAGGCGAAGAAGGAAAAAGAGACTTTGAAGATAAATTTGACGTTACAATTTGTTTCTGACAGTCCTACCAGAGAAAAAGAGTTTATGATGAGAAAAGAGAAGAAAGAGCCAAAGAGGGGTAGGGAAGAGTAAGTCAGAAGAGGACACAAGGAAAAATACGTGGAGAAAAATTCCAAAGGGACACAAAGTAAAAGACGGAACAGCGAAATAGAGAAGAAAGATCGAAGTCGGAGGTTCAAAATACATAGTGCGGATAGAGGTCGATACAAAACAACGAAATGCGTCGAAGCAGTCCGAAATTTTTTGTTTGCCTGTTGTTTGTTTTTGCCGTTTGCCGTGGGTGGTGTTTAGACAGATTTTGAATTTCGCCAACGGTCGTCGAAAGCTAAATTATCGCGAGGAAAAGAGAAGAATAAGAACAAGGCAAAATAGGAAAGAAGAACCCGAAAAATTCGATTTTTTTTGTGCCCTTTTGATGTTGATGTTCCTCTCTCAGTGTACATTGCTGTGAATAGTATCTAGGAGGTACCCCCCCTTAGTTCATTTCGAAGAAACTGTACAAAAAATAAATCAAAAATAAAAAAGCAGACGAATCCAACTCGAAGATTATACAGGGTCAGCCATGATAAGTGGCCTATCAGTTGAATTTCAAATTAATTTACGCTTTGACATCCAACCACCAAAAACCTGTTCACTTTGATGATCTACCAATCACCCTTTTGTGAATGCTGGGGCTTTATGTCCCCTAGGAAAAAGGTTTGCCCATTACTTTATACAGGGTTAGGTAACACAACTATTTTTTTCGTTTGTTTATTTTACATAGAGTGAACTTTTTGGAAGTTCAAGTTCAATTCATCAAGACTTAGCTTCGCCTCTTTTTTATTAATCCGTGTCAGCATCGGAGCTTTTAAGTTCGATTTTGGGGCGAGCTCATTTCCTTGCCTGTGCATTTCCAGAGCAATTACGCACTCAACGAAAAGCAATTAATATAATTTCCCGCCACGTGATTACGGAACACGCACGTCCATTAGCGTAGCTTTCACTTACGTCGACGTGGGCTACTGCCATCCTCAATGAGCGTACCTCAAGAAGTGCAACGTCTTCAGCTCCGGCTTCCTGGGTTCGAAAGTTGTCGCCGGTGCTCCACATGTCTTTTAGTAAAGAGGTGAGTGCAGTGCGGTGAACATGTCCGCTGTCTTCAAGGAGGGGTGCAGTGTGTGCGCGGTGGTCGCGGTCATCGGGTGCTTGGGGGTTGTGCGGACGCTGCCCAGCGAGAAGCAAACGCAAGAACTGCTGATGCTGGATTCGCTCGGGAGGCGCAGCCCTTTCACCCCTGCGGATACGCAGGGGTTCATCGATATGCTCGGAAAAAGTATGAAAAATCAAAACAACCCCATCTATTTTTTTCTTAATTGTTTAAATTTCGTTCAAGTTGCAGCGATTTTTGGTATTAAACATTGAAAGTTTAAGGCCCAGTTTCATAAAACGTAGTTAACCACTGGATCAAGTTAATCGTGTGGTTAAGCAATATCATTGGAGGAAATTTAAACTTTCCTAACTTGGTCGAAGGGTTAACTACGTTTTATGAAACTGGGCCAATGTCTTCCAAGTGAGGGTGAATCATTTTTAAAGACATTTTTTTAAATCTCTTTTGACGTACGAATATGAAGAGACCCTCAAAGTATTTGTTTATAATAAAAATTTTGGGGGTCGCTGATTTATTTCGGATGAACATCACCAGTAGAAAGCTGTGCGTTCTGTTTGTAGATGGATAGAATCGAATTTTTACAAATCAATATTTACATAAACGTAACTGACCTGTTTTAGCCGCGAAAGAAACGATAGGTCCTTGAAAGCCGAGAGAACATTTCTTAACCAATGCCAAGTCTTTATGTAAATTGAGTAATGAATATATATACATACTTGATATGAATTATATAATCAAAGGACTTGGTCATTATCAGTTTTTGTTAAAAATGAATTTCCAGCAAAAGAGCATAATACATATTTAAAAAATGAGTTAGAAAAAAAAGAAGGCCTTGAGGCTTGAAAATAATAAAATTTTTCTTTATTTCAGTGATCCCCCAATCGTGCAGATACAGGGGTGTGAAATTCGAGTGCGGTTTGAGCATCAGTTGCGTAATTGGGGGCGGTAGACCACTGGACCTCTGTTCCGGAGGTATGATTTGGGCATGTTGCGTGGACAAGGATCCGCACACTCCTACAAGACCACCTCCTCCAGCCCTAAACAACGCCAGTAAGTACCCCCCCCACACACTTGTCTGAAAATCCTCTCTTAATGCTATTTTGAAGTTGTGAGGTTGCGGTCGTATAAATCGTTACTAATCCTCGAAAAATAATTTTGTTTGTTTCCGTTTACTAACAACTAACAATGACCAGACTCCTTCCACCATGCCGGGCATTACCCCCCCGACCCGGATTATCCGGATTCGAACAGCGTGGAGAGGCCCCCGTACAAAAGACCGCCGCCCTACCCCCAGGATGACAGGATCTATAACAATCGGTATCCTGGAGACTCGGGAGAGCATTATAGTAACCCCGCGGGTAACGACAGTTTGTTTTAGAATCGCACCTTAAACTCTTCGCACCCCCCCTCCCCTCTTTACACCCTAAAATAATAATCGATTTATAGATAAATAATTTCAGGTTGCGGCGAGTTGTACACGAGGAGCAATCGCATTGTCGGAGGACACTCGACGGGATTGGGTTCGCACCCTTGGCAGGTGGCGCTGATCAAGACCGGATTCCTCAGTAAAAAATTGGCCTGCGGAGGGGCGCTGCTTAACGAACGGTGGATTGTTACGGCCGCCCATTGTGTAGCAACGTGAGCGAAACTTTTCCGAAACGGTTAAAAACTTTTTCTTGCACAAAGCGACGTTTTCAGCACGGCTAATGGCAACATCAAAGTGCGACTGGGGGAGTGGGACGTCAGGGACCAGGGCGAGAAGATGCCCCACGAAGAATACACGGTCGAGCGGAAGGAGGTCCATCCATCATACTCGCCGTCGGACTTCCAAAACGACCTGGCTCTCGTCAAGCTGGATAGAAACGTTAAGTTCAGGCAGCACATTATCCCCGTATGTCTACCCTCGCCGTCGGTAATTAATTATTCATCTGGCTCACGTGGAGGGTGTATTTCATTTGATGAAATCATTACAGCTGAAACTGGCCGGGAAAAGGGCGACGGTGGCGGGTTGGGGAAGGACGCGACACGGACAGGCGACCGTTCCCTCGGTCCTGCAAGAAGTGGACGTCGAGGTGATACCGAACGAAAGGTGTCAGAGGTGGTTTCGGGCAGCGGGAAGGAGAGAAACGATTCACGACGTCTTCCTTTGTGCAGGCTACAAAGAAGTAAGTAGCTAACGGATTTTCCAAAAGTAGATCAGAAAAGGA
Organism: Dorcus hopei; assembly: GCA_033060865.1. Taxonomy (NCBI): domain Eukaryota; kingdom Metazoa; phylum Arthropoda; class Insecta; order Coleoptera; family Lucanidae; genus Dorcus; species Dorcus hopei. The sequence goes on from CM065426.1 coordinate 26,926,531, forward strand.
CCGATCCTTTTATTTAAATCTAAAACACAAGCATGGAGATTAAGTTTTAGAAAATGGTAGGGTAAGTCCAAAGACGTCAAAGCACATGATTTGCTTGAGGATTGGGTAATTTAAGCACTTTCAAGATTAATTGAAGTTGACTGGAAACCTTCACCGGTTCCTTAGATTATCCATTTTGACTTGTAATCTTTGAAAATCAATGTTGAAGGTCATCAGCCGACCCTATTTTTTAATTCTGGAAGGTAAACCAATTCCTAAAGAATTGGGGGAACGATTCTAAAACAAGATGTCTTCTTAATTAGGGACTTCTTCTTAATAAACCCCATTCATAAGGAGCGTTGGTCAACTACATTGTATGCCCGTTTGCTTTTGCAAGAAATCTCAGTTTGATTCGCAGTTATTCACAAAAAGGTTTAGGTCTTTACTGACCACAAAGAAAGCCTCTGTCGTCGCGGTTTCCAAATCCTAGACGCCGTTAAATATCAAAGAGACGATTGACCAAGGCTCCAACTCAAAAGACCTCTTCGGATTGGGAGCCTTCAACTTTTGGTTTTCAACAGCGCCTTAGACTTAGAGAGGCGACTCCAAAAGCCAGACCAAAAAGGTCATCTTCGTAGAAAATAAGTAAACGAGCTGAGTAAATGGTTCTTCCTAAAGGAATTGGGGGAATGATCCTGATCCTGTTGATTCGCAGTTATTCACAAAAAGGTCTAGGTCTTTACTGACCCAAAAGAAAGCCTCTGTCGTCGCGGTTTCCAAATCCTAGACGCCGTTGAATATCAAAGAGGCGATTGACCAAGGCTCCAACTCAAAAGACCTCTTCGGTTTGGGAGCCTTCAACTTTTGGTTTTCAACAGTGCCTAAGGCTTGAAGAGGCGACTCCAAAAACCAGACCAAGAAGGTCGTCTTCGCAGAAAATAAGTAAACGAGCTGAGTAAATGGTTCTTCCTAAAGGAATTGGGGGAATGATCCTGATCCTGTTGATTCGCAGTGATTCACAAAAAGGTCTAGATCTTTACTGACCATAAAGAAAGCCTCTGTCGTCGCGGTTTCCAAATCCTAGACGCCGTTGAATATCAAAGAGGCGATTGACCAAGGCTCCAACTCAAAAGACCTCTTCGGTTTGGGAGCCTTCAACTTTTGGTTGTCAACAGTGTCTTAGACTTGGAGAGGCGACTCCAAAAACCAGACCAAGAAGGTCGTCTTCGCAGAAAATAAGTAAACGAGCTGAGTAAATGGTTCTTCCTAAAGAAATTGGGGGAATGATCCTGATCCTGTTGATTCGCAGTTATTACAAAAAGATCTAGATCTTTACTGACCCAAAAGAAAGCCTCTGTCGTCGCGGTTTCCAAATCCTAGACGCCGTTGAATATCAAAGAGGCGATTGACCAAGGCTCCAACTCAAAATACCTCTTCGGTTTGGGAGCCTTCAACTTTTGGTTTTCAACAGTGCCTAAGGCTTGAAGAGGCGACTCCAAAAACCAGACCAAGAAGGTCGTCTTCGCAGAAAATAAGTAAACGAGCTGAGTAAATGGTTCTTCCTAAAGGAATTGGGGGAATGATCCTGATCCTGTTGATTCGCAGTGATTCACAAAAAGGTCTAGATCTTTACTGACCATAAAGAAAGCCTCTGTCGTCGCGGTTTCCAAATCCTAGACGCCGTTGAATATCAAAGAGGCGATTGACCAAGGCTCCAACTCAAAATACCTCTTCGGTTTGGGAGCCTTCAACTTTTGGTTTTCAACAGTGCCTAAGGCTTGAAGAGGCGACTCCAAAAACCAGACCAAGAAGGTCGTCTTCGCAGAAAATAAGTAAACGAGCTGAGTAAATGGTTCTTCCTAAAGGAATTGGGGGAATGATCCTGATCCTGTTGATTCGCAGTTATTACAAAAAGATCTAGATCTTTACTGACCCAAAAGAAAGCCTCTGTCGTCGCGGTTTCCAAATCCTAGACGCCGTTGAATATCAAAGAGGCGATTGACCAAGGCTCCAACTCAAAAGACCTCTTCGGTTTGGGAGCCTTCAACTTTTGGTTTTCAACAGTGCCTAAGGCTTGAAGAGGCGACTCCAAAAACCAGACCAAGAAGGTCGTCTTCGCAGAAAATAAGTAAACGAGCTGAGTAAATGGTTCTTCCTGAAGGAATTGGGGGAATGATCCTGATCCTGTTGATTCGCAGTTATTCACAAAAAGGTCTAGGTCTTTACTGACCCAAAAGAAAGCCTCTGTCGTCGCGGTTTCCAAATCCCAGACGTCGTTGAATATCAAAGAGACGATCAAAGAATCGATCAAGGCTTCAACTCAAAAGACCTCTTCGGATTGGGAGCCTTCAACTTTTGGTTTTCAACAGTGCCTAAGGCTTGAAGAGGCGACTCCAAAAGCCAAACCAAGAAGGTCGTCTTCGCAGAAAATAAGTAAACGAGCCGAGTAATGGTTCTTAAAGGTAAACTGATTACCAAAACCATTTAGGCGTCTTTAAAATTTCGAAGATCACTCAAATACCAAAGAGCTAAGAATAATAAATAATTCCAAAATAATTAATTCAAACTTAGCAGGAAACTTCGGCGAAAGTAGTTTGTCCTACAGTTGCTCCTGCTTCCACTTTTCAAAGGAAATCAGGGTTGAAGGCTTCGCGGAATTATTCTAAAACGATTCCTTCTCGATTCAATTTTAGACCAATCTGATATCTCTTTGGTATTCACCGTACAAGGCACGATGATGACAGTAGCAGGGTATGTACAGGGTGTCCCAAAGTATGGTATTCTATAAGTATCTCAGTTATTAATGGAATTAGAAAAGTTATCAAAAAATGTTAAAGTCTTTTTTATAGTTTTTTTTATCATTTTCTAATCTCGACTCATCTAAAAACTTTATACTAGCCAAGCTAAGCTAGAAACCAATACATTTCCTTTATTAACTGAGACATCTTTAGAATATCTGCCAATTTGGGATACCTTATACAATACGCTGGCGCTAGGCGATACAAAACCTGATGATTCAAATAAAAGAAAGGCATCTTGAACAAGTGTGCAACAACAAGAAGGGTGTTAAAATTTGGGCAAAGCTGTTCTTGCATCACCCAACACTGAATCGATACAAACATGGGAAAGTCCATCCACTGCAATCTTATTTTAAATTTTTATTTATTATTACTAAGTCGTCTTACCCTGGATTATCATGCTTAATCGGGACTCTTAATCCGATGACTCTCGGGCTTAAGACGACCTTTCGGGGCTAATATTTTCCTTCCCCTTACCACTACGGTCTTTTCCCTAGATATTGTTTAGTAGTGCACTGTTATATCCTCGGGGCCCCGGTGTCTCTTCGCGCCATTTTAACCAAATTAATATTTCCACAGGTTGCCTACTTTCGAAATGAATTGTTTTAGAAAGAGAGACGATTCTGCTCGCCACTTTTAGATGCTATCGCTTCGTAAATCAAGGTCACGAAATTTTTCCTATAAAATTGACCTATCCGAGAGTTTTTTCGAAATCTCAACGACATTTAAGGCTTACTGATTTCTTTTTTGCAGGGTGGTCGTGATTCCTGCCAAGGAGATTCAGGAGGACCTCTGACTATGACCGTGGAAGGAAGAAGGACGTTGGTCGGACTGGTTTCTTGGGGCATAGGGTGCGGTCGGGAGCACCTCCCGGGGGTTTACACGAACATCCAGAAATTCGTACCGTGGATAGACGCAGTGATGGGTTAGCCGATTAGGACGCGTTTTATTTATTTATTTTTATTTTGAGCGGAGATGCGAGAAACGAACGCGGCGACAGTTTCAATTATCGTACCAAATACTTTTTTTTTTATTATCGGAACAACTTTGGGGGCCCTAATTACAAAAAAAAAAAACGCAATGAACTCGCAGTTACAGTAGTTATCAAGCATTGTGTATTCACTTCCGATTAAACCGTCGGCAATGAGGAGTACGGCACTGTATATCTGTATCAGATAAAGCTAACTATTAAGTAATTTTATTGTTTGTATTTTTGGATGATGACTTTGTAAAAAAATAATAATAAAATTTCGTCAAAATTGTGAAACTTTCCTAGATAAACGCAGGTTATTGTTTGTGTTTCTTGTAAAGGGAGCTTTTTCTTTTCTTTCCTTCTAATCCACAAAGTTTGCAACTCGCTCAGGGACATATTCATCATACGAGCGCCTGTTAGAACGAGTTAATCTTTCGAAACTTTTCTAATTTCCTTCCCAACGTGATTTAGAAGTTAGGCGCTTTTTCTCTCGCTTTGTTCCCCGAATAATAATACTGTTCATTATGAAAGCCGTAGAGTAAGCAAACCGAAAACAAACAATTATTAATATACGAAAGCGCTCCTCGGAAAAATATTCCGGGAAAACAAGCGCGCGCTTTTCTTTTGATCGGGCGGAATAAGCCCGCCCGCTGCTTTTACCTCCGACCTTTGAAGGGGTTGAAAGCAAAAATATTAATTGCCCGTGTTTCGTTCCTTTTGCCGAGCCGGAGGCGACGAAAAATTTTCCAATTTAAATTTAATAAATAGGATGGAGCTGGGCGGTGAGTGGGGGGGCGGCGGAATTATTGATTTACTGTTTGTTAAAAGAAAGAAAAAAAGTCGCGAAATTATTCAAAATCATTCCAAACGAATCTACTTATAAAGAAAGAAACGTTTTGACTAAAAAAAAGAAAGAAAAAAAAGGGAAAGTTTCTGCACAGAAAAAGAAAGAAATGTTTCTGCACACACGAAAATAGTTCTGCAAACGAAAAAAAGAAATGTTTCTGCACATAAAAAAATGAGAGGCAGGGAAGCAGGAAACCAGGAGTTTCAATAATTGTTTCTCCCCCAGAGAAAAACGTTTTGATAAAGAAAATGTTTCTGCTCACAAAAAAGAGGAATGGAAAGCAGGGAAGCAGAAGTTTCCTCACAGCAAAGAAAGAGGAAAGTTTCTGCCAAGGAAAAGAGAAACAGAAAGCAGGAAGGCAAGGTTTTTATTGTGTTACAATTTCTCCACCAAAAAGAAACGTTTTGGCCAAAAAAAGAGAAAATTTGTACATACCAAAAAAGAAATGTTTCTGCATTGTGCATATAAAAAAAGAAAGTTTCTGCAAAGGAAAAGTAGAAGAAATAGAAGACAGAGAAGCTTGAGTTTCTGCATAGGAAAAAAGTGTCTTTAACGAAAAAGAAGATAAGTTTCTGCAAAGGAAAAGATGAAATGTTTCTGTACATAAAAAAAAAGATATGAGAGGCAAGGAAGCAGGCAAACAGTAAACAGAAGAAGCTGTACAGAAAAAAAAAGAAATATTTCTGTAAAGGAAAAAAATCCGAGAAATCATTCAAAATCAAAACGAATCTATTAGTAAAAATGTTTTCTTCTTCTTTTTTCCGTTTTGTCCACACTTTTTTAAATCGTATATTGGTATATTTTTCATGCTTCATCTTCTGTCTATTATTTTCTTTCATAGTATGCGAGATTTGAAAATAGAGAATGTGTCAGTTTTTAATTTGTTTGTTTGTTGTTTTTAGTTCTTCCCTGTTTTGTTGACCGATTTTCAATTCTTCAGATTTATCCACTTTGTCTTCCATGCGTTGTTTTTCCATTCGTTAGATATTTCATTCGTGTTATTTTCTGGAAAACAAAATCTTTTCAACGAAAAAAAATCAAAGAAAGGATTACATTCGAATGGTGACACAAAGGACGAACTCAAAAGAGTCCTTGAAGATTTCCGAGGCCATAACTCCATTTCATCTCGCCCTCGATTATAAAGGGACATCTTCAGAATTGAACTGGTAGCAGAAGAATCAGTTTAGCAGAATTGTTCAGGAGACAAATAGAGAAAAAGGTTTAGATGGTGAGTTGGAGGAACCTAATCTAACATGCAGAAATGAGGTTCTTCAAAAAACAAAAAAAAAAATAGAAGAAAAAACAAAAAGACAAAGTCTAATGAACGATATTAAAAAAATTACACCAGATACTTCCTTCAGTGATTCGCAGATTAAGGCGACAGAGACAAAAACCGTTGACGAGGATAGAAAGACATGGAAAGCGAATTCTTCGAACAACTCAACTCCAAAAAAGATCTACTAAACAGACCAATATAATGCAAGAAAAAGTATCGATGCGATGAAATAAATAGAGAAGAGAAATATGATAGATTAAAAAATGAAGAACTCAGAGAAACACAGCACTTTCTAGGAATATCTCTTCCTAATACTAAAATTCCCCTAAAAGAGGGAAGTTCCTCGCAATTTTGCAACGTCGCAAGTGATAAATGACCTTTAAAAAAAAATCATTAATTAAATTCCAGAGCAAAAAATGAAGCCGTGGATAAGAAAGACCTTTTGACTGATGCAAATTAAAAAAATTAAAATTCCCGCCAAAACTTCCCCAACCAGAAGAAATTGGCAACGTTACAATGAATTGGCGGCTGTGAAAAAAATTTATTTTTTTTGTTAAAACCAAATACTAATTCAATTCTAGAGTGGAAAGAAGAAAAGACTCGTGGAGGAAGATCTCCTCTCGAAATAAGGGAAGTTAATTGAATTTGGCAACATTGCTGTTGGAGTGAATAGGTAGCCATACACCAGCATTCATTCATGTCATTCATGTCAAACAAATCCTGTTCTAACCCACTAATACAATAATACAGGATTTGTTTCGTTTCAATTTCTTGAAGGGAAAGATTATCGAAGGAAAGAATAACATGATTGAATGCTGGTGTATGCCTATCTAATGGCTCCGGAAAAAAAAACGTCTCTGCGGAAAACTCCGGGAGTAAAAAATAATAGCTTTCGCTTAGCAAAAACGAAGACAAATCGTTTTCCAAAGAGAAAAGAAAAAAGGGGCAAATTTCTTTCCTTTTCCTCTCGAAATAAAGGAAGTCCTCCAATTTGGCAACATTGTTAATAAAAAGTAGGTGGCCCCGACGATTTTTCGTTGCTAAAAACTAAAGTACTAACATTCACTCTTGAAACGACTGCCTTCGGCCCATTTTCAACGACGCTAATTGATTTTTGCTCGGATCCATTTGACCTTGACCTTTAAATTTCTAATTCTTTTCTTAATTTCTTGCTTGGGTCGAGTAGAATCAGGTTGACGTGGGTTGGATTGGCCTTAAACTTTGATTTGAGTTTGACCTTTAACTTTCGAGTTTTGTTTTCATTTTTAATCCTTCAAATTTATCCACTTTGTCTTCCATATGTTCTTCTATCCTTTCGATGTTTCATTCGTGTGATTTTCTTTTTACCCAGAACGTTCTAAATACCATCCAATTTGTTTTCCATTTCTTTTCACTTTTGGAACAATTTTCCATCTTTCCTGGGCGGGCTTTTTATTTTAAATTTCTTCCTCTACTTTCAATTTTTTATCTAGGAACAATTTTCCGCCCTTTAGATATTTCCTCGCAGGGCGTTCCTTGTTACTCTGAAATTTGTAAATCGCTTGCTTTCCATTTATTTTCTTTTTTCGAACAATTTTAGATACTTTAGATTTTTCCTGAGCGTGCTTTTTCTTTTAGCCTAAATTTCTTCCTTTATTCTCCATTTCTTTTGCTACAAAGTAACAATTTTCCGCCCATTATATATTTCCCCAGTGGGCGTTCTTTTTTACTCTGTTCTTTTTTTGAACAGTTTTCCCCAGTGTGTTTTCTCTTTAACTCTGAACTTTCCACTCATCTTCCACCTTCCTTTTTCTTTCGGGTTTTTTCTTCACTGTTCATAGTATTCCAAGTTATCTTTTATTATTAACTCATATTCCGGAAACATTCTTCCTTGCAATTATATTATCAGATTTTAGGGAATCTTCTTTATTTGTTCTTCAATTCTTCTCATTTTTCGAACGATGGTTCCTCGTATAGATGGTTGCTTGGATTTTCCTTTTTTGTACTCTGCATTCTCTAAACATTTTCCCCCCTTTCTTTTTTTCTTCCTTTACGTTCGATCTTAAGACCTTCTTCTCTTGTTCGTCTCGTTTCGGAAACCTTTTCCTGAGAAGCTTACCTTCCATCCTTGCTGAGTTATTCCATTTACTGGCGCATCTTCAATTATTTTCTAAATTTCCTCTACGTTTTCTTTCTTATTTCCGTTTGATCTTTGCTTTTTATCTGTTTCGAAAATCTTTTTAGTTAAGACTCACCTTCCAACCCTAAAGTAACAATTTTCAGCCCACTATGTATTTTCTCAGTGGGCGTTCCTTTTTACTCTGAAATTTTTTGTTTTCCATTTCTTTTCTTTTTCGAAGAGTTTTCTCTTTAACTCTTTAACTCTGAACTTTCTACTTATCTTCCACTTTCCTTTATCTTTCGGAATTTTCTTCACTGTTCATAGTATTCCAAGTTATCTTTTATTATTAACTCATATCCGGAAACATTCTTCCTCGCAACTATATTCTCAGATTTGATTTTAGGGAATCTTTTTTATTTGTTCTTCAATTCTTTTCATTTTTCGAACGACGGTTCCTCTTACAGATGTTTGCTTGGCTTTTCCTTTTTTGTACTCTGCATTCTCTAAACTTTTTCCTCCTTTTCTCTCTTTCTTCCTTTACGTTCGATCTTAAGATTTTTGTTCGTCTTGTTTCGGAAACCTTTTGCTCAGAAGCTTACCTTCCACCCTTGCTGAGTTATTCCATTTACCGGTGCATCTTCAATTGAAGGGTTTGGTGCAAAAACCGGTCAGCTTCATGTTTTAAAATTTTTCAGTAGCAAAAAAAACTGTTTTTCAAAGTAAGGAAACTCAATAAACTAGAAAATTTGGTTTCAAATTTTAGAGAATGATACAATAAAACATTTTTGTCCTAACAAAATTATATTATATGCATATAGTTTTGTTAAACAATTTTTTTTCAAAATGGAGCTGTTCGTTTTTTGTCCCAAAACTAAATAAAAAACTTAGTACGTACAGAACAAACTGGTTTATTTCATGACAATCTTAAAAAAATCCATTATAACAAATAATAGTTGACAAAATAAACAAAATTGTGCGCACACTACATCAGAAAACGTCTGAACTCCAACGAGTGCTCAAAACTAATACGCAAGTGCACGCCACAGTATTCTCGACGCGAGGACAGCACCATCTGTGATTTGCTGCAAGAAACAAACAGCTCCGAAGCTGGCCGGTTCTTCCCCCAAACGATTAAAAAGACATCTCCGTTTGTATTTATATTTCGTATTAGAAACCGCGGAGCTGTTCGTTTTCAATTCCAAACGATGCGACGCGAGAAGTAGAATGAAATCCAACTAAAAAGTGATTTTCAAAGAAAAATGGAGCTGGCCGGTTTTTGCACCAAAACCTTCAATTATTTTCTAAATTTCCTCCACATTTTCTTTCTTGTTTCCGTTGGACCTTTGCTCTTGATCTTCCTTTTTTTATTCTGCTTCGAACACTTCTTTAGTTAAGACTAGTGTTGGCCAGTGAATTGCGATTCGAATCATGGATCTGTTGATTCGATTTAGATGAGCGAGACACTGAATGAATCTATTCGCCGTTACTGAATCGAATCAGTGAATCCAGACAATGAATTGAATCAATAACGCCGAATAGATTCATTATTTCATTGATTTACTGATTCGATTCAGCATCAATGAATCGATTCCTTGCCTCGATTCAGTCATTCGATTCAACGTCAATGAATCGATTCAGTAATGCTGACGGGATTCACAGACTGAATTCAGTGTGTCGGTTGACAGGAATTGAATTAGCAGATCCATGATTTGCATCCCGATTCACTAGCCAACACTAGTTAAGACTCGTCATCCAACCCTAAAGTACACCCTTCTTGGGCCAACTCTTTTACTAATTTTTATATTGCTTCCACATTTTTTCTTTTCCTTTAATTTTGAATCAGTGCTTTAGGTTTTTTTTTATGTCACAGCTCTCACAGTTTTCTTTAAAACATAATGTCATACTGAAGCTTTGAATGGGGAATTGCAAACTACATACAATACATTCTCTTGATAATTTCAAACACAAAGTCACAATAAAAATCGTGACTTGGAAATGTGTACCAAAAAGAAATAGTAATGAATTGTAATCAACAACAAACCGTCACACATATTTATTTAAACTTTTATAATAATCGCCGTATAAAATAAGTAAGTTCAAGGTGTAATTTTCCGGTCTGATTTAAAACCGTCCTCATTAAGATACCAACTGGACGGGTTTCTTTGCCTGACCGCGCGTTAAAAATTCCACCGACGAAAAACGCAAAAATGGTTGCCTGCAAGCGAGGCGTTTCGGGAAAGCGACGGTCTTAAGAGGAGGGCACCTGTCCATTCGTCATTCTTTTACAACTCGATCACTGAAGCAAAATGCTAACGGTATCTCCCCACCTGGATACCTGCAGCAGCATTACGTCGTCGAAGAGGTTGACGACCCTTCGGTTTTTCACTATGGCAGAAGACTTCTTGCATCAGTCCCTCACGAGCACCGCGCAGGTGATGACCGTGTCCTCGAAGATGACATTGGGGAAATAGCGCGCGAGCAGTTCGAAATCGGCCGACTTTGTTCTTGCAAAAATCGACTCGGAGGACGAAAATGTTGGACGATATCCGTTCCAGTTAGTGCTCGTTGTTGTTGAAGATATAATTATTTATTATTTATTTATTCTGAAATGTCTAGTCTCACGAAGGTAAGTGGACGTTAATTCAGTCGAAAATCTCTTTAGCGGGACGTTGGCTCTTAAGAGCTAATCATTGCTGTAAATAAACTTCCTGTTAAAGTGAGACGACGTCACTATTTATGTAAATCCGTCGAATCATAAGTAGGGCTTCGATTTACATGAACTACATTGTAAGTTGACGGGCGGCCCAGTAACAGAATACAACTTCATTTCTTGGGGAAAAAAATGACTAAACAAAAACTTTTAATTAGGAACGAATTGTTTTAAAAAAGAAGCCAAAACGAATGAATTAAAAAAAGCTTATTATGAAATTGAGCAGTCGTAATTAAGTTCTAAAAAATAAAAATATGCAAGGGTTAAAAAACAAGTCTTTAAAAAATTTGACTTTCTCATTTCCTTGCATATTTATTAAAAAAAAAAGAAACGAGAATTAGAAAGACTAAATGGGACGGGATTTAGAAAAAAAATCCCTTTTTAATTTTCATTCTTTTCGCCCAAATGATGTTGTAATATTAGGTGTTTAAAAATAATTAAAAAATGGGAAGGTCTTAATTTTTAAGTCGAGAGTTCTTTAGGGCAGTATCCTTGGACCCTATCTATACGTAATCCACTTGTACCTTCACAGTAAAAAGGAAAAACTTGAGAAAAGATGTCGTTTTACATAATTGACGAATCTTAGAATTTTTCTGAAAAACTGGAGGAAGAAAAACGATCATCGCCTTTTTCTTTGCTTGTTCTGAAATTAAACCCAAAATTAAAATTAAACGTAAGGGGTTTTCCTTCCATTTTTAGTTGTCTACATCCAATCAAATATGTTTTGAATTTACAAGAACAGATGACAATGTATTTGGTCTCTTTCTGGGCGTACTTTTTTTTAAAAAAAAAGAGAAATTGAATATGCTTTACGAAAAATGAGTGGAAATATGAGGAATTTTCATTAATTAAAGTGAATGTGTTCTTCGTAAAAAAATGATGTTTTCTAGGATTGGTTTTCTTTTTTCTAAAAAAAGCGAGGAAGTAACTGCATTTTCAGAAAACCAATTTTCCCTTTGGAGGTCATAATTGGTGATTTCTCTTTATTTTTTCCGAACCAGAAAAAGAACATTAAACGAAAATGCAACACGAAGACGTCTAGGAACAAATTATTTTCATTTTTTGTTAATTTCAATCCATTTGGTAAAACCATCGACATTTATCTCATTTGTTTGAATATCATGGGCGTTGATTCTTTTGAGGAAGAAGTTCTTCTTCTTCTTCTTGATGGTGTTTGGCGTTTGGATTAACCTATTTCGGCCAGTTACTTTTTTGTACGAAGCTATCCTTCTTTTCCTCACTGGACACTTATGGTTAGTATAAGAGGATTGCCTGAGAACGTATAATGAAAACAAAGGATTCTAGGATTAAACTCTTCTAGCTACAGGGCTCATTGTAGCAGCTATAGAAACGAGCCACGGAAAGGCAACATGATTTAACAGAGAAGAGGAAGAAGTTGAGGAATAAAGTGATTGACTTTCCAAAATTCTCTTTCATTTTTTTTTAATTATCATTCCATCATTCCATTTTCCTTTTAAAGGTCATTTGGCAACACCTTCATCGGTTATCCCCATCTGTTCCAATATTAAGTAAAGTGATTGACTTTCCAAAATTCCTTTTCATTTTTTATTGATTTCATTCCATTTTCTTTCGAAAGGACAATTGGCAAAACCTTCATCATGTATTCCATTTGTTCTAATATTATGGTACTGATTTGTTTGAGGAAGAAGCAGTTGAGGAATAAAATGATTGGCTTTCCAAAATCGATGGTACCTTAGGTCCTTCCAAAACAATATTTTATTAATCCGTGCATAGCAAAAATATGGAATATCCTCTTGTAGAAGGGGGCCTTGTATCTGAAAATTTTCCTAAAAATCTATGGATCTTTTTTGGGTCAAGAGGTCATAATAACTTGTGACTGTCTCGAAGACGACAGAAAAAGAAAATAAAATTTGAGGTCCATCCAGAAAGGAATTCCTTTTCATTTATTATTAATTTCATTCCATTTTCCTTCTAAAGGACAATCGGCAAAATCTTCGTTTTTCATCCCATTTGTTCCAATATTATGGTACTGATTTGTTTGATGTTTGAGGAAGAAGTAGTTGAAGAATAAAATGATTGACTTTCCAAAGTCTATGGAATTTTTTTGGGTCAAGAGGTCGTAATAACTTCTGGCTGTGTTGAAGACGACAGAAAAAGAAAATCAAATCCAGAGTCCATCCAGAAAGGAACAGTTTCATTTCTCATAGTTTTCAACTTATCTTCCGTTTGAAAAAATCCCTAAAATCTTCACTTATCGTATTTGATTGTTATTGCAAAAACAACCGGAGAATGTGAACGAAGTTCTAGAACCGAGAATACTTCAAGTTGGTACTTGTATATGCGCAACAAAAAATTAAATGTTCCTCCCGCAGAAAAAAGATAATTTTTAGTGTTGTCCCAAAATATCCCGAACCGCCCTCGTATATTTTTCTAATGAAATTTGTGACATTTATTGACAATTTAATGGCACGTTTACTCAAGAAAAACCAAGTCTGCCTACTTCAGAGCAAAACCTGAAATAATTGTTTATCATGTGTTATAAAAATCGGCGATTATAAATAGAGCTAGGATGAAATAGTCCCTGCCTCAGTTTAGCAGTTAATTTGCCACACAACCTATGCGATGAGCGCAGCGGCCAACTGCACACCCTGTAACACTTCACAAAGCCAGCGACGCAGAAACAATTTCCCAGACTATTTTCCACGATAAAATAGTTTATAGTTACCCTAACGCCAGTTTAGTTTAAACGTCTTGACATGAACCTCCTTTACTAACGTAGCTGCGATGGTACTATTTTATCCTAGCTTTGATTATAAATGAAGCGTGTCTATCATAATATCATACACTTTTTTTTCACCCAAATGCCATAATTTTGATTAAAATTAGTAAGTTCTCTTCTCTTCTGTTATACAGATATGATTTTCATTTTACAGCGAAAAAAAAATTGTTGAATTGTGTGTTAGTAAGGCACGGTTTAAAATGAAACTCCAAAAGTGATTTGGCCACCCACTTAATTGAAACTGTATCACTCGTCAGCGTTTTCCTTTCTATTTAAATAGCTTCGGATCGTCATGTCATCGAAAAACCATCAGGTTTTCTAATGGCTATCAGCCAACTGCAGCAATTAGTGATTTGCAGTGACGCGACCTCTTTCACACTTGCGTTTAATGGATGATCCGACCCTAATGGTATTTTCTTATCGGGGCGAGCTCGGGAGAAACTGTTTTCCAATGCTATCAGCGGTATGTAACCCACATTTACGTCGGCGAGTGAGAGAAAAAAACACGATTTTTTTCTAAAATGAAACAATGTCATACTAAAAATTTAGATAAACGAACAACTGATTTGTATTTAATTGTTAATGAAGTACAAATGAATTATTTGGGACTGCTGACCCGAGTACCTTTTTCAAAGAACACGTATTATATCGAAGACATTAAAACTGTTTTATGGGAATCGTGAGATTTTACAACTGAACTCGTGTGACCCGAACGCCAATCGACGAAACGTAGCAACTTTATTTTGAAACAGGGCCGTACCTACGAAAATCACTTTGCAAGAACTTGAACGGAAAAAAATATTCCTATCGAACGCCCCGTCGCGTCGCGATCAATCAATCAATCGATCAGAGTTGCTGCTGCAACAGGACCGTAATTAAAAAAAAATTAATTGCATTTGCACAGTCGCTGCTGTCGTCCTTCAAGGTGGATTGCTCGTCGTTCTGTGTCGATGAGATGGTCGTCTGCACGCGTGAAATCCGCGAGCAAATACCGGGCGCAAAAACCGAAACGTGTAATTTCGCGTGGATTACATTTCAGGGCCGCATTCGTCAGGGTCCACTTCGCTCGCTACAAGTGCAAGATAAAATAACGCCCGTTTTTTGCGCTTAACCAACGTGATTAACCGTGAGATTAAACAAATAGATAAATAGCTGAAGAACAACCAGGGCCGGATTAAATCTATTGCACACTCAACCGAAATATGAAACAAGCGTTTTAGATTCATTTAAATTCAAGCGGGAAAAGTAGTTGGCGAAAATTTCCACAGATGGCACAGGACGAGTCAACCTTAGATGGCGCTGCGTAACTTCTCTCGCAGATTATTCCCGTACGCCTCTTAAAATAATTACAAACAGCGATAAATAAAGCGAGCGACTTCCTCGTTTCATATTTTTGTTGGTCGCGTTCGAATAAAGCGTGCGTTATGTAAATGAAGCGCAAAATACAGTTTCTGGTCTTACGACGGCGCGGCGCGGTGGCCGAAGTAGGTTGTCGACGACTTAATTGACTCTCAATATTGAGTAAATTAACCGTTTACGGTTTTTCCGGAGCCCGACTTAACAGTTCTTTAAATATCTCGGATGTTTGCCTTCCATCTTTCACCCACGACATTAAATTAAACGAGCCATCTCAAAATTATTATGTCAAGTAAACAAAATTAATTGAAAACGTATCTTACGGGAATACGGTCCTGATTTCGATATAACGGGTGTCCAACAATTATTGTACCTAGTCCTGGATGGCTGTGGAATCAAACATTTTTAAGTAAATATTGTTTGAGATTGCAATCAAACATTTGGGACATATTTGTTTGACAGTCAATACTTGAGACTCAAGTCAATGATGCGAAGTAGGAATTGACATTCATGCTTGATTCCAGCCACCCAGAACTAACGGGTGATCAATATCTTTTCTAATCAAGTGACCTATGGAAATAAAATCATGTGTCTTTCATTAGTTCATTATTTCAAATGCCACTTGAACTACATATTTATATTGCTTTCTTATACAACACGATAGGAATGTAATAAAAATAATTCAAATGGTATTTGAAATAATGAACCAAACAAAGACATATTTTTTCCATAGGTCACTTGATTAGAAAAGATATTGATCACGCGTTACAACACAATAATAACACGTTATTATTTTCACTTAACCAGGGCCGGCCTTCTAATTAACGGGGCCCGGGTGCAGTAAGAGCTGTGGGGCCCCTTTTTTAAAGCACAGTGTTTTGGTATGGATTACGGGAGCCAGGGCCGTAACTAGGAGGTAACGAAAGTGGCACCTGCCACAGGTGCAAGCGAAATAGGAGTGCCTAGTGGATTTCAGTGAATTTCATTTTGTTTGTTTCGACTTCCTCTGAATCGAATCCTTCAAGCACAGGCGCTACTTTCCTTTACATATTGTACATTTTTAAATTTTGTATTTATACAGGGTGTTTGAAAAACATGTTTGGAAATTTTACCCAGTTATAGATCACATCAATACAAACACAAAAGTTTTAATGAACGTAGGTCCGGAAATCAACCGTTTCCGAGATTTCTTGAGTCTTTGAAGTGAAACTTATTTGCGTGCAGTGGACGTTGAGTTTTAGTAGTAATAACATATCAGAGTGGTTTATAATACAATTGGTTTCATTTTTAAGGAGATGAGCATGCGTAGAATGAAAAGAGAACACTCTGATTTTAATCCAGATTTTTCTTTAGCACTACTAACGACTGTTCAATTGAAAAGTTCATCAAGGTGGTTTTGATTTTTTGTTGAAAGAATAGAGGCCGAAAAGAGGATGACTTCCTAAACCAATTGATGTTTGACAGATGACAGTTGTCCAACAGTTATAGTGTTTTGTATATAATCTAACGTGACAGAACGATCTTCTGAAAAATTCAAAGGCTACTTGATGAGCTTTTCAAGTGAACACTTGATATTAGTTTAAATTGAAGACACTAAGGCTGGGTTGCACAAAACATTTAAGCCAGAATTAAATTTAAGCCTAAGTTAGAATGTGACACACAATATGCTGTACGTCATAGCGTGTGTCACAATCTAAGTTAAATTTAATCCTTGCTTAAATGTCTTGTGCAACCCAGCCTAAAGGCTTAACAAAAGAATGTATTTTTTTACAGAATCGACTGTATCTCGGAAACGGTTGATTTTCAGACCTATGTTTATTAAGACTTTTGTGTTTCCATTAACTAAGTAAAGTATCCGAACATATTTTTGAAACACCCTGTATTTAGATGTATTTTTGTGAAATGTATAATTTGGATTTTGACAAATTTGTATATTTTGAGAAGATGGGGGTTAGATAGAATTTTGCCACAAGCGCTAGGTCGTCTAGTTACGGACCTGATGGGGGCCCCTACGTGGCCCGGGGCCCGGATATTTTGTACCTGGTGCACCCCCCTTGTGGCCGGCCCTGCACATAACCATACAAAAGGAAAAAATGGATCAAAGTTTACATCAGACGGACTTAGTAAATGTAAAAGAAATATTAACAGTTTCTTGCTAGCTGTTTTTTAACATATAGGGGATTATTATATACAGAGTGATCGGCAATGAACCGATAAGTTTTGCTATAAAACTTTGACAGGTTCTTTTCAAATAAGAAAATTTTGAAGTACCGAAATTTACACTCGACGAAAGTGAAATTTAGGAGATTTAGTGAAACACTGTAGTAAGTTAAAAGTCGCAATTATACAAAAGATAACATGTAAAGTTATTTTCTTTTCAATGAAATTGTACTTACAATTTCAAAGACTATGATGTAGTTAAGGGTAGAATAGCTGTGGACGTTCTAAGCTTTAATCCTATAAAAAATAACGTAGAGATCTCTTAATACAAAAAATAGTGCCATGACGTCTTAGGTGTGGGCGCGTGCGCGGTGATTGGAGATACATAGATGTAATTTTTTTTATAATACCCGTCAGTGTCAAAATTCGAGGTTCTGTTGGAACACTAAGGGCCGATACTTTCATCCCTGATTAACTTTAACCTTTGGTTTATTCCTATGCCTACAGTTGTTAAGACAATTGTTTCTATAGGAATAAACCAAAGTTTAAAGTTAATCAGTGATGAAAGTACCGGCCCTAAGGCAAGTTAGCTTTAACTGTCGGTTTATTCCCATGGTAACCATTGTGGACACAATTGTTGCTATAGCAATAAACTGGGAGTTAAACTTAAGTTGCTTTTGATAATACTGGGCCTTAGGCCCAGTTGTACAATGTCGGTTTAAATTTAAGCTGAAGCTTAAACCCACGACAAGGATTATTTTAACAATTGTTGTTGAGGGTTTAAGCTTTGGCTTAAAGTTAAGCTGAAATTGTACAACGGAGCATAAATGTTGACCAGAAATTTTTGAAATTTCTTAACGGTCAGGTAACAAGTAAGTAACTACCTACTATCAGAAACATTTGACATTTGACAGAAAAAACTGAATATACTCTCAAAAATGGGATTTGACAGTTGGCAGTCCTACTTCGAATCCAATTTAAAATGAAAGACCTCCTTAAGTATCATTTCTTTCTGAAGAAACACAAGTTCTGTTTTCGGTAACTTCTGCGTCACATGTGGAATTGTCAACTTCCCTAAAATCGACTTTTTCTTTCTCATGGAAATCCCTGAACTCCTCCCCAATCAACACAGGATAGTACAATGTTTTCCCAACTTGTACATAAAAATGGATTTTATAGAAAAGTTTGATGTTGACAGCTGTTTGGTACGAGCATAAATTTAGGATGAGAGAAAGAAAGTATATAAGGATCGAAGACAGATGAAAAGAAGAAGGTAATGGCCTAAATGGTATATCTGAGACGACGATATGAAAATATTATCTGGGAAGAGAACGAAAAAGATGTAATGAATAGAATGACAAAGAAACATCGAGAAGAAAAATGGAACAATCCAGAAGGGCTTGGAAGAATAAAATGGCAGGGCTGACAAGCACGAGGAAATGAAAATAATATCTAGGAAGAGGAAGGAAAATATGTGAATGAAAAGAGTGACGAAGTAACATGAAAAAGAAGAAGAGAACAATCCAGAAGGACTTGGAAGAACAAAATTGTAGTGCTGAGAAGCGCGGAGAGACATTAAACGAAATGAAAATATAATATCTAGGACTAGAAAGGAAAGGAACAGACAACACTACACAATCTCTAAAAAAGTAGAAGGCTAGAGAAGAAGAAGAAAGTGAAGCATAAGAGGAGGACAAAGAAAAGGAAATTGTTTAATTCACCAATTTAGATTCAAGGATCAAGGGCGTCGCGCATTAGGGCAGTTCAGTCCAGATTCCTATCATTCTCCATCTAGCAATTCTAGCATCATCCAAAACAGGGCGCGATGCCCTTTTAGGTTATATCGGATATCTGATTTGACGTCTGCGCGTCCATGAGCTGTAAATCTAATAAAAGATCTTAAATTATCGATGACTTATTTGGTCCTTTTGGGGTTCAAGGCGGGAAGCTGTTGAAATGAATCCCATTATTGATGTGAAACGGTTTCAACAGTGACATCGATTTTTAACACACCGGTCTTCTTTCCTAACCTGTTTCTGGGAATCCCCAAACTCCTCGTTCACAAACATCGTACGAGAGTAAAACGGTACTGTTTTGTGTCGCTTCCGGCGATCTCCATAACTTGGAAATTATTAACCTTCCAGCATCTCAATCGTTTTCCACGTCTCGTCGGTGAATCCCAAAACTCCTCGCGAACAAACAATTTTTGATGGTGACTTTGAAAGTTGAAAAATATATCACTGTCAAAATTTCATTTGTCTAAAGTCTAAATCGAATGCGAAAATGAATTTTGTACTGGACACGGTTTCCATCGATTCCTTCTTCCACAACCTGCTCCTGGGAATCCCCAAACTCCTCACCAGGAAACATCGCTTGGGGGTAAAACGGAAGTACCTCGCGCGGTTCCCGACGGCCTCCACCTCTGAGATCTCCGCCTGGGAGTCAAAGAACGAGCTCCAGCTTCCCGACGACCTTAAAAATTTTTACGCGTCGACGAACGGGTTCTATTACAAGTGGATTTGCTCGTACGGCATACACAGGTTAAGCGTGCAGGGGCGGATTGAAATCAACAACTTGGAAAACCTCATCCACCTGCAGGGGTTTAGGACGAAAACTTTACCGGGCATGTACGCCGAAGAAAGTCGCTTCAAGCTTTGCCTCGGAAAGAAAAGTAAGGTGTTTGAACTCAGCTCGCTGGATAACGGGGGGAAGATCACCCTGATCTTTTTGGATGGTAAATTCGAACCGACCATTTGGCTTTGCATGCCCGACCTAGAATTTTACTACCTGGCCGAAAATTTCACGACGTATTTTCGCATGGCCGTCGCCCACGTGGGGTTCCCCTACTGGCAGATGTTGTACGCCCCAGAGGGAGTCCCCGAGTGGACGAGGATACTCATGAGGCTCATCGCGCCTAGGTTACTCGCGCGAAGCAGGGGAGTAGAGGAAATGCGGATGGAAAGGGGTGAAATAAAAAAGAAGAAATACGAGAGTGCATCCGTGAATACGTTAGATCCGATCGTGTTTAGCCGGACACACTCTGCGAGCCTACTCAAAAACGATCGGATGTCATGCATGCTTACGCCGAGGAAGAAGAGGTACCACTGGGTGAAGAGCCGGTATTTAAAAAAGGCGCACGCTTTGAAGGCGAAAAATGTCAAGTAGTTATTGAAGTTGTAATTGTAGCAAATCATGTGTGTTAATTAATTAATTAATTAAAAAAAGCGTCCCCTTTGAGCTCTGTGTGTGATTGTGCTTCAGAGCGAGGCTCGTCTGACAAAGTCACTCCGAAGAGTTGATACAGTTACGGCGGATCCGTTTGAGTGAGCAAAGGAAGTCGTGGTAACAATACAATTACGTTAACGTTCTGAATTATTCAACTCGTGCATAAAACGTTTGTTTGCCTCGTTAACGCCCGGCTTCCGAAGCAAATTTCAAGGGTTCTGGGTAATTTGCTTGAAATTGTTTGCGTGTGAATTCTTTTATTCGAAGCGAACGAAAAAAAAATCGCCCAAGTTCTAACAAATGAAGGAAATACAACATAGTCCATTGTTGGTAGGTATTCTCTTAAGAGCCCCCCATAAAAATAATATCTTGAAGAGAGTCCACTTAGAGAGAAACTATTGAAGATAGATGTAAGGTTATAGTCCTTAACATTCCATGCTATTATTCTCAAGGGGTTTTGCTGTACCACTAATAATTGGAAGTCATTTAAAAAATTCAAAACCGCTATTTCATGCGTCGCTTGCTAAAATTTTTAAATCCATGAAATATTGTGACTTTCATCAGAGAAAGAATTTTTTGTTGCTTACGTAATTGTGACCGACATACGAGATGTTCTTACTTAACATTCACTTTATAAATTGAGGCAAATGCAGTTGCTTGATTTCTTAAGTTTACGAAAGTCGGCTTCATCCGTCCCAGATGAATACACGAATGTGCAGGTATATTTCTCGACCTTAAGTATAAGAGGTTGTGAGTTAATTAAGGTATAAATCACGCATTTTTCGCGACGTTCCGATCCTTAAAAACGTCGTGGCATCGGCCAATTAAAGCTAACTGTAATTTACATCGAGCAATTTACATCGTCGGGCCGTAAAACGAACTCTCAAAAATCGGTTTACTACGCCTCTGATATCCGAAGAATTCGAAATCCTGTTCTGCGAACAGACTCCCACGGAGCAAGTGGCGGAAGTCGCAGCAAACGGAATTTTCTAATAATGCCGCATCGTTCTTATCCTTTTGCGGTTGGCTTGTGGTTGTAAGGATCTGTTTGTATTGTAAATCATTATACTCTGCTGAAAGGGGGGCCCACAGACGCACTTACATGTTTAACAACTTTTTTGAGGAGACGTGTCATGAAATTATTAATTATGTATTTATCGATAAAGCGGCGCGGGTGAAAAGTCGTCAATTAAAGACTTGGCAAAAAAAAATCCCGCGGGGAGGAAAGTGAAATGCGGTGAAGACGTGTTGTGTAACTCGAGGGCCATTGCTCCACCTCGTCCAGGTCAACGACTACTTGGACACGCTGCCTAATTACTTCTGACAGTTGCAGCAGAACGGCCGGTATTTTTTTCTTAATTGCGCATTAAATCTGCTTAAGCTTGACAAAGAAGCGGCCGAGGCGAAGAAGGATTGCGACCGCCGCGTCTCGTCGATTAAGTTTCTGGTTTTCGATAGGTATTCAAATTTACACATTTCTGATTACGTTACAAATAAAAATTCTGACCCCATAGATGGCGCTGCTTTTACATCTTACTACAACAGACCCATAGATGGCGCTGCTTTTACATCTTACTACAACAGAAAATAGTGAAAATATTAGAAAGTCTTTTACTTAAAATCAGTCCAGGAATTACCCCTTCTCTTATTAAGTTACACCCTGTAGATTAGTCGTGGTATATTACAAAATTTAATTAAGATAACTCAAAGATGGCGCGAAGATCGTTTCTCTTTCTGACGGACACAGATGTCCGCCAAATACTCGAAGAAAGAAGGCTAAAAGCAATTCACGAGAACACGACTCGTTCGTTCCAGTTCAAATCCGACTAATAAACATTTTAGTTTATAGATGGCGCCATAGTCACATCTTGGTATTACCTATTATTACAGATAATGACGTTTATTTATTTTGCTACGTTCATTTCAAACAAAGTTCAAATTCAAGTTCAAGTTGAAAGAGAATGATTTTTTATAAGTGAAAAAATAATTAGCGAAGCGAAATTTAACAAAAAAGTTGAAACTGACAACAGCGTGCGTACAACCTACGCCATATGTCTATATGTCTATTGTTGAAATTTCACAGCGCTCTAGATGTCAAAATGTTAAAAAAATCTCTTTGTACAAGGGGCGGTTAGTGATAACCAGACTTCGGACATTTCGGATCGTTGCCATGATTACCCAATTCATTGCGCAGCCATGGCAACGCTTCGAAATGTCCAAACTCTGATGATGACAGAAAGAGCCACATTTATAAAACAAAAAACATAAGTGACATGATAGGTCGATTCTATAACATTAAAAATAACTCACAGATGGCGTTAGGATTATTTTCCATTTCTACCAAAATATTTCTCGCAAACTATAGTCGTGGATGGAGTACTTCTCAATGCAACGAAAGCAGAGACCCGACAGATATTCATTTTGTTGCCTTTACAAACATTCATATAAAAATATGATTCATAATAAAGTATACAAAAAAAAACTGATCGAAGTGGTTTATAGATGGCGCCTCTACTGACGAAAGTCCTTCGATCTTGTTAACACTTCAATAAATTAATTCTGATTTAAATTTTTAGCGCTACATTCAGGCTCGATTTTACAATCGTCGGATAAGCATTATTCTTAGAATAACGTGACGTAGGTGTAACGTATATATGGAGGAACGTTAAAGGATATTTGGCGAACAGTTATTCCCTCCTTATTCCACGATTCTAAAACTGAGCCTCAATGTGTTAACTCCAACATTAAATACGTAGGCTCACAGAGGACGCTGTATGAATCGATACCAAAGTAAATTGGTTTGATTGGGTTGATATTAAAGTAGCTACAGAAAGTTGGTTGAAGTGGCTCATAGATGGCGCCACGATTATTTTTCTTTACAGACGAAAGCTAAATTTCGCACCGAAACTTTAAACAATCCTTCGATCTTGTTAACACTTCCTTAAATTAATTCTGCCTTAAATTTTTAACGCAACGTTTAATGTGCTAACTGCACAGTTAAATATGTAGGTTCACAGATGGCGCCATTTCTTACCGTAACAAGAAACAAATGCCGGCATTGAACTATCATTTGTTTTGATTTTATTTGAATCGAGTTCGAGTTAAAACACATTTCGTCGCCGCTATTTTTTATGAATCAAAACCAAAGTAGATCGGTTTGATTGGGCCGATATTAAAGTAACTACAAAAAGTTGGTTGAGTGGCTCATAGATGGCGCCATTATCATCTTTTTTTGCCGACGAAAGCTAAATTTTGCACCGAAATTCTAGACGGATCCTTCGATCTCGTTAACACTTAACAGTTATTTCTTGAGCACTTGTGAAATTTTATGAATTAAAGTAAAACGAAAGAATGAAATGAAATGAAATGAAGTGAAATTAAGGGTGTTTTTTTTCGTGTTACGTTAATTCGTTAACACTTCCTTAAATTAATTCTGGCTTAAATTTTTAACGCTACGTTTAATGTGCTAACTGCAAAGTTAAACATGTGGGTTCACAGATGGCGCTATTTCTTACCGTAACAAGAAACAAATGCCGACATTGAACTATCATTTGTTTTGTGATTTTATTTGTATCGAGTTCGATTTAAAACATACATATTTCGTCGCCGCTATTTTTTATGAATCAAAACCAAAATAGATCGGTTTGATTGGGCTGATATTAAAGTAACTACAAAAAGTTGGCTCATAGATGGCGCCACTATTTTACCGACGAAAGCAAAATCTTGCACCGAAATTTTAGACGGATCCTTCGATCTCGTTAACACTTCCTTAAATTAATTCTGGCTTAAATTTTTAGCGCTGCGTTTAATGTACTAACTCCAAAGTTAAAAACGTAGGCTCACAGATGGCGCTATTTCTTACCGTAACAAAAAACAAATGTCGGCATTGGTCTTTGCTTTGATCGTATTTTGAATTGAGTTCGATTAAATACATGTATGTCGCCGCTAGTTTTTATTGATCAATACCAAAGTAGATTGATTGGATTGGGTTGATATTAAAGTATCTACAAAAAGTTGGTTGAAGTGGCTCATAGATGGCGCCACGATTACCTTTTTTTTACCGGCGAAAACAAAGTCTTGCGCCGGTTCTTCGATCTTATCAACACTTCCTCGAATTTATTCTGATCAACGTTTTTAGCGCCGCGTTTAACATACGCTAACTCCAGAGTTAAATACGTAGGCTCACAGATGGCGCTACGTCTTACCGTAAGAAGAAAGAAATCTCCCTACCGTCATTTGTTTTGATTTGAATCGAGATCCATTAAAAGTACATTTCTGTCGAGTTAATTCCAAAGTAGATCGATTGGATTGAGTCAATATTAGAGTAACTATAAAAGCGGCTCATAGATGGCGCCACGATTACTTTTCTTTTGTCGATAATAAAATCCAAGTCTTGCACCGAAACTTTGGCTATGAACCGATTTTAATTAAACTTTCGTGCGTCGCGTTATTTAAAGCGAACTTCGCAGTTGATCGAGTTGACTCAGAGATGGCGCCTTCAGCTTGGTACATCTTGGCATTAAGGTCTGATTTTACAATCGTCGGATAAGCATTATTCTTAGAATAACGTGACGTAGGTGTGACGTAGATATGGACGAGCGTTAAAGGACATTCAGCGAACAGTTATTCCGTCCTTATTCCACGATCGTAGAACTGGGCCTAAGAAAGACAAATTCGCGTCAATTTTTATTCGTTTGTTTTGAATTGAATTGAGTCGGTGCAAAATTTTCAGATTTCACTAAATCGGCTCATAGAGGACGCCATGATTACTTCTCAGTGCAAGATTTAATTCTGTTTCTTTTGATTTGATTATAATAGTCGAATCAAAGTAAATTCTAAAATTGATTGAGTTGGCGCCACGGGTATTTCCCCGAGCTATACATCTGGCGCCAATTTTTGAATTGCTTTGCCTCGTTATCGCATTCAATTTAAAACAAGTAATTAGCGTCGTTAACCTTAACGTGTATTCATGCCGAGCAGAAGCAGTCGGCATATGATTAACACGAAAATAATGTGTTTACGTTTGCAGATGTTGCCAACTGTTCTACTGACCTTAGCGGCGAGCTTTTCCTGGAATGCAGACGCGTCACCTGTGTATAACATGCAGCCCGCTTACATTACTGCCAACATAGGTACGTACATAACCGATCGCATTTGTTACAAGTTTTCTTTTTGTTAATCAAGTGGCGAACACTTCCTTTTCATCCATCTCAGAGACGAAACAAGGAAAACGAAGGTAACACCAAAATAATTTCCGTGTAGAAGAGACAAGGAGCAATGAATACCTACACAAGATTTGTTATGGAATAAAGCAATCGATTAAAATACATGTAAATAAATAGAAATAAGCACTAACAAATTTTTTCCGTCGCAATCGAGAATCGAAGTCGAGTCTTTCACGGCAGATGCTCTGACCATTGACCGAGTTCAGTTATCGTCTAAAATAAATTAGAATCGGATGGTAAATTTTTGATATTGCCTTTAGACGATAACTGAACTCGGTGTCGCTTTAGCTCAATGGTCAGAGCATCTGCCGCGAAAGCAGAAGATTCGAGTTCGATTCTCGATTGCGAGTTCGCGATTCTCGAGTTCGATTCGCGACTCTCAAAAATTTGTTAGGGCTTATTTCTATTTATTTATATATTATTCGCTAACAATGTCCTTATTTAATTAATTTAATTAATTAATTTAAAATACATGTGCCAAAAAGAATGGTGGAGGAACCGGTCGAAAATTAAATCATACGTTAAACGTACTTCAAAAGTTTCTGTTTGAAAGACGAGACAGCAAAGCGCCCCGGGCGTTGTTTGAGACGGCTTCCACTAAAACAACAAACACCGTCTGCGTCGCCCCTTCAATTCCCTTGCCACCCAAATAAAAGCAACGACGAAATAAGGTCCTCATCAGGACTCAATTATCGTCTGCTCGTCTGTCGAATAGTCCTCGTGAAATTCTAGTTCACACAAACAAGAGCAGCTGCTACAAGATACGAACGGATATTATGTTTCAGAGCAATTGCGTAATTTGAATAATTTCTCTCTGTAGAGTCCCTCGCGTCAAATGCTTGAAGAGGACTCGAATTACGCTCTTCGAGGAGTGAGCAAATGAGGACTTGGCAAGGGCTGGGAAATTAGAGGCTTATCGGCATGCTTTACGCTTACATAGTGATCTGTCTTTGTGATTTTTTAAATTCTAAGTAAATCTGTGAAACATAGCATGCAACACACCGGCGATATGTTATGTAATAAAAAAACTGAGTGACCATGAGGTCAATATCACACATATTACAGTGCAATGAAATTGTGAGTGGGCGTATCAGGACGTGAGATGAAAA
The DNA here is from genome assembly GCA_033060865.1 of Dorcus hopei. Lineage (NCBI taxonomy): Eukaryota > Metazoa > Arthropoda > Insecta > Coleoptera > Lucanidae > Dorcus > Dorcus hopei. The sequence continues at coordinate 26,953,051 of CM065426.1, forward strand.
GGATAAGGCAGAGAAGGTATTAACTATGAAATGGCCACTGTAATAAGGTTTTATCTTCACATGTAAGAGAAACTGGTGACCTGAAATTAAAAGGTGGAGTAACTGCAAGAGGCAAAAAATTGGGGGCGTTGGAAATTACTGAAGAATCAAACAAAAAAAGTTAAACTTTGAAGTTTAAATGAACTCGTTCCAAAAACTTATATTACTTAAATTCTCCTTGTATTTTGGAAAAATTGGGGTCGTTTAGATGGCATATAATGTCAGCGGAATGTATCTTGCTGTGCACCACAGGGGAAAAATCCATCAACGAGCATCCGCGTTCGTTGTCAACGTTGTTAACATCAATTACACGGAGCGTCCGAAACAAGAGGTATTTGTGCGACATGCGGAACGAAATTGAGGTCAGTCAAGGCTTGCGACGTGCAAAACGTGGGCGGACTACCAATTGTGTCACTGGGTATGTCGCCGTCCCGATCTGTAAATATTCTTCCACACGAACACATCTGGGTGAGTCACCAAGAAGTCTTCTTGTATAAGACGCAAGCACATCAGTCTCCAAACAGAAGGAAAAACGAGATGAATCACTGTGAAATCGAACCACTTACTTTTACGTTCGCAAATCATTTGGAATTTGAGGTGCTTCAAAACTCTTTCCTGTCAGTGTACCTACCTGACTGTTCAAATTTTAATAGTCATTATGGAGGCAATACTCTCTTCTTGTTTTGGTTCTTTAGGTAACCACGTCATTTATTTTTCTTTCTATCGATACATTCCTAAATAAATCATCCTGAAGCAACCGAAGAAGGGCAACCTAAATAACTTTGGAGGTTCATTTCGTTTGATACGTCAACGATCCAGCTTTGTATTAAAAAATATCAATGAAGGGATGGGGATGATCCTTGGACCAATTTACGTACACCGTGATGGAAGTAAGCTAACTCAAACAACCATGGGGGTGTATTCTTTTGAAGCATCGTCGATCTTTTCTTCCAAATACCATATTCCAGAAATATGTATGCAAAAACAATGAGGATGATCCTTTGGAACACTGTACTTGTGTACCTATACAATGGCGGACGTAATTCCTGGAATTCGGTGAAAGCGTCTGGGTCGCATGATTCTTGTCCCCCGCTGTACGTATCTGAATTGTCCAAAGGGAAGACTTTCACATATTTCAACAGATATAATCCGCTCTCCTTACCTGGCCGGAAAAGAAAGTTTCGCCTGACGTTGCTGGAATCTTTTGGAACTTCTCCCGAACCGCATCCGGTTGAACAAGTTGAGAAGTACTGACGTTTACGACAAGTTATAAATACGAAACAAACTTGCAAAGCGGAAACACAAAATAAGGAAACTCCACGACTTCCGGAATTTCGTAGTCTCTTCTACTTCCTGGTCCTCAAAATAAGAATCTTGACCGAAACTCTTCTGATTAAAAGAGTATATTTGATTTTCGTTACATTTTGTAACAACAAATTAAAAGTAAAATTAATATGAAAGCCGCTAATCCTCCTTTCAAGCAGCAATCACCGTTATTTCCCACCTCAATGATTCACCAACGCCGCCGATGTAAAACCAAAAGTTTTTGCGACCTACTTACCGCCGGAAAAGATCCAAGTGGGTCAAACATTCCACGCAGTTTCTTGCCGACCTGAAACGAGAAGACCAAAAAGAAGCACGCCTCGTTAACAACACGGAAGCCGGAATTGATTTTTCCGATTTTTCTAACAACCTCTGCGCCAGTCGCAAAAGAAATGAGGAAGTATACGTTTTTATCTGGTCGTTCACGCATACATATTTGCTATGTTAATGAAATCAGATTGAGATATATGACAGAACAATCCCTGCGCTGAATAAAAACGTCACATCAGCATAATAAACGCCTTTTGTTCACCGCGACCTTCAAGATTTATAGGTTTCGATAACGGAACTTGCTTGACCCAGATTGAAAACGCGCTGCGTTAGGCGAACACTGCGAGGGGTTGTTGTTTTTGGGCACATCCCGAGGTTCGAATTTAACCAGAACTCTCCGACCTCTACGATGCGATGCGGCTTGTTACATAACGGTGCTTGCATTCCTTACTAAACAGCTGAGCGTCTCTCTCTTTTTCGTGACGTCATTAATCCCGTTACCTTGGCCCAGTGGAAGTATTGTGTATTGACCACCGGCCAGCTCTTCTCGCCTTAATAACTATTAACCGGAAAGATGCTTCGAGCGTGAGATTACTAGAGTAGGTAACCACATGGTGTTAGCCCAATGACTTGAAAAAAAAAGAGGGGTTTTAACATCATTTCTGCCGAGATTCTCTAAGATCTCTAACATTGAAAATTACTTGGCATTTTTACACTTGAAATATAGAAATTAAATCGAATGTATTATGTTGAAGCTTTTCCAAAGCTTAAAGTTCAATTTTGTTAGTGTCTTTGAAGGTCACAGGTCTTTTTAACCAATTTTGGATTGACCTGCATTGGAAAAAGAAATTGTTCACTTTTTTAATAACATTGACTGGCCTTTACGTATTTTGGAGTTCTGATGTGGATAACGTTAGTAAGAAGAGGTCAACCTTAGAAATCTAAGTTTTCAAAGAGATATCAAATCACCTGACGTTCGGTTGTTGGAGAAAAAGGTTCCGATGGGACATCTAAGGATACGTTAAAAAAACTGCGGTTTAAATTGATCGCAACGTGTCATTAACTTGCTCCGCTTACATCCCTTACATTCCTAAAAACTTAGACAACGTTAAGTGACGTAAGTAAGTTCCTTAGGCGAAACCAGAATAGGTGCGACTCTCGTCTGGAATATTTCGCACCTCGAAAACCCAAAAGTTTGAAAATCTCGTTCCCCACTTAAGTTCTTTGGGAAAAAATCCAGATGTTCTTTGCAATCCAAGTGACCATAGTTCGCCTTGTGGGCGTCAGTAATATTTCGACTGAATTATATATTACTCACGAATAACTAAACAAACACCATCCCATTAATTCGTCGCCGGACGAGGACCAGCGGCACTGGTGTTGTGTTTCTAATCTCCGGATTATGTCCCGCCGGACTCGTGATGTAATGGAATTGAATTGGTTAATTAAATTTTGCCGGATGTTCCCAGGATAACCGATTTGGACATAATTCTGCGTTTTGTTATGGATTATTAACGGGCGGGCGGGGGATTACCCGGCATTAGTTCAAACAAAAAAAGATCGTTTGCATAATCGCGTTCAATCTCCGAATGTCTTTGAAATTTATGCCGTAATTAAGGAACGAGTTGGTCGTGGAAGGAAGAAATACCACTCGAAACTCGCCGCGAGAGCTAATTTTAGCCGCGCCGTGTCTTGACTTCGCCATTGCCGTCCATTTAATTAATTACACACGATTTATAACCTATCCCTTGCGTTAATAGCGAATTTCTTTCACAATTATCAATAACTAATTCGTTTGTTTTCCAGGAACTACGGGAAGGAACATTAGGAACCTCCCGTGTATATCGAGGAAGACGAACCAGAATGGGGTGTGCATGTTCGCGATCGACTGCCTAAAAGCGAACGGAACGCACCTGGGGACGTGCATAGATCGCTTCTACTTTGGTTCTTGCTGTCACATAGAACCAACGCACGACGACATCATAGATAACAGCATAGAAACGTCCATATTTCCAGGGCGGGAACCCCCCAACCGATTGAACGCCACAGAAAAACCGACGACGCGAAAACCGCCCACAACGACCAGGCCCCCGATCATCCTAACCAAGGAACCAGGAATGCCAGACACCACCACGGAAGTCTCCTATAAATTAACGACATTCCAAAGCGTCGACGGCAACGCCAACGAAGTCCAAACGACCACCTTCAGACCCCCAATCATCGTCAGTCACAAACCTAAGCCTCCCGTCCTCGAGAAGAAACCTCCACCTTTAACTACTAAACCCCCGAGCTTAACAAGACCTACAACTTTGAAAACCACGCCCGCCCCCCCATCGAAACCATTTGCAAGACCGACGCAAGCCCGACCTAAACCTACCCCAACGGCCAAGCCGATCAAAATCACTAAACCTCCGTATAAACCGTTGGTAACAACGAAGCAACCCAGCAAACCGCTCAAGCAGACGGCGAAGCCGACGAAAACTACCACGAGAAGACCGACCACCAAATTCACCCCTAAAATCACTCAAAAACCGTCGACGTCGACTACCCCTCAGTCGATTAGCGTAACAACACAGAAAATCGAGAATATTTCGTTGATGGAGACCATCTCGAGGCTCCCCAGTCCAGAAACGACTACTCAGATTGCGAATTTCTCCACTGAAACCACACCCAAAACTCCAGAAATAATCACCAAACGCCCAGAAACTAAACCCTCGACTCTGGAGACTAAACCCTCGACTCTGGAAACCAAACCCTCCACTCCAGTAACCAAGCCCTCGACTTCCGAAACGATTTCCTCCAAACAACCTGAAGCAACTACATCAACAATCCCGGAAGTGACTTCCACGACATCGAAACCTCTGGAGATCACGTCCAAAATTCCGGACTTGGTTACTTTAGAAGTTACGACGAAATCAACTACGGCAAAAGTCGATCAAACCACGTCAACTCCAACGAGCGAATTGAATTCCACCATTTCGTCGATTTTGACGACGACGACGGTAACTTCGGAATCCAGTTCCGTGGGGGCGTTAACTTCAAAACCGTCGGAAGCTTCGGGGAACGACTCACTTCCTTCGAACGACGTCTTTCTAAGCAACTTGAATATGTCAGCGGTTTTAGGTGCTGTGAATGGTAATGTGGCCACCAATGAAATAGAGTCTGTGAAGCCCATCGTGGTTGAAACTACGACGGTAAAGACATCGACGACGACGGCGACGTCAACGACGACGAGAAAACCGTCAATAGCAACAACGCCAACAACGACGACGACGACGTTAGCAACAACTACAAAAATATCAACGACAACGTCAAAAACAACACCATCAACGACGACTACCCCAAAAACAACAACGACCACAACGGAAAAACCTGGTTTGATTACTTGGACTTTACCAGATGAGAATCAACCGACGAGTGTTGCAAATACAACCAGCGAAGGTAAGCCTTTTTTAACCAACGAAAAACCGCTTGCATTCTTCCGAATTTTAAACATTTTGGAAAAGAAAGGTCGCCTCAAAACCCCCTTTCAAGTTTAATTTTATTTATTTTTCTTCGGGAAGCCAAAATACTTTTGTTTAAACTGTGAAAATGGTTTCTTTCCTCTTTTGCACTGAAGCCAGCAAATAAAGGCGACAGCGTTATCAGAAGTTTCTCCCTGTCGTAATAAACCTTCGCCGTTCTCGTTTCCTGTTCTCCGGGTTGCCTTTAAAATAAAATTAGCGGTTAAATTACGAATCTGGGATGCATCCGGAGCGCTCGCAAAGAGAAAAGCAAAGTCAAAACCACGCTCTAATAATACTCTAGGAGGTCGTCTCTTGCAATTACGTTTAATAAATACTAGAACATAAACGGAGCTTTGAGTTAATTAAATTTCCCAAATGAATTTATATTAATTACTGTTGCAGCTTTTAAAACGTAACGTTGATGATAAAAGTTAATTTATTTACATTGAGAAACCTGTCAACGTGCGCAGCGAAACGTCGATATTTCGACGTTAATTAATTGAATTTCGTTTAATTACGAAGTTTGTTTAAACCCGAACGAAAGGGGGGAGAAGTTACAGGTCCGTCTTACTTTTCTACTGCACTTTTGTAAAAAAAAATGCAAAAACATAATTAATTATACTATATGTAATCAAAAGTCTTTTAGTTTCGTGGTGGCCGAACTGGACTTAATAAAGATTAATTGCCAGGCAAGAATAAACGTTCTTCCGCAACAAGAGCTGCGTTTCCAACAGGCCGGGAAAACGCATCGATTTATGAAGCCGCCTATCGCGAGCAGCGTAGCCGTGTTTTGTTCTTGTTTTCAGGAGTTTCAGGAACAATTCCTCTCGTATTCCTAACGGAGTTTCCAGCGCGCACATAAAACGTTAAAGAATATAAAGTTTCTCGTAAGACGACGAAGTACATTAAGTCATTTCAGTGTTTTATGCGCTTTAAATTCATAAGATGTTTTCCCTCAGTTACGAATCAGAATCTTTGTAGAAGTATGAGGGGGGAGTATTACATGTAACCCCTTTAAAATTATTCACTTATCGACTTTTTGTTGTATTGAAAAAAAAAGCTCTCGATAAGTTCAGCGAAACATCGATAAGTCAATAATGTTAAAGGTTACCTACAAATTTGTTATTTTGATTAATTAACTTTAAAACTTTTTTTTAGATTGGATTCCGATAACTACTCCTGATGGGTGGGTGCTTCTTCCTAGCGTTACGACGTCCACGGAGTCCTCGCCAACGGTCTTACCAACTCTACCTTCGCTGGTGAATTCCACGCAAGAACCTAGTCAGGTGACCACGGATAAAATCGCGGAAAATGCGACGGTTTCCCTCGTTCCGGAAACTTCCACTCAAGCTGCCAACTTCAGCCACGTAAATGCCACGGAATCGGTGGAAGCGATGAATTCTACGACCGAAAGTATCGGGCCCACCACCGAGCTATCGCAGGAGACGGCCCTGAACATGTCAGATTTTACAAATGGTTGGTATGCGCCCCCTTTAAAAAAATTTAAAAAAAAAACCATAATCGAATCATAAAAGAATTAAAAGTCATTTTTCTTTTTGAATGATTTCCTCGAATTAATGCATGAAGAGAAGGGAAAGTAAAAGTAAATCCAATTAATTAAAATTCTTAAAAATGACAAGAAACAAAAAATAAAATACGAAATAAAGGCGAGGGGACCACTGCGCGCGAAGCGAAGCTAAGCTGAGGGAAACTAAGTTTTTTGAAAATTAGCCGCAACGTAATCTTATGCGGACGTGGCAACTAAAGCTAAGCGAAGCGAAGTTAGGCTAGCGGAGATATAAAGCAATGTTTAGCTTCGCTCGATTTAGCTCTGTTCTGATTCGCTAGCTGGAGCTAATTTTCAGAAAACTTAGCTTCGCTTCGCGCGGTGGCCTCTAAAAAAAATTAAAAGAGGTGGTGTTTTGTGGTTTACAAATAAAAAGAAAAAAGAAATAGAAACAATCGATTTATGGAGAAAAATAAAAGATTATCGACTTACTGAAAAGCAAAAGACGAATGAGTTGCCAAAAAAGACAAAAGAAGATTTGGATTTGTTGAAAATCAAAGGGCAATCGATAAAAATATATTTCCGGTTACCTCATTAACCAAAACCAGAAACTTTAAAAATATTTCAAATCTTAAAAAAAAGTTTTTGACGAAGGAATGAAGACGTCAGTAAACTTTGTCAGAACATAAAAAATGCCGAAATTATGAAATAAACGTTCGAAAAGAAACTAAATAAAATCAGCAGTGATGCGATTGGTTAAGTTTTAAGTTTCAACTCAATATGTGAAACACAAAGAACGATATCTTTACATTTTCTTCTGCACAAACAATCCCCCACAGAGAACCCCCACCACAGACAAAAAAAATTACAAGAATTCGAAGCGCATCGAGGGCCACTCGCCATTGGGGGCTCGCGGCAGCTAGGACGTACTTATCTCTTAAAGTAAAGATGGCGTTCGAGCAATGGTCGACTTGGTCTCGTCTGGACGTTTCATTTGATACGCGACACGACGTGTTTATCTCTAAACTAACATTTACATTCGTATAACGCGGCCACCTTTGATTCCAAGATGTCGTCGGTATGTCAGTCCGGTTCGTCTCGCCGTGACGTTTCATTTGATATGCGACACGACGTGTTTATCATTTACCATTTCCGTCTTCGTGCCTTCGAAATGGTAAATATTTTAAAGATTTTTTCGAACGAATTTTATCTTTACCTTGACTTTGACTTCAATTTTTAAATTTGTTTCGAAAATTTTTCAAAGTTTCATGTTAACTTGCTCCGCTTACATCCCGATTTTTTCCCCAAGAACTTAGACAACGTTAAGTGACGTAAGTAAGTTCGAAAGTTCTATTTTCTTAGGCCACAGAGAACCCCCACCACAGAGAAAAAAATTCGAAGAATTCGAAGCGCATTGAGGGCCGCTCGCCATTGAGGGGCTCGCGGCAGCTAAGACGTACTTATCTCTTAAAGGCGACGGGCCACTGCGCGCGAAACTAAGCTAAGCTAAGCGAAATTAAGTTTTTTGAAAATTAGATCCAACGTAATTTTACGCGGACGAGGCAACCGAGCGAAGATAAACATTGTTTTATACCTTTGCTATTCTAATTTCGCTTCCTTCAGCTTTATTTGCATGTCCGCATAAGATTATGTTGGATTTAATTTTCAAAAAGACTTAGTTTCGCGTAACTTAGTTACGCGGTTAGTGGCCGCCTGCCTTAAAGTAAAGATGGCGTTCGAGCGATAGTCGACTTGATCTCGTCTGGATGTTTCATTTGATACGCGACACGACGTGTTTATCTTTAAACTAACATTTACATTCGTATAACGCGGCCACCTTTGATTCCAAGATGTCGTCGGTATGTCACGTCCGGTTCGTCTCGCCGTGACGTTTCATTTGATATGCGACACGACGTGTTTATCTTTTAAACTAACATTTGCCTTCGTATAACGCGGCCACCTTTGATTCCAAGATGTCGTCGGTATGTCAGTCCGGTTCGTTTCGCCGTGACGTTTCATTTGATATGCGACGCGACGTGTTTATCATTTACCATTTCCGTCTTCGTGCCTTCGAAATGGTAAATTTCTTAAAGATTTTTCCGAATTTTTTAATCTCTCCCTGACCTTGACTTAAATTTTTCAATTTGTTTCGAAAATTTTCAAAGTTTCATGTTTTCTCCGTCGGTTACCGGTAGTGACGGGCGACCGCCGCGTTCGCCGCCGAAAGTCGTCCGAATTTATGAAACAAATTGACGTTAGTGTATTCTAAACATCGTCTCTCTAAATGCTAATTTTCATTTTAGTAAAGATTGTCCCCAAATTTTATCGAATTCTTCACCTTGACCTTTGACCTTTACGTTGCCTCGTGCTCGAAATTCAATTTTTTTAAAAATTTCCCAAACGTTTGCCCCTGACCTTGACCCTTGACCTTCAAGGTGCCTCGTCTTTGTATTTGAAACACAAAGAACGATATCTTTACGTTTTGTTCTGAACAAAAAATCGATTCCATTAAAGACAATCGACAAAGAAAAGTAAAAATCGGTCGACTTATTGGAGGAGAGTAAAAGGTGGACAATTTGTTGAAAAAAGAAAGACGATTAACATGGAAACCCGTCTCATTAAATAAAAAAGACAAAAAAATAATAAACTAAAGAGACACAATAGACAGTACACCGAAGCTTTAAAAATGTTATGGTTATGAAATAAACAATTCAAAATAAATTAGATTAAATTAAAGAAAAAAACGGCTGCAATTGTTTGCTTGAAGCTAGAAAATAGACAAAGAAAAGTGTCAATTTTTTTTCTAGACTAAAAAACGCAAGAAACTCTCTTTTGCTGCCTAGCTGAATGGTAGCAAATTGCAGGAGGGCAATTTAAGATCTCCAGCACAGCCGGCTAACTCCTGGAGGTGGGGGGGGGGTCGTATGGAACCCCAAAAGCACAAGGGCAAATAATTAACAAAATAAAATTCTCCGATCCGGCACAATTGTCTTTTTTTCCTACACTAGTAGAAAATTCAATTTTACCGGCTCATCAGAGAGGAGAAAGCGAACGTTTCCACGGCTAGCCCGGCAAAATGAACATAAATGCCTAGCCGAGAAAATAATTCACGAGGCTTTACCACTAGGTGGCGCGACAATAATTTCAGGAATGCGCTCTCATCGACATCAAAAAATTAACAAACTAAGTTTTTTTTATTTAATTCCACTGGTATTTGGTTTTAAAAAGGATTAAAATTATCAAGAAAAAAAAAAAAACTCGGCAGCAGTGGGGTTCGAACCGTTGCTTCCGAAGAGACTGGTGTATTAAACCATCGGCTTGACCACTCGGCCATGCTAGTACACGTAACACTGTGTTTTAAAACATCTATAATAATTTTAATAGTAACTCAATTTTAATATTTTTACTTCGAGAAAAAGAACGTTTGTGTGATATTAACAAAATTGATTATAATGTTGTGTAGGAAAAAAAATAATATGTAAACCATGGCGGTAAAGCAATTTTCTAGGTCTCGAGAAGTGTGGCCAGGCTCGGCTTGCCGCCTCGCCTGTCCATATCTTCTCTCGACCTGGAAAACAAGCACTTTACCGCCTCGGTCTACAATATACTATTATTTAAAACAATAATTAAACACGCTATAAAATTGAAATCCAAAAATCAAAATAAATCAACGCCAACAAAACGCAACGCGGTTGTCAAAAGTCTAAACCCGAAAACTCGGTACCGTCTTTGCGTTACAAAAGTCAAAACATAATTAACTAACGTCGGCAACAAACGGTTGCATAATTTACGAAAGAATTTAAGATGCGATGATCGTAGTAATCGTAATAAATCGAAGGGTAGAAGAAGGAGCAACAATCAGCAAAGTGTAGAACGCAATACAAACAAAACAAAACCACATGCGTTACACTTTGAACCACGCCCAAGTACGCGCCATATTTACCTAATTTCGAGCTGCCGGGACTAGGCTTGAACAAACATTAAACAAGTGTAGGGGTGACTATTTTTAAAATCCGGTAATCAAAGTACCGTAAGCATTCATCTCTAGGCGATTTCAGCTAAATGAATCGCAAAGCACAAAACCAACCACAACAGTGGCACTAACGTGCACACCCTACAACGAGCCGCGAAGGACTGGCTAACGTGCTAGCCTTTTCAGTGCATGTAAGATATCAAGAGGGGGGTTGATAGAAGAACAGAATTAGGTAACTCACTTCAGGACAGAGGGAGGCGGCAACAATTCCGTATTGCGTATTGTATGCCATCGGTTAACGGCGTACAAATGAAACGCGCATGGGAGAATAACGGAATGTTCATGTTATTTCGCCGTACAGGGTGACTGACAATACTAAAATCATTTCAACGGGAATTTCACCCGTAACACTTTGTTATAAAAAGGCAATTAATTTGTAGACAAAAGTAAAAGGCGGTCAACTAATTGAAAAACGAAAGGCTGTCGGTGTAATTTTCTCATTAAAAAAATAAAGAAACAATAAGTCAATGATTCGGTGACAACTTAAAATTGGCATCAGTTAAAAATACGACGAATAAAATGAAAACGACCAAAACTTATTTAAAACTTAGAATTAAAAAAGTAAATTGTATGATTAAAACGAATACAAAACGAAATCGACGAAAATAGGATTTATATTTTGATTGAAATTTCCTGAAATTTTAAATTCCTTCTTTCGGGTCGATTGTTTTTTATTTTTCTTTAGATAAACTATCTGTTTGTGTCAATCAAAATTATTATTACTTGTAAGTGTTTTGTTTCTTTTGGTATACAATTTGTCTAAAAGTGTACCGATATTTCAGAGTCTTTTATTCTCTTTTTATTTCTGGTAATATTTCAAACCGATGATCTTTTGAACTATTCAAATCTTTTCAATCATATTGATCTACACTCATGGACAAAAATATTGCACATTTTTATATTGTTCACTTATTCTTCTATTTGTGGAGAGATAGGGATATAATTGTACTGAATCGTTCTTCTTAAGCTTAAATTAACGTATCTGTCAAGGAAATTGCAAATAAGTCTTGGTATATAAAATCTACAACCCAATTTATTGAACAAGGAACTTTAGAAAAACAATAACACATGATTAATAACTGAACAGTTTCAAAAATAACGTGTGTATACTAAAATAAATGAGGTTCAGTAAGACGTATTTCCTCCTCGAGATTGAATGACTGCCCTCATTCTTCTGGGTAGTCTGGAAAGAAGGTTTTGGATTCTTTCTTGGAACATCGAATCCCATTCTTCTCTTGCAGCAATTCTGAGTTCATGTTTGATTTGGCTTCCGGTTGGAACCGCGTCACGTTGACTTCTTCTACTGTTGACGTTTCGTTCTCCATTGCAGAAGAAGTTCCTCAGGGCTGCTGCTGTTGGTGGTGTTTACGAGAAGCAGCAGCAACACCACCAGCAGCAGCAGCCTTGAGGAAGTTCTTCTGCAATGGAGAACCGGAAGCCAATACAAACATGAACAACGGCCGCGGAAGCCTTCAAGTTAAATTCTGAGTTCTTTTTTGGTCGTAGGAGCCGGATTTCTGTGCCGGATTCTTTTTTTCAGCATGTCCCATAAATGCTCGATCGGATTACGATCGGGACTGCATAGAGGCCATTCCAATGTTCTGATATTAACCTCATCGAGATACTGTGTTAATGCAGCTACTACGTGGGGGCGAGCATTATCTCTCATACCCTATAACTCCAACATAAGGTACAACATTCTCTTGTAAGATGTCATCAATATATCGTTCAGCCGTCATTATTCCGTTAACCTCCGCAAGCTCTGGACGTCCTTCCCAACTTATAGCACCCCAAAACATTATTTCGCCACCTGCAAAGCTGACATTATTAACCAAATTGTAGCTGGAATAACGCTCTCCGACTCTTCTATACACCTTATTTCGTCCGTCCGGCTTGTTTCGTCAGTAAAACAAATAAGCTTCCATTCCTCTATGGACCAATTAGCATGGACTCTAGCATATTCAAGTCTTTGCCTTTTATGTTATTGGAAGAGATGGGGCACTACGGCAGGTACTCTAGTAATCAAATCGATTTCTTTTAATCTCCGTCTTATCGTTTTAGAAATAACAGTAACCCTTCTTATGTCTTGCAGCTCAGTTCTTAATCGAGAAGATGAAAATGCACGATTTCTTAAAGACTGAAGTTGAACAAAGCGATCATCTACAGCACTCGTGCGCCTTCTTATACAGGTCGATCTATGACGTCGGGGAAAAACTTCACCCGTTGATTTCTATGAGTAATTCAAACAAAAAACTCTAATAAACATGTGTCCGACAATGCTTTTTAACGGAAGTGTAACCCTTCAAAGTTTATTACATCATGTTGAATGTTTACAGCTTCAAGACAATGTTAAGATGCTAATTTTTGTTTTCATAGGTAACAAATGAAATAAAAAATAAGCCTACTGTTATTGCTTTGATTGATTGACGTTACATGTTATAAACTTTGAAGAGTTACACTTCTGTTAAAAAGCATTATCGGACACATATTTATTAGAAGTTTCTTGTTTGAATTACTCATAGGAATCAACCGGTGAAGTTTTTCCCCGACGTCATAGATCAGGTTGTATAATTTCCAGTTTCTTGGTATCGCTTTATAATCCGAGAAACCGTAGATTCTTGCAAAATTTTTCTGTCTGTAACCTTCTTGCCATAAAGTTACCACTTTTACAGCATCCGATTCGCTGCTGTGGTTATTTCGCGGCATCTTTTTACAAAAAAGTTTTTAATTACACACTAAGCAATAAAATAAAATAGAGCAAAACCAAATTTTAGTCAAAAATATAGTTTATAATGTCTATCAAGCAAACGCATTATTTCCACAACCTTCACAAAACACCGCAATTATGACAAATGTCAAAACATAAATAAACAAATCAAATGTTTTTCACAGCCTCCTAAAATAATAACGTGACATAAAAGTGATATTTCAAACAGAAAAATACACACCTTGCTGGATTTATTAATATAATTAAAAATATGCAATATTTTTGACCATGAGTGTATATTTCATAGTGTCTACATAAGCCTCCTGTTTCCGATAAAATTTAGAATCGATTATCTTGAGTCGCTTTTGCTATTTTGGTAAAATTAATAATTTTTATTTTGGTCGACATTTCCTTAAACAGTAAGATATTAAAAATCGTTTGTTCTCTTTTGAATTTGGGTACATTTTAAAGCCCATTGCTTTGTTGTTGTTTTCTTTAAATTTCAACTAAATTTCTCCCAAAACATAAATCAGAAATCTTAAGTTCTGTGCTCCCTTTTTTTAAATTTTAGATAAAATTCAGAATCCGCCACCTTTATTTCCTTTGCTAATTTTCTTCTTCTCAAAATATTGATAAATTATTGCCGCTTTTTTATGTCGTCTCAAATACAAAAGTTTGTCTACTTTCTGGCACTTGTTTAAAATAACTCATTTAATCCATTTTTATTTATTGTATTCATTTTATGGGGTCATAGGTTTTCTGTTTAAAATCGATCCTCTTTTCCTTCCCTTTTCGATAGTTTCAGGTTCAAGGTCTACTTCAAAAAGTCCATAAATTTATTTTGACATTTTTGCTTTTAACAAAAAGCGTCGACATGTGGCGGTGCACTTTCAATCCATAACCCAGATCTATTTGGAACGTAGGGGGAACGGGTATTAAGAAAAAAGAATCTGATAAATATAAATATAAGCGTCTCTCAAAATAACAACTGCTCGAACGTCTTGCCCAATTAAATACAAATTACGCGCGAGAAGAGAAACAAAAAGAGCCTGCCTGAATTGAGTCTATGTGATGGTTCACGAACCTTCAAGGTAAAACAAATCGCACCAGCCTCGACACCGCAAAACAAAACAATGCGAAACGAGTCTTCATTTGTTCTTCAATCAGCGGAGAGCGCCTAGTATGGGATGATTACGCGGCCGAACAAGACACTAAATTTACGGCTTTTTCGTATAGTCCAATATTTTTTTCTCTTTCATTGCTGAACGCGCTGCTTCCTCCTCGGAGGAGAAGAAGATTTGTGCGTGACGGTTATTTAAATGTAATGGTGTCTTTAAACTTGGTGTGAATGTGAACGGATTGCCAAGGTTGTTTGCAGCTAATCGAGGAGTGTGTGAGACGACGGTCATTTTGTTACATAAATAAATTATTTAGTAATATACTCCTAATTTTCACCAAAAATAACGGGGGTGGTTCGCATCTTGCCAAAAATACTTAAATTTAGTGTATACTATTGAACAAAAATAATGGGACACGATCTCTTGAGAGGGTCCAATTATTTTTGTTCTTAGTTGTACATGAGAGTAGCGAAAGTCGAAAGTGATGGTAATTTGAGTCTTTTGGGGCGGAAGAAGCGCGAAACGCGAGTGAGACGCTTGGGACAGATAAATTTAAGTAAACTAAATGCAAAATATTGGCGTAAAAATGGTGACTATAAGTTCTGCCCTTCTGTTGGCTGCAGTATGCGGAAGGCGAATGTACCCCGAGGGAAGGATCGTGGGCGGAGAGAAGTCCAACTACGGAAAGTGGCCTTGGCAGATATCCCTCAGACAGTGGAGGACGTCCACCTATCTGCACAAATGTGGAGCCGCCTTGTTGAACGAGAACTGGGCCATTACTGCGGCGCATTGCGTAGACAAGTAAGTTCATTTTTTTCTAATCCAAACCAAAAAAATTTTCGCTTTCGTGCTAAAAATTTGCACATTATTCTTGAATGTTGCTGTACATGTACGTACATGTACACTCTACATATTCCAAATGAATTCGTGCGATACGAAATAAAACCGGGCGGAAATGAACCGGCTTTGTTTTGGTGTTTTAATACATTTGGAAGGCAGTGTACATTTTAAAACGAATTCCAAGTTAGGTGCAAAGTTTACTTTTGTAAAGTCATCGTGCTACTGCATGCAATTCATTCAATTTACAAAGTGCCAGGACATGTGATCTTAACGAAAACATCTAGAGAAGGTCACTTGTGTAAAGGCTGGTCTACACGCAACGACTTATCGAACGACTTGTCGAATCAGACAAATCGTATGAAGTAAGCGGAGCGTGTGGACCGCAAAACGTACGTCTAGCTTTACGTCTTGTGGTCCACACGCTCCGTCTTACTTGATACGATTTGTCTGATTCGACAAATCGTTCGATAAGTCGTTGCGTGTAGACCAGCCTTAACGTAGCTATATTGTTTTAGTGTTTCAATACATTTGGAAGGCACTATACATTTTAAAACGAATTCCAAGTTAGGTGCAAAGTTTACTTTTGTAAAGTCATCGTGCCAATTCATTCAATTTATAAAGTGCCACGACATGTGACCTTAAGGAAAACATCTAGAGAAGGTCACATGTGTAACGTGACTACATTGTTTAATGGCGGATTTCACAAACGTTACTTAAATTTAATCAACCGTTAAAAGTGTTGAAGGTATAGGAATGATTATACTTAATTGATGATTAAAGTTAAGTGACGTTTGTGAAATCCAGCGTTAGTGTTTTAATACATTAGGAAGACAATGTACATTTTAAAACGAATTTCAAATTCGGTGCAAAGTTTACTTTTGTAAAGTCATCGTGCTACTGCATGCAATTCATTCAATTTACAAAGTGCCAGGACACGTGACCTTAAGGAAAACCTCTCTAGAGAAGGTCACGTGTGTAACGTAGCTGTAACACTTTTGAGACTTCCTGTTTTATATGGAACATAAGCGAAAGACTTCTTAATTTACAGCAATTACCCGTTATTTTACAGCAGTTTACTTACATTGGTGATAATAACTTAATAGCGTGTGCTTAATAATACGAGCGTTTCTTGGCGAAATTGATAAATAATTGCAAGGAGATAAAGAGTTTGTAATAAAATGATCTGTTGGGAAATCTAAATACAGATTCGGTAAGTGTTCAACTGGACATCCTGTTATAATGCGTGCGACAAGGAACGCACTAGAAAAATAAAGAGAAAATTTGACTAATCACGCCCATTTGTTTTCGATGCCAATCACCGGTCACCGCCCGCCCCGCCGAGCCATTGGCAATTAGTTCTTCGCGAACCGAATCGAAGCAAACTTGCTATGTCCAGTACCCAAATTTCCGAATCTGTATATGTCAAATGTCAAAACTATCAGACTATACTCCCGGAGATATTAACTTGACTTTTCAAAAAATCACTCTTCCCGAAATCGAAAAGAATGTATTTTTTTTCTGTCTCATTAGTGTACCCCCCAGTGATCTTCTCTTGAGACTGGGCGAGCATGATCTATCGACCGACCTAGAGCCATACCTGCACCAGGAAAGGAGAGTCCAAATCGTGGCCTCGCATCCCCAATTCGACCCCCGAACCTTCGAGTACGACCTCGCTCTCCTGAGGTTCTACGAACCGGTTAAGTTCCAGCCCAACATCATCCCTGTTTGCGTGCCCCAAACCGAGGAGAACTTCGTCGGGCGGACCGCCTACGTCACTGGATGGGGAAGACTTTACGAAGGTCATTTTATTTCCAAAACATTAGGAGGTTCTGAATAGTTTGAAATCGTCAAAAGAATGCATTCCTCAAAGTCGTGCTCTTGATGGCGCTGTGAACTAGTCAAACCTATTTTCTTGCACAAAGTAATTCGTTTCATTGTAATCAATTTCAGATGGTCCTCTGCCAAGCGTCCTCCAAGAAGTCTCCGTGCCCGTAATCAACAATACACTTTGCGAATCGATGTACAGAATGGCGGGTTACATCGAGCACATCCCGCACATCTTCATCTGCGCGGGTTGGAGAAGGGGAGGTTTCGATTCGTGCGAGGGTGACTCCGGCGGTCCCATGGTGATACAAAGGGAAGACAAGCGTTTCCTGCTCGCCGGGGTGATTTCCTGGGGGATAGGCTGCGCGGAACCGAACCAGCCCGGAGTGTACACCAGGATAAGCGAGTTCAGAGACTGGATCAACCAAATCCTCCAGTTTTAGAGAGAATTGTGATTTAAAATTTAGTGGCCAATTCGTTGAAGCGAGCGACGAACGTTCTCTAGTGTAAGTGCGGACGGTTTTCATTCAGGAATAATCTTGTCACGTGATCTGTTGCTGAAAGAAAGAAACTTTTGAAGGTTGCAATTATTCGTGAGTGACGCAACTATAAATTATTATATTTATATTTATGTAAATACTGGTGCATTGTAGTTACGTTTTGTACTTGTAAAATAAATATTTATTTATTTCCAGTTTCCTATAAGTATACGTACACATTTTGCCCGTAATGAAACGAAAACACTCCAACTATAAGAACAATGTGCAAACAACAATAGGGATTATAAATACTACTATGTTGATACAAACTCTACTTGGAATAAGTGCTCCTATATACATAAATTACTGTTTGAGGAGTCGGAAAGTAATTCGCTGAATAAAATATAACCAAATCGATTCCTGGGAGGCGCCTCGCTCTTAATGGATGGTCTTCGTCTGCTCAATAAATAAAGCTCCTCAACTTTAGACTGAAGTTCATTAATTAACCCCGACATGAAATGTTAATGGAACCCTTGTATATACGATAATACGAGGAGAAAGAAGGAACGTAGCCATCGTAATTTTAAATAAAGTAGTTGTTTAATTAAGTTAAATGCTGTTAAAGCTTCAGTTAGAGCTGCGATTAAAGAAAAGTTGCATAGCATCCTGAGAGCAATAAAAACAAAAGTCAAAGATTGGTTTGGAAGCTGAAGATGTAAACGACATTAATTTTTTAAGTATTATACAACATTTTAACTTGCATAGTATTTTCTTTTTAATGTGCGAAGCTAATAAAAATAACAGATTTTTATTCCGAGGGATTCTATGCCTTGGGTTTTTATTGCTCTCAAGGTAGTTGTATGGTTGAGTGGATTTGAGGTTCGGGTTCGATCACTTCCTGGTACTCCAAAGATAAAGAAAATGTTTTCAAAGCAAATCAAAGCTTTCTTTTAGAATCCTATGGAGTTAAACTAGGAAATGGTGTTGGCAATATTTCTATGTGGCCTGTTAAACCCCGTTCACAATGACTTAACGTAACAAAATTAATCACTTAGTAAAAGTTGGAAACACTGTTACAAATGTAAGTGTACTAATTGGCTAATTCTATTAATTTACTTTTCTTAAGTTGACAACTTCCATTTTTAGGTTAACGCTGTAAAGTACGTTCAATCAACAGCGGTCTGAAACAATATAGTGACTGCAGTCTTTGAGTCTTGGAGTTGAGCAAAAGAATTTTATCCTTTATTAACCTAGGCAACCACTAACAATTTGGAAATACTTCCGCAAGCAAAGAACAAAAAATTCCTTCATTGTGAACACATACATTAACACTCTAATTTCCTTAATTTAATTTTGTTACGTTAAGTCATTGTGAACAGGCTTTTAGGCTTAGCTCACACGTAACCATTTTTTTGTGATTTTTGTGCTCGTTACTTGTCGATGGTATCAAGCACTCCGTTTGAAATTGATATCGACCACAAAGAACCACAACGAAGTGGTTACGTGTGAGTTAAGTCAGTTGTCAGTGTCATTTTCAAATTTAAAGAACTGAAAAAAATGACTATTTCTTATTTGATAGCATTGTAGTACAATAGGTATATCGTATTGGCCTGGCCACCACTGGCTATTCATTTATCATGAGTAAATGAAGGATAGAATAGTAGAAAGCGCATGAGTAAACGAAATAGCTACATCAATCGACGTTGCCGATTGATAACGCGGGCCACGCTCCGGCCGCAGCATTCCTACCTTCGCACGCAACATTGTAATATCTCTATTTCATTTCCACACAAGTTTCAATGAGCCTCTTCTTCATTTACTCACAATAAACCGTATACCTAGTCTTGGTCAGACCAACTGTGTATAGGCTGATGCCCGGTTGCACCGACACACGTTGTTAGATATCCTAACTCTTGTTAGTTACCTTAGCATTAAAATTTAACATTAGTCAAAAGTAAGTGCTGTTGCACCGACGATTTTTTGACATATATTACTTAAATACGGATTTTCATTCCGGTAGTGATGTCATAAGTGACATCGAGTGTTTTGATTGGTTATCTGTTCAAAGGGGCACTTGTCAATTTGAAACCTTCGCGTTATTTTTTTAAATAACATGAAATCTCGTATTATTTTAAACGAAAAACGTGAACGATCCTCCAATTTTACGGAGAAAGAGAGGGAAGTTTTGCTTTCTATTATTACAAATGACTTTTTTTCAATAACAAAAGAGCTAATGGAATTTCTTTAAAAGAGAAGTCTGAAGCTTGGCAAAGTATTCAAACTCAATTTAATTCCCTTACCACCAATGTGTCTAGGACGACAGGTAATTGACCTAATAATAATAATTTTAAAAGAAAATTGAGAAAAGATCAAGCTGATGACAAAGTAAGTTGTAAATGCAAATATGTAGTATCTACTGTTGCTATTTTATTTTCTTGGCCTATAACTTTTTGGTTTGGGAAGTAAATTTATTAGATTCAATAGTTCTTCAACAGAAGAAGTACTCGAGCCTTCACTGTCAGTGGACATCAGGTGGACATATTCACAGTAAAACAAATATTTACAATTTGTAATACACGCCACTCACAAATGAATAACACAATACCATTGCTTATATATATAAATACATAAACAATGACAATACGCAAGCTATCAACTATGGCTGTCAACTTTAATCATGAGTTAGTTCGCTAATCAAATGATTTTGGGTGATTAGCTAAATACAGTTAACAAACTTGAAGTTAACGCTAACAAATCTTCGTGCAACGAATATATCTTCAATAAACTCGTGTTTGTTAATTAACTGCTAACAACGGTCGGTGCAACCAGGCATGAGAGATATAAGAAGTCCACGATCGGATTAACATAGTTTTACACGTAGCACTCTCTCACTCTGTTTTACTTGTTTGTAAGATAAAGATACCAGGTAAACGTATTCTCCGAATTCGTAAGGATACTGCCATTTCATCCTAGCAACGTTACCATTGGGCAGACGTTAATGCAGGGGAGACTTAATCCGATTGTGGACTTCTTATATCTCTCAGCCTATAGTCGAGTAAGAAGGTCATGAAGCTTTTCTAATTAATCTCGAAAGAAAAAAGCTAAAAATGAAGCCAGTTCTTGAACACCGAGACTTACTAGTTTAGAAAGTTGCATTTCTGAAAACTCTAACTTCTAAAACTCTAAACACTCCGTACAATGTAAATTAGAAATTTGAATTGTCAAAGTGACGCTTCAAAATGTTTAATTAATTGCCGGGGGCGAACACTTTGAACATTGGCTGTGATTGTCACTAAAACTGTTTCACTTATTCTAAATTAAAACGATTAAACCCGATGATAATCCTATAAACATCAAAATATTTACATAACCTTTAATCTACACAGCGAGTTGATTGGCAAGGTGCACAACCGTATAAAAAAAATCCCGCCTACTTTAATTATAAATTTAAATGATCGCGTGGTACTAACGTCGACGTTATTTGTTCTTTCTTAAATATGATATATTATTTTTTAGAATATACAGGGTATAAATGAACTGTGAAGCAGAAAGTACACCACAGTGACCCTTAGTTCATGAAACGCCAAAATCATCCTCGTTTATTTATTTTCTTTTTCAGTTCCGTTTAATTTATTTACTGTTATTGTTCGTTGGTGTCGTTAATTTTATTTGAAATGAATCTCTCCTTTCCGGAATGTGCCGATGATTGTCGAGGAAATGTTGTAGCAGCATTAGAGTTGCCGGATTTAAAGTTTTTTAAAATGCTTTCTGTTGAAAGAAGAAGCAGCAGATAATGTTTCTAACTGCAAATTCCTGTTATATGCAACCCAAAGATTAGCGCCTCGTACATTTTGTTCCACGTTTCATTGAATTCGTGTCTAAGTCAAGTAGGCTACATTTAGTCATTCTGCTATGTAAATGCAATGGATAAATTCTCTTTCACAACCCACTTGACCAGGTTTTTATTTAGACGCTCGTTACATCTTGTACATTTAAATAAATAATTTCTTGAAAGATTTATTAAAAGAAATTGAAGATTCCAAATAAATGCAGCTTTTATTCTCTTTAAGGTGTCCACGATTGTACGTTTGTGTGTAATGTCAGTCGTTGTAAAAAAGCGATTAGGCCAGGGGTTCCCAACCTTTTCTAAGCATCGACCCCTTACAGGATAAAACAAACTTATTTTTTACTGCAACTCAAAAACTGTGATACTGTTCACGAAAAAATTGGCAGGCCCGAAGGACCAAAATTCTCAATGAGACATCTGAACGACACAAAAGTTTTAAAATAAATGAATTTAGTTAAGAAAAATACATAAAAAATGAAATGTTGTGACATACTTTTTTTGTAAGTAGATTCTC
This sequence comes from Dorcus hopei, assembly GCA_033060865.1. NCBI lineage: Eukaryota > Metazoa > Arthropoda > Insecta > Coleoptera > Lucanidae > Dorcus > Dorcus hopei. The sequence goes on from CM065426.1 coordinate 26,975,058, forward strand.
ACCTGTTTGGTTGCCATAGCTCAGTTTAGTCGGAGGCTGAGGTGGATTCGGAAGGATAATTCTGTGAACTATATTCTTAAAAAAATAACTTGCGTAATTCATAAAAAAAAAATAGTAAACGTTAGGTGACAAAACGAAAGCTGTTGAGCGCCAAGTAATCTCTTTAAACTGTAATTACTAAAACAGTTCGGAACAAATCTAATGAACTCCAAACAGATTTTTAGGTTACGCAAATTAATTATTAAGAAATTAGTCTTTAATCGCAGCAAAAATAAAAAAGAAAATTGAGAATGAAAAATTAATATAATTGATAAAAAAATTGGTAGAACTGTTAAACATAAATGGTGATTCGAGAAACAAAATATATACATAGAATTAACGATGTACAGTAACTTAAGTAAATAAAAATAATCTGACGCAACTATGCTAAATGACCCAACAAAAAGCGCTAAATTAAATCGAAAGTGACCCAATATACAATTAAATAAATCTGCGATAATCAAAATAAAATTCAAAAGACTAAATTCAGACGGTACGGTAATATTTCCTAAACGATACGGTACGATACGGTACGATACGATAATTTCCTCAATACGATACGATACGATAATTTTCTCAAAACGATACGATACGATACGATAAATTTCTCAAAACGATACGATACGATAAATTTCTCAAAACGATACGATACGATAAATTTCTCAATACGATACGATACGATACGGTAATAATGGTGAGTGTGTTGCTTACTCAATCCTGACGATAAGCTTAACACAAGGTTCCAATTACGACTCCGTTGAACTTATCTTCAAACGACTCCGTAGTAACGGCCTTATGGTTCCATTTACGACACCGTTGAATTATATCTTCAAACGACTCCGTAATAACTGGATTTGTTTCCAAGAACAACCACGTCAAATAAAAAAAGGAACTCCTGTTCGGTAGTATCTTCAAACGACAATGCAGTAAACAGCAAGGAATTTTCCAATAAAAACTCGTGCGGTAGGAGGAAATCTTCGCCCTCGGAAACTCAACACAATTTCGGTAGTCAAAAAAAAACTAATCTTCGGCTTCGGTAACTCAACACAATTTCGGGAGTCAAAAAAAAACTCTACATAAAGAGAAAAGGAATCTTAGAAAATATTCTCCTAAACAACTAAGGGTACTTACAATCTTCTGTTAGTTTTTTTCTTGAGCGAAAACTTAACGGAACACGTGCTTGAACGAAAACGGTAGCGTTTGTGGCAAAAAACAGACGACAAAATTGACACAGTAGGACAGTACGAGAGTAGTGACGTAATATTTGCCAAACTGGAATATCTCAAAGCCGTTCAGCTTCACAAAACCACAAAAATTTGAAGACGCAAGACACGCGTCTTAATGGTGTACTGACACACCCAAGTCGCACGTTCATCAAGCAGGAGGACGGAAACTCGTCAAAGATTTTACACGCATTTCGCATACGTCACATCGATCAATAAAATCGACCCAGAACCATGTTCAACATCAACAGATTAATTTCCGAAACAAAACAAATAGCTTTAAGAAGAAAGAAGTCCGCATTACAATCTGAAATTAAAACACAAATCCTGAGAGATAGAGGCGTGAAAGTCATAAATACGAAATTAAACGAACGAACAAAACGGTGTTTACTTGAATTTCAACAGCAAAATAACGAGAAAATACGTAAAAAAAATAATGTAACGGACAGCGAAAAATGTGAACGTTACACACGCCCTCTCCCCAGAAATAAAAACATGAGACACTGCGAGATGTTTTTACCAACACAACATAATATCTATCATCCATCACAATAAAACTTGCGGTAACTACGCGTACCAAACGATAAACAAAATCGGAAAGTCTTAAATTGAGAAGGGGTCAAATTGGAGTGAGGTCATAATCGATAAGTCAAAGTTATACAGGATAGATGATACATGCAAAAAGGGAAAGAAAAAAAATGAAAATGAAAGCGGACGACAAAACCTTAAATTTCGGAAACATCTGAGTTTGAACCGAAATGTTTCTTTAGATCTTTAACATGACAGTTTCCATGATCAACGTCATCTGATGATTCTAATTGATAGACCAATTTTGACAATTTGCGAATCACCCTACATAATACGTACTTTGGAGCTAACTTGGATGAGAAAATTCTTGACGTCTGATAAAATACGATTCTTTTCCAAACAAGATCACCTACGGAAAATTCTACGTGACGTCTTCTCATATTGTAATAATGACTATTTCGACGATAAGCGGCAGAAAGTTTAGACTGAACATCCTTATAAATTTCGGGTAATTTCGACAATTCATCCACATAATTATTACGATCAGCTGGCTGAATATTAACATCATGTGAAGTGTGAAGAGGACCATAATATTTACCAGAAAGTGGAACTTTACGTCCAAAGTTGAGAAAAGTTGGACTGTAACCGGTACCTTCATGAGTTGCTGTTCTCTCAAGCATGACCAATTTTAAAGATTTCTTTATCCCAATTCTTATGTTCCTTTCCTTTGATGTAACTGAATAGCGGTACCAACAACTCTATTCACACGTTCGACTTGATTTACATGGGGTGAATATCTAGCGGTAAAATAAATTTTTCGAACATCATAACTTTCAACAAAATTCTTAAAGATTTGCTAGCAAATTGACTTCCATTATCTAAAATGATAAATTGAGGTACACCATAGATCAAAAATACTTCATTTTGAATAAAAGGTAATAATCGGCTTTGACGTAGCTTGTCGAAGAGGTTTCAAAAGAACGTATTTAGAAAAGAAGTCCGATACAACTAAAAGAAACTTATTACCTTGGGAACTTCTAGAAAAGGTCCCATCAAATCGATATTAATGCACTGCCATGGAAATAAAATTTTTCTCACTACCCATAAGACCTTGTGGTGTCACACTCGGAATTTTTGCGATTGACAGATACGACAAGATTTAACATTCTTGAAAATGTCTATCCTCATTTTGGCCAAAAATAATCCTCAGCTATTTTCTTATAAGTTTTTAAAGAATCTAAATGCGACGAAACGGGATCAGAATGACATTTCTCGAATATTTCATCTCGATAAGCGAGAGGTACAACTAATTTCCATTCTTTAACGTTGGTGCGAATACGAACTTTTTGAGGAATAAACTTATATAACAATCCGTCCTTGACAAGACCAATTTGGATAGTTATCGGGGAAAATCATTCACACTAACATCCTACTATACCAATCATCAAATTCATCAAAAGATATATCGATAAAGAAATATCTGGAAGGAGCTCTAGACAAAGCATCAGGAACAACATTAAATTTACCTTTACGGTGAACTAGTTCAAAATTATATTGTCGAAGTTTTACTGACCAACATTGCCAATCTACCAGAGGGTTCCTTAATATTATTTAACCATATCAGTGAATGATGATCAGTTACAACAGTTACCACATGAGGACACGCTTCAACATAACAACGAAATTTTTCGAATGCAAATAGAATAGCTAAGAGTTCTCGTTCAATGACGGTATAATTACGTTCTAATCTACTAAAAGTTCGACTACCAAAAGCTATAACTTTTTCTACTCCATCTTGAATCTGAGTGAGGACACATCCTGCACCATCCTGACTCGCATCACACTGCATAATAAAAGGAAGACTAAAATCTGGACTACAAAGAAGTGGAGCTGACACAAGCGCTTCTTTTAACTTCATAAAGGAACTTTCAGCGTCATCAGACCATTGCAATTTTTGACCCTTCTTTTTACCTTTTAATAAATTATTAAGCGGAGCAGCTAACGAAGAAAACTGAAAAATGAAGCGCCTATACCAGCCTGTCATACCTAAAAATCGCTTAAGTTCGGTATAAGTAGTAGGTCGAGGATAATTCACCATCGCTGATACCTTTTCGGGATCCGTTTTTAATCCTTCAGAGTCAACAATAAATCCTAAATAATGAAGACTAGATCGAAAAAATTTACACTTCTTAATGTTTACCGTTAGATTTGCTTCCTGTAGTCTGTTTTTGACAATTTCAAGAAATCGAATATGTTCGTCGAAAGTTTCAGAAATAATGATTAAATCATCAAGATAAACAAATATATGTTAGGCTCATATTCCGGACCAAATAATCTATCCATCAGTCTCTGTTGTGCTTGAGGACCATTACATAAACCAAAAGGTAAACTTTAAATTGAAACAAAACCGCGACCACTAACGGCGAATGCAGTTTTTCTTTAGACTCATCGTCCAAGGAATCTGCCAAAAGCTTTGCGCAAGTCCACAGAAGATATATACTTCGCATTCTTTAAACTATTTAAGATACGATCGACATTTGGTAAAGGATAACTATCAGGTTTGGTTACCTTGTTTAAACCTCTCCCATCAAATACAAATCGATAATCAGAGCTACTAGATCTTTTGACTAAAAATACAGGTGAACACCAACCGCTGCAAGATGGTTCAACTACATCCAACCTAATCATTTCATCAAGTTCTTTATTAAGATGACCTAACATATAAGGCGACATGTTATACTGTTTCTGTTTAATTGGAGGAGCATCACCCGTATCAATGTGATAAGTAATTTCCTGGGTTCTACCTAACATATCATCATTATGGATTTCTTCAAATGACTTCAAAACCTGAGAGACCCTAATTCGTTGTTCAGAATTTAAACTAACACAATTTTCATCACTTGAAACAGAATTATCTTTAGATAAGACAGAAATCGAAACAGAATCTGATTGTACAGACCACACATTATGTTTAAAGTTCAGAACAATATTGAAACTTCGACAAAAATCAATGCCTAATACAAACGAATGAGATACTGAAGGTACAACAAGTGCTTTCAAATTTTGTGTCATTATTAATTCTGATCGGCAAATAGGCAAAACCTGTGACGCGTTGTTTAGAGCCATCGGCCATAGAAACATACAATATCTGCAGGGTAAACTTTCAGATTTGATTTATCTAAAACATCTAATCCATTTTGTCCTACAACTGTTTGAGTACATCCGGAATCTAAAAGACTTGTTACAGCAAAATCAAAAATATAAACGATAACATAAGGTCTAATATCATTATCCTTATTCACTAACAATGGATTAATTTCAAAAGATTTCTCATAAAAATTCTTAACAACCGATAACCAAGAGGACCATTCATTAGAACTTGGTTTACATTTCTCTAAAGTAGTTTTTCGCAACGGAAATTTTTTGGAATTTTGCTTTATTTCTTTACTAGATTTTCTAACAAAATGACGATTGACTTTGAGCCTAAAAATATCTGAAGAATTATGTGGGTGACATATACGGCAAGTTCTGACAGTTTCATTTGGTTTCCCACATTTATAACAAAATCTACGTTTCTCAGCAGCACATTCTGAAAAAACATGCCCAGATGACCCACAATTCCAACAAACTAATAAATTTTTACTATGAGTTCGAGTTAAAGTTGAAATTACGTTTCCACTATCGGTACTTTGTGAAGGCGAGACGATATTTTTTGGAATTTGTGTCTGAGGAACCTTAGAACAAACCTTGTTTTTAAATTTTGTGTCCTTACTATTAGTCTTCACTTGATGTTCAACACAATTAAGGTGAGGCTCAGAATTTTGTAATTTACTGAAAACCTTTGACTTGGCCTCGAAAGCTTCATCTAACTTTTTACAAAGTGCCTGCAAATGTTTCAAATCGGTAATGTCACTCAAAGCAAGCTGCGTGATATAATAAGGCAATAAATTACTTCGAATGATTTTTAATTTGGTACTATCTGAAGGTTTTTTACTTAGTTTCTTGAACAAAGATTCCATGATCGAAATGAAAATTGGAACAGACTCTTTTTTATTTTGTTTACGAGACTTGATTTCATCCCACAACTTTTCATCGAAGTTTAAAGGCAAAAAGGTAAGCTTTAACCTCTCTACTAGACTATCCCAATCAGTAACTTCTGTCCTAATACTCCTGTACCAAAGAAGTCCTTGACCCGTAAATAAATCACACACTGTTAAATAAATCTTCAGAAGTAGCACCCGAGAAATTGAAAGTTCACTAACCCTATCTAAAATGATAACAAATTTTCGGAAGATCCATCAAAATGAACTCCCATTTATGAATTGCTACCTTTTTATGACTCGATAATAAAGATGCAGGTCCTATATTCGTAGATCGAGCTAAAGGAATTGGAGTAGTAGATAAATTTGGACCCAACGATACATTATCAATACCGAAACTAAGAGGCTGTCGTACTTTTCGTGCAATGAAGCTTCAAGTTCTAAACAGGTCGCATGACTATCATCTTTAAACGTTTTTATATCACCAGCATTATCTCCTTCAACTTTTATTCGCGAAACCCGATGAGTTAAGTATATCAATCTGGACTCAATTTTTTAAAAGATGAATCTGACTCTGGCGCATCAAAATCATTAATCAAAGTCTGAAGTGATTCAAAAGTTTGCGATATTGTGTCACGTTCAGTTTCAAAAGAATATTCTGGGTCTTCATAACTTATATCTCTATCTGAGTCACGTGCTATAAGTCTATTCAATATCTTACGTTTAGCAATTAAATCTTTACGAGGAGCAATAACTCCACGAATTCTTAATTCATAGTTAAGTTCTTCCTTATGAAGATAAATTGGTTTCATCTGACTATAAGACATGATAGAAATTTGCACCAATACTTCAGTAATACTACTTAACTAATATGTTCAAAGAATTACCTTCTCAAGCCCCACGTTATTTCGCGCCATTAATTATACGTGTGACATACTTTTTTTGTAAGTAGATTCTCACCTGTTTGGTTGCCATAGCTCAGTTTAGTCGGAGGCTGAGGTGGATTCGGAAGGATAATTCTGTGAACTATATTCTTAAAAAAATAACTTGCGTAATTCATAAAAAAAAAATAGTAAACGTTAGGTGACAAAACGAAAGCTGTTGAGCGCCAAGTAATCTCTTTAAACTGTAATTACTAAAACAGTTCGGAACAAATCTAATGAACTCCAAACAGATTTTTAGGTTACGCAAATTAATTATTAAGAAATTAGTCTTTAATCGCAGCAAAAATAAAAAAGAAAATTGAGAATGAAAAATTAATATAATTGATAAAAAAATTGGTAGAACTGTTAAACATAAATGGTGATTCGAGAAACAAAATATATACATAGAATTAACGATGTACAGTAACTTAAGTAAATAAAAATAATCTGACGCAACTATGCTAAATGACCCAACAAAAAGCGCTAAATTAAATCGAAAGTGACCCAATATACAATTAAATAAATCTGCGATAATCAAAATAAAATTCAAAAGACTAAATTCAGACGGTACGGTAATATTTCCTAAACGATACGGTACGATACGGTACGATACGATAATTTCCTCAATACGATACGATACGATAATTTTCTCAAAACGATACGATACGATACGATAAATTTCTCAAAACGATACGATACGATAAATTTCTCAAAACGATACGATACGATAAATTTCTCAATACGATACGATACGATACGGTAATAATGGTGAGTGTTGCTTACTCAATCCTGACGATAGCTTAACCTGAGTTCCAATTACGACTCCGTTGAACTTATCTTCAAACGACTCCGTAGTAACTTGACCTTGGTTCCATTTACGACACCGTTGAATTATATCTTCAAACGACTCCGTAATAACTGGATTTGTTTCCAAGAACAACCACGTCAAATAAAAAGAGGAACTCCTGTTCGGTAGTATCTTCAAACGACAATGCAGTAAACAGCAAGGAATTTTCCAATAAAAACTCGTGCGGTAGGAGGAAAGCTTCGCCCTCGGAAACTCAACACAATTTCGGTAGTCAAAAAAAAACTAATCTTCGGCTTCGGTAACTCAACAAAATTTCGGGAGTCAAAAAAAAACTCTACATAAAGAGAAAAGGAATCTTAGAAAATATTCTCCTAAACAACTAAGGGTACTTACAATCTTCTGTTAGTTTTTTTTCCTGAGCGAGAACTTTAACGGAACACGTGCTCGGATACGTGCTTGAACGAAAACGGTAGCGTTTGTGGCAAAAAACAGACGACAAAATTGACACAGTAGGGCAGTACGAGAGTAGTGACGTAATATTTGCCAAACTGGAATATCTCAAAGCCGTTCAGCTTCACAAAACCACAAAAATTTGAAGACGCAAGACACGCGTCTTAATGGTGTACGAGCACACACCCAAGTCGCACGTTCATCAAGCAGGAGGACGGAAACTCGTCAAAGATTTTACACGCATTTCCGCATACGTCACATCGATCAATAAAATCGACCCAGAACCATGTACGACATCTACAGATTAATTTCCGAAACAAAACAAATAGCTTTAAGAAGAAAGAAGTCCGCATTACAATCTGAAATTAAAACACAAATCCTGAGAGATAGAGGCGTGAAAGTCATAAATACGAAATTAAACGAACGAACAAAACGGTGTTTACTTGAATTTCAACAGCAAAATAACGAGAAAATACGTAAAAAAAATAATGTAACGGACAGCGAAAAATGTGAACGTTACAATGTAATAGAACGTAGATCTTAATTAATCGACCACCGAGTGACCCTGTGGATTAATCGATCCACAACAGACTGTCACAAATTCATCGACCCCTTTCAAGCTTTCATCAACCCTCTGTGTATTTCACAAGTTTTATCTTAGCATAAAATCAAATACTCTGGAATATCATTAAGAATTCACTGAACCATCACATTAAGATATAATTTAATAAAATAATAAATAGCATTAAGTTTCATCGCTCAATATCTTCATGGCCAGAGAGTTAAGAGTAAATTGGTACTCTAATTTCTTTTGCAGTTTTTAACGTAGAATCGCGTGGTGTGAATATTTGTCGATTGTTGTAATACACCCCGTATATTGAGCTGACAGTAACAATTTTCACCAATATTTTACTCGATAATTTCTCCGATTTTACATTAGCCCCCTCCCCCCGCCCCCGTTTTATTACAGTTGTCAATATTTGAAATAAAACGGTGAACGTGCATAATACGAAATGAAAAAAAAATGTTCCACCGATTATTGTGAAAACGAATTATCTCGGCGTCACCTCCGGAATAAAAATTTACTTTTGCAAAAGCGTGAGCGCGTGACGAGTTTCGCACTTTGTTTCTTTTTCATTTCCGTTTTAATTAGTCATCCTTAGAAAATTAATTAAGCGGGCGCACTCGGTTTTGTTCTTGTTTTATTCACATTCAGTAAAAGGGGAGGAGGCTCAAGCGATGACAGTTCGCGAGATAAAAAATTAAATTTTTTACATTTATTTGCGCCGGTGCGGTGCGGCAAGGACTACAAACGTCAAGGTAATTTAATTAATTACGTCTTCGTTTGAGCGCTGCGGCAGGCGAACACTTCATTTCCTCGTTGTTAATTTCCTTATTAATAAATCACTTAACCGATGGAGATTTTTCGCGCAGCGAAACTTGCACTACTTGTTTAAAGCTCAAGCTCCTAGTGGTGCAATGCGACTGATTGTGAGGAATTAAATTTATCGCCGCAATAAACCGACTGATCTCTCTATTCTCCGATCAAGTAGGCTATTGGAAATAAACCTCGTTCACACCGAGATCATAATTCTAATGAGGCTTTCTAATAGAGGCGTGTGAAAAACGAAAATGCCGTGGTAATTGCGCGAGCTTTTTTCCGGCGCTTAACAATTAACGCTTCCCATTCGCGTTCGTTTAATGAACCTGTGAAACACAATTGAACTGCTGCTCGCTTGGAAAATTACGCGAGGAAAAGGGGTTGAAATGTGTATGTAAATTGTATTGCTGACAGTCGATAAAATATGCAACGGTAATCAAGTGACATCTAAAATAGACAGCAAGCGGAAATCGTTGACTTCTTCTACTGCCGACGCACAGTGGTCCAGAATGAATTTTTAGCGCGTCAAAAAGGGAATAATTTGACACTTTGAATAAACGTAAAAATAAAGAAAATCTTTCTATTAATGTAATGTCATGTCAGTTTCATATGTTTAGTAAACATATGATTTTATTTACGCTTCTGTGGCGCTGTCAAATCACCCTAAATTTTACAAGTATTAAAAGTGACTGAAAAACTAATTAGTTAAACATAAGTTTGAAAATATTTTAGCAAGTTTTGTTGGGTAAATTTGGTGAAATCTTGTTACTTTACATTTCTTTAAACAACTTCATTTAAAATCAATCGGATATAAATGTTTATTTACATATTTTTTTTTATTTCAAATTGTTGTATTAAATATCTACATTTTAAAATTTCAAAAGACAAGAAGTTTAAATAAGATCAAATAAGATGTTTTTACGAGTTATATAATAGTAGCTAGTAATTTATTTTAAAATAATTTTGCCCAATGAAGTGCTACTTTTTAAGATTTTTTCAAAATTCTCTCTACATGAGTAAATACTTATAGATAAGATAAGCGTTTGCTGGATACTTAACGTGAAAATTTTTAAAAATAACCAGTAGAATATCAATATATAATCATTTTTATGCAACATATAAAAAAATTGTGGTATAACCTATCCCAGTTCATTTTTTAAATAGAAAAATATATAAGGTAACAATCCAAAATCAGGCAAAAATTTTTATAGAAATAATTATATTCTGATATTATGTCATTGGTTTAGAAAATGTATTTTAAAGTACACAATTTTGTTATTTTCACCGTTTTAGAAACTTAGATGTAAAAAAATAATTTTGACGCGGTAGAATTTCATTCTGGACCACTGTGCGACGTTTCGTTCGCTTCTAACGACAAGCAGCAGCAACAGCCCCGAGGAAGTTCTACAATGAAAAACGAAACGTCGCGTCGGCAGTCAACTTAACGCAGTTCCAACCGGAAGCCAATTCAAATATGGACGACGCGACAGCCGCAGACACCTTCAAGTTAAATGTAAAAATACTGTAATGATTTGAATAAATTTTGAAATTATTATTAAATTTTATTTTAAGGCTTATCTCAGGTGGTAAATTCTTTTTTATATTAAGAAAGTCGAATCTTCTTATAATTGTTTGTATGTTATTTTATAATTTTATGTATAATCGGTTTAAATACTTTGATTACGATCCTTGCAAATCGTCTACACTTCATTTCTTTTATTGATACAGATTTTATTTGGATGTCAATTTGAATTGTCAATTAATTGTCAAAAAAAATTATTATTATGTTTTCTACTCACTGTATTTTCCTGGTAGGGTACTTCTTTTCCAATATTAAAAATTTAACACATGAAATTCCTAAAAGTTTAACTATTACAAACACGAACTGAAACAAGTAAATCTGAGAAATTAGAACTGTTGTTTGAACGATATAACAAATGAAACGTTTAATAAATTAAAAAAATCAAAATTATGTGTATAAGTTTTAAGGAGTGAATTTGTGGACAAGTTATCTTTGTGAAAGGCAAAAGTATTCTGAATTTTCTTTTTGCGAAATGTTTATTTACACTTGGATAAATAAACATGTATCCAACAATTATTATAGTCCTGGCTGGCTGTGGAATCAAACATAAATGTCGATTTTTACTTCATATCGTTGAATTGGCGTCTCAAATATTGACTGTTTGTTACAGTGCATTTTTCATTCCTGTTCTGAATACCCCCTGTATATGCATTGCCACCGTCCAGCCTTCATTTCTGTTCCGAACACGCCCTGTATATGCGAAATTCGACGTGTCGGATGATTCCTTGGACCGCGTCGTTGTACACATTGCAGTCAGTGTAGGAATACCCGTATTTCGCCGGCGTAATTTTTCTTAAACTTTCGTTTTAGCATATTTCTATTAACAGGACCTTCATTTATTTAAACAAATTCATTTTATATACGTAATCCATCCTTATTTGAGTTCAAAATCGCGTGTATGTGAGGAATTGAACGAATTATAACGAAGTTCTACTTCTGGACGCGTATCATGCGTGATCTTTGCCCTTTCAGCCGATTGGTTCCCACTGTTACTAAGAAGGTTCCCCGGAGGTAAGATTAGAAGGTGTCTCGCTTGTTTATAATCGTTCCTTGTTTGTCAAACGAGAAATGTTGCGCCATTGTCAGAACGAAACTTGCCGTCTCTTGGGTCACATTCTCTTTTCGTAAATATTTTTATTTGTGTGTGCCATTACATCGAAGGGATGTTAGTGCATTTCTACGGCTAATTGCCGACTCTGATTAGACCCAGTTGTGAGACAGGAAAAACCGCGTGTCCCGTGGTTTGTCCCAGCTTCGGTAACAGACCGAGGTAAGTTCTATACGCAGCAATTCTCGGTTTGACTTAGGTGTTCGTTTTATTTTATTGCTTATAGGCTTTTATCGTGAGCTTCTAGCAAGAGCTATCGTTAATCCTAGACTTTAATCTTGGACCTATATCAAGAGTTATTTCTCGTTGGGTGCATCGCGAATTACGGCGTTGGAAGTTCCCTCCCTCGCCCCTCTAGGCGGAAGCCGGCACACTACAAAGCGTCGCTGCGACATTGCCGCAAAAACACCGACAAACGAATCGGACATCAAAGGAATAAAGGTCGGAGCGTTATAATTTCTTTTCTTAGTTTTGAGCGATATTTCGCGGATTTAGTTTTTGATCCATTACTTTGATTTTGCCGCAATTAAACTTGCAACTTATTGCGTAACCGCCGGTGTAATTTAAATATGATAAAGTAGACGAGCGTTGACGCGCGCAAATAACCGGAGATTGCATTCTGTTGTATTCTGTTGCACTAGTTACGATTTGAATTATTTTAATATAGTTTAATGCGAAGTTCGGATCCGACCAAGTTGAATATGTTGTAAACGTTTGTGTTCCCCATATATTATTTATTTGTGTATATTCTTTTATGATTGTTGTTTGTGACTAAGTAAATTGACGTGTTCTGGATGTAACGGGTTTTCTTAATTTTCACCTTGTCCCCCTTTCAAAAAAAATTAAGTGGCGCCTATTTTCTTATGGGTTTTGGCCTTCGCGGTTTGGATTTGAACCCTCCCGTCCCACTGTAGCTGGCTGGCAACATTGGAGTAAAGTTTCACTCCAATGTAAAACTTCTGCCTATCTACGCAGGTAGGTAGCATGTTAAACAATAAATCAATGTTTCTTTACGTATTTAATGTTTTATTGCCATTTGAAACAATAATTAGTAAAAATGTTTGACTCCACAGCCACCCAGGACTGCAATAATTATTGGACACATGTTATTATTCACCACATCAACGTTCATCACCCTCTCTAAATTTATCATATTACCGTTTTTTTCCATACGTCATAATTTTGACTTTCTCATCTGACATTTTAAAAATATTTTAGAAGTTCTGCGTAGTTTATTTGGTTTCTGCTTTTGATCTCCTGTCTCCCACTTGTCCTTCGTCTCCCAAGTACACGATCCATCCCTTTCTACCGCTCCTGTGAGGTCTCATCGGTCAGTCACTCGCTGTCAAAGGACGTCCCATCCTTCCTGAACCCTGTCCGGCACATTCTTCAAAGGTTTGTTGATTTGATTTATATTTTTGAAAATTTGAAACTACATTTGCCTTCTGAATTTTACTTTATTACTCTTTTTTATATTCAATTTGGAAATTGACTTTGTACGATATTTTAATATTTTTATTTTCAGATGAGGGGTTGGGTGTTTATGTTCGTGAACGATTTATGAAAAATGATTGGAAGTTATTAAACCTTCAAAAATTTTGGATTCCTCTCCTTGTTGCTCCTTCCTTTATTACCCTCATTCAGGTATACTCTGTCCGGCGATAGATTGGAAAATTTCATATATCCTAACATATTAAAATACTCTAGAATCAGGTAGTATCGAGTGACCACATCATGCACTTGCGGTTGGTATAAATGTTGTAACGAGTGTTCAATTAAAAAAACGGTCTAGATGGCTATGAAATTAATCTGAACGTATAGCGTAGGGGTTCTTCATACGACTAGTGTCACCTGCATTTCTAACCTCACTTTAACTCAAAGAAAACATTTCCAAAATAAACATTTATTACTGAAACTTATAAAACTTTTTTACAACAATTATAATAAATACTGAAAGTGTCTACCTTTTTCTTGAAAACATTTCAAGGTTCTATGCTTAATTGCGTTCATCAAACTTTTTAAGACACGAGGAGATTCTTTCAGTTCTTGAATTTTATTAGCAATCCGCTATCTTAGGCCATTTAAATCAGCAACTGATGTGGTAAATATAGAGTTTTTTTTTATGTAAGGCCACAAGAAAACATCACAAACGGTTAAAAATCGCAGGACCTCGGAGATCAAGGAATTACAGTGTTCCGACCAATAATTCTGTTTCCAAAAACTTCTTCAAAGCACCTTGCTTCAGAATACGTCCAATTTCCATTAATATTCGCACAGAAATTTACAAAATATTTGCCAAAATATTCCAAAAAACTTGGAACAGCTTTCGAGTTTTGTTGACACAAGGTTAACCGCCGTCAACTTGTCAAAATTGAAATATAAATGAAGCTAACCACGACATACGTTCCTGACAACAAAAGCGTGTCACAGCCTACTTGACCGTTTTTTTTAATGAACGCTCGTTATATGCCCGCGAAGTAATACTCGATTCTAGTGTATTTGAATATGTTATCACATTAGAAATTTTCCAATCTATCGACGGACAGAGTATAATATCACAGCCATATGTTGGAAAAAATTCATGTATGTATGCTACTTGCTTTGGCTTATCTTTCATTTATTTTTTCTCTTTCGTTGTTTCTGTTTGTGAACCCTATATATGGGAAAAGAATAAACATAAAAATTTCCAGTACGTAAACACCCGGTATAATAGGCAATAATCAGCAGTGTAATCGCTCTTAAAATGTTTCAGTTAAAAAGTACAAATTCGAAAGAAAAATATTCATAGTAAAAACTCATACTTTTAGGCAATGTTTTACGTAATCACACTGTACATGGCGCCCGAAAAACGAGGATTTTAAACAAAAAAACAATATCAAATAAGTAAGCGTGAAAATTTAGAAATCTTTTCAAGTCAAAGGAATTTTAGAATCAAGCTTTGGAAAGAGAGGGTGAAATGAAATCTGAGATCAAAACAATAGAAGATCGTTTTCCAAGAAGAGATCCGGGCGGAAAATCGGAAGTTTCTAAAAACGTTCTGATGTCGAGAAGCAGAAAATGTGTGCAACCCAAAAAACCACGTAAAATTAAATTAAAATCTTAAATATTCGAAAGGGAGAGAGAAAGAGAAAAAAGAACAAAAGACCATCGATTTTCGAAACGAACTCAAAGAAACTGTGATCAAAATACCTCATAAAAAGTAGACTGAAGTGAAGAACAAAAAAAAAAGAAAGAATTCGGATGAATATTGATTGATAAGAACCAGAAATTTAATGAAAAAATTTAATATTGTGATGATCCGACACTTCTTGACGCCAGTCAGCCTCATGTGTCACAGCCGGCGCGCCTTAGTCTGGAAATTTCCCCGAGAATAAACACCCAGATATTCCGTTGCGTTCGCGGAATTTCGAGTAAATCAGCCCCGGATATAAAAAGCGAGCAACCGGTGAATGGGATAGTTCGCATTAGACTTTACAACTGTTCGCTCGGCTATCGAAATAAATAATGCAACTTTGTAAATAAAGTAGTGTTTTTATTATAAAGCGTTAAAATAAATTAGTTTATTAAGTATATCGTGTTCTGTTTTAAAATAAAAATTCATCGAACCTTAAAAACGTAACAATATTTTAAATAAACTTATCTGTACCTGTCTGAAAAATTAGTAAATACAGGGAAATACAAAAAATGTTTATTTCTAAATTTTACAAAACATAAGAAGTCAAAATTTGGCGTTAACCTCTTAGAATTCACAATAAAGCATGAACAATGAACTTCTACATAAATTATATTTAAAGAGAAAAGTAATAAATAATAAAATATCTTTTTTTTTTCATAAAAATTTCTACTTTTTATCAATCAACGTTTGCTGTAAAGTAGATCGTCTTTTGTTTTCGCTTATTTTAAATAAAAATATTTAAAATTTTTGCACAATTTCGTTCAAATTTGATTCGCCTCTTGTTTTTTCTGTTTTTCGAATACTTAAGACTTTGACTTAAAGAAATTTATCTGTAACTGAAAAATTAAAGAAGAAAGTAAATGAAAACAAACAGAATCGTAAAATATGTAATTTTTGCATCAGTTTAAGGTTTTTATTAATCAATAAAATGTTCCAACATTTTTGCACAATTTTATTCAAATTTGATTTGGTTTTTTTTCTGTCTTTCGAATATTTAACATTTTCACTTTACCAAAACAGTAAAATACGTAATTTCTGGTTTTTATTAATCAATATTTGCTATAAAGTGGATCGTCTTTTGTTTTCATCTTATTTTAAATAAAAATTCTTGAATTCAGATTTCTTTTCTGTAATTTGTGTTGAATTATCGTGATCAAATAAATGAATAGAGAACATGAAGAATACGCAGAATGCACAAACAATGAGATATTTCACGAACAAGATAAGAACAAGATAAGCAAAGAATAAAAGGCTCGATGCTTAACCTTTGAAAATCAAAGGGCTAACAGAAAGCAAAAGAAAACTGTAAATTTGTCAAGAAGAATTAACTAAAACAGAACTGAAACAAACGACGAATAAAATGCAGACTTTTAAATGAACAGGGGAGAAAATGAAGTAAAAATTGAAAATTAATTTCAAATTTCGCGCCGAAAGATAATTTGACTTAACGCACCATACTTTTAATTTCCTCTTAACACATAATTAAAGACGTATAAAGAAGTTCCAGAAAGAAATAAAAAAAAACAAGGACGTTCTTTAGCGCCTTCAATAATTTTTAAATATTTCAAATCTCGCGCCTAAAAAAATAGCTCGCAGTCCGATACGATTTACCCAGATGGCGCCACTCAATTTCTCCTTTTTTTTTTAATGACAACGTAAAGTATCATTTAATTTAATTTTGTTATACCTACAAAATGATTTTGATAAGAAAACGCAGACGAAACAAACAAAACGAAATCAATCAAATTACTTTTTTGAGTTTAAACTATTGCCATTGTGACAAATATAAGTCTGTAAAACTGTTGTCTTCCTTGTTGCACTTGCGACAATTGTATTTGTTATCTTTGTTTCTCACGAGAGGTATGGAACAGAGTGTTGATTTTAGTACCTTAAGTAGCTGCGACTACACACGAGTCGACTATCGATTTGTAGATGAACAGTTGCTCAACTCTTTACGTCTTTACTGTTGTTTCATCAAACTTGTCTGTATAATTAAACGAAAAATTAGAAAATAAATTTGTAGGGGAAATAAGTCAAAAAAAAAATCAGTAGACACAACATTCTGTTTCTCCAATCATATTTCTTTCTTATTCATTTTTATCCGAATTTTCTCTCAAATTGACTCCTTTATTTTCATCATCACTTACTTAAATGTTATCAATCAAACGAGGTCTTTCATTTTCTTTTTTTTTAGTTGAATCCTCCAGTACATTTTTTTTTCAATTTTAAAATCAGCCAGAACTAAAAAACTATAAATAGCGAACGACTGTGATTTAACAACAGATTATTGCAAGACTTTCTCTGCTATAAGATTTGTAAAACTTCCAATTGTTTCTTTGAAAACGAAAAACAAAAAACAAAAACAAAAAACAAGAAAGTAAAAATGTAAAAAAAAATTATTAGATATGATGATTGATTGATGATACAACTGAAATTTAAAAAAGTCGTGAAATCAATTCAGTATAAAGGCAATCGGATGCTGCAAGGTTTAATAAATGAGAAACTCAAAAAATGGGCAAAGAACAAAAAATAAATAAATAAAAATGTAATAAAGAGCTCAAAAATTATTGGGTTCACCTATCACAAGAAAAATTTTAACTCTGTTAATTTTAATATGAATAAGGCCCCATCTTTTCGCCTCCAATTAACTTTATCTGCCCATTAATTCCCATTGTTGCAATTGTGATCGGATTGGAAATTAATGGCCAGATAAAGTTAATTACGAGATGAAAAGACCGGGCCTTAGTTTAAGGGCCCGCGCAAACTGCAGACTTACTATCAGCCGATAGTTTATTCTGCATTAAGCTACGAGAAATGTGATACTTGGCTGTACATTAAATTATTAGAAGCCACGTAATCATACTTCTCGTAACTTGATTCAGAACAAACTATCGGCCGATAGAAAGTCTGTAGTGTGCGCGGGCTCTAAACCCAAAATTTATAATAATAATAATAATAATAATATTTATTTGAACCCTTTAGACAATACAATGTATTGGGTTAAGTCACCATGCATAACATTGAAATCACAATCAGTATTATTCGTCGGTTACAATATTAGTTACTAAACTAAGATAGCATAAAAATCACAGTCAGTAACTTTAACATTTTAAATCACTAATGACGATTTCAACAAAATTAACAACATTACAATGTTATAGGGCCGATATTTCACTTGTGGATTAACTTTAAGCTTCGTTTCATTCCCTTAGAAACAATTGTCTTAACTATTGCTTCTATGGGAATAAAACGAAGCTTAAAGTTAAACCATGACTGAAATATCGGCCTATAGTCATTAAATTATGATTGATCGGATGGATCACTGTACGTTTGATGGCTTTCTCAGGATAAATAATTAATTTATTATTACAGTGAAACGCCGACACTTATATTGAATTTACAAATTGTCTAATCAATTATAATTACAAATTTCAACGGACAAGAAAGTGCTTCAGTTACGACTACATATTTTAATAATGAGTCATAAACTTGAAGCTTCGAATTTTCTCTGATTTTTAAATGGGCATACACACGATCAAGTATGCCTTCGCGCCTAACTGAACGTTTTGAGGCTCGAAGGTAAGTGCGAATGTGTGTACGCTGAACTGATGGTGCGTTCCTGGCCTAAATGAATCTATCATACTTGCTCGCAGACTTGCCTCTCAAGCAAGTGCGAAGGCTTGCCTGACCGTGTGTATGCCCATTTAGATTTACACCGTCAGGAAACAAATACGGAATTTTTATTTATTTGTGCGTTTTTTGTCAACAAAATTCCAAAACCGTTTATGTCTTAAAGCTCAGTGATTTTTTTTTAGATTGGAAAATCCTGTTTTGCTCGAAACAAATTCATTAAGTTTTCATTTATTTGTGCTTCTCTTTAAGTAAAAACCAAAAACCACTGGATATACATTTAATACAGATCGTCACGCTGAGAATGATTTCCTAATAGTAATAATAATAATAAAAAAAGAGATTTTCACTTGGCGAGCCAATCGCTTCGCTTAAACACCAACAAAACCAATCAAAAACGCACGTAAAACGCTAATCAAGCGAAAGCATAACATCGCCGGCAGGGAAAAGCAAGAAGGACGACCCTAAATCCGCACCGATTATTTCATACCTGGAAACTTCGTGTAGCAGGTGGATATGGGGGGCAAGGTGCCAAGGGGAACTCGGAAGACCGCTATAGTGTCCCAGTAACCCACTTGGGCTGCTCTGGTGGCCGATAGACGAGCACTTCTTCAGTATCACTCCGGCTGGTCACCGAAAGCCTTAACAGCCGACGTCTTCGCAGTCTCGCCCACGCGGACGCGCGCCATCGAAAATTCCAGAAAAACACCCCGCGAAATTAATTAACCAGGCCAATCCACCTGTACTCGCAGATTAACCAGCGGAGTGCAGACCGAAACGGGTTCTTTACTTCAAGGAATTGCAAAAGAAAACCCAGACGTTAAGTTAATGATGGTGCGCGGATGCAGAAATGATTAGAAACGAGCCGGTTTGATAAGGAAGTTAATTCTGTAATTATCGTAGAGCGCCTAGGCAATATGAATTCTATAATCTTAAGTTTGTGCGTTTTCCAAACTGTGCTGTCTATTGACATAGAAGACGGAAGCAGTAGTCGAGGTGAGTGTAATTTATGTCGTTTACCTAGTTAAGTGCCTTTTATTACTCGTCGTTTTCTCTTCCACTTCGAAGATTATTTATTTCTCAAACGAATATAAAATCATCAAAAACATTGCGTGCCTCAATAATTACTTCCTCGATTACTAATGTGATATTCAACGAATTACTTTCTGTCTTTAGTTTCGCGATTTATTAAATGTACGCTTTATCTTTCTCCACTCTTGAAAAATTGCTTTTTGAAAATGTGTCTCAACGAAATATTTTAAACTAAGTTCAGAGTTCAAATTAAAAGACGTTTTTCCATTTAAAAATCAAGCAAGAAATTCGTTTGATAGAGAACTGAGATCAAGGCTGGGTTTCTCAGTCCTAGTTTAGCTTTAAACTCCTGTTTATTCCCATGGTAGCAATTATAAAAACAATTGTTCCTATGGAGATAAACAGGAGTTTAAAGTTAAACCAGGACTGAGAAACTCAGCCCAAGAGATGAACTGAGTTCACTTAAACTGAAGTTTAAACTAATTAGCCCTTAAGGCCATTGCTCAAACGTCGTTCACCTCTGATCTTGGTTCTTTCATTACGGTAGCATATGCCTTTTAAATGTTGCCATGGTAATAGAACTGAACCATGGTTCAAGCATCACAAAATCTATTAAGCGGACACTAAATCGCGCACTATACACTTAACGTTTCGCAGTCGTTCGACAGCTTCGTCAGAAGTGAAACATGGTTCAAGCATTTGCATAAACACAACTATACAGCAGGAGGTAGGACCTCTAGGTATGTTTTTGATTTTCAGAAATTGGGAAAATTTTTTGTATTCAGGTTCGCTAGAATTTTGCGTTTTGAATGATTTACGACGACAGAATCTACATAGAACATACATACAAGAATAATATATTGTAGACCGAGGCGGTAAAGTGCTTGTTTTCCAGGTCGAGAGAAGATATGGACAGGCGAGGCGAGAAGCCGAGCCTGGCCACACTTCTCGAGACCTCGAAAATTGCTTTACCGCCATGGTTTACATTTTTTTTTTTCCTACACAACATTATAATTAATTTTGTTAATATCACACACACGTTCTTTTTCTCGAAGTAAAAATATTAAAATTGAGTTACTATTAAAATTATTGTAGATGTTTTAAAACACAGTGTTACGTGTACTAGCATGGCCGAGTGGTCAAGCCGGTGGTTTAATAAACCAGTCTCTTCGGAGGCATGGGTTCGAATCCTACCGCTGCCGAGTTTTTTTTTTTTCTTGATAATTTTAATCCTTTTTAAAACCAAATACCAGTGGAATTAAATAAAAAAAGCTTTGTTAATTTTTTGATGTCGATGAGAGCGCATTCCTGAAATTATTGTCGCGCCACCTAGTGGTAAAGCCTCGTAAATTATTTTCTCGGCTAGGCATTTATGTTCATTTTGCTGGGCTAGCCGTGGAAACGTTCGCTTTCTCCTCTCTGATGAGCCGGTAAAATTGAATTTTCTACTAGTGTAGGAAAAAAAATTGTTTTATTAGAATAAAAGAATGTCCGATAGGTACAACCTCAATCAAAAGTAATGAAACGCTCAAAACCGAAACACTGTAGTCAGAGAGAGAAGATACTGAGTGAGATGAAGCCTTATGGCGAACGAATGTTTCCGAAGTCCTTCCGAACCCCACAACACGTTGCGCTCTCTCTACCTCGGCACCGTTGCACTCTGACTACAGCGTTTCGGTTTTTAAAATTTCATTACTTTTGATTGAGGCTGTACATAACCTCAAACGTCAAAAATTTTATAAAATGAAAATTAAGGTGAGCCAGGCACGTCTTGGAAATACAGTTAAATAAAATAATTGAAAAGTTTTGTGCCTGACGTCTGACAAATAACGTAACTACTAATATCAAAACTCTCCTTCATTGCTGCCAACCGATTTGTTATTCATAAATGAAATATTCAGGAAAACGTTACGCATTTGGTAAATGACAAACAGTAAAAAAGAATGTAAAATCAAAAAAGATCCACTCCATGGACATTATCATTAAAGATCAATTCCATGGACATTATCATTAAAGATCAATTCCATGGATATTATCATTATAGATCTCTTTAAAAATGGACGTTTTTGACAACATAACATAACCACAAATGCAAAATTTCATTGCTGCCAACCGTACTCGTCCATAAATGAAACAGTCGGGCAAAAATACGCATTTGGAAAACGTCAAAGTTTTTTTTATGTACAAGAGATGGCAAAAATAAAAAAAAATGAATGTCGCTTTTAAAGAAAGGAAAAATCATCATTTTTTTTTCATTTGGTCAAACAAATAAATTAATGTCTTTTATTTAACTCTCCTTCATTGCTGCCAACTGATTCGTTCATAAATGAAATATTCAGGAAAAAGTCACGCGTTTGGTAAATGACAAACAGTAACAAAAAAA
This sequence comes from Dorcus hopei, assembly GCA_033060865.1. Taxonomy (NCBI): domain Eukaryota; kingdom Metazoa; phylum Arthropoda; class Insecta; order Coleoptera; family Lucanidae; genus Dorcus; species Dorcus hopei. Next base: position 26,997,360 of record CM065426.1, read on the forward strand.
GATTCACTCCATGGACATTATCATTATAGATCTCTTTAAAAATGAACGTTTCTAGCAAAAAACGTAACCACAAATGTAAAAACCCTTTATCATTGCTGCTAACAGTACTTGTCCATAAATAAAACATTCGGAAAAAAATTACGCATTTGGAAAACGTCAAAGTTAATGTAAAATCAAGAGATGGCATAAAAATTTAATGTCGCTTTTAAAGAAAGGAAAAATAAACAAATGTCTTTTATTTAACTCTCCTTCATTGCTGCCAACCGATTCGTTCATAAATGAAATATTCAGGAAAAAGTTAAACGTTTGGTAAATGATAAACAGTAAAAAAAATGTAAAATCAAAAAAGATCAACTCCACGGACGTTATCATTAGAGATCGATTCCATGGACAATTATAGATCTCTGTAAAAATAAACATTTTTGACGAATAACATAACCACAAGTGCCTAAATCTACTTTCATTGCTGCCAACAGTGCTCGTCCGTGAATGAAATATTCGGGAAAAAATTACGCATTTGGAAAACGTAATTTTTTTTAATGTAAAATCAAGAGATGGTATAAAAATTAAAAAAAAAATGAATGTCGCTGTTAAGGAATGGAAATTTTTTTTTTCATTTACTCAAGCAAATGTCTTTTATTTTTTAAATTCTATTATGTGATAATTAAGATAAGTCAGGCACGTTTTATAAATACATACAGTTAAATGAAATAATACGAGAAGTTGTGCTTCTAACAAATAAACATAACCACAAATGTCAAAACCTTCCATTCATTGCTCTCAATCGTATTCGTTCATATATAGAGGTGGGCGATACGGGAAATTGTGTATCGAATTTCGATACGATTTCTGTATCGATACGTATCGATATATCGAATATCGATACGTATCGAGTATCGGCTACCGATACGTATCGATATGTATCGAAATATTGGATTGATATGTATCGATATATCGATACGTTTCGAAATATTGAGCAGACGTTTAAAACTTTGGTGCAAAAACCGGTTAAGACCAGTTTTTCATGTCTGGAGAAAATTGAAATAAACTAAATATCTTCTAAACGGTAAAATAAAATGAATTTAGTTTAAGGTTATTGCTTAAACTTATTATAAGAAATCGACAAATATCGATACGTATCGATATTTCGATACGTATCGATATTCGATATCCGATATTTCGATACGTATCGATATGCGATACGTCGATACAGCTGAAAATGTGTATCGATACAGCTGGCGTATCGATACGTATCGATATATCGATACATCGACCCAGCCCTATTCATATATGAAATATTCGGGAAAAAGTTACGCTTTTGGAAAGTGTCAAAAAGTTTCAAAAAAAAATTAAAATCAAGAAAGATCCACTCCATGGACATTATCATTAAAATTTCGTTCCATGGACATTATCATTAAAGTTTCGTTCCATGGACATTATCATTAAAGCTTCGTTCCATGGACATTATCATTAAAGTTTCGTTCCATGGACATTATCATTAATAAAGAGCCATTCCAGGGACATTACTTATCAATATAATCTCTTTAAAAATTAACGTTTGTGACAAACGACAGAATCTACATAGTGAGACTAAAATTAGAAAAAAAAAACCTTCCCAGATACCGTGCCTTTTCGATATGAAATAGAAATCTGTGATTTTCACAGTTGGAATCGTTGTTGTTCTTGGTCCTGCAAAAAGAGAGCTCACCGTGACTAATTGAATGGCAGAAACCACAATGCCCTATCTTCTCCTGTTTACGAAAAAATTGTACAATTTTGCTAGCTAAATTTTTACGAAAATTTTACACAATTACAAAAGTTTCAGATGTTTTCGTTTTTTAACAAAATTATCTTACAAGTAAGACGACCACCTAAAGTTCCTAGATTACCAAAGTACCGCGAACTTTCGCCATTTTGACTCCATTTTCTGGCGGCAAAATTTAAAATCCTCTAGATTTTTAAATTAGTTTTTAATAAAATTTAAAGTGATTTAAATAATTTCTTCTAAAATTAATATTACACAATTTTTTTTATATTTTACTGAATTCTTTACTTTGGTTATTTATTATTGTTTTTATAAAAGAAGTCATAAATAAAACGCGTCTGGCGTTGCATCATCCGACATAAAAAGCATAACTCCATCCTTTTTTCTTATTCACCGTTGACAAAGAAATAATACTGAAATATTTGCCGGTTGTAACTTCGGTGATTGATAACGCAGGGGTCTTCTCTTATGAAAACACTAATAATATAATTTTCAATGAAAAATAACGTATGTACAGTTGAAAAAAACTCTAGCATGCTTTGGAATGACAATGAAGGTATGAAGGTATGTCTTAGTACTCTTATTTTATTTACAACTGTCACTTGACACAGAAAATAACCTCGATTTTATATCATTGAAAAAATGCTTCTAAGCATCTTGGTAAAGAATACTTCCATACTCCATTGACCTGCTCTCCATTTCGAAAATAACATTCCAATAAATATGCTTTTTGTACACTTGTGTAAACCATGATGACTGAAGTTTAACACGAAAGTTAAAGTCACTGAGAAAGTGGACAATCAAGTCACATGTTAATTTTCCATGGATTGCTGCGAGTTTTTCTTCAACTGTACATACGTTATATTTTGCATATCATAAAAGAATTTAACATTCTATGTACAAGAAATCAAAAAAATTTGTACATATTTTCCTTTTGAATAAAATTGAATTCGTTTTTATTTGCAAAACAACATTCAATATTCTGTCATATATCCAAAATGACTGCAAAAATTCGATCAAAATGATGACTCCAAAACACCAATATAAACGGTGCTTCTTTTTTTAAATCAGATCGAAGTTGACCATGAAAATTTGATTGTGAACCATCATCAAAATGACAGCTGTTAATTGTCAACACTGCATCGGGAAATTGTCACCGGAATTCTTCAAATCAATTTTGAATTGGATACTGCTACTTACCATCAAAACCACGTTGTTCGAAAAGAACCAATTTCATTTTCCTTTAACTTAAATAAATTGACCTGACAGATAACGGACGCTTCAAAAATTGTGATGCATTCACAATAAACATCTTATCACCACCAACTGCGACGCCAAATTAGCTTCACCGGTATTTTGTTAAACTAGGGACTTTAATGGCCATTTGCACCAAACACTTAAGCTGAACTTAAATTTAAGTGGTGCTTATATGTGACATTCTAAGGCCGGGTATTTCAGTCACAGTTTATCTTTAATCTTCAGAGTTTATTCCCATGGTAACGATTATAAAAGCAATTGTTCCTATGGAAATAAACTGAAGACTAAAGTTAAACTGTAACTGAAATACCGAGCCTAAGGGCCGGTTTTTCGAACACAGTTTAACTTTAAACTTCAGTTTATTCCTATAGAAGCAATGGGAATAAACTGAAGATTAAAGTTAAACTGTGATCAAAAAACCGGGCCTAAGTGACTCTTAAAGTTAAGCTCAGCTTAAATGTTCGGTGCAAACGGCCATAAGACCAACGAATAAGTATACAGGGTGGTCCCGAAATAACGTGCCAAAAAGAAATTAGTTATAGGAGATGATGAGTAAAACTTATATACAAAAAAAAATTTCTAATAAAAGTCTTTTCGTTTTTGAGATAAATAATAATAATAATAATAATAATAATGCCTTTATTGTGTATGTATATGTAATTACAGAATTAGGAAAATGCATATAGACAAAGGCGAAGTCCAGCACTGCGCTGATAACGCTGGCTGCTCCACTTAACCTTTGTAAAACTTAACCTAAAAAACTTAAAATTACGAGGGAATAGAGAAAAGAAGAAGAAAAAGACAAGAATAAGACAAGAATGGAGGTAAAGATAGAGATAGAATCATCGAGTAAGAATGACAATATTATGTGTTAAAAAGAAACGAAAATGTGCGTTGAAACATGTGCTCAGCCCAAAACTGACATTCCTTTTTGAAGTAACGCGTATAATTTTTTCTTAAAATTACCGTACGATGTGTTCTCGAAAAGATTATAGAAACGATTGTAAATACTGTAAATGTTGTATCGAAAAGAACGTTTGGCAATTTCAGAAAAGTGGGAGGGTGGCGTCATTAATCCTTTGAATCTAAGATTCAGGTTATGCACATCGGTACGATATGATATTTTATTGTAAAGATACGGAGGACATCGTGTCTTCAGAATTTTGTAATACAAATTCGCTGCATACAGTTTACATGAGTTTTCCATGTTTAGCCAGCCAATTTCCTTCAACTTATAACTAACTCTTTCAAACTTACGCAAACCGAATATTAGTCTTATACAAGAGTTTTGCACTTTTGTAGTCTTGCAGCTGACGTTGCGTCTAAACATGGGCCATATGTTATATCACAATAACTTAATTTGGACAAAACAAAAGTATTGCATACATGAATTTTAACTTTTTCATTGAAAATATGTCTACAACTGAAAAGTAATTTAAGACCAAGGTATGCATTTCTGACAATGTAAGAGACATGTTCTCTGAACCTCAGATCGTTATCTACAAGTAAACCTAAATTTTTACGACGTTAACCGAGTCAAGCGCGAACCTTCAGTACAATATCCGCAGTTTCCGTAGCCACCTCCCTTAATTTCTTTTTGCCAAATATAATTAACTTCGACTTACCTGGATTCAATCGAAGACAGTGACTTTAGCAGTAACAGCTAATCTGGCTAAGTCATTATTGATTTCATTGCTTGCTTGTAACAATTGAGACAGGTGGAAAGATTTATAAATTTGCACGTCATCAGCGTAAAAGTGAAATTTACTGTTTTGAAAAGCTGTGTCAAAATTCAGAAACATATATGCTATACAGGAGGGGCTCAGAATTGACCCCTGAGGACACCTGTTTTAACTCCAAAATTGGATGCAATACCGGAATAGAAAACTGCTTGGTATCTATGAACCAGGTAATTCGAAATTAAAACCATAGCATTTTACAGAAAAACCTACATACTTCAAAAATCGAGATTAGCAAATGATGATTTACAGTATCAAAAAGCTCGAGAGAAATCCAATAGAACCAGAGTTGTAACATCACCGCGGTCTGTTGCAAATATAATATCATCTGTTATAAGAAAGCGCAGTACTGCAACTGTGACCGCGTCTAAAACCTGACTGTTCTACTGGTAGAATGTTATTATTTAGCACAAAATCACTCATTTGCTTCTCAATTAATTTTTTCAAACACCTTGGACAAAGCGGGCAACGCTAATTGGACGAAGATCAGTGTATGCCAAAGGATTATTAACTTTCGGTATCGGTGTGATGTAAGCACGCTTCCAACATTCAGGAAATACGCAATGTTTTATACAGAAATTAAAATGTGGACTACTATCTCCGACAGATAAAGGCAAGCATAATGAAATAACCGATATACTAAGTCCATCATATCCTATCGCCTTCGATTTTATACTTTCCATTACTCTCAAAACATCAGAGTCCGTAACTGGGAGAAACTTAAAATTCGAGGTGTTATCAGATTTCCTGTTATTTCGATAAAAAGTCACATAAAGGAGAAACATCCGTATCAGATGCGGGGATAGATTCAATAAAAAACTTATTAAGTTCATCGCGTTCAGATAAATGTGCCGGAAGAGAAGCCACTTTTCTGTGCAATACCCTAACTCTCTCAGATCCTTCCAAAATGATCTAGCGTTAGTAGTTCGGTATTGAGTCCTGAAGTAGGTTTTCTTTTCGCGCCTACAGGTTATAGTAGTTAAGTTACGCAAAGTTTTATAGTAAACCCAATCGTTTTGATTCCTTGTACGTTTAAATTTTTTGTAAGGCACGGTCTCGTAGATTCATCATAACTTTTAAATCATCTGTAATCCAAGGAGCAGGTGGCTTCGAGAATCGAGAAGTTACAAAAAGGTGCATGCATATCCAATAATAGAATTAAATTTTTTATTAAGAAAGTCTACTTTAAAATTGATATTATCTATGTCATAAATATTGCGCCAAGGGATTGCTCGCAAGTCGTCGTGAAAATGTTGGTAATTAAAGTTTCTAAAATTTCTATGTCCTAAAAGAAGGTAGGGGTTTATTGAAGTCTGCAGAAATTTCACAAAATACTAAATCGTGATCAGAGATATCATGCACAGGTAAGACGCCAGAGGTTAAAACAATTTGTACATTGGATGTGAAAATTAAGTCAATTAAAGTAGATGAATGTACAGTGGTTCGAGTCGGAGCGGTGATAATTTGTTTCAAGCCTACAGAATCACAAAGAGTAAGTAAGTTATTGACGTTGGTGTGTCCGTAATTTAATAAATCGATATTAAAATCGCCTAGACAAATTAAATCTGAACAGACAGGTAGGATATCTGACACAGATGTTTCAAATTCATTAAAAAAAATCATTAATATTACTATTAGGTGGTCTATATAGAACACCAAAGGCAAACTCTTTTCTTTTAAAAATAACTGAATTTTTTTTTGGAAATTTGCTATATGTTAATGAGTTTAGATGTTGCAGGTACCGTTGCTAAAAAAAATGCAAATATTGTTGCCATACAACCAGAATTACCTTCTCAATCCGATTAACAATAGCGTATAGCAAATTTTCAACAAATTTTCAATTATTTTTATCTCAAAAACGAAAAGACTTTCATTAGAAACATTTTTTGTATAAGATCATCATCTCCTATAACTGATTTCTTTTTGGCACTTTATTTCGGGACCACCCTGTATACTATCTCTCGAACTTTTTGGGAAGCTTTCTACTACAGTCTTTTGCAAAGGGTTGCATTTCTATGACAGGATGTCGCGAGGTTAAATTTTCAGAAAGAAAAATTGTTACATTTAAATTTGGCGCTAAAATGTAGCGGCGATTTACTGTCTAGTAATTTCGTTTTCGCACCGTGGCAACCCTGATGCCCCTTCTTTACATCGCTATGGGGGGAAAACCTGCGTACTGAGATCGTGAGCGCCTGATAGGTCATGAAGGCTCCATGTGACTTTCAGGCCGTCTGCCATTGGTAATTCCTATGCGTCGAGGCGACCTGCTTCATTTTGCAGCCTGGTCGCTCTCTCTTGTTGATCGAGCATTGTGCCGTAAGGACGTGTCTTTTCGCGTGTGATAAAATTAACGAGATTCCTTGCTCATTTGGAGAAGAAATCAATCGCAGCTTTGCTGGAAAATCATTCGACACTGCCGAACAACGATTGGAGGAAGCTTTAATCTCCGTACCAAGCCTGAGGCTCCAGTTCTCTCAGGCTTTTTCTACTTGGCTTTCCCTATTTGGGCGCAAGTTTCAGCGCAGGCTATTAGACCAGATCTTTTGGCCTAGTTCTCCGGGGGCGCTCCTGCCCATAGTCGTATCGAGATCCGATCGAGAAAACCTACTCAGCCATCTTGACGATCTGAGCGGGTCCAGTTCAGACCAGTTCGTCGACGCTTCCTGCGGTTGATAGGGGGCGTTACAATTCCCCATCGGCCTCTGCACTTCGATTGGCACCGCTGACTTTGACGTACGCCAGGATTCGCAGATTCAAGGTTAGGTTTTCAATTTAAACTGACATTTTACGGACCGATCGATGGTTAAATTTTACGTCTAGCTCGTGAGAAATAAACCGCGAGTACGAATTCCGAAGCACGAATTGCGCTGCGCTTACCTTATTTAATTTAAGCCTAAAATAAGCAGCCAATTGTAATTGTTTCGTAACAGTGTAGTGTTTTTACTTTTATTTGTGTAATAAATTGTGTTAACTTTAATTACGATTTTAATTTCTACTTTCATACACACAATGGGTAATAGTCTCGTCTCTATTTAGTGTGTTTCTTATTTCTGCACGACCTGGTCGATTGGAAACGTCGACCAGTCGAATTACGATTAGTTCTTTGTAAATTGTCTTCTGGCGCCCTTTATAAGTTTACCACCGTAGATAACCTGCCCCCATTTCCACTGTAGCTAGCAGGGGCACAGCTGATCTAAGTATCGGCAGACTTGTCACCTGGAACCGTGGTAAGTAGAGACAAGTAGATTTAATTTAAACTTGGGTGACAAAATCACTTCCAAAAAGACGTTCGTTTTCGAAAACAATAATGAACACAGAATTGTGAGTTTCCCTAATTCAACAACCCTTCACCGATTGAATTTTTTTCTTCTTCTTTTGGCGAAAAAAGACAAAACCTTCTTAATTTCCCATAAATGAGTCATATAGATCGATCTTAAGTAGATGAATTGAGTAACGAAAACCGTTTCGTTTCCTAGAAAATTGTAAATTACCGAAATTGCGCACCCGCCATCTCTTGATCGTTAGCGGAAGCAGATTTTCTATGACAAACTTCATTACAAAACCCTTGACATTTGAAAATGTCCCTTCCGAGAAAACGTTCGTTCTGATTCGTATCGTCCCTTCGCTTGTAAAGATGAGAGACCTTTCAAATAGAGAGTAGAATAATTTTACCGTAAATAATGGAGAGTGTGTGCCATCTCTTGATCGATTGGGGAAGCTTTTTGCAGCTAGTTTTTTATGAAGAATTTCATTATAATAAAGTCTTCAGGTGATTTTTATTGGAGATCGTAATAAAACTAAAATCAAAAAAGAATGTCCATTTTGGAAAACGACAATATCACGTTCCTTGGCTTCACAAAAATAATTTTCCCTCTATTTTTAGAGATCCTTGATAAACAGCGAACTAAGAAACTCGTTGTATTTTTTTTGCCACAAATGAACCATTTTTAGAACCGTACAATCAGACAAGACTAGAATAAACTTGAAAGCAGAACAAAGCCACAGCTTCTATCTTGTTCCGTTTTCTTTCCTGCAATTAATTGTTTTATTAGATTTTTGTGACTAATTCCGATGGGTAATGATTTATTAATAAAATGATAATAACAATACTTCAGGTTATTGGAAGTAGTGACTTTAGCTCGGCTATTATTAGTTTTGCTTCAAAAAACTTCTGAGTTCATTTTGCCCCGTACACGTTCGGAATTGTAAGCAGCAGTAAAATAATTACGAAGTCTTGGAACTGGCGCGTCGTCGCACGTGAATATTCCCCTTCAATCTCCCTCGAGTTTAATTACAAGATCACACACGTCTCATACTAACTAAGCTAGAACAGTCGGTAGGACAAGCAAACCAAAAAAGAAATCAAAGTATGACTTACATACTGTACCTTCGATCCAAATAAAACGTTCGAAAAAGTGGGTCAACAAGAATAAAATCGATGATATTTCGAAGTGTAGCATGTAACTCACCTTACGGTTAACGTGTATGTTTATTATCGGCGTGAAAAGTGTTTGAGCACACATGGGACGGACTTGCACCCAAAGGCAGATAATATGATATTAAGTTTGTTTTCTTTTTTTTTTCTTCTTCTTCTTCTGAGTCCGCGATTTCTTTCCATTTAGCGACGAGGCGAAATTAGCGGAGGAACGGTTAATTCTTAAATTGAATCAGGCTCGTACGGTATTCTCTTTAATTATATTATTCAAAACCAGTTTTGGCTTGTTCGATTCGTAAAGTTGCTGCTCATTTTATATAAAATAATTTCGCAAATACGTAGCGGCAAACAAGAATAAGTAAACACTAAAAACATGTACTTATACATATTGTAATGTTGTTTGGTTCTTTGCCCTTTACGTTGGGCGCGAATTTATTTTGAAATTCTTATCGTGTCCCACGTTGGGCGCCATTTTATGTGATGTTATTTGGTTCTTTGCCCCGCGTTGGGCGCCAAATTATATAATGACAACCTTGTTTATTTTGACAACTTGTTTATATTTTTCCACTTCTGACGAAGCTGTCGAACGATGGCGAAACGTGTTAGTGCGCATATTCAGTGTCCGTTTCAAAGAATTTGTGATACAATTTTCATCGGACAAGAACCTGCTTTAGTTGAGGAGGGAAATATAAATTTAATTAATTTTACCTAACACTACACAATTTGCCTCCCCAACATAAAGGGCAACAACCCATTAAAACATTACAATATAGACTTTGTTTCTGTTTAATTTTATTTACAGTTGGTTCTTGTCCGATGAAATTTGTATCACAAAATCTTTTAAGCGGACACTAAATCGCGCACTATACACTTAACGTTTCGCAGTCGTTCGACAGCTTCGTCAGATTAAAAAATAAATATAATTATATAAAAAAAAATCAAGTTACTTTTTCAGTTTCCGTTGACAACCTTGTTTATTTTGACAACATATTTTTCACTTCTGACGAAGCTGTCGAACGACTGCGAAACGTTAAGTGTATAGTGCGCGATTTAGTGTCCGCTTAAAAGATTTTGTGTTTAATTTTAGTCGTCTTTTTTTGTAAGATTCCTGAAGCGATTTGGAAAATTTTTAAAAAATAGTAGAGAAATGTTGCGCTGTTATTGTTAAGATTAAAATAAAAATTCTATTCTTGCAACATGACCCGTTCGCAATAAATGGGTTTAATGAGCCACGAGTTTCCTTCGACATGGAACTTTAGCTCGGGGCGCTTTATTAAAATCGTTTTTCCGCGGAAAATACATCGGAAAGCATAGAGAGTTGGTCGGGCGAAATTTCCTCGTCTGAAAAATGAAAAATGATTTGGACGAGTTCGTCGTCGTTAACTTATATCAGATACTGAAAGAGTCGTTTTATTTTTACTTTTTCCACTGAAACGTGCAGATAAAAACTAATTTATAAAATGCTTTAGTTGAGAGTTTTATAGTAAATGCAAAAAACTGCATCATAAGTATAAAACATTCTTTGGAGAAAGTCAAAAATGGTGGACGAATTTTCCATTAAATTATTTAAAAATGAAAAGTTTGTTTAATAATGCGGTTACTGTCTTCCTTTAAATTAAATTTTTTCCTGCATTTGTAGTTTTCAAAACAATTCCGAAAACGTTCAAACTTTAATACTTTTGACCTTAAATTTAATGTTTCGCGATCGTAAAATCGGGCATGAATATTTTAGACGAAATAAAAGTTTAATAGTAAAAACGCCGGTGTTTTACGGCGCACATCAAATTTTATTATGTCAGACAAAACGTTTGCGCCCGGAATTTACATTCAAACTACACCGGAAGTTTCCGGACTCATCGCCGGTCAAGAAAATAAATTAAAATTTGCGACGAATTAGCTTCGGCGAACAATTTCCAGTATTTCGCTTTAAAACCCGTCCGAAAAATGTGTTTCCGGAATTAGTCGAGGATTTATGTTTCATTTTGCGCTAGCCCGGAGTCGGTCACAGTCGCAAACAACGCAAAAAAGCTTCTACAAGTACATGTAGAAACTTGATATAATATTAAAAGACTTTTTCATGAAAAATGAAATGTACGTTTAATTAGTCAATTGGTTTTTCTGAAACTTTCAGGAAAAATAAAACAGCTTTCCTTATTACGTCAACAACATCACGTCAATCTTCGAAGCACGTCTGGGGGCGCCTTTGTTTAAATTACACTTACACATATACTATTGTTTCGGAACACAAATTAATGCAACAATTTAACTTTCTCAATTTAGTAAGTTTATAATTACTAACTCGCATTACAGTCTGCTTTGTAAGTTTAATCTAAAACCTTAACTTCTTTTTTCACGGTCTACCTTAAACTTTCCATACTACAGGATAATAATAATTCGTCTTTCTTTTGCAAACAATAATGCAAAAATATGTCGTAGAGAATTGATTTACTTCTGTGATGAGATAGGTAACTTTCTGAACAAATATTTAATCAAACATCTCTCATCAGATTTACAATTAGGTCTCCGGACGCCTTCTACGTCGTTCCGGATTACAAATTAATTAACTTTGGAGCTTTAGCTTCACAACTTCACCAACTTTTCAACTATTAATTAAATTAACGTCTAGGCGGTAATTTGCCTCCATAAAACTGATTTTTGCGCAATTTACTTGTGAAAAGAAAAACAGGTACACCTCGCAGTTTAGAATGCGTGTCATGCAAGTTTTGTGTCACGAATTCAGATGATTCACGTCGAAAAACTTTGTCGGTCCAGTTTTGTGTCGCTTAAAAATTACGCAGAACGAATGCATAATTGGCCCGAAATTAATTTACGACCGCCAAACCCGAGTGAAAGCTCGAAAAAATCGTGTTTTAATTAGCTGGAAAAGACCCATTCAAAATCATAATTTAACGTTTGGATGTGCGTGATGCCCGACAGTGCGCAATTATAGTGCTACTACGATCAATAATGTGATGCCCCTGAATTTTAATTGGCCCGCACGTTAATCAAATTGTGCAATATTCAAACTGATTATGGCTGCAAACGCAATTAATTGCAAGTGTTAATCATTTAACAGTGTTCATGCATAAAGGCCGATGTTCGTAAATCATTCTATTTTGGCGTACATTTCTGCATACCGTAATGCAATCAGTCATGTAAGCATTTAATCCAAATTTTGTAAAGGCCGCTTTACACGTATGCAATGCAATGCAATGAAAATTGCACATTTGCTGGCGGCTTTATATTTAAGCAATTTCTGAATATTTGCAATGAAAGGTATTGTCGCGAAGCCGGGGGTTCACCATGTCGCGAAGGGCCTCCACCATGTCACGAAGGTGGTCCTGAGGCCTTCGTGGTTGATTGGGGTGCGTAGGTTTATCAGAGGGTAGAGTTTTAAGACAATGATTTAAAAAAATTAATACCTCTTTATTACGTTAATAATTAATTTAGTTGAGGGTGGTCTGTCCGATAATCGGGGATGCGGTCCTGGGTCGTTCGCGGCGACTGGGGTTGTTGATTCGTTTAAGATGGGACAGCGTGCGTCGTTTTCTTAGCCGGGGGAAGACTGCGGAGCTCGAAGCCGTTCCGTGACTGGAGTGATTGGTCAAGATCGGTCCTCGGAGGCAACGTTCCTTGGCTGGAGTGGAGCGCGACACGTCCTTGCTCAGTCTAGGGGTGATTGGGTTGGAACAGCGTGGCCAGGGCAGGCTCCGGTGGCGTCTTCTCTTGGACAGCTGGCGAGGGAGATGGTCCTCGTTCTCTTAGGACGGGGTTCGGCAATGTTGTCGGCGGCAGTTGCAATGATGTGGCTGCAGCGACGCTGATGTGGGCGGCTGCGACGCTGATGTGGGGCGGCGGCGGCGGCGACGGTGATGTTGGAGGTCCCCTCGTTGAGTTGGCACTAGTGCCCACTGAGTCGGTCCTGTGGCTCGACTGCCTTCCCAATTTGGGCCCGCACTTTAAATACACGCTTTTTGCCTACTCGAGCGTTGCATTTTTTCGTCACCTGCCCTGTGTCTCTTTGCATCATTCGTATACGCGCGTGGCCCCGTTTGTAGCAAATCCGCTGATATGTTACTATGAAATGTGAATCTTACGTTATATCGGTTACCTCCTTATTGTGTTTATATTTCGACGCGGTCGCAATTTGCCCTCGATTACACAAGTTCGTGTTTAAATACTTTTTATATTTTTTATTCGCGGAAACAAAAAAAATCCCATCGTGGATTTTAGAAAATTCCCCTCGTGACATTTTTGTAGGTAAATATTTACGATGTCTTATAATTACTGTTCACACACGTTTGCCGATGAGCTTGCGAACAATAAAAATTGCGTCTTGCTGCAAGGAAAGTTGCGTCCTGTAAAGTGGCCTTTAAGCGATTAAATTGCCGAATTAAACAAGAAAAAATTAATCTTGCGATTGTAAGGATGACGTCTGGTGACTCTTCTCTCCCTACTTGATCGAGTAAGTGGAGATTTTCCTTTTTTAGGAAAATAGACGACGGGGAAGATTATAGCTTCCATTCTCCGCCAGTGAACGCGATTTATTTCACATCTACATAAAGCAAATCTTCTCGCTCTTCTTTCCTGATAAAAGTTGATGACATTTTTCTGGTAAAACATAAACCGTGGAGGAAATGATTGTTTCCATTTCGGATTTTCAGTTTCCCACCAAGGAGCTACATGCAAATTATCTTCATTTGATGAATTAAGAATGGTCACAATGACAATCTTTCGATTGTCTGTGATTCTTCTCTCTTTCTCTCTTATTGCGCGCAAGAGTAAGTGCAGGATTCTTTTTATAGAAAAATACAAACTATGGAGAAAATTATAGCATCAATTCTCCTCCCTATATTCCTTTCTTTTTCCTGAAAAAGTCGACGAAATTTTTCTCGAAAAATACACACCGTGGAGAAAATTATTGTTTTCATTTAGAACTTTCTGTTTTCCACCAATGAGCTACGTACAAACTCAGGTTATTTTTATTTGACGAGTTAAAGAGGCCACAAATAAGAGTAATCTTATTTTTCTCTGCTTCTCTGCTTATACTTACGTCTTCTTCTTTCTTCACAGAGTAAGCGGTTTTTATTAATTGCTAAAAGAGGAAAGGTTCTAACCCCTGAAACCTCTTAATCTAAAAACGGCCGCAATTGTAGGTAAATAGTTTTATTATTGAATTGCTGGCACGACAAAATCTATTAAAAATTATAATCGTGCGCGCCATCTGTTAGCCACTTACGGAAACAATTCCGTTGTAGATAATTTCATTTGCTTATAAGGACGACTTTCCAAAAAAAAATGACTGTCACTGTCACAACTGTCACAAAAAAAGGACGAATCACAATTGGGGAATCTGAAACAACTGCTTTATAGCCATCGTTAAGTTCCTAAAGGAACTGGTGGCGCCATCTGTTAGCAAACGATTCAATTTAATTTGTTAAAGACTGATTTCGTAAAGAAAATTAAATTATATCTTTGCGGATACAGTTTATTAACAGTTATTTTGTCATCATTGTTAGGCTCGTGAAGGAACTAGTGGCGCCATCTCTTGGCTTAATTTGTTCTATTTTTCTCTCATAAACAGAAAACAAACTCTCAACGAACAAAAGAGTATAAACCGTGAAAATATAAAAATATAGAACACAAACGCTTACAAACAAATACGCGTTACAGTGCGCCATTTAGAACGCCATCTGTTGACCGTTGATAACTTCATCCGCTTAGAAGCGAGCGAGTTCCGTGAAGAAATTAAAATTAAACCTATGCGAAGACATGGAAACAGCTGCTTTTATTTTATAGTCATTGTTAAGTTCCTAAAGGAACGGATGGCGCCATCTCTTAGCAACCAATTCAAGTTAATTTGTTCTATTTTGATCTCGTGAAACAAAAAACCGACTTTCTCCAAGAAAATGTGAGACTGTGAAAACGTCAAACACAGTTTTCGCAAAAAAAAGACGAATCAGAATTTAGAATTGAGTAATTAACCATCTTTTAACCACTTAGGCCCGATTGTACAATCATGGTTTAACTTTAAACTTCGTTTAATTTCTATGGATACAATTGTCTTTACAACTGATGCTATGGGAATAAAGCGAAGTTTAAAGTTAAACCATGATTGTACAATCGGGCCTTACGGAAACAATTCTGTCGTAACTTTATGCAATAAATAATTAATAAACCTTCGGCAAATACAATTCCCTAGAAGAGAACATTAAGGGTGGGTTTACAGAAAGGAAATCAAATATTTAATTAAGATTAACCATGTGATTGAGATTAAAATTAGCGTTGCCTTAGTTTGACATGGCAACACTCAATCAAATAGTTAATCGTAATTATATATGTGATTTCCTTTCTGTAAACCCACCCTTAGTTTATAAATCCCACAAACAGGGACCGTAAAAAGAGGATAACATGCGAGTCACGGAGGATTTTAATTAATAATACAAGTACCAGGCTTAGCTTTTTAAATAAATGTAATACACAGAATAAAATAAAATTAAAATACGTCCTTCTGTTGATTTTCATGGCAGTCCTGTAAACTGCGCTATTTTTATATCGATTTTATAGGAGCCATGCTTAAAAAAAAACTCTTATAACTAATGTCTCCAAATAAAAGGTCCGCTTGCCCGCCCAGTTATACAGGGTGTTAGGTAATTGACTGGACACCTTCAAACCACGTATTGAGAACACTCTGTAGAGTAAAAAAGCCTTTACATTCGAGGGTGTTGTGGCTTTCGTTTTCCGGGGAAAAATTCAAACAAAAATCGATAAAAATTGTTTGGAAACCACTGATTTTCTTATTTACTGTTACACCCACGTGCCGAACGCCATCCGGGCGGGCGATCCCTTACCATAAATTCCCAGATGGTTTATTGTTTTACGACAAGTAACGCACGTTCAGTGTCTCAACAGATTTCGGAGTGTAAAGGTCAGTGCTAGGTCAGGGTCAGCTTACACAAATAACGAAATTGTTGACATTATTCTAACGTACGGAGAATGCACGTGCAATAGTGCGTAGATATCGGTGGCGGTATCCCCTGCGTCGTACATCGAATCGTCAAACAATTATTGAAATTGTGCAACGGGCAACATAGGCGCTCGCTACGCAAGTACCAGCTGTTCTCACTAGTTGGCTCTTTTTGCATTTTTTCAAAATATCCCGAATATCCATCATGTCTAGGTACTTTCTGATCCCATTTGACACCCTTAATCTACAGTTTTAATTTGTCCAAGCAATAACCTAACACCCTGTATATTACTCACTGCTCGAGCTGATGCGCTGTAAATCGCAATCAGTCGACTGGCCAAGCGTCCAGTGCCGTTGACGGTTATGTGATTCATAGGTATAAAGTCTTTTATTTAAACGAATGTTTTGGTTTTTTTTTTTTAGTTATATCCCATCGTCAAAAATACAGCGACTAACAAACTAAAATGTGACAAAGTTGATCAAAATATTCTCGCTATATCGAAGAAAATAATGATACTTGCAACTCCGCAGTTCAATCGGTGCTATGCGCGCATCGTAGCGCCTATGCATTCGGGCCTATTTGTCGGAGACTTTACTTATAACCGATTAAAAAATTTCCAATTTGATTCAAACTAACGATGATGATGATATGCGGTTTCCACGGCGTAGTCGATACACGTACAACTTGCTGATTCTATGAGAAATCATCCTATAACTTGTTTAGATATATCGAGATATTAAAAAAAAAAACTCATCAAAGCAGGCCGAGGAGAAAGTCAGCTATATTTTTGTAAAGTAAACTTCTGTAAAGTCCTCACGTGCATCCTTCATTAAATACATATTGCGGTGTTTATAAGCAGAACGAGAGATTTTTTCAATTTTTTCATAAAGAAATAATTTGTAAATAATAAAGAAAAATTTAGAGTAATGTATTATTTATGTTTTACAGGATTTGTTTGCATAATTATTAAATTCAAGTGTGTTTTTCAGATATATTAAGTTTATGTAAATACATATTTATAGAAAAAGGCGATTTTAAATTACATGTATATTATAAATAAATTATTTAGAATTTTTCAAATGTGAATACGTAATATTTAAGCTCAGAATTGTAATAATTAGAAAAATTGATTAATAATGTCAAGAAGACCCGACGTTTGAAGGAAACTGTAAGCGGCAGTGCGAGTATTGAATCAATGAGGGCGCCGCGTGAGCTATTGTAAATTAGAACGACCGGCACAAGTATCATTAACCTTGCCTCCGCTTCAGACGTGGATTCAAGTTAGGATCAAATATCAACTCGGATCTAACGTAAGTAATCGCTGGTTTTGCGAAAAACCACGCGAACAAATAAAACTTCGACTCTCTGAACTCGTTTACGATAGGTATTTGTTTGTACGAGTATTCAGAATTTGAAATAAATAAATAAACCGTCGTTTCTGTCACCTTCTACGAGCATTTTTCTTTATTTACACACACACACACACGACATGTACACTGACGCAGATAATTTTGAATGTGAAGGCTCGCTACATCCAAAATTCTTCACGTAACAAATACACTGCACGAAAAAAAATCCAGCCTACGAGATACACTGAAAAATACATCAGAGGACCAGGAGCCGTCACCGACATCAACAAAATAAGAATAGCAATAAACAAATAAGATTTTAACTATAAACAAAACAAAGATTTACAAAAATTACCCTGAGAAAAGCAACGAACGCAAAACTTTGCAAAAGATTCCAAATAACACAGCATAAAATTGACTCCCAAAACGTGGAAACAAAGACATTTATGCTAAAATCTGAAAGAGTCCCATAAAATTGGCTTCACCCAACGTGGGGCCATAACATAGCAATATGTATACCCAATTTCCATTAGCTTTCCTACCATTTCTAAAATAAACTTCACCTGAAAGACGCTTTTGTTCTTCAGGAAACGTACATTAAAACGTCTTCACGAATTCTGACTCTGTCACATAGATTAGCCTCGACGTGACTCCTATATCCATCTTTCTCGTTCGTGGCCAGCTTTAATGACGGTTTTCTTGAATGTCTTATTATAGTCAATCAATACAATATTGGCGCAGCCAGTAGGATTGGCTGAGTTAGCTTCGAATTACATGTTATTAAAAAAATTATCATAAGGCGTTGAATTTGGAATTTTCGACAAGTTTTACTTATTTCAACCATTTCGCTGCGACTCTAGAATTTTTTGTGCTAAAAATACTATTTTCTCAGAAAATTTTCAAAGCTTGTTGTCATGCCCAAATCGTGCTAATCGTTTCGTGAATAGTGTTCAGTTTTAGAATATGTCGTTCACGTTTTAGAACATGCAGGTGTTAACGTTTAGGGTTAATCATGTTATTTGATGTTCACGTTACAGAGACTATAATGTATAATAATCTCAAAATAACAACACTTGTATTTCCGATATACTCTCGCGCACAGATTTGACTCATTAGGGGTGAAAGAGTTAAGAACATTTTGAAATTATCGAAAATAAATCGAATCGGAGCTTCTTTTAATTGTTGCTAAATTTTACGCAGTTATTCCGACCTTCTGAATCAATAGAGATTGAGAGGACGTTTTCTTTTGTCAATAAGGCCCGGTATTTCAATCATAAGTTAAATTCTTGGATAATTAAATCATAATCCAAATACTTAAAATATCGTTGAAAAACTTGGAGGTATTTTGTTGAATTCGCATCTCTTTCCAGATTTAATAATCCGCTGTCTGTAGATTAAATTTTCTGATTAAATAAAATGAGTTAACCTTAACGTGTCACTGAAATACGCCTAAACCAACACTTAACTAACTAGAATTATTTGGGGAGGGCCTAAGTCGATTATTACTAAATCCATTAATCGATTTCTTCAAAAAAGGTACCGAAATCCATCTCGATTAAGAAGTTGAGAATTTAACTGTGAACCAAAATAATCGTTTAACTGTCATCAAACTTCAGGAAAAAAAAGCAAAATCAGTCGAAAATAAAACACACTTCTTGCTACGTCACTGTCAAATTTGTTTTCTTTTATCAATACGTCGATTATTTATTATTGAATCCGTTAAACGATTTCATCAAAAAAGAGATCGATTAAGTCGATTTTTCAATTATGAAATCAAGTGTTGATCTGCGAAATAGGTTTAGCCGTCAATCGTTAACACCTCTGGGGAAAAAAAATGCAAAGTGAGTCGAAAACAAAACGGTACATCGACGACATGTGTCGAGGCGCGTGCAACAAAACGACGTCCTCATAACTGTCTCCTGCAGAGGTGAACGTCTGTTCCGTTTGCTCGTTGATCGCGATGTTGCCTGCCGCAGTCGCGAAATCGAAAGTTTACCTAAACTGAAATGTTGTGCTACAATTCCACTTACTTAGGCCTCTGCCTCGTAGAATTCTACTGACTCCGACCTTTTTTCGCATAATTCTCCCAGAGAGAAAGCTAAGCGATTTAACATAAACAGTTCTTCATAGTTTCAAGTATGATTAAGGTTCTGACAATGTTAAATTGAATTGATTAGGAACTGAGGAGGGGAAAGTCGATTACTTGTTTTAAAAATCCAAATTGCATTGGTTATTGGAATCATCGTATCGGTGATGATGTTATTTCGACTTTCTAAACGATTTGGTTCAGTCTAAAATGTATAAAACCGCCTAACATTAGTTAATGATTAAAATTAATTTATTTAATTTCGTGCTAACGAAAAGTACACTGACGAACTAAAAAATTGAAACTCATTCAACGACTTCTTAAACTAATCGGACGTCTTCAACGAGGCAATAAAGAAACAAACTTTCTATCCATCGGCCGGCCTCGGAAAGAAAATTGCTAACCCACAAAGACAGCGTGGAGAGTAATCGTGCCCAAACAGAAACAGACGCCATTAAGCAGGCAATAAAATGCGCGGTCGTGACTGGGTAAGGTTGTTGCAAGCAATGTTAAGGTCGGCAATGGTTTAAAGTTGTCGAGGCTCGGTGCACAGGCAGACTGACCTGGTGGCACACATTATATTCGACGTCGGTTAACGGGCGCCTACTTCTAAAAGTATCAGCGACTTGACGTGAAACATACAAGAAACATTACATACTTACAAGCACTTGAAGACTGCTTGACGTACACCAACAGTTAACCAAAAAAAGTATCTTCGGTACTCCACCGAAGAGAGTCTTTTTTTCTGTTAGAAAAATAAGTTTTCTCATACTCCACGTATCACATCTAGAATTTGTACATATACGAAAAAAATTCTTGGCATTTCTTGAAGAGATTGAAAAAAAACGTAAAGGTAACTATGACACGGAAGTGATCAATTTACAATTCTGAAAAGTAACGAAAAAAGACTCACATTTTACATTTAATATGGTTGGAGCACTACATCATTACAGCAGAAAATAAATTAATTTCAACAAACCACAATTTATGTCACTTTAATGACCAACGCCACACGAATTTAACGCTGCAGGGATTTCAGGTCAATTAATCTAAATCTAAACGGTGGCACCGAAAAAAAGAGCCTTTATTTTCTCGTGTTTATTATAATCATTATTTATAGAGAGATTTGGAAGCGGCAGTGAAACTCTTTGGGTCAGCGAAACAAGGAGGTTACCTAAAACGATTTCATTAATATAGTCATTTTTAGAGAGTTTTCGAAACTACTATGAATTAGGTGACAAATATAAAATAACTTCTCTTTCCGCCTCAGTTGTATTTTGCAAATAATTTTTTTTTGTCCTGAAAAAGTTTACCCTGTCGCTAATACGCCCTTTCTCTTTAGATGACGCAGAAAGATAAAAGAAATGCGACCATATTAGGAAGTAGTTGATAATTTGAACTTTCCCAAAAATGTTTAAAAGAAAGAAATTGCTGTTTATTAAATTAAAAGAAGAGGTTCGTGAGCCAAGAAGAATAAACGTCTTCTTTAGGTAGAATTGTTGCAGTTGTCCACAATTTTTTTATGAAAGAAAAATTATTGTAGTACAAGCACAGGCTTAACCATTATATCATTTGTTGCATTGCATTTTAATCGTAATTGAAAGCAAAGGCGACCGGAACTGAAGTAAACACGTTTCGAAATTTCCCAAGCAATTTCCGGGTTGAGCTAAGTTGATTAAAATCATGTTTGTTTAAAACCAAGCGATTTTTAGTTTTAAAAATAATGACTTTTAAACAAATAAAAAAATTCTCATTAAATAAACAAAACTACTTAAATTTAATCATCCGTTAAAAGTAAACGTTTCTATGGTTACATGTGTTGAAGGTATAGGAATGATTATTCTTAATCGATGATTAAAGTTAAATGACGTTTGTGAAATCCAGCATAAGACATTTGAGAAGTTTAGCGGTCATGAAGTTTATTTAAGATGAAAGACGAAACGTCGTCAAAAGAAGAATCAGTAGCTCGATTCAACCAAAAACCCTTTTGAGATGGACAATGGCCGCCGAAATTTTCAAACTAATGTTTTTCTTTTTAGTTCAGAAGTTTTTACTTTAAGCATTTCTTCGAAGAAGAAAAAGGTCTTCGTGAAGGGACAGCAGCAAGAAAATCCGCAGTTGTAGTTGCAAAGAAAAGCAGCAGTGGCCCTGAAGCTTTTCTGTAATAAAAGACGAAACGTCGGCAAAAGAAGCATCAGTGACGCAACTCAACTGAAAACTCAAAAAAAGAAGCAAAGCAAAACTGATTCCCAATCCAGTTTTTTGTTGCATTTAAGTTTAATAAATTTAAACACGATTTTTTAGTTATACTTTTCATTTTTTTATATATTTTTAATTCAACTTTTCTCTAAAAAGAATTTGATTATATCTTTGCCCCTGTCCATGTCCCTTTCTTCAATTATTTTTGCAGCAATGTCATCGCAATGCGCAATTTTTGACGTATAATAAAATAAAGACGATCGACAAATAAATCCAAAAAAAAATAATATAAATAAGTAATAATAAAAAAATCTCTTCGAATAAATAAAACTGGTTCGACTTTCTAAAATTAAAATGTATTTTGACAATTGTGCATTTTTGAATGTAAAATAAAACAAAAGACTATCGAGAAATACAGAGAATTTATAAAATTTAGAAAAAAATAACGTAAAAATAAAAACAATTCGCATTAAATAAACAAACTAAATAAATTTTCTGAAGTTAAGATGTATTTTAAGAATTTGATAATTGTGCAATTTTGGATATAAAATAAAACAAAAGACAATCAGAAATAAAGAAAATTAAAACAAAAAAATAACAAAACTTGTTCGACTTTCTGAAATTAAGATTTGATAATTATGCAATTTTTGACATAAACTAAAACAAAGACGATCGAAAAGTAAAGAAAATTTATAAAATTTAGAGAAAAAAATTACATAAAACTTTTTAAAATTCGCATTAAATAAAGAAAACTACTTCGATTTTCTGAAATTAAGATGTATTTTAAGAATTTGATAATTGTGCAATTTTTGACGTAAAGTAAAACAAGAGACGATCGATAAATAAATCAAGAAAATTTATAAAATTAAAAAAATTAAGTAATGTAAATAATTAATAATGAAAAAATTCTTTTCAAATAAATAAAACTGGTTTGACTTTCTAAAATTAATATACAGGGTGTTCTTCAAGTTCGTACAAAAAAATTTATGGCGTATTTGGTAACAGATATTCTCACGAATGCACCAAAATTAAAACGAAAAAAAATCAAAAAATCCATACTGACACCCGGCAATTACTTGTGAAATGTTTAGAACCGCTATATGCAACGGACGGTGACCTTCACTCACAGTAAGAAGTCCCCCCCCCTGCGCGAAACGTAAACATACCGATTAAAGTGCCGTTAACATACCTGCCCACAGATTCATCGAAAAGCGTTGTTGAAAACTACGGTGCCGCATTGCATGAGGATTTTCTTCTGCCCACACATGCATGTTGTGAAAATTAAACATACCATCCCTTGTAAACATTGATTCGTCGGTGAAGAGAATGTTATTAACAAAGTACGGATTGTCTCTCTGTTTCGGGAGTAACCACCGACAAAATCGCATGCGTTGGAGGTAATATGCGGGCATCAGAGCTTGCACTCTTTGAAAATCGAACGGGTGTAATTTTCCTCACGAATAATTCGCCAAACAACAAATTTTCCGCATCCCTTGCTCGCTGCACAACTGACACAAAGGATCTGCTATTTGGCAAAGGGCGATCTGGGTAACGCTGTGCATACAAACGTCTTGCAGCCAACCAACGCATTTTGACCATATTCGCCGTAAATTAAAATCATGTCCACAATAACACTATTAAAAAATTCGGCCACGTTTTCAACACTCTTATCTGCGACGAGGTGCAATGAGAACTGACCCACTTAAACAGCCGACGCTGACACGTATACTTCTCCGATTACATAATTACGTAATAAAAATAAGCCAGGGACTATCAAACTATAATATTTAGAAATCAATTGTTATACAAAAACTGCTTCATTCTATCACTTTTAATGTCAACTTTCACTGGTTTCATTTTTTGTACGAAATTAAAAAACAGCCTGTATATTTTAAGACATTTGACAATTGTGCTATTTTTGATGTAAAATAAAACAAAAGATGATCGACAAATAAAGGAAATAACATATAAATAAAAAACTCTCAATAAATAAACAAAATTGGTTCGACTTTCTAAAATTAAGATTTGACAATTGTGCAATTTTTAACGTTAAATAAAACAAAAGACGATCGTGAAATAAGGAAAATTTATAAAATGTTAGAAAATAATAACATAAACATTTTAAAAAATCGTATTAAATAAACAAAACTAGCTTGACGTGTTTGCGAAGCCACATAAAAGGACAAAGTGTGACAATGTCCAATCCTTTGCAATTGTTATTGGTTAGGCGAAACAAACGAACGTAAAGCGGTAATGTACATAATGTTTAAGAAAAATTAACGAAAATATAGAATGAAAAAGAGTAACAATTACAGTTAATTAGCCTAATTATATGTAGAGTTAACAAAATGAAAACCCACACAATAGATAGGTAGCAGGTCTTTCATCTATGTATGCAAGAGAAAGAATAAATTGAACTGCTTTGGAGGAAAACAAAAAAGAAAAAGACTTCGGACTAAATATAGAAAGGGCAAAGGAACAAGAGACCCATACAAAGAAAAACGAATTCGAAAGGCTTTCGAACAGAAATTCCCGCAGGAATGTAAACTCCCCAGACATACTCGCAGCATTAATATGTGCGTTTAAATTCTAATGAATTCATGCAAGTAGAATTCTGAAGATGAAACAAAAAATTCTTTTATTTACTTCCCCTTCAGGTTTCAGTTCTTCAAACGGAATAATTTTTTAATTTATTAAATGCGTCCTTCTTTTTTGGTTCTATTTCCTTTTAAACCGATTACTCATAATAAAAAAATTGCGTTGTTAAGAAGAACTTTGACTTTTACGAGGAAGATATTTATAGTTAATTCTTGCTTCGCTGCTTTTCACGCGCAATTTCCAATTTCACGCGATTCTTTACGCTCGACATACCCGGTAAGCGATGGCGAATTTAGAATGCGTGGGCCTTCCGTAATATTAGCCACGAATCAATTAAATAATTAACTGAGTGCGCGGTGCGTGGGAAGCGAGAGTCACCTTCAGCACGGATTAAACAAAATAGAATAAAATAAAAAATCCACCTGCCCAAGGACCCAACATATTTCCCAACAATTTCGTAAATTAAATCGTTTTCTAGGCGCTTATAGTAAAGCTTCTCAACGTCGCGTCATAGAAATCTTTGAAAGTTCTCGAGGGCTTCAACGAGTTACGGTTTGAGGACTTAACAGAAATGTACATAAAACCGTAGAGAGGAAACGGGAGCAAAAGATTTGAGAAAGTTGCGGTGAAACTAAAGAGAGGATTTCTTGTTTTGCTCGAGTCTAGAAATTCTGAGACGCACATTCACACGATTAATCACTAGACAACATTAATAAAAGTCTGCCACAACATACTTTGAATAAATCTTGAAATCCTGTTAAATTGTATTGAATTTAAATATAATTTTATTAAGGAAAAAAATTATTTTTTCAATGATAGACGTACAGTGATGCCTCAAAAGTCTGGAAGAAACTTCATAATTTCTTTATTTTTGGCATTTCGAGAAAACGCTCGGACAGATAAATTATGTTTTTAAAAAGCACATTTATTTTCATGTAATGACATCATCGTTATTTATTAATTTTTCTAATAGCAACCCCCAATTTTTTTATCGATTCTGAGAGCTCATTGAATTTTCTATCCAACTAAATCAAAAATTTATGACATTCTATGAGAAAAATTTTGAGAAAAAAGTTATTGAAAATGACGTGTAGACCGTATCTCACTACCTACATATAATAAGAATAATTTCGCATTGCTATGTGTTCTGGGCATTTTATCAAGAGATTTTTACGAGAAATGAAAGTCCTTTTTCCTCTGCGTTCTCTAATGTAAATAATAAATGTTGAAAATAAATAGTTTTCAAAATAAGAGAGGTGTACGGAATTGCTTATTTCTTATTGTGTTTTCTCCTCATAGCAGCACACTTTTTTCTCAACTGTCAAAGTTATGATGTCATCGATAAGTTGGACACCCACATCGTGAAAATCTCTTGATAGAGTATCCAGAACACAGCGATGCGAAATTATTCTCATTATTTCATTGGTGAGATGCGACGCCTAAATCATTTTAAATAATTTTTTTTTCAAAATTTTTCCCATAAAACATCATAAATGTTTGATGTGGTTGGATAGAGAATTCAATGAGCTATCAGAATCAACTAAAGCCAATAAAAAAATTACTATCAAGAATCGATTTTCATATAGAAACTTGTACTTTTTAAAAACAAAATTTACCTTCCGACCGTTTCTTCAAAATGTCAAGAGCAAGGAGATTATGAATTTTATTCCAGACTTTTGAAGCTCACTGTATAATTATACAATGGAACCAATAAAGACTATATTCCTACAAGGATTATGTCAATATTTAAGTTCGAGTTATGTCAACTATATAACCTGAAGTTAGAATTTAGAGAATTCTGGGGAAATTTAGTTAATTTAAGCTCCATTTAGACGTTGAAATTTTTCTTATAAATATTCTTTTCACAATATTATAAAATGTCAACGTGTAATATGCAATTATTTTTCTCATTGACATATTACCCGTTGGCATTTTGTAAAATTGCGCTATGAAAAAAATATTTATAAGAAAAATCGCAACGTCTAAACGGAGCTTTAGTTTGCCTTCATTTATTTTATTTATCTACGACCACTACTGTAAATGACGAATTACGTACAACACATAAATTAAGTAAGCAGGTGTTTACAAACGTCGTGCGTAAAGTAACAAAAACGCATCTACTTTACGCACGTTTATAGTTAGATCTACGTAGCCGCATCACATTAGATTGACAGTCGTCGAAATTGCAAGTGTCATTGCTGATTATTTTGAACTTGAATAATAAGGTAATTTTTGTGGTCGCTGCGCGGCTCATGGGCAATTTTTCCACCGTGCGTAATATGCTATTTACAACACTCGTTATGTAATATACTATTTGGAACCATAATCTTATTTATTGGCACCCTACTGCGGACATAATTTGGCCTTTATTGCTCAAGGGCTTTAAAGTAAACAAACCCGTAATAACGTAAACAAATCCATAGTAACGCAAACAATTTGCATAATTACTTTCTGGAAGCGACGTGCACATCACTCACATACGATACGAACACATTGAATCCATAAATTTTGGCCAAAATAAAATAAAACATTGTATGTACCACGTGTGTAATTGCAGATAACAGCCCTCGAGCATTTAAAAGCACTCCGCTTCGCGTCATGCTTTAAACATACTCTCAGGCTATAATCTCCTAATTTTGCTCTTGATACATAATAGTTATTTATACAGGATGAGTCATAATGGGCGGAACAAATTTTACCAGTATGTAGGAGAAACTATGTCCTAACCCGCACGGTTGAGGAACTACAAGAAGTCGTTAAGTTATGGAAAGCAAGTCATCCCGTGGTTGAATACTCACTACCCTGGCACATGAATCGGACGTGGGGGCCCTGTTGCCTAGCCTGCGAGGAGGCCCGATTTAAATCCTCTATATTTTTACCTCTGGGTGTGTACAATTCACTTATTCGTGCTTGTATTAGAGCACAGTTTGAACAGCTTTTGTGATACTGTGATTTAATTGAACATTTTCTGTACAGTTTATCCAATTTTTTAACAGTTCTCACAGTTGCCGTTATTATTAAATATTTGTTTATTACAAAACTTTGACTTCTTGTATTTCCTCAATTGAACGGATTAGGACGTAGGTTTATAGGAACTTTTCTACTTAAAAAAGTCGTTCCTACATACTGGTAAAATTTGTTCCACGTATTATGACTCAACCTGTATTACAAGTGGGATAGAGACATCATTATAATATGAGTGTGATGAGTTCAAATACACGGAAAAAAATATTTTGTTAAGTTACCAACAATTGTGAAACATCAAACAAGAATTTGGTGTCATATACCGGCTGTTTCAAATTGAGTGTGCACTGAAGGGATCTTCTAAACCGTAAGAGATACAAATTTGGTTAAATGGAAGAAAAGTTGCACAAATAAATGCCTAATTCGTATTCATTCACAGAATAATTTTTTTCTTATTTCTTCTTGAGATATTGATCAAAATGTAAAAATGTCGATTTTCTTTTTTCCTCTGTATCTCTCGTATCATAAATAATTTTGAAATTCTGATTTAACTTTCTACAGGCACTTTCTTATTCTGCTTCGAATAGAGGTGGCAGAATTGAAGTCAAACGTTTCGTCTCTCCACGACCATCTTCAGTTTCGATTTTTTAAATACAACGTATATCTTTTAATTATTCTATTCGACAGCATTTTTTCTGCTGATTGCAGTGATGTATAACAATTAATACTTTTTTCAAGTAAAGTTAAAATATGATAAAAAAAGCTTGATACAGTTTCGTCATGATTTATTTAATAAGTAAATTTATACCTTAGTACTTTTTTTACTTACTAAATATTAATAACTAACATTCAAATGTCGGAAGAGGAAAAATCAATAAAATCAATCAATAAACAAAAAATCAAAGGGCTAATATTTGGTGATCTTAGAGGCTACGCGACAGGTCCATTTGTACCTATCAGGAAAAGTTTGATTCAAATAATTTTTTGTTATTTCAGCATTATGTGCTGGTGGTCCATCATTTTGAAATTACAATTCCCTAATATGATTTAGAGGAATGCAATCTAAAATGTTTTCCAATGCTGTCCTTAAAAAATCGATGTAACGTTCAGCTGTTACATGATTTTCGTAAATGATCGGACCATTAATTCTATTATGCCAAATACCGCACCAAACATTTAAGCTGAATTGTATCTGTGGTCACACTTGTTGAAATGTTTTTTGATTCTCCCTGGACCAATATCTATGTACATTTCTATTAAATATTCCCTTGTTTGTAAAATTAGCCTCGTCAACAACTATCTCGTATAACAAATTCTTTTAACGGATACTACAAATGTGCACTATCAGTGTCCGTTAAAAGAATTTATTATACAATAACTAAAGAGACAGATATTAAATAATTCATTGAAATTTACACTATACCTAAGAAAATGAACTAAATATTTTGAAATTATGTATTAAATAAAATTTTCATATAAAAATCTGTATTATTTGAGCTTCAAATTAATATCAACAATTAAGTGTGATATACCATTACAATCAGGAGAAAAAATGGCAACAAATACGATAACAAAAAGGTATACGTTATATTTAAAAAATGTAAACTGAGGATGGTCGCGGAGAGACGAAACGTGTGACCACAATTCTACTGCCTCTATTTAAAGTAGAATCCAAAAGTACCTGTAGAAAGTTAAGACAAAATTTCTAAATTATTTTTAATAAGGGAGTTACAGAGGATAAAAGAAAATCGATATTTTTACATTTTCACCAATACTTCAAGAACAATTAAGAGAAAATTGATTCTGTTAATGGATACGAATTAAGCAATGACCGGTGCAACTTTTCTTCCATTTAACCGAATCTGTAACTCTCATGGTTTAGGAGATCCCTTCAGTGCACACCCAATTTGAAACAGCCGGTATACGACACAAATTTTATATTGGTACTTCAACTTTATTTTTGTGAACAACTGAAATTGTAGTTTTTTTTTAGTGTCATAACGATATTTAACACAAAAAGTTTCTTGTTAATGTTGATCACGTCTTGGCGTCAACCCAACATCAATATTATACTCCCTCTGTCCCAATTTAGTTGTCACATTTGGTGTTTTTTCTTAAGATTTATTGATAAATTAAATTTAATCGAGGAACTAATATGCTAGAATTAACTACCCATAAGAAATGCTTAAATCACATCATTGGTGAAATTTTATTGCCGTTTATTAGTAGCAAGAAGGTTGATGTTGAGTGTACCCGCTGTGACTTCTGTTCTGCGTTCAAGATGACGAACATAAGTAATTCTACAAGAAGAGTTATCAAGAAACAAGAAATGACCAAAATTACGCGACATCATTATTTCAGTTTTTGCTGTAACGCAGTGAAAAACTATGAAAACGGAAAGTTAAAACGTGCTGCCTCGAAAGAATTTCAGTACCATGGACGTACAGTTTCTCGATTATGGAAGCAGGCAAAATAAAAATATGTTAAAATAAATTACAATTCCTATTGATACGCGTTTCTGTGCTTTAAATATTTTTTTCTATTTTGCGTTGGCAACAGAGCTATTAACGCACCGAAACGAGTGCTTTAATAGAAAATTTGAGTGCGTTAATGGCATTGGTGTAATTAATTTATTTAATGTTGGTAGTACTAATTCCAAGTAAGAATGTCAAACGATATCAAGAACTTTTATTTAATTTAAACGATCACCACCATGAAATGTGCAATTAATATAAACGTTAACGATTACATTGGATGTGTCTTTAGAATTTATACTAATGCCTGGTATGTTCTGATTTGATACAATAATTTTGTGGAGTGCATTATTACCTTCAACAGTGGTTTTATTATGCGAGGCGCAATCAGACTATCATCCAGCGGAGCAGCTGGGCAGGTTAGTTTGCTGAAATCCATAATGTTGAGCATTTGTATTTCTTACTTTGCATTTAAAATTGAATTTTCCACTGCCTACTTAAATGATGTTAAATAAATGTCACCAACCACCGCAAAATTCCCTAAATGTTAAAATATCGCTTTTTTCTTTTAAAAGGGGCAAAATAGAAAAAGTAGTATAAAATACTCGTTACAGAAGGCTTTTCAAGCACTCGTCCGTTCCATCACTCGCCGCAAGCGGCTCGTGATGGTATTTCGGACGAATGCACTCGTGCTTGAAAGACTGCCTTCTGTAACTTGTGTTTTAAAATACTATTATTCCCAATTTCTGGAAATGTGACAACTAAATTGGGACAAAATTTGAAGGTGAAATGTGACAACTAAATTGGGACAGAGGGAGTAGTTTTTAACTACGAATTGGTGGTGATGCATCCACAAATGACATGCCAGTGTTAAAATAATGTAGTAGTATAGTATGATGCATTCACAATGACATGTCGGCGTTAAATAATGAATTAGTATAGTAAACACAAAATAATAAATATTAATTTGTTGATGTTCTAACAATAAACACTTGTTTGTCCAACTACATATTTCTTAAAAGTAATATTCAAACAAAAGTTTACTATAAAATATTTAGTTGTACCTGCATTTACAACATGAGGTTCTCTCAAGCCAATATTTGTACAAAGATAAACAACAATATTTCAACAAGTTCGGTTGTGGTAAAATTACCAATACGATTTTTCTCCGTGTAAGAGCACGAATATTATAATGATGTACTAACCCACTTGTAATATACAGCGTTTTATCTACGCCTGCAACATGGTTTTTATTTTTATTAATTTAAAAAATATTGTCGGAAGCTATCAGTAAGCGAAAATCGCAATGGCATGATTATAACGCAAATCCATAGTATAATAATAACTAATAAATTTTTTCATTACATAACTAGTGTTACAATAAGTCTGATTATACAACCCAAATGAGTTATATAATATAGCTATTATGAAACAGGTATAGATAAATAACTATTACTTCGTTATTATACAGTTATTTTAAACCAACAAAGACTACTTTAAAAACATATTTCATAATTTAAAATAAATCTGATTTAATGCAGTTTTCCATTACTAGAAGATGTCATATTGTATTTAATAATTCAGTCTTGAGTTAATTCAGTACTTACAATTAGTAACACGGACGATCATTATTGATCGTACTGTATTTTATTAAAGCATAGTGAATACTTTTATCTTGAATTTTTCATTTAGAAAGATTTCAATGAATAATTATTTTGCAAATCGTTTCTCTGGTGCACGAAATCCATCACTATTTTAACTAATTATTGAACAAGGGCCGAAATCTTCCAAAAAAAGCAACAACAATGAAAAGCACATTCCTAGAGAATTCCAAAAGTATTCTTTTTATCAAGAGTGAGTTTCGTTCGCTCATAAACAATGTAATTAACTTGTGCCCCCTTTCCCCCTCCCCTCAATAACACTTAAATTATTTTTTATTCAATTTACACAAAAATTTACAAAAAAATTAATGTTTGCAACCATGAGACCATGAACCATGAACTTTACTGTGAGAGGCTAACTGTAGCCCCCCAATCGTATTTTCTATTGCTTCTTGTTACAGTTATGCACCCTTTAGCCCCCTACAACAGCTAAGAGAAAACAAAATTAGAAAATTAACTAGCCTCCTCCAATATTATTTTTTACTCTCATATTGCACTCGTTGCAACCACTATTTTTATAATTTGCAACCCTCGAAGAACTGAGATACTATACACTTATTAGGCATCACCCCCTAGCCCCCAGTTATATATTTTTTATATCATTTGGTGCACGCCCCTCAAATATCAGAGAAAAATTAACTTTCTTGTTCGCTCTCTTAAAAGAAGCAAACAAGATATAACAAGGGCTGCTGCAGAAGAGTGCAACAAATGAAAAGTGTTTAAAAATACGACTGGGTGAGGGCTAGTTAATTTTTTTTATACTGAAAATGAAAACTTTTTGATGTATATGAAGCAAAGCTATCTAATAATGCTGAAAGTCTTCAGAAAAATTAAAATGGCAAATTTTATTGTAATTTAATTTCTTTCTATTAGACACCATCTATTGTAGTATTCCTCGTTTTTTAATCAAGAATTTGCATTTTATCCACAAACGATATAACTTAAACAATTTTTTTTAGAATGAAAAAGGAAATATTTCAGTAAACGAACCAAAGAAGCAAGCAATTTAATAATTTGAAAATCTATAGAAAAACAACAAAGGCATTTTCTAATGTAAATGAATTTGATTCAAATTTTTATACTTTTTATTCTAGCAGAGAAATGATGGCGTTTTTTAGACAATTTGTAAAAACAACAAAATAATACCTCGAGGGTAACTTGCGAACATAAAAAGTAAATAAAAACAACAACGCACGTTGAGAAACGAACACACACCTTGCGTTGCGAGGCCCCGGGGGGATTCGAACCCCCGATCTCCTGTTTACTAGACAGGCGCTTTAACCAACTAAGCCACGGCGCCGTTGCTTTCGTAATAAAAGCGCACCATCAAGACGAACACCCGTGAACACCATTGATTAAAAACCTCATTCATAAACTTCCGAGCCGGAAAAACTCCGGGCATAATGCGACGCTAACGATGAATTCTCCGGTGACTTCAAAGCACAAAAAATTGCAAACTTGCAGATTCGTCGGAAACCGGAAGCTGCCTCTGCGCGCTGAGAACAGAATTAAATCACCTGGTCTTTGCTTGGTTGGTTTCAAGACGTGAAAGGGAATTTCTTGTGTCGTTCGCTCTATTTACCCGGGGATTTATCAACGTTTCTTCACGCGTTATTGATTTCGTTCTTCGGAAGGTCGCGCTTGATTATTTCTTCGATCAATCTAAATGTGTATGTGCTAGAATTACTCCGGTCGTTTTTTGTGCGCCGGAGTTTCACTTGGAAGGCTCAGTTTCTTTAGTCTGACAACGGAAATAAAACAAAAACATTTCTTTTCGTGCACACAATTTATTCGCACGATCAAATCGCTTTCCCTTAACAATGTCAAGTATGCTATACCTCGAAAGTCTTCAAGATTTTGATGGCCGCTCACCGATGTGATAAACCCGGTTAAAGACGAGCAATCTTCAAGTCACCGTCCCGTTTCCCAGCTGACATCTGTTGTTTTCGCTTAAGGTTTATCGCGTAAACGAGATTGTTCAAATAACTTTCTTGTGTGTTCATTTCTTCTTCAAGTCGGTTTACTGGTGCGGGTAAAATCGCCGATCTGACCAGTTTTTAATGCGTTCATGCTAAATGTTCGCGATTTGTTTGCATTAGCACACTTCGAAGAATCGTTTTTGCATCGGTTTTATTTGTTTATCTGTTTAAAGCGCCGCGGACCTAGGTGAGCGCAACTAGGTCGTGATTTTGACCTAGATAGGTCCGGAGTTTTCCGGTGAAATCGATATTACTGTTCCTAGGGATGCTGCGAAACAATTGCGCCAACACACGCGATTTCAATCGAACTAAAATGAAAACTAGGTGAAATGTCTTCTTGATGTAGAAAGGAACGAGTTCAAGTTTCCATTACGTCTTCAAACAATTACGAACAAAGGGGGAAAGCTCTTAATACCGACTTAAATTTGTTTCTAAACCTAAGCCGTGGCAAAATCAAATTACTCATGCTCCATTATTCTTTCCAGACTCGAGGAAACTCTTCGGTGGCTACAAAATCACGCCCAAATCCTGCAAGTCGACGCGGGATGTCCCCATCGATCTGAAAGGGCCCAACATCTGCATGTTCAATCATGAATGCACACAGCGCAATGGCGTCGTCGTGGGGGCCTGCATGGACGGTTTCCTCTTTGGGGCATGTTGCAGGCTCCCCGAGGGAACAGCGGGGGAACTAGTAGATGCAACTCACTTTCCAGAAAGCAACATGTATAAGCCGACGAAACCGACGAAAATAACTCCGACGATAGGCGAAATAACGTCGCACGGAGTTTCCCAAATCGCCAACGAGCTCTTGAACGGAATGATCCCAACTGCCCAAGATGACGCAGTCGTGCAGCTGGACCACGAACAATTCAGCACGACGGGGGTTACACATCCCACCGGACCTGACACCATAATCCAGAATGATTACAACGAAATTAACCCCGACGACTTCAGACCGAAGAAAACCACGCTTAAATTCGAAGTCTCAACCACTCCATCGTATTTAGACACCTCACCTCCGCATTTTTCCATGATATTCCCTGCACAGCAACGCCCGATTTTTAAACCAAAACCCTCAACCCCCTCCGACGCGGATAAGTACGTGTTAGTGCCTACCATAACGCACACGACCAAACCAAACAAAACCCAAGATTATGAATCAGTTGTTAATATCATCCAACTCCTCAATAATTCCGCCCCTCATTACACGAGTAGCACGCACTTCTACGGGGTAAGTACCGAAAAGCCGCCTTCTACCTCTTACGTATTCAACGAGAAACTGACTACTCAAAAACTAACGACCTCTTACGTCACACTCAAACCTAGCAGACCTATTGAGAAGGTGACATCAAAAAAGCCACCCTCAACTTCCTATATCTTCAGCACAATACCGCCAATTAAACGGCCGCAAACTACCCAAAAGGAACCATCAACTTACACGCACAAACCAATCAAAATCAAAGTCACTAAAAAACCGACGTCAGCCAGGCCGGCACATTCTACTTTTGCCAACTCGCCTGACGCCTTTGTGACCACCAAGAAACCGCCATCAACTTCCTACATTTTTAGCACGACCTTAAGCAAAAGACCGACGACGACCACAACCACCACACCTCCGACGATTTACTCGCAGAGTTATCCAATAACACGTCCTTCCAACGTTTATTCAACTTACCCGAAACCACCCCCGACAGTCATCGTGCTTTCACCAGAATACACCACGCCAACTCCGTCCGTCAACTCGCAAACAACTAACCCTCAAAGAAAACCGGTCACGCAAGTCACCATCAACAACCACATAACGCACAACATCTACAGCACGTCCGAGAAACCGTCTCCAACCATCCTCATCACTCCCAAGCCAAAACCCTCGTCTGATTACGACGCAATCACCGTGGAAGCTGCCACCTCCCCCAACGACCTCAACAACTTCCCCCCGGTTAGAAATCCGAACCTCAACATGTCCGTGCCGGTCTTCGACGAGAGTGACGTTAACTTACCCCAATTTGTGGAAGACGAAGTCCTGAATGTGAAAGTGGAATCTTTCGTTAACAAAATCATACAAGGACTGCAAGAACCGTTTAACGGCCTCAAGGCGGTCCTGTATACCCAAAACGGGACCGTCATAAATAGTATTGGGGCGACCACGAAGAAACCTGTGAAAAAACAAGGAACTACGACGAAAGGTCCGACTGCGACTAGACTAACGACCAGGAGACCTTCGACTACAAAGAGGCCAACA
The DNA here is from genome assembly GCA_033060865.1 of Dorcus hopei. Lineage (NCBI taxonomy): Eukaryota > Metazoa > Arthropoda > Insecta > Coleoptera > Lucanidae > Dorcus > Dorcus hopei. The sequence goes on from CM065426.1 coordinate 27,033,076, forward strand.
GCGATTACCACCAATAAAAGGACGAGGCCCACCAAGAAAGTAACCACTACGACCGTTATTACCACCACAACGGAAATTCCGATTTCTTCTTCCATCAATCAAGATTATAGGCACGGTAGGTGCGCCATAAACTCTTAATCCTATTTTTTTTTTAAGTTTATTGTATTTTGGTGATACCGGTGTATTGTGTTTGTTATGTTGTAATCCAGCTGAACGCGAGGCGTAATCCCTCCCGAATTTACGAACTTGATCCCTCGTAACACGTGTATGTAATTTTATGGGATCCGCTCCTCGTTTGCCCGACGAAGGGCGAAATTGAAACGTGGAGAGCGTCCCAGTTTTGCAAGCCGCGCTCGGGGAAATTTAGGTCACGCTGCACTGCCAATGTCATTTGAATATCGATTTTTCAAGGGATGCACGCCCGCTTTCGCTAGGATGCCAGGCAAAGCAGAGACGGTTTCAACTGCACATGTAACTAAAATCAAACGTTTCGTTTATTTATAGCCTGCGGCATCAGGCCTTTGGTAAAGTCCGGCAGGATCGTCGGAGGAAAGGGGGCGACCTTTGGGGAGTTTCCTTGGCAGGTCCTGGTTCGCGAGTCGACTTGGTTGGGGCTCTTCACCAAAAACAAGTGTGGCGGTGTGTTGATCAGCAACCGTTACGTCATGACCGCCGCCCATTGTCAGCCGGGCTTTTTGGCTTCGCTCGTGGCGGTTTTCGGCGAGTTTGACATTTCAGGCGACTTGGAAAGCAAGAGGCCCATCAGCAGGAACATCAAGCGAGTCATCGTTCACCGTTTGTATGACGCCGCCACTTTCGAGAATGACTTGGCACTTCTCGAACTGGAACACCCGGTCCTCTTTGACCAACATATCAGTAAGCGTAATTTCATTAGGTTGTTAGAGCTCTCACACAATCAACAGTCTTCAACTTCGATGCCGTGATCTTGAATTTGTCTTTACACTCGAAAATCAAATTGAATTAAATCCGGAGTTGTCAGACGTAAGTCTGACGAGGGAAACAATCACACCTTGTTTAAAGATAGAAATTTTGTCATAGCACAGGTTTACATGCATGTAAACAAAAAATAAATTACGAAAAGCACGTTTTACGTATTTAGTTGGCACGGAGCTTTTAATTTGATTAAATTTCTCCGCCGAAATACGTCATTAATTTTTTATTTCGTTGTATGACCTACAATTATTATGGAAACCGATTTGGTAATTGCTTGGATTTTGAAAGAAAAGCACGAGTTGGATCTCAATGAAACTAATAATGCAACTAGCAACTGATAAGAAAGTGAATTATCTTGGGGGCACTCTCTACCGATCCTCCCTTGACAGTAATAGGTATGATTAACAGAGATAAAGAAATTAGTCAACTGATGAATGTTTAATGAAATAAAACGTGCGTGCCATTCTATTAGTTCGGATTATGCAAATTCGTACGTGGCGCTCTATACATCTCCATTAATGCTGTACTCACGCATCTGTACGTGTCGCTCTGCTAATCGATTTTAAACACCCCCTTTCCCCCCTGTCAAAATTTATGTGTGTAATAAATACAGAAAGAAATTGACTTGAACTTTTCTATAGTATGTTACCTACAATACAATTAAACAGGGGTTGTAACACAAAGTAAAAGCAACGTGATCTTCTTTCTGGTGATGAAATGTTAACAAAGGATCAAATACACAAAGCGTTTCTGACTGAAGTTTTTTATTCAGAATGAAACAGAGCCCCTAAAGTAGAAGTAAAACATATGTCCTTTCTGCATTGAACAATTAATTCAATTGTAGAGTAACTTAACACCGTAATTTTATTAATTTCACGTACTACAACATTTAAAACATGAAATATACTAAAAACTACAGCGCCAGATTCACAGTATTATCTATTATTAAGAAGCACCCTGTGTATATCAAATTATACATACTTTTCTTTATTTTGTTAATGGTCTTAAACTTTTGGACTGCAGTGTACAACTGCAATCAGTCGTATGTGGTTATTTATTTATTTATTACAACAGAAGTAATAACGTGAAATATCATTGGCCAATTGCACCGCATTTTTAAGCAAATTTAAATTTAAGTCGTGTTTAGAATGTAATATTTGACGTAGATCCAGCATAGTATCAGGCGCATTCTAACTGACACTTAAGTTGAAGTTTAACCGTCAATTAGATGGTGATTGACATTATGCTGCCATGTATTCACGATTGTCACATTCTAAACACGTCTTAAATTTAATTAATGATTGAAAATTCGGTGCAATCAGGCTCATATGTTTATTAATTTATGATGAATGCATAAATAAATAACCACGCAAAACTGATTGCAGTTGTACGCTGCAGTCCAAAAATTTAAGACCATTAACAAAATAAAGAAAGGTATGCAGACGTTTGTTATACACAGGGTGTTTTGAATTTGGTGCTGTAGATTTTAGTTTATCTCACGTTTTAAATGTGATCACGATTTTGTTTATTCGGTTTCCGCAGGCGCGTTTTTGATGTTTTATTTCTTTTTATTTTACTATTCCTATATCAGAAGAAAAATGACAAAGTGAGTGACAGAACCGGATGTTGCCAACGTAATAACACATTTATAATCATCCTCATCCTAATCCCTGCCTTACAACTTAAGGTAATTGACAAGTACAACATATTACTGGTGAATTAAATAATACATAATAGTTGAACATATTTTTCTTCATCAAATCACCTGCCTTTGTGATTTTTTTTTAATAAACGCGGCAATCAATTGCAGAATTTCAGGTTATAAATAGGTTTCACGTCTTCTGTAGAATTAATGATGGTGTTTTCTGTAGAATTAATGATGGTGTTTTCTAACAGACTTATCGAGCTCTTCCCCGAGTAAATCTATGAGATTGAGGTTCGATGACTACGGGCCAGTTGTACAAAGGCGGTTTAAGCTCGAGTTTAACTGAACCAGGTTCAAAGTGAACAAATTCGCATAAGATCTTAAGGATATAGGGCAATCAATGCATTCATAAATAACTGCGATTGATGCGATTTTGTTCACTTTGAACTTGGTTCAGTTTAACGTCAGTTTGAACCTCCTTGGCACAACTGGTCCTATGGCATGATGACCACTGCATGTCTTTTTTTTTCAAATGCCTCTCAACACTGACGACACAGAACTGTGTTTAGGGTCATTGTCCTGCTGGAACATTTTTTCCTCGATCTACCATACTCTAGATGGTATTACAGCGTGGTTCTCTAAAATAGTTTAATATACTCCCAATTTCATTATATGCAAAACTATAATAGAGCTACCATAATTGACAGGAAGCACCATTCAATTAGTATCATCTCTTTATTGGCCTTCTTTTAAATCCAAACACACCTCAAGCTTGATTTCGTCTATCCACCGACTCTTCCCATCTGCAATTATCCAATTTACATGTTTACGAGTCCTCTGAAGTCTTCCTGTTGTATTGACAGTCCTCGATAATGGTTTTCTGACCGCCATGTGACCATAGAGATTATTTTCCCGAGACGTCTCTCGACAGTAGTAGGCGATAAGGGCTTTATATGATTACTGTTTAAATCCCAGGTCATGTGGTTTTGAAGACCTTATAGTATACTTATCTTCGTCTTTCGAAATAGATTATTCGAATAGAAGTGAGCAAAACTTGTTACAATATTCACCCTTTATTGTAACGGCAAAATCTGGGCACTTAAAAAAGGCTATAAAACAGAAACCCCAATATTTTTGAGAAAAACAAATATCTATTTTTAAACTACTCAACAATACTACAAATTAAAGTACATTAAATTAATCCGAATTTGTAGCATATGCTACTGAGCGAACTTTACGGCGTACCCTACGCATAAGTGTTTGTACGATGGCTTTATCAACTTTTCGATACGCCCAAAGCCACTTGTATCGGAACTGGTCGATGGTTGTGACCGTTGCGGCATTCTTCTTCAAGATTGTCTTCACAATAGACCAGAATTCTTCAATTGGCCTGAGTTCTGGGGTATTGGGTGGGTTAAATTCTTTAGGAACATAATCTACTTCATTATCAAGATACCATTGGATCGTTTCATTCGAGTAATGACACGTTGCCAGATCTGGCCAAAATAATGGTTTACTGTCATGTTTATAAAGGAACGGCAACAGGCGTTTTTGGAGACATTCTTTGCGGTACATCTCTGAGTTTATAGTTCCAGAGGTAATGCAGGGAGTGGTTTTCAAGCCACAGGTGCAGATGGCCTGCCAAATAAGAAATTTCTGTGAAAATTTTGCTTTTATCTTACGCTTGCAAGCTTCAGGAGCATCCTTGCGACTGCGGTCTGTATAAAAAACCTGACCAGTAATATAATTAAAGTTTCTGAAACAGTAGGTTTCATCGTCCATAACAATGCATTTGGATGTCGTTAATTTGTTTTCATAAAGCTTTCTACAGCGGGATTTTGCTTTTAAATTTTGTTTTGCGTCTCTATCAGGTACTGTTTGGGCTTTAAAGCTTTTTAATCCAGCTCTGGCTTTAACTTTCTGCACATATGTCTGGGATTTTTTTAGCTTGACCGCAACTTCACGAGATGAAATCTTTGGATTCTTTGTACAGGGTCCGGCAATAGGTACTGACGGTTTTGTGAGCGCTGTGGTGTGAGTACCAAAATAATCTGGGGAAAAATATAATGCGAAAATCATTCGGTATGTTATGCAGTTTTAGTAGCCATAAATTCATAGCCCGTGCAGCAACGTATTTTTTGCGTTACGGCGTTCATTCAAACAGGATCTATAATCGACGTTCAACGCCAATTTCGACGAGAATCTAATATTTCTCGGCGTGGTAGGATTCCTTCGCGCAACACAATTTTGCAATGGCATCGACGGCTTAATCAAACTGGAAAGTAGAACTTGAAGTTAAAAAAAATTCTTAGCTCAAACCGTAGACCCGTAATTTTGATTTGAAATACACTGAAAAACTGAGCAAAAGCGAGAGAGTAACATCACCTTAAACATTCAGGCAGAAATGTTGTGTTGCGCGAAGAAATCCTACCACGCCGAGAAATATTAGATTCTCATCGAAATTGGCGTTGAACGTTGATTATGGGTCCCGTTTGAATGAACGCCGTAACGCAAAAAATACGTTGCTGCACGGGCTACGAATTCATGGCTACTAAAACTGCATAACATACCGAATGATTTTCGCATTATATTTTTCCCCAGATTATTTTGGTACTCACACCACAGCGCTCACAAAACCGTCAGTACCTATTGCCGGACCCTGTATATGCTTGAAGAACCTTTTTGGCCAAGTTATGTTCAGTTTGACCACGTTCACCCCCACTTCCAGACTTTCTTTGGATAGTCAGGCTTTCTTTGAAACGTTTGATGACGTCTGCAACCGTAGATTTGGTTTAGTTTTAGTGATCTGACGAATACTCGCGTTTTTATTTTGCATATGTTCGTGCAAAATCAGTTTTCTTCTTTCCAATTCCAACGAAACCATTTTGACATCTAATGACACGGCACGGCGACTGACAGATTTTGTTTTTGTTTATTCTGGCTATCTTGATGCTAAATAGTAGCTTCCTTGATGTAAGGATTGCTAAGGTATGCACTGTCAAAGGTTTCCGGATTTTGCCGAGTTCACCCTTTATTTAATACAATCGTTTAAAGTCGCTAATCATGCAATGAATAATTATTTAAATTTCTGATATTTTCAAAATTGAAGTGGTTCCTCAAATTCCTTACTTTATCGAGACCGGAAATGCGTTAGAATAGAACAGCGACGCTCTTCAAATTTTCATATTGATTGTGGCCTTAAAATTTTGGTCTGCATTCTACAACCTACATATGGAATAATGAAAGGAAGGTTTTAACGTAACATATTTAAATACTTACTGAATAAGTAGACAGATTGACTTTATTGCGGCAAAATAATAACGTAAGATAATGTAAAATACAGCGGTGCCATTAATTACCAATTTAGAAACAACTTTGCACGTATTTATTTACAAGCGATTTACTGCTAATTAATCCATTGGCATTGATTTATTTAATTAGTCCGTTCGCAATTAATTAATCACAGTAATACGTTCAATCAACAGTTAGATTGCAAAGATTAATCATCCGTTTGTGTATTAGTGACTCTCAAAGTTAACAGGTACGAGGAATAATAAACATTTTAATTATGTTAGGGTACAACTTTATAACGTCAAAATTTTTCTGCCACCATATCCCAAAAAAAAAACGAGTGCATTTTCTTAAGTGCCTCCGTAAAACAGCCACTCGCAAGAACCATTAGCGATAAAAAGCACATTTTGAAGACCTCCAGCTGATGTATGTACTAACTGAATAATCGATAAATCCGTAGAAAGCAGACACACATTCTTCGGCCGTAAACACGGACGGCCACCTACTTTCATGCGTGAGCCTCATACAAACGCATTTAACTTCTTTGAATATTAAATTAAAGTCGTCCGTTTTATAACAGTGTTTCGTAAATTTCAGTACCGATATGTCTCCCGAGGGAAGGGGAGGATTTCACGGGAAGAATGGCGACGGTGACCGGCTGGGGCCGGTTGAAATACGGGGGAAGCGTCCCTTCCGTTCTTCAAGAAGTGCAAGTGCCCATCATGGAGAACCACGTGTGCCAAGAAATGTTCAGGACCGCAGGTCATTCCAAAGTCATCCTGGAGTCGTTCCTTTGCGCGGGATACACGAACGGCCAAAAGGATTCCTGCGAAGTAAGGAACCCTTTTGTTGATAATACAGCCCCGTTGATTTATGAATTTAATTACTTCCGCGATAATAAGCTTCAATCTCGTCCGAGAATTACGGTTTTCCCGGCGAAATAATATTAAATTTCGGAGCGGGTGGGAAATTTTAATAATTTTAATGTGGCTGATTTATTCTCGACGCCGACGCGACGTTTTGAGTTTGAATTCGAAATTAAAGTAACGCCCGCCCGGCGAGAATAAATTAAAAAGTGTGCTTGTGTAAATGGCGGGAAGAATAAAAGTTTTGTGATTTAGGTCGGGTCTCGGTTGAAACATGCAAATGGGCTCATTCACTGAATTTCTAAATGATGATTCTAAATATCAAAAATCCAAAATTTTTACTTAACAACAAATTTCACGATCTAGTGGATCTACGAGTATATGCCCTACAGCTTAATAACTACAAAAAAATAACTTAATAAGGGTTAAATACAGGGTGAATGACAATAGTTCCGACAAAAAAAAAGCCATAAGAGAATCGCTGTTACAGATTATGGGAAAATATTAAAAAATTATTTTGAACAGTTTATAAATAAATATCAAAAATTACCCCAAAATCGAGTTGCGGCATTGCGTACGAAATACGACGCCGCATTCTATAAATGCGGCAGTATAATAGGTCTATACAGTTTTTTTTTTATTAACTACTCGCTTGCACACAATGCGACCTTGACACACAACTCAGTTCCTTTTATTACACGTGTAACAGCTGGGAACGAAAGTCTGAGTTGTTTCTTTTCGGCGACGTAATTATTAGTAATTTCTAAAATAACTGTGTAAATAATTGTTTATTAATTCTTGCGAATTATTTACTAGAGCGAAATGTAGCAGCTGCTTCATACACAAAAAGATTTGAATCTGGTGAACACGAGGATCAATGCACGTCAGAGGGTGCACGATGTGCGCTATGTATTGCTTGTCCTCCTTGTCCTCTGTTTATGTGTGTTAGACAAAACTAACGCTCAGCGAGGACATATGTCCAACTCCCCCCAATTTCACTTGCACCAGCTGTCGCCATCATTACTGTTACAATTTTTGATCAAATCGCGTACATGAATGCATGTCACAGATTACAAGAAAATGTAAATTGCTGGGGTTGTTTGGAAAATGTGAAACGATTTATTATACCTGAAATTCATCACCGACAAGTTTTTTTCTGTTTATTAGGCTATAAAAACTTATGAACTTTACTATTTTAAACGTCGTTGGTGATACGCATAAAGTTTTTAATTAAATCGCGTACGTGAATGTATGTTACAGATCACAGGATCATATACATATTCAAAAAATTCTAAGGAACATTTTACAATTGATTAAGAATTTAATTCGAAGTGAAAAGAATGCGTACGCTGCAACGAGGAACGATTTACAAGCAGTGCGCCAAAAACGCAGGATATGGAATTGCAAATGCGTTAAAGTTTTAATAGAAGTTGTAATAATTAGCAGATTACGAAGGTACTTACTGATTATAATGTTTTAAATTCTGGTTATCAAAAAATGTTTATGAACTGCAGTGACAATAAAATCCGGGCACGTCGTTTGCACAATGCAAACCTTACTTTAATATGTAGTTTTGACGTTTAGTTCATATACAAAATGTCACCAGTAATTCTGACGTTTAATGCAAATTATACAGTTAATAATTCGCATCTGTATTTGTTTATTCTGTATTATGACAAAATATGTTATCTGAATTGCACATTTTTTTTACTTTTTAACTTCTCTATGAAACGAAGCGAAAATAGTTCAATTAGTTGATACTAGATCGCGCCAGTTTCATTTTTATACTTGAGGAACATTTTTACCAGTTTCTCTTTTTATTGATATGAGAAATTGAGAGATGCGTACTTTTTTTAACATAGCAGGAAACACAACAACGTCTTATTCTTTTTGTGAACGCTCTAAAACTGCAGCGGTAATCCACTAGGCGGCGCTAGTAAAACGATACCGTTTGTTTATTCTGTATTTTAACAAAATGCAACTTTATCTAAAGTGCACATTTTTTGAGAAAAGAAAACATAAATGACAGACTTTTTTTAACATCTCTTTGAATCACCGAGAAAATAATTCAATTAGTTGATACTAGATGGCGCCGAGTTCATTTTAAAATTTGAGGAATATTTTTACCAATTTTTCTTTACTGAAATGAGAAATTAAATTACTTTTTTTACATAGCAGGAAACGCAAAAATTCTTTTTGTTTTTGTGAACGCTCCAAAACTGCAGTGAAAATCCACTAGGTGGCGCTAGTAAAACAATATAGTTTTTTTATTTTATATTTTGATAAAATGCATTACCTGGAGCGCATATTTTTTGAGAAAAAAAAAACCATAAACGACAGACTCTTTGAATCACAGAGAAAATACTTTGATTAGTTGATACTAGATGGCGCCAGGTTCATATTAAAATTTAAGGAATTAAAGAATACATAGTTCTTTTTAACAGAGTAGAAAAAAGAACGAAGATTTTTTTACTTGTCACAAAACAAATGTAAGTTAGATAAATATGCCTACCGACTGTGCTTGAATTTTAAAAAATCTGTAATTGTAGTGAATTTAGTTCTGCTCTAAGTCACTAGATGGTGCCTGCTGGGGTAATCATAAAAGTACATGAAAGTCAAAGAGTATAGGTACTCTCTTCATCTTTTTCTCTTGTGAACGCTCTGAAACTGCAGTGACAATCCACTGGATGGCGCTAGTACTACAACACCGCTTGTTTACTCTGTATTTTGACAAAATGCATCATTTATGTAAGTTCCGCTCAAAGAATAGAGTAATGACTTTGCTAGGAAAAAGTTGGAGTTGCTGCGAACTTTCTGTTTATTAAGTTTGACATTTCAAATTTTTCTTGACAGAAACATAACCTCAACAAAAGCCTGATTTACCATATTTGTCAAAGTCTGCACGATGTGTCAAATTCTTGCCCGGATTTTATTCTCCGCTACTGTACACGTTTCTTGTGGAAATAAACTTTGTTTACAATACAATATTATTTAAATTAAAATGAAAGAAAAACACTAGGAACTCTTAACACGAAGATTTAAATTTGTTTACCTGTCAAAGCACAAGGTTACTAAAGAGACAAGGTTGCTTGGTAACTTTCAACGTCACTCAGTAGGCCCATTTAATGCATTTACACAAATAGATGGCCTACTGGATGATGCGTCACTCTACGAGTTACCAGGTAACCTTCTCCCTTTAGTAACCTTGGTCAAAGCAGGTGTTAAAAATGGGGCCGTTGCGTGGAACAATCTGCTTCAGGTGATTAGCATGCATTTGTCAAATAATTATTTTGTAGTTCGTACTACACGGCGTCGGACGTTGACCTAAAAACGGAGTTGACGTGAAATTCCACTTAAAGGTCAAGTTTACGATCGATGCTACGCCGCTGTGCCTACCATATGAGGGCATTTGCTTCTCTATTTCTTAACCACAGGCACATCGTCGTTTTGGGGTTAATTTTTGATTATTTTTCGAAACCTAAGGTAGAAAGAATTTTTTTAACATTTTTCCCAAACTATCGGACATCGTTTCTCATCGTGTTTTTTTTTTGTCGGAACAACTGTCAGTCACCCTGTATATTTTGTGGCGAAATTGATGTAAATCAAATGTATGTTGCAGGGTGATTCCGGGGGACCCCTGGTACTACAACGTCCCGATGGAAAGTACCAACTGGCTGGTACCGTGTCCCACGGCATAAAGTGCGCAGCCCCCTATTTGCCCGGAGTGTATATGCGTACATCATTCTACAAGCCTTGGATAGAATCGATAACCGGAATACATTAACATTAAGCAGCGGCTAAAAGCGAGTGAGAGACAGTGCTTTTGTGATCATATATTACCTGACGTTTTAGTTTTCGATTCTAAAATTTACAGACAGCGGTAACCTGGGAGTATATTTTATGTAAAATATGTAATTTATGTATGCAGCAGTTATTTATTAAAGATATTTTTTCAATCAATCCTTTCAGTAAAACCCAATTAAAACATAACGAGTAAATTCAAGGGGGTTTCCGAGTGCAAATTTCATTAAATCTCTTAAACGTTTAAAGCCGAATCGATTTTCATTATTAAAACGTTCATTTGAAATTCTCTACAAGACACGGCGCGACGTTTCCATCAAGTCCTCAGCTCCGACCTTTTCAATTTCGCCGCCAACTCATGAACGCCAATTACAATAAGAGACTTAATAATACTCAATTGTAATTTTACATCACAATAGCTTTTTCGAAGTGAAGGGAAAAGCAATGTACAGAGTCCATCGACAAAGTGCGGTAGTTCGAAGCAATAAAGCGGCAAATATTGATGCCCGAAACGCTCGTAATTCTGCGCATCCGTTTCAACTCTGTACGGAAACAACCCCCAGGGAAATTACGGCTTTGTAAAAGAATGCATCTAGCGTTCATAAATATATCCCGCACGTTTTTATGTTAAGCCGCGTCGCGACGCTTTTTATTTTTTAGTTTTACATTACGCACGCAGTGAACCCCCGGATCGATAATACTAAAGCATTTCAATATCACGTCTCAAATATTTAAGCAGCTTTCTCAATTTTCACCGCAATTAATAAATCCGAACGACAAAATAGTCAGTTCCACTAACTGCTGCGGAAAATGCGTTTCTCCACGTTATTTAAATTTTAAATTTTCTGCTTGTCCTCGCGGTAACTCGCGGTAATAATGGATGCGTTACGTGCGTGTTCCAGCTTTCTAGAATATTCAGTTCATACACGGTTGAAACTTGAAATATCTTAAATACTTTATAATGTCTTATAAGTTGGCGCCCAACGTGGGGCCCAATTTATAAAAACTTTCGACAGCTTTAGAATAAACTGTATGTATCAACAAGAATTTGAATACAAAAAAGACGATACTGCGCTATTGTCAAATCGAGTCATGCACAAACAATGGATTGAGTGAAATAATAAAATTTCGTTTGAATAAACAAATCCAGGGGGCGCGAAACTCATAAATGATTTCGAAACGTATTTCACACGTAATTTTCAAGTTCCATCGGCGAAGATCTGAAAGGCTCACGCTAACAGCCCCTTTCATCGCGAGAATAAAGACCCCGTCCTCCCTTATTCGCATTTTTCTGCCTGATTTTTTCATTGTGCCGGAACGTTTTATTATCCGCGCTCGAGAAAAAAAACCCATCTCGCTACCTTGGGGTTTATCGGGCGAATTTATTTTTAGCTCGCGACAAAAACGGAGGAGTTTCAGCAATCTCGAAGGTGATTCAAAAAGCGTAAAGCAGGTTACTTGTTGCGTTAGTAATTTTAATCAATCCTCAAGAGCTCTCGCTCAAAAGCTCTCGGAGCTTTTGATATCATGTTTGGTTCAAATATACATAAGAAAAGAATGTCGACTTATGTAAATCCCCCCGAATTAAGAGCTTAAGTGTAAACAGAATAATATAATAGAACGCTAAACAACTGATATATTAAGCAACAAGTTTTACGTCATAGATGTTGTACAGGATAATTCGAGCTTTCCGATAGGACATCACAGCCGCCCACGACCTGCACCGAGCGACGAACGATTTTGGGCGAAAGCTCGCGATGTTGTTACATATAGACGGCCGAAAGCTCCTATAGATCGAGTCGATTGCAGTACCGTCGTCTGCGAAAACGTCGACACTTGTGCCATAACCACCGGAGCAAAAGCTCTGCAGAATTGTGGGTCGCTGTTCGGTTGCATAAAGGTAAGATCGAAACTTCAAAATTCGAAATTTTGAAAGCTTCATAGCGGTTTGTTTAGCTTGAGCGTTGCGTAGTTACCGAAAATGAAAGTTCTTAGGTTTTTTTTTTTAATTATTAAGCTTCAAAAAATGTGGGGAAAAATACAATCAAAGTCAAAAAATAATTGGAAAATGTTGGCGATATAATATTTATTACAAATAAATTTTTACAAAAAACGTGAATAATGGACAGTAATTTCTAAAAATTAACGTGTTTTGTTGATGAGGACAAAAGCTTTTTTAAAAAATTGTAGAAACTGGAATAATTTTATTTAAATATACCTGAATTCGTTAGAATATAAAAGCAAGTCAAAAAATATGCAAGTTTTCAAATTATTTTCATTTTTAAATTAGTTAAATTTTATTGTGTATGTATTTCATTTGTCATGTGTCTTTTTTTTGCTCTTGCAGCTTACTTTATATTTTTTAATGTTTTATTATTTTTCTAAATAAAATAGGTACATTTTTCAATTTTCTACTTCACTAAATAATTATAAAATGTTCAAAATTTTTATTATTAAGTACATACACATCTGAAATTTATATTTCATTTCTGAAATTATTTGACAAACTAGATTGGTTTGTTAATGAAAATGCAATAATAAAATAAATTGTCTGGGAAAAGAAGAAAAGAAAAACAAATAAATTCTTTTAATCAATCTTTTGTTCCCCGCTTATTACATTTACTTTTCGTTCGCTTCCTTAAAATCATTTCTTTATCAAAAGAATTATCTTATGTTTTAAAGCAAACGAATTTCAGAGTATGTCAAATTCGTATTTTTTACACAAATTCAGGTAAAAAATAAATTGACAAAAAAATCTAATATACATTATAACACAAAATTAAAATCATATTGTTAACTTGTTAACTACAATAAACTTTATCTGTGATTGAAATTTTTTTAATACACAGATTTAGGAGCACTTTTCTTCAATAATTCTAACTTTGTTTAACATTGTTTTTGCCGACGTTTCGCTAAAATATTTTTTGGCTAATTTTCAGCTAATTGTTGGCAAAACAAAAAACGATCGACAAAAGAAAATATTTAATAATTTTCTGCAGTAATTTTGTAAGACCGCGAGTACGGGAAAGGATGGTTTATATTTTTATGAAATGGTTTTTCAACATATAACCAAATTTTATGATTAATGTATTTTACTTGGGAAGTTCGAGAGTTCGGATGTCTCACTTTGACTTCCACACATCCTTTTTAAACTTTTACCACCTTTGTTACCCAAAACTTTCTCAAACCGAATCGAGACGCAGGAGGTGACTCCTTTGTCAGCAGCATTTCTGGAATTAGCCAAAAGAAATAGCCAGAAGTCGTTCCAGCCACTCTCTTCTGATTTGGTATGAATTTTGGCCCTTCTTACTCTCAGACTTACTATTTTTTGGGGTTGTTGAATCTTTCTCCTCTCCTTGTTCGATTTACCGATTATTAAAAGGTTCTCTAAATTCTACTTTGAGTATTAAATAAAATTGTCTTAATTTTGTGATTTCCGAACAAAATAAAATCCGACTTTACTATGAAGAATATGATAACAAAATTGATAATAAAACAGATAAAACATAGACAACGCAAAATAACCTGAAAAAATATAGCAAAACAAAACAAAAACTTCGACAGGAAGGGAGATTGATGTAATACACTTAGAAAAATGTTTTTTTGTTAATAATTATTTATCTCTCAAGCAACAACAACATTGATCTTACCGGGGACGAATCTTAAATGATTTTCTCGTATCCGTATTTTAGGGAAGACACTATTAATTTAAATTTACGAGAATTATTTCGTTAGCGAGCGAATTTATTTTAAAATAACTGACACAAAAACTACACGGAAAAAGCTTCTGCCTTTTGTACCCCGAAACAGATAACAAACTTTGGAAAATTTTAATATTAAATCAAAAATAAAATCGAACTTAGAACAAAAAATTAAACTAAAATTTTGACGAGAATTAACGCGGACAAAGCTTAGGGAACCCGGAACAGCTTGCTTTTCTCTCGTGGCGGCTATTTAAGCTTTCGCTACCACCCTGGAAAACCAGAGAGGGATTTTTTCAAAGTCAGCAACATTCCCGCAAAACCCGTGCTTGATTCGGGCTTCTAGCGGCGAGTCGCTTTTCACTAGATGGCGTACTCGTCTTACTTTCATCGTTTTTATCCACGTGTCGCGCGTTCACAGGACAAACACGCTAGTCAAACGGCGTATTCATCTCTGAACGCTGATTCAGTGGGAATCAGATATTTTATCATCGCAACCTAATATGACCTTTGGGGGTCGACTCTGTAACTAATATCAGTCGCTATTTACCGCTAACTCCATACACGAGAATAGAGTTAGCGGCAAGTAGCGATTGATATTAGTTACGCATTTTTCGGGTCCTTACAATTTTTATTCCATTTTTAAAACTGCGGCAAATTCAACGGGCATTCGATATTTAATTGATTTTATTTTTTGTTAAAGCAAATTTTTAGCTAAAAAAAAACGATCGGCGCAATAATTTTTAACTTTGCGATTGTCTTTTGTTCCGTTTCATTTTTGTTTTCTTCATTAAAAATTAAATGTGGAAAATTTATTTTTTAAAAGAGATCCAGTGCCGTTTTGTTAAAACAAATAGAAATCTATATTAAAAACAAAAGACGACCAACAGACGCAATTACACGATTCTCTTTTATTTTTTTTTGCAAATTTTATTTATTTTAATTTATATTTTTAGCAGACTTTTAATTTTTTCCGAACATCTCTAAAGTCGCTTACTTATCGACGGCGATATTTCGATCTATCAGATTGACATCTCTTTTTTTTAGGATTCGAAAAGATTGGTCCTTGAAAATTTGATAAAGCGAAACGTCGGTAAGTGATTTCTTTCAGGATAAAATACGAGAAAATCAAAGGGCGTTCCAGATTTATTTTTTGAAAAACGTCTTTCGCCGTTTCGTTAAAACAAATGGAAACCTAAGTTTTATTTTTGAAAAAAAAAAATCAGAAAACGCAATAGATTTTTTTTGCATTTTTAATTATTTCTCCGAACAACTCTAAAATCGTTTGCTTATCGACGCTTCGCTGCATCTTTTTTTTAAGATTTAAAAAAACATTGAACCTCAAAATCCTGATAAAACGAATCGTCGAAAAATCAAAGAACGTTCAATGCTTATTTTTGAAAAGATGTCCGACGCCGTTTCGTTCAAACAAATGGAGCTTTTTTATCCATTGAATTAAAATAGACGCTCCTTTAGTTAACTGGAACAAAAAATCGAGGGGTAAACGGAATTAGTTCATAAAATTAAAAAGGTTACAAAAGCAGTCCATTAACCTATCCGGGAGGGTTAATTTCGGCTCCGGCAGACGCTTTTCACAGACGGTTGACACCGGATCGCCCGAAAAAGGATTCCGGCCGAATTAATATGAATTGTGAAAGAGGTCCTGACGAGGGTCGCTCGCACAACGCCAAAAATAAAGCGGCGGACCCCCCGACACGATAAATTTAGCAACACTTAATTATGGACGAAACCCTCGCGGGGTAAAGAATTCATAAACCGTGAGTACTTTCTAAATTTACGACGACCAAATGAAGTGCAAATTCAATCTTTTTTTTATATGTATTTCGTGATAACATTTTTAAATTTATCCCCCTACGAGAATATGCAGTGCGTTGTAGTTATCGCCGGTGACATTAAAAAAAAAAATTAATCGTGTTAATTACAGGGATGGAGTTTGTTGTTAGCTGTAGCGATAGCGTTTTAATTACTTTGCTTGTGCGCGATAAATTTATCGGCCTCGTTTTGTACTAATAAATTCAAAAGTTGGAAGAGATAACATTCGTTGTATCAAAGAGGAAAATTTTGCTTAATTAAAAATTCAAATTGGACATCCGATCGAATTTCTCTCGGCAGCGAGGTTGTGATTAATTGGCGAAGTTTCGGGAAACTCTTAATTCTGCGCCCCCAATTAAAATTTCTACTTTTTCAGCACGACGACTTTCTTGAGCTAAAAATATACTTTTTTATATCGATAAAGCTGCCAGTGCAAACAAAAACCGGAGATAAGTAAACTGAACTTTACGAGAGCCAATTTTCCGTTCGATGTCCGCTTTAAAGAACGAATAAATCTAAAAGTCACACCCGAGTTTCCTCATCCACCTCCACCCCCCAAAGGATTTACTGCGGCGCGTTCATTTTACTTTTTCACCAAAATAATTTCCAGGAATTAACATTTAATCAATTCGTCCAGAAAAGAAAAGAATAGAATAATGTTATGTCTTACAAAAGGTGATTATAAAAAGGGGTTTTTGAAGACGAAAAGCCCCTTTTGTAATTGGCGATTGCGAGGTGGCGGCGTCTGTGCTAGTCCCCCTTTTGGTCACGCTTATTCAAGTCACTGAAGTGACTAAGTTGCCTATCCTCAAAGGATTGCGAAGTATTTTTGGATCGGCTCCGCTGGCTGGGTAGGTGAGATTCTCGAAACAACGTAGATACGGCCAACTCAACATGCCTGATCAAAAAATAATGAATATTCCGAATGCGAAACTTTAGTTGCGCATATCCATTGGGAAGATCGGTTATTTTCGAAAGGATCAGGGAAAAATAAGAACGGTAATTTATATCGAAGTTTATAATGACTCAGTATCTCAGTATTGAGAATGCCTGGTTTGATAATCTAAAGGTCCTAGGTTCGATCCGCATACAAAGAAATTTTAAAAAAAAGTAGGAAGTCCAGTAATTTTCGAAAGGATCAGGGAAACATCAGAACGGTAACTTATACCGAAGTTTATAATTAGTCAGAGTTGCCACCTCAGTAGCTTAGTGGTTAGAGTGCCTGGTCTGATAATCTACAGGTCCAAGGTTCGATCCGCATACAAAGAAATTTAAAGAAAATTAGGTGTTTGTCACTTTGTTCTAGACTTAATGCAAGCCGAATTCAATGGATGGCGTTGATTGTAAAAGTTGTGCCCTTCATCTGATAACTTCAAACCTATGTAGTTTGATTTTATTTCTCACAATCAGAATTGTTCGTTGCTTTGTTAACAACACATTCTTGTCAAATTAGTACCAGCGGAGTTCAATAGATGGGGCTGATTGTAGGCCAGCTGGCAGGAAACTCATAGAACAAGACAAAGTGAACCAAACGTCCTTCATTGCTTATGGTATTCCCATTTTATTTTTGCTGGAATTTTCAATTTAATAATACAAACGATGGTGCTGATTTTGAGAGGCGCTTATAATGAGTGTTTTTTTTTAATTTGACGTCGAAGTTGGCCGTGACAAGGTGCTTATTGCGAACGTACCACAATTTTGATTATTTGTTGTAAATCTTATTTTGTTATTATCTGTTTTCATTGTTACAACAGATCTCATTCTGATTGTCGTTTTTCGTTTATTACAATAGATTACATTCTTGTGTTGTCCTATCGTACTGTTGAGTTCGAAATCTCGAAAGCAAGGTGAGGAATTGCAAGTTCAAACGTCAAATTAACAACTGTCATGACGATGATGGTTCGTTCACAATGAAATCTTCATGGCCAACTTCGACGCCAAATTTAAAAAAAAACACTCTTTACTTTTTTGATTTTATTTTAAATAAAACTTTCCTCGTTCTCAGTAGATGACGTTGACGGTAAACAATTTATAGAAATAGCTTTTTTTTAAGAAGAAAACGTTTGATATGTTTGGTACCGGCGCAAGTCAATAGAGGGCGCTGACTTAAGAGATGTGACTTTCAACAAACAAACTCTTCGATATGCTCAGAACAACACTACAGTAATTCAATTTTATTTTTTTTTAATTGCTTATTACTTTATTAACAGTGTTGTCGACCAATGGAGTACAATAGATGGCGTTGATTAGCAAACAGTTTATAGAAGTTCAATAGATGGCGCTGACGTAAGAGTATGAACTAAAGTCCCTAGATAGTATAAAGTACGGCAATAGGGAAGCCATTTTCTGGCCCATTATGCGCGGGAATTTTAAAATGAAAATTTTGGTTGATTTTCATGTCAACGGAAAATGAACGTAAATGTCAATTTTTTAGAGCCTTACTGCGCAAATCTGAGCATGTAAACTGTACTGTTTGTCGACTAGTAAAATTGTCCCATAATAAACTGTAATAAAGTCCTTACAACCCTTTATCATGATTAACCATTGTAAATCGATAAAAATAAACAAAATCCAATAACCGTCACAAACCACAAATGAACAAACCAGGAGCACCACGGGGCACGGACGAGCACCTTCGAGTTTCGAGCAAGCACAAATATTTTACACATAACTCAAAACTGCAATATTTCCGTTACCTGCAAAAACTACTCCATGTTTTTTCTATCAAAATTGAAAATTTTAAGCAAAAGGGTTTTAATAATTATATCTTCAACGTCTTTAGATTAATACGGCTTATTTATTATGGTGTTTTTAATATGATTTATTTCGTATTTCTAATTCCTTTTGGGGAGCTGACATTTATCAACTGCCAAAAAATCTAAAACTTCTTCGTTTCCATGACAAATATTTGTTTATTCAACTCAAATACACAAGTCTGTTTGTGTCACGTGACACAGATGCCATGTTCTGGCTAGTTTTTAAAATTTGGTCCTAAACTGTGTATTGCCGTACTTTAGTAATCTAGGGACTTTAAGTATGAACAAAAGAGTCCTTTGCTATATCTGCTCAGCAAACGTTTATTACGTTGTTATCGTTGTTCTCGACTCATTACCAACGCACGTCAATCAATAGATGGCGTTTATTGTATATAATTTGTAGACGTTCAACAGATGGCGCTGACATAAAAGCAGTGACTCCATAACAAACAAAAGCGTTTTTGGCTTCGTTCAACGCGGACCTTTCATCTCATCTGACAACTTTATATCTAATCGTTCGATTTTATTTTTGAAAATTGTTTGCTGCTTTGCTAGCATTACTCCCGACTTAATACCAGCGGAGTTCAATAGATGGCGTTGACTGTAAACGTTCTCTACTGCACTCAACGCGAGCCGTTCGTCTGATAACCTTAAAGTCGTTCGATTTTACTTTTGAAAATTGTTTGTTGCTTTGTGAACATTACTCCCGACTTAATGCCAGCGGAGTTCAATAGATGGTATCGACTGTAAACGTTCTTTACTGCACTCAACGCGAGCCGTTCGTCTGATAACCTTAAAGTCGTTCGATTTTATTTTTGAAAATTGTTTGTTGCTTTGTTAGCATTACTCCCGACTTAATACCAGCGGAGTTCGATAGATGGCGTTGACTGTAAACGTTCTTTACTGCACTCAACGCGAGCCGTTCGTCTGATAACCTTAAAGTCGTTCGATTTTATTTTTGAAAATTGTTTGTTACTTTGTGAACATTACTCCCGACTTAATACCAGCGGAGTTCAATAGATGGCGTTGACTGTAAACGTTCTCTACTGCACTCAACGCGAGCCGTTCGTCTGATAACCTTAAAGTCGTTCGATTTTACTTTCCAAAATGGTTTGTTTTGTTTTCGACTTAATACCAGCGGAGTTCAATAGATGGCGCTGATTGCAGGCATGTAGCAAGAAAGCTCATTAAAGAAGGCAAAGTTAATCATTCTTCTTTGTTTCTGGTCATTCAGTTTTACTTTTGTCAGAGTTTTGTCAATTTAATACCAGCGAAATTTCATAGATGGCGTTGACTGTGAACAAGGCAACCTTTTCGCTTACACTTTTTTGATTTCACTTCGAAATAAAGCTTACCTCTAGTAGATGTAGCCGTTCTCACTAGATGACGTTGAGTGCAAACAATTTATAGCAACAGTTTTTTTTTTTAATAAAGCATATTCGGTACCGGCGCAACTCAATAGAGGGCGCTGACGTAAGAGTTGTGACTATCAACAAATAAAAGCGCTCTTTGTTATATTCCGTCCAGTTATTTCTATAACAAAAATTTACCAAACACTGCCTTTCATCCTTGAGGATGCAACCACAGTATAAGAATCACACAGTAGAGCGTCGCTACTGTGTAAGTTTAACTGTCACATTTACCATTTTGTTTGATACCTATCGATTTGTAAATTACATTACATTTCCATAAGGGTATCAAACAGTATGGCGGCTTTTCTTGACACTGACGTTTAAGGGTAAGTTCCAGATAATGCTCACGCTGATCACACTCGCGATGACTCGCAACATCGTTCCATTTAAAATTCGATGTGCATACCAGTGCAAATGGAATGCCTGCGGATACGTAAATTAAGCATTGACGTTTGACATAACCTTATAAAACTTGTTCATTAAAAATAAACGTTACAAGAGAAAGATCTCTTGCAGTGATGTTGATTCGGCGAGAAAGAGAAGACATTTCAGACAGTGAAACATCTTCTGATGGAGAATGAAAGCATCTATAACACAAACATCAACAAAAATAAGGTTATGTTTTCAAACGCTCACAAAGACCCACCTTCGTAACAAGAGCGTTGCGATCACGAATTCTAGCCTCGTACAGGGTACGCATAGTAACACTCTTCAACGCCAGCGTCATTAATGGAACGTCGTCGAAGAACGTTACGAGTGTTGCGAGCATTATATGGAACGCACTCTAAGTGACGCTACTGAGTAATTACTTATACTGTGACGCAACAAACACTTCGCTGCCGAAATGTCGGGATTGTAGTAATCCTAGGGATAGTAGATAACAGCCCTATTAACAGTTACGAGAATAGAAATATAAATTACATATAGCGTTTTCGATTGGCGTGCACTATGTGCACTCAAAATATCTCTATCTCGTTTTATTACATGATGTTAAAATAAGATGATAATACTCTGCGTGCGCACTCAGTGCATATAATGCACTTCAATCGAAAACGCTAATAAATTACAGCTGCTTATGCACCCACACCCATTCAATCATTCACGTCATCATATGACATTTTGACAGATTAAAAAATATAAGGCAAACAGAAGAAATGAGGAGTATACAGCCTGTTTTCAAGTAAGTCAACACCCTTGCTTATTTTTTGAGGTGCAGAGTCAATCAAACTAGCGAATTTGGTTTTGTTATTTTTTTCGCTGGTTACAAATATGAAATCAAAAAATAATTGAATATGAAGTTTTCGAGATGGAACGCCCTGTATATATGTCGTGCTTTAACCTTACTTGCTATAACTATGTATAAAGGATCCTAGAAAATTATTTGCATTTCCTTATTATTATTTTTTTTTCTTCAATTTTCCGATTTTTCGACGCCCATGAATTATGACTTCACATTCAATTGTTTCTCTGTTTTCATGTTTGTAATCAGCTGAATCTGTAGCTCCAAAAAAAAAAAATAATAAAGTTAGCAACGGTGCCAACTTAGGCCTAGTATTTCATTCAAAGTTTAACTTTAAGCTTTTCTTTTTATTCCCATAGTAATAATTGTAAGGACAATTGTTTACGTAGAAATAAAGCGACGCTTAAAGTTAAACTCTGAATGAAATACTGGGTCTTAGTTGTTTGAAACAGGCTGTATACTGCGATCAATAATGGCTGAAGTTTTACGTCTGGAATATTTTCGACATGTCATCAATCTTTTATTCCGTCAATAATAATTTCTACAACGCGCAGTGCGAACAATAAAAAATTACTATAGAGCGGCAAGTTCAATCATTGTTGATCACGGTGTATAAAATCGCCACAGTTTTGTCCAAATCAGTTTGAACTTTTTGACATTTACATTTTTAACTTGACATTCTCTAGGATTTAATTATTACTTAACAAACAATCTTTTAAGCCAGACACAATAATTAATGACGACATAATTCTTCAATTCAAATGACAACTGCCGATGACATTTAATTTTTTTTTAATTTAAATGACGTTTTAATTAACAGTAAAATCTTATTCCATCACCTTCTAGCGGAGTTTAATTTAAGGCAAGAGTCTCTAAAAATTCCTTACTTTTTTGATCACACGGTTTAACAAACAAGTCTAATTAAACGCGTAAACATCCGGAGTACATGTTCCATTACGTAATGGAGTATCTAGAGTCTCTAAAAATTCCTTATTTTTTTGATCGCACGGTTTAACAAACAAGTCTAATTAAGCACGTAAACATCCGGAGTACATGTTCCATTACGTAAATGGAGTATGCAGCCCTGTGTATCATCATTAGCCCCCATCGTTAAGCCTCCCCCAATTACAATTCCGGCAAATTAGGGGCCAGATTTCGCACACGGCATAATTACCCTCCGCGAACTTGTCCCACCCAATTTTTGACGCGTTCATTCATTCCGGGGAAAGGGCGCGCGCAGATCGAAGGTTCATTGAAACCTCATCGCACCGGAGTTTCGTGACATGAAAGGCGCTTGCTCATTACTTTATGCATTAATAAGGGAAAGCTCGCACTCGTATGGGTGTGTGTGAGTGTGTCAATGAATTATTCGCTCGGAATGGTGTGAAAGGCAGGCGCAACCACCATTTACGATGATTGATTAACTTTTCAGAATTAGAAATTTTGTTTGGTAGGCACTTCCCTTGACCTTCAAATTGTAATCTAAATGAAACCCTTCACATCTTCACAGGTCATTCTTTTCAATGTTGCTCTCGTTGTACATATACCAGTTGCATTTTCTGCTAATGTAAAACGCGACCTATATAGATAACTCGATACATGCAACATCAAGAATTTCTCGGAACTTCAAAGAAATATAAGTCTATGCATATACATGGTGAACTCTGACCCTTTCAGAATCGCATTAATAATTCATACCGCAGAGAATTTTTAAAGTCGGATGGAGATCTGCTCCGAACGGAGTAATTCCGGATTTTTCCGGACGAACGGGCCCGGAGCTCCCGGCGAAATTTGCGTGTAACGTTAACGAAGACCTTGTCGATCAATTAGGCACGATTTGGGGAGCACGCAATAGGAAGTTAATTAAACCGGGCCTTTGTCTTTGTTTCCAGATACGACGCAATGAAGGGATTGATAGCTATTATGGCGATTTGCCTGATAGGAAGACAGGCGGACGCTTGGGGAGGTCTATTTAATAGGTTCTCCCCCGAGGTTCTGGCCAACATGGGCTACGGGGGGCACGGAGGAAGCGTATTATCATCGGTAAGCACCTTGCCGCTTTCTTTTTTGATCATACCATAAAAGCTAGTTTTTTTTTCTTATTACTTCGAGTAAGTGGCCAGAGTAACGCACATCCCCTTGAAACTGAAATATGTAACTTATTTTCTAGAGGGGTGGTGAGGAAGGTATTCTGGAGGAGTTTGAGACGGAAAACGAGGACGAGCCCTGCTATGGAAAACGGTGCACCGCCAACGAACACTGTTGTCCGGGGTCGGTCTGCGTGGACGTGGATGGGGGTAATTACGGGGGCGACGTGGCCGCACCTTTATGGTGCCGTCACGTCGCAGGGGTTTCAATAAAAGTATTTATTGCTTGCGTCACGGGGCGATTTTACGAATGAAACTCGGATGCGAATGTTTTAGATTATGGGCTGTGGTGAAAACGGGGAAAGGCGAGCTTTTATGTGTTTCGTTTTGTTACGGCTGGGGGGCTATTTTCGGCATAAAAAGGCTATAACGCTGTAATGGTTGTGGGTATAATTGACACCACATTCTTTAGCCCTGAAACAAAACATAAAAGGACGATTTAGGGATAACAGTATTGATGATCCAACCCTTACTTGTTGTTGAACATATTAATTGTGCAATATCTAATTTATTATACACAGCCATAAGAAACACGAGAAAGAATTCATAACCATCAAATTAATATTGTTACGCGCCCCTTCCGGGATTCTATTGATCACAATCGACGCTAGACAATTTTCAATATTAAGAAAAAAGTAATAACGAAATAATTTGCTAGCTGTTAGAGTGACTAATCAATTTTAACTGAATTTGTATTCAGTTGTAGGATCGTGTCTATTTGCGTACGGCCGGAGGGTAGGTGAATTATGCAGGAGGGACAGCGATTGTGAATCAGGGTTGGTCTGTGCGGAGGCGGAGCAGGGCGTTTCAACCAGGGTTTGCAGACCACCCGTGCAGCAGGATAAACAGTATTCAGAGCCATGCAACATGTCGAGCGAATGCGACATTTCCAGGGGATTATGCTGTCAGTTGCAGAGACGTCACAGGCAGGCGCCACGGAAAGTAAGCGACTCTGCTTTGCTTCAATTACAAGAGGCTTTCTTTATTTAACTGCGATGTTTTGATAACTGAATCCATCGCGTGACAAACCATTAGTAAAGCTTCGCTAATTACATTAGTGTGTGGCATGTTCCCAATACCAATTGTTATCATTTTCAGGTCTGCTCTTATTTCAAAGACCCCCTGGTGTGTATAGGTCCAGTTTCCGCGGATCAAATAAAGATCAACTCGATCCAGCACACGGCAGGCGAGAAGAGACTGACAGGTCTGTCTTCGTTCAAGAGGCCGATGCACTAAACCGATTTTCGATCCAAACGTGTGCACCTGCAAACGAGCTGCGCGAGGCGTTCGTCCAACTTTGATCTTTTCGAATTCGAATCGCAAACATAGAATTCCGTTTCCGTTCTGAGCCCTCCTCGCGTTCGCGCGCAGCCCGATTTCGCGCCGGCACACGCTGTAATAAAAACCCAAAAGAATTACAACATAAACCTTATTGGCTGAGGTATTTACGTAGAATTAAGATGTTGTTTTCGAGACGTTTTCAAAACTGGCCTAGCTGTAGCAGCATGAGTTCCGAACATATCTTAGACATAGTTTAGGGTGCGTTCTTTTTTTCGCATAACATATTTGTGTGCTTTCGTAGTGGAGACGCACATGTTTCAGATTTAACCGTCTAACTGTGATGTATTATTCCTTGTTTTGCGCCGAAAGGGCGTCTTCCACTTGTTCTCCTTCCCCGGCGAAGGGAAACGTGGAGGATTCGGTGAAACCTTCAGCGCAAAGATGTCTCGGTGTTACGAGAAGAATACATATCATAATATACATATCAGATTAACATATTGATGTTATATTGTAACTATACATTAATAAATGTCTACAGCAAAAGTCACACTCATTTACCATTTGTTTACTGGAATGCTTCTTAGATTTAAGTCAAAACTGATTGTGACTCAATTATTAAAATATGGAATTTTGAAGTTCTGTGGAAGATATGATTTCTCCTAGGTCCCTAGGATTACTTGTAAATCTCTGTGGTATTACCTTATAGACTTAGAAGAAATTGTATCATACTGAGAACTCCAAAATTTCACCTTTAATAATTGACTTACAGGCTTACAAATCTTATCTGTATTCATAGTGCTTCCTCGAGGCTTCCTTGAATGAGGAACCCCTTAGAAAGGGGCAGTTGCATTAAACAACTCACATTCTAAGGGGTTCCTTGCTGAAGGAAGCTTCGAGGAATCACTATGAATACGGAGATTACAGTTGCTACAGATATGAGCAGAATCGACTCATTAAATTCATACTAACATATTCATTTAAAAAACTAAGCCAGCTTATGTAAAAATCCAACATAATTTGTTTCAGTAGTCATTTAATTAATTAAAACTTCAACATGAAAGTATTGCTTGCAATCACACTAGTTTTACTGACGGGAATCACCTCGAGAAAATTAAATTTCACACGCCTGGGTAAGTACAAAATTTGAAAAAGCAAAGTTTACACTGCACGCACCTAGCTTTACAATCCTGTGAAGTCTGCGGAGAAGAACCGTCGACCCATGAGATGCACAGAGATCGACTATTTGAGGTAACAATCTCCACGCGAGGCAACGTCACAAACAAAAGCAGTATTTTGAGGCTGCAAGATCGAACCCGGGGGGTCATCATCGCCCCAAACTGGATTTTGTCGACCGCAGATTACCTTGTCGACTCCCAAAAAAAAATCTACCACGCGTATCATGGCTACTTAGAAACTCTCGATGACGAAGAGGAGTTTCAAGAGCAGATGGTAACTTTGATTTACAAGCACCCCTCATACGTGCCAGGTCACGACGAATTCAACATCGCAGTCTCCAAGGTAGCACCACGCAATTCATTTCCTCGTTTTTAAAGGTTTGCCCGTAGGTGGGGAAGAAATTCAAACATATATTTGCATATGTATCCGACGAATGCTCACATTTTCTCGAGAAACCAGTCGGAGAGCATTGTAACATAATGGGGTAACCAAACCAGCCTTTTCTCGATATTCAAACTGACTAATTGCCTCATCCCCCAGGTATATGCCACACAATGAGGTGATACTATTAAATATAAACATGCATTCTCGACGAGAATGCTTGGAAAGATACAGAGTGTTAAAGTTAAACACTCAACTAAGCACGAACAGCTTTTGTATCACCCTACAAAATCCAGCAAAGGTTTGACTTGTGCTTGCGCAAAACTGCAATTGCAAATTTATTATCTGTGTAGATATCTCCTGAGGTAAATATAGATGGAGCCCCCGTCGTATGTGAAACAACAGTGTTCGGCTTGATGTTATTACACACCCACAAGGAAATTGGGCAAAACCATCCAATCCCTGTGCTCTATGTTGGGACCGAATCGTTTTGGATTCAGAGTAGAGCTCTCAACCTACAAACAGTGCACTTTACATCGGCCGCTTTATTCACCGCACATCCCTGCTTGAAACTTGCGGCATTATTTTCTTGGATAAAAGCTCACGAGTGTTTCTACCAAAACATTTATTCGTGAACGTTACTAAAACACCAACAATTCACGACGACAGCCGAATACATACAATACAAAATGGAATGAAGGCACTTCAAAAATAAATCAAATCTAAATAAAATAAAACGCTTTCCTCTGGCATCATTAAGTAAATAAATAAATGCAGGTTATTCGTGTGAGAGAAAGAGGTGACTTTAAATTCAACCAGACATGACGAGGCGGACAAAGTCTTCGTAGTTTACATTGCCCTGTGAGTCTTCCTGTCCTTGTAATAACTGTTCAACCTGAAAGCAAAAAGTATTAAAAATAGTTAATTGATATAAGTATTTTTATTAAATTACATTTAGTTTTAAAAAGTGACGGTGGCGTCATCTAGCGGTACTAAACCGCATTAAATTCTACAGTTGGCAACATTGACCACAACATCAAAATTTTTACATTTGCATATCTTGTGTTATATTTTTGTCAATTATTTAATACAAAATCAACTTACTTCATCATCGGTAAGCTTTTCCCCTAAAGTTGTCAATAAATGCCGTAATTCTGCCGAACTGATAAATCCATTGCCGTCTTTATCGAAATGGCGCAAGCCCTCGATGAAATCGTCTGCTGTATCGGCACTACGTGTCTTAGATATTTGCTAAAACATAAAAACGTCGACGCATTCGACAAATTTCAATATATCTAAAAGTAACTTACTTGATAAATTGGCAAAAATACTTCGAAAGAAACGCGTTCGTCTGACTTGTGCTGTTGCGTGTACTTTTTAACGTCAGACTCGGTTGGGTTCTGTCCTAAAGCGCGCAGTGCATCGCCGATTTGGCTCACGTGTATCTTACCATCGCCACGATTATCGAACAGTTGGAAGGCCTCTTGGAATTCTAAAATAAGACACGATGAAAACATCTTTGTTTACACACTTGGCAAGAAGCAAAATAAACACAAGTCAGAACCTTCGACTGAGGTCAAAGATAATTTACTAGGCGGCTCGTACAGGTACATCATGGGTACAAAAGTAAGAATGCTTCACTCACATCTGCACGTACGTACTTTTGCTGCTTTAATGGAAACTCAATTTAACTTTCAAAATCGCTCCATATAAGGCAAAAATCAACTGTGTGACTCAGAGGAATCGCTTTTTTCATATCTTATCTCATTCCAGGTTTCTTTGTCCGTCTTGTAACACGCCGGAAATACCACGAATAACTGCACCCAAATCATAAAGCCCGTTAAAATCGTTATCCCCGAGCATTTCAAGCATAATTCTGGTGAAATTCGCTAAATAATTAGAGCGAAACTGACAAAATAAACACGCCGAACGTGCAAGATATGTGCGAGCAGTTCGTTAAGGCGGGGTTTCATAGCCTAGATTTTAATTTCGTGCGTACTTACCGGCCATCTGGTCTTCTGAGTAATTCGCCTGCAATAATTAAAGTGTGTTTTAGCGTTATTTGGATAAATTTGGTTTATTGGAATAGTAAATTATTTGATTTATTGCGAAAACGTTACTTACCATCGTGTATTGATGTTCCAACCGTACAACTGTCAAATTGATAGCGACGTGACGTTAGCTGATTTAAATGTTTGCAGCACTGCATCGCGGGAAATTTGAAATACCTGACATCAACGATGTCCGTAAATACGTGAGGGAACTTTAAATTACAGCACGTGACGTATTTTTAAATTTAAAAAAAATCGTTTTTTTATAAAAGAAATTAATAGTATACTTAAAATAAAAATAATTATTTATTTTTACTCATTGTTAGGAGAAGACCTTCCGAGTCTACTTCAAAGGCGTACGCACTTAACATTATTTAATTACTTAAAGAATAACAAAATGAGAAGCAGGAGAGAAGAAAATGTTTAAAATAATGTTTGCTATTTAATATTAAATTATTTGACAAATTTGTCCGGACATCTTTAATAGTCTGAATGAAAACAATAGCATTTTTCCCCCATTGTTTATAAACTTTTAAGTTTTATTAACTTTTATGCCCGGTTGCACCAACTTTTTAAGGAGAACTTAAATTTAAATTATGTTTAGAATGTGACATTTACGTTTAGTCAGTATAATGTCAAATACATTCTCATTGATATTTAAACTTCAACTTAAGTATCAATTAGAATGTGACTAACATTTTGTTAAATCTAGAAATAATGTCATAGTCTAAACACCACTTAAATTTAAGCTTTGCTTAAAAAGTTGGTGCAACCGAGCATTAAAATATTATCTAGAAATTCTATGTCACCATCATTATTAATTCTACTGTAAAAGTTAATAAGACAACCGGTTAGGTCGCGATATCGTGCGGCTATTTATTCCTCGACTAATGGCCGATTTCTTAATTTGTGTTTATCTTAAGGTTAATTTATCTGTCAGTTGGAATGTGACTTACAATTGGCTGTACACAAACTGCGTGTCACATTCTAACTGACAGATAAATTTAACCTTAGGATAAGGCGGTGAAGAAATCGGACATTAGGTTTATCAATCACAAGTTAACTCTAACTTTCAGCTTGTTCCCATAGTAACTACTACGAAGACAATTGTTGTTATGGTAATTAACTGAGGGTTAACTTTAACTTAAAGTTAACTTGTGTTTGATAAACCAGGCCTTAAAAGGTTAATGCGTACAAAGTGTCAAAGTGACAGATAAAGATAACCTATAAATTTTTTTAATTGTCAAATAGACAGTCGACATAAATGTTAACTGCCAAACTGGTAGATGCAATGACAGATGTTTAGTAAATTAAATGTGTCAAGGCCGTATCAAATTTCTAATAGGTTCCCAAACATTTTTCTATTTTTTATGGTGATCGACACATTTTAAATAAATTACGTGTTATTAAACTCACAGGATATATTACAAAAAAAACTGTCTCTCTGTCGTTGAGTTATCCCGTAGCAAATTAATTTTAATTTCCAAGTCAAATAATTTCTGTAAACTGTAAACCATTATCTATATTACTTAACAAAATTATGTAAATTATTTATAAACTGTCGAACTGACAGATAATCTGTAATGTCCAGTTACCAGACACCATAAAATTGTCAAACTGACAGATAACCTGTAAGTGTTTTAAATTACTAATTTGGCAGCTACAGTTTACTAAACTGATCTGTCAAATTAACAATTAATTTATAAATATTTTTAATTGTCAAACTTTTAAAGTTACTAAAATAGTAAACTATCAAACAATCAAATAAAATGTATAGATGTCAAATTAAAAGATAATCTGCAAACTGACAAATATTTCTATACATTGTAACCCGTTATCTATTGTACAAATTGATGTAAATGTCAAATAAAATATCAATGTGCCAAAAATAAAATTCATAGACGTCAAGTTAACTATCAGACAGTCAAATAAAATGTGTAGGTATAAAGTTAACAAAAAATCTGCAAACTGACAAATATTTCTATACATTTTAATTTGTTACTTATTGTAAAAATTGATGTAAATGTCGAAATGTCAAAAATAAATTTCATAGACGCCAAGTTAACAGATATTCTACAAACCGACAACCTGTCAAAGTTACAAATAACCCTACAACCCTGTCGAGTTAACGGGTAACCTACAAATGCCAAACTTACAGAGGGTTCTTAATTATCAAATTGACAGTTGCAATGACAGACTTTCAAGTTTCTTAAATAAATTTAATTTTTAAATTTCTATTATCTGTTCTAGCTGTAAAATTGATGTCAATTATTTATAAACGGTCAAACTGAAAGAAAATCTGTAACTATCAAACTGACAAGTAACCTGTGACGTCCAGTTAACAGACACCATAAAATTGTCAATCTGACAGATAACCTGTAAGCGTTTTAAATTACTAATTCGACAGCTACAGTTTACTAAACTGATCTGTCAAATTAACTGTCAAATGGCGGACTTTTAAAGTTAACTAAAATAATTAATGCTAATTTGTAATTCAAGTAACTTCTATGAACTGCAATCCGTTACCTCTCATAAAAATTGATGTAAATGTCAAGTAAACTATCAAACAGTTAAATAAAATGTATAGACGTCAAGTTAACAGATAATTTGCAAAATTGACAAATATTTCGATACATTGTAATTCGTTACCTATTGTAAAAATTGATGTAAATGTCAAAGTGCCAAATAAAATTCATAGACGTCAAGTTAACAGATATTCTACAAACCGACAACCTGTCAAAGTGACAAATAATCCTAAAAGTGTCTAGTTAACGGGAGACCTACGAATGTCAAACATACGGAATGTTTTTAATTATCAAATTGACAGTTGCAATGACGGATTTTCAAGTTTCTTAAATTTCTTTTATCTATTCTGCCTGTAAAAATTTATAGATGCCAAGTTAACAGGTAATCTACAATTGTCGAACTTACAAATAACCTATAAGACTCAAGCTCACAGCCACGGGCAGCCTACTAATATCAAATTGACAGACGACCTATATGAGTTTTTAAATGTCAAATTGAATTTTAAGTTTTTTAAATAATTAATTGCAAATTTCAATTTAATTAATTTCTATAAACTGGTAACCATTATCTATTTTACCTGAAAAAATAATATAAATGATTTAGAAGCTGTCAAACTGACAGAAATTAATAAACGTCAAACTGACAAATAATCTGTAAGCGTCAAGCGAACAGGCATCCAACAAATGTCAAACTAACAGAAAACCTACAATCAATGAATCAATGGAAATTAGATTAGTTTGGCAATTCTTCAAGATTTTTTTTTTAAATAAGAGGTTTGTTCCAGCAGCAGTTTCTGACCAGTTTAGAACAGTCAAAAGCAAATAATGACCGAATTTAACAGCGCCATCAAGTAAACAACTCTGGTGAGTGCGGAACTTTCTTGTAATCTATTTTCTGCTGGAATTCTTTTTTGCACAAAGTCGATTTGAATTGATGTGATGATATAACAACTACTAGATTTTTTTTTAATATAAACATGCCCGAAGCAAAATCGAACCGAACTTAAAGGGCACACACATGCATGTGATACAACACAACGGAAAGTCATGAGTACGTTTTGTCACACATTCTACGCGAAATAATTGTGCAAGTGAGTGAAATATCAAGGTTGCACGACCATGGCTTACTTCAAATGATATTATTATCGCTGCTCCTGCGCGCACATTCAGGAAGTGTGGATTTGCATAATTGGGTTGGACCGTTTCGACAAGTCGTATGACCAAAATCGAACCTAATGACGCCGGCCATTTTACGAATTATAATTACAAATATGTATCCGATTTACATTAGGACGCTTATATAAATAGAGCATGATCGACTTCGCCTTGGCTGCAGAGGAAATTTATTGCCTGTTGCTCGACATGGAAAGAATTGCCATCGCTAACAATTCGAACGTTATTTATGCATTCGTCTTCCTCCATGAATAAAAGATGATTTATTAGAATATAACTGGATGTTGTTAGCCTCCTACGAGACAGTTTAATGGCATCTGATTCATTCATAATGAACCGTTTTTATTAATGATGTTTAATCGTTATTGAAGTGCATGTCATAGAATCATAGATTAATTTTTTTATTCCATGGTCGTGTATTTTTTCCACGGAAGCATGAGTCGGGATGAATTTAGATTCTTCTTTTTTTTAATCAAAAAAATACAATTTAATTTTTAATTTTAGCAGCGACTACTTACAAAGAAATTTTCAACAATAATAAAAAATTCGCTCCGGATTTTGTGTGCCCCGAAGCAAAGTCCTTGGCGTTTACTTGATATATGAACGTCATATAACAACGAACAATTTACTGCACTCAACGGTACATTAAACGCCATTAATTTGTTGTTGTACACAGAAAAGTATCGCACCTACACCACCAAACAAAAGTAATAAGAATGTCAACCTGAACAATTTGACTCCTAAATTGTCTTTTAAACGTTTCTATGGCCCGGTATTTCAGTCACAGTTTAATCTTCAGTTTATTCCCATGGTAACTATTATCTAAATAATTGTTTCTATGGCAACAAACTTAAGATTAAAGTTAAACTGTAACTAAAATACCGAGCCATATGTCGTTTCACCAGTTGGTTAATTTCTGGCTCATGAAATAAAGTATATAAAAGTGAAAGATTGCATACCGAGGCGTAATTTATAGGTAAATTGTTAACCCTGAATCGAAATTCTCGCGGAGAAACGTTCGATTGATTTTCAACAAGGTTAAAATGCACGATGTTACAGAATGGGCGCAGAAAAACACGCATACCTACGTAAATACAAAAGAACACATGCATGCCATTTTGTGGGCACAAGTCAATTTTATTACAATCGTGCAAGTTTCAATTGCAATATATTAAATCGAAAACCCATTTGCCGATCGTTGCTAATCAAATCACTCTTCATATTTTTGATGAGGAATCAAAAATTATTCTTCAATTTATTTGGTTAAACAAACTTTTGTAAGAGCAACTTTTGTACCTTTTAGTCATTAAGTTTATTTCAATATTTGGTTTTGATTTGTCATTGTTTCTTTCTTAAAATAAAACTATTGAGGCCTTTTTTGACTACCGTATTTCTTGTACAGTCAATTTATGCAATAAAAATTTAGAACAAGAATTTTTTGATTGCAGATATAACCTGTGAGCAACTAAAAATCAGATTAGAGTCGGCGGTGCAAAGAAAAAGTATGTCTGTTACTAATGCGGGTTAGGCTGATCTGACAGTTCATGAATGTATTAGGTTAATTAATTCAGTTAATCACAGACATACATTTTCTTTGCACCGCCTACTCTAATCTGATTTTTATTTGCTCACTTTTTACATAGTTTGGAGATAGAACACGTTCTATATTTTAGATAGTTTTTAATTAAACTTCATCTTAATGCACAAATTAAATTGTTTAAAGGCCGTTTTAGCTTGTGCAAGATTTGATTCAATTCCTACAATAAATATTCGGAACAAGAAGTTTTTGGGGCGCAGATATAACTTTCGGACAGAACACATTCTATTTTTTCTGATAGTTTTTAACTCAATTAAATTTTCGATGCAATTTACTGTATGATTTAAGGTGGGTCTTTCCATCTTCCCGTTAAAGTTATCCAGCGGATAACTGATTTTTATGAATGGTTGATTGATTTTTATGAATTGTTCCCATGGTAGTTATCCTTCAGTTAATCAAGAGATGGAAAGATCGGCCCTTAAAGTGTTCAAGAAAGGTCTGTTCCAACATCACTTTCTGACCGTTTCGAAACCGTCATAATCAGTTGCCTACCGAAATACACACTTTATCAAGTGTAAAACCTTGATGAGTGCATGCTTTTGACAGTTTCGAAACCGTCAGAAAGTGATGCTGGAACAGACCTGAAATTGAACCCAATCTTGTAGGGCAGTGTGAAACAGCCTTAGGAAATGCAACAAATCTTGTACAAAAAATAGGGTAGTGTAAAACTGCCTTTAGATTAGCTTTGTTCCAATTGACAAAAATGTGGAAGTATCCTGAATTGTTTTGAACATTCAGCAAGCAGTTCAAATCCTCAAACGGAACAATTATTTATTTTCTTGCGCCTGTTCGATATTAATTTGGGTTCAAACTTTGTTTTATTGTTGGTGAAACAAAGCTATTAGTATCACAAAATCTTTTAAACGGACACTAAATAGCGCATAAACACTTAACGTTTCGCCGTCGTTCGAGATCTTCGTCAGAAGTGAAAAATATAAACACATTAGAAAGAAGAGCAATTGGTCGATAATTATTCATTAAGGCCGCTTTACAGTTCGCAATTTATTGCTGGCAATGAAAATTGCAGCGATTTGTATTGCACGCATGCGCGGTATTCGCATTTTGTATAAAAATACAACACTGCGCATGCCTGCAATACAAATTGCTGCAATTTTCATTGCCGGCAATAAATAATTGCGAACTGTAAAGCGGCCTTTACAGATTTATCCCCTTTTTTGTGAATGGCAGTATTCAACGCAAATTGTAGAGGTTCAGGAAAACAGCCTTTGTTAATTATATGAGAGAGTAAAATTAGAGATTACATCCGAGGTTTCCTTTAATATTTTAATCGATATTTCATCATTTCCTACAGAGTTTGTATTTTTTATTATTTTATTGTATCGTAGACTTCTTTGTAGTCTGTAGCTTTAAGAAAAAAAGTTTTATTGATAGGTTTGATTTTGTCATTGTTTACTTGCATTGAAGCTGTGTTTATTGGTTTTGCTGCATCTCTAAAATAATAGTTAATTTCATTTAAAGTAGGTATCAAATGTTGTGTGTTCTCAAGTTTCGTTAAGAGCCTCTATTGCATTTTGTGTTTTAGATTTGTTTATCTTTACCATATTAGATATTATATGCCAAGTCGCTTTGGTTTTATTTTTAGAATTTTTTATGATGGTAGTACATACTTGACATTTTTTTTGCTTTAGATATGACACTTGACAAAATTTTGCAACATTTTTTGTAATATTCTTTATCGATAGCTCCTTTCCTGAAACCTTCATATAATTCACGTTTTGTTTGACAAGTTATTCTTATTCCTGTAGTAATCCAGTTATTATTGTTTTTCGGTCTTTGGGTGACCTTTTTTAATTTAAAATGTGCGTTCATGTAATTTGTTAGAGGAGTGATGAAATTTGCCCAGGCCTGACTTGGATTACTTTCACTGAGAACATCATTCCAGTCATGACTGAACAAATCCGATCTTAACTTTTCAATTTTACTTTTTGATATTTACAGTTGGTTCTTGTCCGATGAAATTTGTATCACAAAATCTTTTAAGAGGACACTAAATCGCGCACTATACACTTAACGTTTCGCAGTCGTTCGACAGCTTCGTCAGAAGTACTTTTTGAGTATATTTTCCTATTTATATGACCAACGTCCATTTTAAAGCGTAGAATGAAAGAAGCGACGTCCCCCTTTCATTAATGATCTTAGAAGTTATTTGAAAAGCAAACGAGTTTATATTTATTTTTCACTACTGACGAAGCTGTCGAACGACGGCGAAACGTTAAGTGTTTGTGCGCTATTTAGTGTCCGTTTAAAAGATTTTGTGATACAATTTTCATCGGACAAGAACCAGCTTTAATTGAAGCTATTAGTATTAAAAGAAATCGCGGCGGTTTTCTATTTTCAAAAAATTAAAAAACGTAAAGAAGTCAGAAAGAATTGACAATGGACAAAAAAAGATTGTATGATCGGCTTTTGTCTCACAATTTCCGTTTTCAAAATAGGTACCAATATCTTCATCATTGTTATGCTTTTGACTTTTGTTGTCATGGGATTTTAAATTGAATTCAATCATTGCCTGGGATTTTCGTTTTTATGAATTCTCAAAAACTCGTAAGCTACTTTCTCTATTTAAAATCAATTTCGTATTTGCCAACAAGTCACGAGCTGTTTTTTTTAAACAAATTCTAGAGTTCTAGAGAATTTGAAATACTATCCTTCTGGATAGCTCCTGAAGAAGCTCTCAGACGAGAGCGAGACATTCAGAAAGCGTGCGATTTTGAAGCTATGCATGAAAGGTTCTACGAAATTGTTAAATGAATTTTCGATTTTGCGATGTATTAAGCCGTACCCACACTTGCGCAAAAATTCACATTTTATTTTAAATATACATGCTTTCCTAGGATTCGCAGCAAAATATTTTTGGAATTAGGTTTTCGATAAATAAAATTTTTTGTCATTCGCTAGGCGTCCATCGTTCAATGTTTTGTCAAAAATTTGCCAAACTGCAACGCCTCGTATCTGACAAAGATTTTTGTGTGCATTCATATGAGGCAAAGAAAAATAAATTCGCACGGATTGCGATGCAAAACGAAGCTTTAGGATGAAAACATTATTATTATTAGTTTCACAAAAGGCTTTCACAGATTGGTGGTATTATGGAAACAAACCGGGCAAAAGCATTTCAGTAATGAAAAAAGAACGCATTCCTGAATCAAATTTCAATATTTTTGGTTGAGGTAGGTATATTATTGTAGAACCAAATTGTTTATGACGTAACACGTATACATTCAGGAAAAATACCACTCTGGAAGGTGCATGTCATTCCGTTTAATACCGGTTCTTACATTTCAATGTGAAACGGAGCGAAAGTTATTCCTTTATTCACAGAGAACCGCCCGCACGCATATTTGTGCGCGAACATATTTTTTTAAAACCCCAAAAACAAACAGCGTGCCCTTGGCCACCGAATTTAGCGGTCGACGATTTGCTACCGAATTTCTTGAGACCGCAATTACTTAATTAAACTTTAATGGCGGCAATTAAATTTCGACATCGCATTTTTTTATTTCGCTGCGAGCACTAAATGGAATAGTGTGTCAGTGACAAACTGAGCAAACGAAAAATTTAATAAACGTTAAAACCTAGCAAAAAGCAATTTTTGTCACATTTATCAAAGCGGCCGTTCCCTCCTTTAAAAATTAATTACATAAATTACGCTTAGTAATGCCTGGGTTGGGTAAAGCGCGGTTTAAAAAAAAAGGAAAAGAACACGTTCTATCCTTGAATCGCCCCCCTGTCAAACAATAAAAGCACCAAAGAACTGTTGATGATGTATTGTGAAGTGAACGTCATATTATAAATTTTAGGGCTACCTATGTCATAGTGGGAATACTATGACCTCTGACTCCCACAAAGCCGGAGCGACAACTCCCGGAGCGCGACGGGAAAAGGCAAGTGTCGCGAACAAAGTAAACCGAGCGTTCTTGAAAAAATTTCAGTCAGCGCAATAAGGTCACGCTTTACTATTGTATACTCGTTTTACTGTTGTATAAGTGGGTTTGTATGAAAGTAACTGCAACGTGCTGAGGGAGGCACCTCAATCACGCTCTTGTATTTCTTTAAAAAAATAAATAAAGCATCGATGATTCAGAAATTCTGCAGATTCGACTTGGCAATCCTACCAGTTTTATGGACCAGTTGAAAATAATTTCAGATGAAAAGTTTCACCCACGTTATTTTGCAAAAAAATTAAACTATGTAATCTCTGGCATCTTCCAAATACGAAATGTACTTTTATTTTGATTTACGGCTAGGAAGTTGTCGATGAAATTGTTAAATAGTGTTGGCTTCCCCGTTTCCAAAATCTGAACTCTCCACTTTTTTCCGCACTTCTAACTTCCAAATGATTCATTTTTGCAATAACAGTTGATGACCTACTGAGCTTATATGGAAGAAGATGCCAAGCTCCCAAATATCTTCGGGAGTAACTAATTTTAACAAAATAAATATTGATTGGTATAGAAAACAAATTAGATGTATCTATTTTGAAAATACATGAAGAACGAAACTGATTTTCATTTTTTGTTTATAAGTAAAGCACGGATTTAGGTGCATTTTAGGCGATGAGTCATCACTGCACAACGCACACATCCGACTAAAGACGATTCAAGACCTAAAATGCACTTAAATCCGTGCTTTATTTATAGGATTAATTGAGGATGTTGAATCAGATAATGAAAGAAAAACTTATATGCTTGGAAAATCTGTCTTTCAAAAAAGATAAAAGGATATGTTCTGTAGGTATACCCAGTAACCAATCTCTTACATCGTCCAGGTAAAGCCTCACCTACAAGAGGTATTTGAGGTTTTTTTCACGCGGCAGAAAGACATTTTTTTTAATAAACAGCATATTTACCATGGCAATGAAGTGTGCAGAACCTTGGATGTAATGTGACAGAGTACAAATTTATTAGAATCAAGTCTTGTCCGAGCGCAATTAGATTTTCCCGCTGCTCCCGAGATAGAAATGCGTAACCGTAAACGCGAACACTCCATACTTTGTTCCATTTATGTGTGGGATTAAAAATACTTTTGCTCGTTACATTTCCCTAGAACGGGTGTACAGGGTGTGGTTTAGGTATATATACACAAAACCTTTGATCTAATTGTCACTGTGTGAAATTTAACGGTTAAACGACAACATGTTTGTAAATCTGGTAAGTCTTTGTTGCAGAGTGCAAACTTTTTTCTTTGTTTCCACTTAAAAAATAAACCCAAAAAAAAACAAAGTGATTTTTCGTTTTTCAAAAAACAGTGCTGCCAATGCAAAAGGATTTTGCGGAGACGGACCTAAACGAAACAGTGAGAAGTCATTTTTAGTGTATCTGTGCTTCTTCGTTTCTTCTTTCTTTTTTGTTTAATTTTAAATTAAATTCGCGTTTAATATTTAAATTTATGGCGCCGTAAAAGCCGTTAATTACGCATATTACGACACGGTCACGTTCCACGACAAGTCGACAAGTGTATATGCAAATGGGTTGCATTGAAAATTAAAGAGAGTCGTGTCTTGTCCTTTTTTGAATTATTACCTTGTGTTTCTTTTTAATTTCTTTTAATTAAACGACGAGTTTTTAAAATCGGATTTAATTACCGCACACGCGTTTTCGGTTTCTTCTGCATTTGGCTTTTCCTTTCTTGATTTAAGCGTTAAAGTTAAAATATAATCGATTCTGTTTGTGTTGTAAAGACGGATGAATTAATGCTGGATTTCCGTTAGCAACTTTTTCCTTCATTTAAAGCAATTCGTACTTCTTCTTTATGTTTCCTTTTCATTCAACTTTTCTTATTTTTAATTCAAAAGTCCTTTTCTATGCTTACGATTTAAAAACTGCGTAGGAAAAAATAATTTTGCTAACTTTTTAATAAACAAAAAAAAAACAGCTAAAACAAACCCAAAAATTTTATAAAATTCCTATCAGTTCCCCTGTATTTTATTTGAAAAAAAAATGGCCCAAGCAAAACTGACAGTAAATTTAAAGCCAAATCTAATTATCCCGGATCGCGAATGTTTTCATTTCCTTTTAATATACAGAGTGGTCCGACACAAGCTCTTAATTTGTTTATTTCATGTTTTTTTTTGCAAAATCATGAAACGGGTAAATTTTTAATTTTAAAAAGACACATTTTAGTGCAAAAACCTTTTCTCCATTTGCTTTTCCGCCGTTTTTTTTGAAATTTTTGCATTAAAGTGTGTCTTTTTAAAATCAAAAATTGACCTGTTTCAGGATTTTGCATTCTTTACCACCACTCTCTATGCCATTACTGTTATTACGCTTCTATTTACTGTAAGAGAAAACAAGTTAAATTGAAACGTATGACTCACTGTCTGTTAAAATGTAAAATAAAATTGACTTCATTAAAGAATGCCACAGGGCAAAAGCAAATCAAAAGGAATTTCCGATAACTTTAGAGGTAAGTCAGGGTCGGCGCGTTAAGACATTTTTAATAACCTAATTGTTACAATTAAACGGAGCACGTAAATGTCGGCATGTCTCATTGAAACCCTCGAGTAAAAAGCACCGCATTAGAGTTAAATGTCACTTTATCTTATTTAATTATTATGTACCTTTTTAAAAAGAGCGAAACATTACTCAACATTTATCAGTTTGTTGAATTGCTTGTGCAAAAGCCATCATAAAATCAGTTCAATTAATGTAATGTTTCTTGTTTTACAAGAAACAAGCAAAGACACTCCTTAGTAGATTGCTATCACTATTGGGTTAATGTTTATTAATTTATTTAGTTTAATTCAAAATATAATGAATATTTCGTGCATGTTCCTTAATAAATAAAATTTTATTATGTATTCATATAATTATTGTACTACATATTTATATTGGATTTTCCAATACTTTTCAATTTGTTCGATTTAACAAAAGGAAATCTTTTTCTATTTTGGTGCTTTAATGACTACATTATGAAATTCATTTGGGGGTTTCATAAAGCATCCGAAATATTATTTTATTGGGGATTTCATAAAGCAGCCGAAATTTTATTTTATCAAGTTGTTAACAAATTACAAAAATAACCTCCAAATTGACATTTGTTTGACAATGTTGACATCTCAAATTATAAACATAACCTGAAATGGACATTTATTTGACACTATTTTAAGTCAATGATGTATCAAGTAGTTAGATTCCGTGTAGACAAAGAGGAATGATATTAACTTAAGAGTGAGATGGTATATACTAGTGCTGGCAAAAACCGGAAAAAATTTAAACCGAATAACCGGTTTCTTTAAAAACCGGTTTCGGATATAATCGGCTATCCAAATAATGGTTAAAACCGATTATTCGATTATCCAAGAAACCGGCTATTCGGATATCCAAAAGCTGACTATTCGGATATTTGATAAACCGATTATTCGAATATCCAAAAACGACTATTTGGATATCCACAAATACGTTATAATAAAAGCAATTAAGTAAATAAACATGTAACTATATGTATGTACTTTTTTCTAATAAGTACTGAAGATCTTTAACAAACAAAACCCATTCTGATATCCAATTATTCGAATTTCCAGTTATTCGGATATCTGAATATCCGAATAACCTGTTATTCGAATTTCCGATTATCCAAGAAACTGATAATATCCAAATATCTGGTTATCCGAATAACTGTATATTCGAATAACCGGTTTTCCGTATAATTGGATACTCGAATAACCGAGTTATCCGGATAACCGGTTTTCGTTTTTCTCCAAAACCGCGAATATCCAAAACCGGTTAACCGATTATCCAAAAAATCGATTTCGGTTGCCAGCACTAGTATATACACCCGTTTCAAAAGCCTTGTTCGTCCTAAATCACGTGATCTAGACTTTGAGTGACATCCTTGTCGCATACCTGAGCTAAAATTACTCACAGATATTCGCTATTTCACTCACGTGGCTGATATCAATCGAGAATGCAGGAAACATAAGGCACGGTGTATCTAGTTCTTATCACATCATTGATTTTAAGTGCCACCCAATGTCACCAAACGCCACATAACAAAATCGAATATTCCTATATTTGAATTACAAAAGCAGCAAAAATAGAACCAAAATAGAAAATATGGTAGTAGTAGAAAATGCACTTGTTTTTTAATACACTATTGAAACGAAGATTGACAATTTATTTTTATTTTTTCGAAAAATCTAATTTTTCTGTTGAACGGAAAAATAAATTTTCGATCTAGTTTTCTTATAAGATTCAAGAAAGAGATGACAAACTCCTATTTTTAATTTTCGTTATTAAAGAAATTCTTTACAGTACACATCCGGTGCGAGCTTTTTATTTTCCTCAACAAAATCAAAAAAATCAAAAGGAGAAACTCACAGAAGTAAAGAAATCTAATATTCATTCACCGTCACAAATTACGAGATTACAACACAAACAGAATTCAATTAAAAAAAAAGTTTACAAACACTCACCCCCTTTTTGATATCACACACTGCAACTCGACGTTGGACTGGAATTAAACCGGAAATTAGTGAATTGTCTAACATAAAGGAGCACCCTTGTACTTACCCTACCTTTAATCGAAGCGTGCCGCTCTTCTTGCCAAACGAAAAAGACCAAAACGCCACAGCAACTCACAAAACACACACACAACTGAAACAAAAAAATATTATATAGATTTTTTTGTTTAAGTGGAAAGGAAAAACGTTTAATGTACATTTAATAAATTCCAGGCCGTATTAGCTTGCACTTTAGGTGTAGCCCTAGGAGGGTGGAACGGCCCGTTGGCTGGCGGAGCCCCCGCTCACCAATACCCCGCCGGGGTGAGCCCACAGGCTTGCCCGAACTTCCCCAACTGCAACAACCCGGCGGTGGCGGCGAATCCGTCCGCCCCCGCTTACGGCGGATACAATCAAGGTGCATACAATCCGGGCGCGTATAATCCCCCGGGCGCTTACAACGGTGGATACAATAACGCTTTAGACAGCGGTACCTACACCGGGGATGGTGATTACCACGGTGAAGGACTCGCTGAGGCCGGTGCATACGGAAACGTTGACGGTAAATGTCCCTTCAGTTTTGAAACCGATTGCAATGACTCTCGCGTGGTTCGTTTCAATGTTTCCTTCTCGGGCTTAGGGTTTCTCTTACTAACCAGTAGCTTTGTGGTCTTTCATTCGTAGATATAACACGATAATTAACAGCAGTTGATTTGTAGGAAAGTTGCCCATCAAATTCCCATTCTCATTCATAGTTGATCACTCAGTATTATAATTTGCCATGATGCCAGCAAATGGCGTCCACATGGACAACTAGTTTCTGTATTAAATCATCAATCAAAATTAATTAAAAAAAATAAGTCACCCTGTACAAAATTTTTGCAGAATGTAAGGAATTGCAACGTAGATTAAGAAATTGTAAAAATCAAGAAACCTCAAGATGTTTTTAAAAATGTTTAAAAATCCTGCTTTAGAACTTCTTATTATACGTTACGTTTTATACAGGGTGATTTCAAAAAAAACTGTATTTTTTTTATGTATCACCGAATAAGAAGTTAAATCCTTTCAACGACCAAACAAAAAACAGAAATCGATGACCTTGATTTTTTTAATTGAGATATTTTGGAATTTACAAATTTCTGCAACGAAAAAAATAAGGATAAATGCCTTTCTTACTAATTGGACTTTCACTTCTCCAATTTCACTCAATTCTTCAAGGAAAACACCTGATTGAGTTTGTAGGCAACTTAATTAACGCTAGTCAGTGTGATTTCTACTGCTAATTGGGTTGCCTATAAACTTTTTCATGCACACGAGGATTTTGCTAAGAACTAACTTCACTTCTATCTTCTTTTGTTAACCTTCTTCCTGTCTATATTAATCTCTCTCTTTAATTCTTTCTTTCTACTTTTTAATACTAAACACTTCCGCCTTTCTTCTTCACAATCGTCTTTCGAATCGTGACTCTTGAGGAAAACTGTCTCTAACTTTTCCCTACACGAAGGGTAACTAGTTTCCGTTACTTTTCCTTGCTTTCTCATTTTTCTCCCTCTCTCTTTTCTTTTGGACCTAGTTTTAGAAGTTATCTACAATTTGTTTTCGTAAAAATAAGAACTTCTGGTATCTCTTAGGATTGCGTAATGTCTGCAAACGCCTTATTTTTATCGTACTGGTCGACCTTAGTTATTGTTCTTTTACCATTTACGGCCTTTCTCTTCCAGTCGTTCTTATGCTTCCGCCTTTCTCTTTCCTTTCACTGAGTTTATACACGAAACCCAATCAATCACTTTTAGGTAATCTTTGCCGGTTCTTTTTTATTTTTACTTAAGAAGTAAAGGATTATTTCTTTTGAATTAAGGAAAGCACTGAAAATTCGAAAAACTGTTTCCTGTCTAATGCCTTTCCTATACATTTCCCAGGTAACCAATGGAATCAACCCGCTCCAGCATGGAATCAGCCTCCAGCTCCTGCGTGGAATCAGCCAGCTCCGGCCTGGAATGCGGCTCCAGGACACGCGCCAGCCGCCGTCCCTGCCGGGGTTGACCCGCATT
The DNA here is from genome assembly GCA_033060865.1 of Dorcus hopei. NCBI lineage: Eukaryota > Metazoa > Arthropoda > Insecta > Coleoptera > Lucanidae > Dorcus > Dorcus hopei. Next base: position 27,077,418 of record CM065426.1, read on the forward strand.
CGTGCCCCAACTACCCCTTCTGTCACTAACTTAAGTGCGACAGCCAGCTGACAAACTGTTGTCCGTTTTGTAAATTTTCCAATGCTCAGTTTGTTGTGTTCAACCACCTTTTGTAAGAAAAAAAATAAAGTAAGGTTTTTCCTATTTACACCAGAAGGATCCCTCTATCAATTCTACCCTATAAAAATTGTCTTACGCCTGGGAGTTTGTTGTTGTTCATCCACCTTCCGTAAAAAATAAATAAAATAAGGTTTTTCCTGTTTACGTCGTTTAACTTCCGCCTTTTAAAACTTACTGCAATTAAGCTTAGAGTATTGCAGATTAAAATCAAACCTTGCAAGAAATTTACACTTGTAACATACTTTATTGTTTCGCCAACTGTTCGGGCACGAAAAGCCCGTTTGCATTTAAATGGGGCCGCTTTGTCAAATTACGATAAATCAAATTAACCATTAATTACCTTCGAAAATACGAAACAGAGAAAGACATCACGGATCGAGCTTCGGTGTAAAATCGTTTTACCTTCAGGCTGACTTAATTTATTGGGAGGGACTCCGATATAGACCGCGATAAATAAATATTGAGCTGCTTTTAAAATAAATAAGTCGTGCATCATACTTAAAGGCGAGGCTACCAGTCGTAAAATGTCCGGGAGAATTTACAAGACGTTTATAGGTTGTACCTGTAAGAATAAATCTCATTTTTTTTGTTTAAGTCGAAGTCGAAACGATATTATTAATAAATCTGGATGACTAAATCGCTAACTGGATCGATTCTAAAATTAGGAATTACTCAGAAGACTTCATTTTCTGTTTAAATTTTCAAATTAAACAATATTAGGGAAAATGGGGGGATCCCCGATGGTAAAAATTGAATAAAATACAAAGTAGTCAAAAGGGATCAATATTTCCCACATTAAAAAAAATAATAATTTTTCTAAACGTGTTATTCTTAGGGCTAGTTGTTAGCCATGGTTCAGCTCTGAACATTTGTAAAGGAATATGTTGCCCGTATTGATACAACCAAGTTCAAAGTTGAACAATGTTTGAGCAATTGGCCCTAAGGTATTTACTGATTAAAATGTTTTAGATTCTGTTTGCCAAAAAATGTTTATGAATTACACGTTTCTTGTGGAAATAAACTTTATTTCCAATACAACTTAAATTAAAATGAAAGAAAAATACTAAGAATTCTTAACACGAAGATTTAAATTGTTTATCGTTTGTAATGCGCCCCACCAATTACTTGGTTATTAATTAATTCTGACAAGTAAACAGACAATAAAATGGTATAAACAAATAATAAATATGTGCCAACAAAACCCCCAACTAAGATTTATTGCTAAGGAAGGCCTGTCTAGACGTTACCTGCTTACGGGGCTGGTCGGACCCTAACGGTTAATGCTCCAAAGGGGTGAAGGTGAATGATTTTTATGGAACTCGTTCCGTACTGAAGTTAATTTGAATGTTATCTAATTATGACCCAATTGTCGAATGTAATCCGCCGCTACGTTGTGATACCCTGGTTCTTTGTTTGATGGGCAGTATAATAATTGCTTTACAACAAGGAATTTGGCAAGTTAATAATGAAACGCAATAATTAAGTAATTATTTATTGAAAAAAAGGAAAAAAAATGGGAAAACTCCTTGTCCCTGCCTCTGTGGGATCGGAGACCTTGAGCGAAAACCCTGTTGTTGAAAATCAATACAAATAAAGAAGAATTGCAAGTCTCAGAAAGTACAGTGTAACTCGTTTAACAGCCTTCACTTTCGGATATCGGCGCGATCTATTTTCTTCCGATTCACACCGTTGGTGGTACAATGGTTACACAAGATGTCTGTTGGAGAGCTCTGTTCCTCACTTAGATTAATAATTAATTGAGTTTCAAATGAGTTCGAGTCTTGGTACAGTGTTCGTCACTCGGCTGGTATTCAAAGACTTGTTCGATTTAATAAACCAACGCACAAAGTGTCTCAGTGGGACTACAGTGTACTTAATTAATGGAGTTAATTAATGAATCGATTAGATGTTTTGGGCGAAGTATGTGATACACCTGCCGCCTTCAGCCATCAATTTGCAGGTAAATCAGTAGCAATCACCTGTTTGTCACGGGCTCCCTTGGGAGTTGTTATTTAACCCTCTCTCTAGCTAACCTGATTAATGGCGCGTGCAGTGAGCCGAAACTTCTTCTGCTACGCCACCTGAGCGTTAATTATGCTTTTGAGAGCGGTGTTTGAACCCTTTGCCTTCCCTTTGGAGGACCCTCTGTATATCGCTCTTCCGCCGGCTAACCTAGGTAAATAATTTAAAGCGCAAGGACTCCGCTTTGACTGTCTTATTCGCTCTCCACTACGGGTGGTTATGGCGTTAACAGTCTCTAGGCAATCGCTTCTAATCAACCGACAAATCTCTCGTCCCAGACCACAGTTTGACCCTCCCACTTATACAGGGTGTGAAAACCTTTGTCAAGAAAATGGCCAGGAATGTAGTTCAAATTGTTTGGTTTACAATTTGCCTGAGAGAATTCCCCTAGGGTAGAATGATTTCTAAAGTACACTGTATTGAAAGCCCAGGTAGATGTAGGAAATAGTAAATTGCTGTTGGTTAATTAAATTACCGAATTAGACTACTAATTACGAACGCTGCCCAAACAATCTTTCTTTAAGATGAAAGTCACTAGTACGTTTAATACTCGCTATAAAGTAACTCAAAATAGTTGACTAAATTTATCTCTATGAAACGTACTGACTCTTAGTCTGATTAATGCCAAACAAATTATCTCTGCGCAATTATTACCATCAAAGGTGCGTTGAAGGAAACAAATAAATGTTAATTACCACTAGCTTATAATCCTTTCACTCGCACTATACACTGGATTTTAAAACACGCGCGTCGCGTCGCGGCGCCCACTTGTATAGTTTTAATTGGCTTTCTTATCACTAAATTTAAACCGGACCGGAATAAATGATTTAACAACAAAGGAAATAAAAAATACAAAATTGAATAAAGACTACAAGCGCCTAAAGATAAACACAATCAAGACAACTTGGAATTCCAACTCGACCGTTCTCGCTAGAGTTTCGATCTTATCTGCCGTATAATCCCGTTCCCGCTACACAAGAAAACAATTACAACCCACCCCCTCGTAATTGCAGCCAAATTCTGGAATCCCTTCGACCAATGGCCACCGTAGCCTTAAGTTCACACGCCCGCCTCTCACAGATGCCAAAATGTATCAAGAGATACTCTATTGACTCATCGGAATGTTCGCTGTTCGTATGTCTTAAAGAACACCTATAAATTTTACTATTCAAGTGTGGAAGTTGGCATTTTTAAAGTATCTGTTATCTGACTGAAACGAGACAGACTCCAGTGACGCTTCAACTCGCAATGTAACTTGCTATCTTCGACCACTTGACCCGCTCGTCTGCAATTTTGACGCGGCAATGTATACCAAAAATTTAGAAAAACAATTTCAAACGTCAAATGGATTTGTTTATGGTGTCAGCGTGGCTCCATTTCTTCGAGTATCGCAGTTTTCGAGACAGTGCAGATAAATAAAACACTTCAAATGACGCGTAATGGATATGGTTTTTCCGCTAGCGTCCAAGCATCTGCGTGAACAGATTTACGGCTTTCTGTTTGGTCTAACATTAATCGATGGGACGCACGTCACTTTGCTGCTTATCGCTTGAAAAAAATTTACACAGGATACGGACCGGTGTTTGTTATTGAAATAACACATGCAACAAAAGTTTTATTTTGAAAGCAAATTTAATGACCGCTTCACGTTTTAGTGATTTATTTGTTTACCTGTCAAAGCATGTGTTAAAAGTGGGGCCGTTGTGATCCTTTGCATGAAATAATCTGCTTCAGGTGATTTCCATGCATTTGTCAAGTTAATATTATGTAATTTGCATTTCACGACGTGGGGCGTTGACCCAAAAACGGAGTTGACGTGAAATTCCACTAAAGGTCAAGTTAATAATCGATGCTACGCCGCCGTGCCTACCATGAAACTCTTATGAGTGTTTTTATTTCGATCACTGCTCCTCTATTTTTTTTACCAAAAGCGCATCGTCCTTTTGGGGCTAATTTTTGATTAATTATTTCTCGAAAACTAAAGTAACAAGAATTTTTTTACCTTTTTGCCCATACTCTCGGACATTGCATCTTATCGTAGATACATTTTGTCGGGTTAATTAACAGTGACCCTGTATAAGCTTTTATCAACAATTTATTTTGCCAGAGTTTAACTTGGTAAAATGTTAATAATAAAAATAAACACAAATCAATCTATATTTTTCTTAACTTTCTCCACATCTTCTATGCTATTATGTTGTTACGTTTCGTTTTTGCGATTTCCTAATCTTTTGTTTCTACTTTGGCTTCAGTGATCGCTCTCTCTGCTTACAAACTCTAAGGTTTTGGTTTAATTTCGTTTGTAAGTCTTTTCTTGTCGCTTTCCATAACAGTTGGGGACACTGAAGACTTTTCTAGAATTCGGAGCGGAAGAGGTGTGTCTTCAGTTTCCGGCTTGCTAGGGTTCGGCGTTGTTCTGGAAAAGTGTAAAAGCCATTATTCATGACACTTCACGAGCGTTTGGCAGTCATTTCGTTCGTAGTTTTGTGTTTGAAACTTGCCACCCAAAGGCTTTTGGGGATCTTATCGTTCGTGAACGACTTCTGGAAGATCGATGCAGTGCTTTTATAGCAGATAAAGTCTGTGTCATGAATTTTGCTGAAGACGCCACCTGTCGCCGCATATCGCAGTTTCTTATCGCTTCGTGCCCTTAATTTAAAAGGGGTAAGTCTTTTTGGTTTTGCTTCAATTTCGTTGGTCTCTTTTACTTACTTTCGTAAGCAACTACGTGAGGGTTAAACTTTGGAAAATCTGCGTCACTTCTTCATGACCTTGACGTAACCTTTTGGATTTCCCCGAACGGGTTTTGTCGTGAATATACCACCATATCCAAGAGCCTCTTCTACTGTAACACCGTCGTTCGTCGCTCCGGAACCCCTGAAGTAGTTGCCGATTTGGGTCGAGCCAGTGTCGTGTGCTGCAATCCCCTTGCATACCGAACGTAACGTAGAATTGGTAGAATTCGAGTGTGGTATTGTACTAACCCTCTGTCTTTTATTGATACGAGTCTTTAAATTAATTATTGGGTACCTTCAGCGGCTCGTGATACCGCTTTTGCCTGCCGAAGGCTTTGGTTCCTTAGCAGTTCTAGCGGTGCCACGTTTTTCACCGCACTACTTGGAACTTATATTCGCTAGGTAGCGCCCCTTTTTTTACATCCAAGTATCGAGCTACCGACAATTCAATTGTAGCCCACCAAGGTCTCCACTGAGCTGGGCATAATTCCAGGTACGTTTTCTTCAACACCGTCGAGTTTCCCCCAGCGATCGCAACTTATATAGGGTCAATTAGGTAGATACTAAAAGGTAGGTAGTAATGTACAAAAAAAAAACATCAAATACATAATTTCACACACAACACAAATAATTGATTCATTAATTTACATTCTTAAAACGTAGTTTGGCTTCAGCTTTTGTAAAAAAAATAAAATCTGAATTTTGATTCTATAATTTCGTAATTCCGCACCTTGTTCGTTAACCACTATAATTTCCATTTTAAACTCATTATGGCATGAAAACAAATCTAATTTGTTTAAATAATATTTCACACGGCCACGCCCATCGCCCATGATTTATTTTTGACTCCAAACTACAATATTATTTATTAACGCGTTCATATATTTTGCTCTGACAAATAGATGATGTAATACCTTCACATTTACACATCCTAAATCACACAGGGCACTTATTAGAAAGTGCTCATTAATATGTTATGAATCGATACCATTGTACGCGCCAAACATTGTGTTTCGTGTCGTAAATCTCAGGCTCTCGACCTTCACGTTGATCTTTCTTCTAGTATTTGAAGCAAAGGTTAATTTAGCTGTAGGTACTTTACAGAAAGGCTGCGCTCAAGTGATGGCCAATTTATTATAAATCATTACTCCATATACAGCGGAGTTATGCAAACGTATAGCTTTTAATAAACTTAATTAACGAGTCAGCTTTGCCATCAAACAATACATATAAGTATCGGTTAATTTCCTTCCTTGAGTGACTAAAGTTCAAGGATATCTATTGCTTAAGAGATTCTATGTACCTACATACGAGAACATACATAAATGGAAAGGAAACTACTCGAAGTACCTCATTAAAATGGAAGCCATTTACAAGCACATCGTAAAATAAGTTATTTCCTTTCTTAACAAAACAGGAAATTATTTAAACAAAAGAGGAGAGGATGTACTTTTATGTTACGAAGGACTCGATTAATTTCTATAAAAATTTAACAAGAAAATTCAATTCCTTGTTTTGTTGAAACTTAATTTGTTTTATGTTCTCCCATTTTTTTTAATTAAAAGCCACTATTCTCTATTCTTATTATAGTACTTGGAACATCAACGTTTTGTCGTACATTTTCTCTTTCGATAAAAAATAATTTTAAAGCCAAGACATACCTACTGCGAAAGGTCGATGTTCCAAGCATTATTAATGTTGCCCATAGAATAATTATTACGTTATTTGAAGAAATCAAAACACGTCATAAATGGCAGGCAATTGCAACTGATAATTTTGTTTTTACTTAAAAAATATAATGGACATTGCTAATATGTATGTACGGAAAGTTCCATTGGCAAAAAAAATTGAGGTGATCCAAAAATGTCTAAGCGTGCAAAAAAAAAACCTTTCAAAGCGACCAAGAACTAGATCCGGTTCGGTTTTTGCACTGCCAAGTTACAATATCGATCACAATCGCAAATTCCTTCAGGTCATGCCCCAAGCGAAAGTATTTCCCAGCGCCCCCGCCCTTAATTTTTTTAAACAATTTTAAGATGAATTCACTCCTTTCCCCAAGCACTTTTACGGAACCAACATGGGACTCATTTAGCCACAGGTCACTCATAGTGCACTTACCTTGGCAATGAGCCCAAAGAAAACCTTGGGCGCAATGCGACGACGGAAAGTGAGCGAATTGAAACTAAATATTGCCCCAGCACCGGCCTAAGCACAGCCTCATACACCACAAAACTTCATTCCGTTTCCATTTGATATTAAAGTTTAAATTTTAACGGGTAGATAGGGTGTGGTGTTGCTATATATACCGTGTAATTTCGGCTAGACTTTCATTGTTAGATCACCCGACAGTACACAACATGTTTGTAAAACTGGTAAGTTCAATCGTGAAATCCCCCATAAGTGAAATCGGTGGTTAAAATTAACGGTGGTGTTGGTGATAAAAAAGTGTGCAAGTGTTGATTTTTAATTTTCTGGCAATTCCAGGCTGTATTAGCTTGCACTTTGGCTGCGGCCTCTGCTGCATGGAATGGCCCACAGGCCGGTGGACTTCCAGCATCTTTGATCCCCGCGGGAATCAGCCAACAGGCTTGCCCTAACTACCCCCACTGCAGCAATCCCTTGGTGGCCGTAGAACCTAACGCGCCCACCTCTCAAGGACAATACGGAGCTCCCCAATACAATTCTGCCCCACAATATAACCCAGCTCCTCAGTATAATCCAGCTCCTCAATACAATCCCGCTCCTCAATACAATCCAGCCCCCCAATACAACCCTGCCCCTCAATACAACTCAGCTCCGCAATACAGCAATAACGCCTTGGATAATGGAGAATACACGGGTGACGGCGATTACCGCGGCGAAGGTCTTGCCGAATCTGGTGCATTCGGGCCAGTTGGTAAGTCAACAAATTCGTTTTTTGTGTTCGCAATACAGATCTCGCTTTGCAGATAATCCCCAATCGTACAACAACGCCCCGGCTTACCAACCGGCACCTGCTTACAACGCAGCCCCATCTTACAACGCCGCCCCAGCCCCAGCACAGCCCGCAGGAATCCCAGCAGGTGTTGACCCTCACTCTTGCCCCAATTATCCTTACTGCCACTAGGCTAATACCGATCGCCAGCTGACAGACTGTCTTGTATTGTGATGTGTATATTACACGAAGTCTTGTAAAATATTGTAATAATAAAGTAATTTTATTTAAAAAGAAAAATCCCTACGAGTTTATTATTAATAAAATTATGCGATTAGAAGATTATCTGATTGTGCGAGTTTCGTAAAACGCGGGTTTGTCGCTTAACTTCTGGTTGAAGTTTCCAGATGGTTTTGTGTTGTGCTTAAATTCTGGAAGATTTCTTCTTACGTTTTAAATTAGAAAATATGGAAATGTTTATTTAAAATCATTTCTTTTCTTATCAAGGATATTCTGTCTTGTTATACAGTCGGTTAACGTCATTTTATGATTCAGTTATAATAAGTTAAATAAATGTCAAATGAACAGTAAAAAAATGAAATTGATTGGTCAATGAAAATGTCAATGTGACACAAATTGTCAATTATTGTCAACGAAGTGTGCGATTGAAAGCAAGTCCACTTTTATACAAAACAACACAAAAAAAATATAAAGTTATGAGCTGTAATTTGAAATAAAAAATCTGTAAAACTAAAGAACTAAAAAAACCAGAAATAAGTAAAATTCAAAAGCAAAATAAAAGAGTTAAAAAATGAGCAAAGTTGGCACGTTTATCGTCGTGCAAAAGGATATTCAAAATTTATTGCTTATTCTAAACAATAACAAATATTTTGTTCACAATTTTATAGCTTATTAAAAAATGAAATATGTATGTGGAAAATGAACACTAAAAAACAGTATATTATACATCGAGAATAGAAGAATGATAAGAATCCAAATTTTCAGGATTAAAAAATTGTAATAAATCTGAGTGTCGCTTTGACAATCAATTAATTTCGGAAAATTGTGGCCGCTGACATTCATTATTTGACAACACAAACTTATACGTTTAAGGCTCGATTTATTCACCTCCAAGTAAATTTATCTGGTCATTTATTCCCATAGTAACAATTGTGATCACAATAGTTACTATGGGAATAAATGACCAGATAAATTTATGTAAATGTTGGATGCGAGTCGTCAGGATCGCAATGGGGCCCCCGAGCATATTCTGTATAGCTATTTCGGCCCTAATTGGGGCCTCATCAGCAGAACAGTAGCTGCGATCCTGACGACTCGCATCCAACATTTACATGTTTGCGATGACACGTTTTGTCCGCTTCGACTGCCATCTCGTCCGTGTTAGCTTATGAGGCAACGGTATTGTTGCTATTTGCTTTCACGACACGAATTTATAAGTCGGAAAATAGTTGTGCTGGGGCGCAATTATTTCACAGATAAATTTACTTGGAGGTGAATAAATCGGGCCTAAAACGAATTTAAATGTAGATATTACTTGATAGAAACATTAGTGAAAATAGAAGAACAAGCACAGCAAGAAATGCTGAACGTAGCGAGTAAAACGATGTTAAATTTACTCTCTTCAAAAACTACGCTAAACGTAAGTGTCAATAGGGGCATTCAACGGACAATCGATTTATGATTGCATACTGTTTAGCGTTCAGTGCATTTGAATCGATTCAACATCGTACGATTCAATTGCGATTAAATCTGGCGTTGCAGTTTGTGTCATGTGTACGAGTTGTTTATAACAGCGTATTGTCTATTACAGGAATTTATTTGAGAAATAACTTAACCGCACTGCAAATATTGTGATATTGCTATTGTCGAAAAGTTCTTTTCTTTCTTTCATTTGCTTTGCGCAGCAATGCTGCTTGTCTTTCGGCCGTGAGCCATTCCAGACATTTACGAAGTATGTTTAAGCTGGGTCTTAACCTTTAAACAGCACAAACATCCATGGCTAGTGATGGGATTCGAACCCATGCCACCGAGCGACACGACTTTCCAAGTCGGCTAGGCTAGACCGCTAAGCCACTCGGCGACCCTGTCGAAAAGTTAAAAACCAAATATTATAGAAAATAGTGTTATACCGATCACGCCACCGTTCAGTGTTTTAATGAATCGATTTACATCGATTCAATATGATTGATAATCAATCGATTTGTTAATGCCCCTAATATAGTCGCACTTCTATAACTCGAACCTCTACAACTGGAAGCTTTCTGTAAGTCGAAATTTACTGATGTCCCTGTTTAGTGTGTATCTGAAATCTCTTTCTTTAACTCGAAATTTCTATAGCTCGAAGTAATTTTCCGGTCCCTTGAGATTCGAGTTATGGAGGTTCGACTGTATAATGAAAAATCCCTTGGGAGAGGGAGAGAAATATCCCAAGGGAGTAAATATGTTATTTCTCTTACGATTTCGGTGTCATAGAAACTGCTGTCGCGAATATATGAAATTAGTGGTCGATTAAAATGTGACATTATTGTGCTCGACAAAAATTGTCAATAATAAAACTAATTAAAGAATTTTGTTGCAAGTCGATTTTGATTGCAGAGGATTCCTTGAGGAGCCTCTGTACAACGCTGTTTCAGGCCTAAACTTTTCAATAAAAGTAATGTTTAAAAAAAGCCATTTTTTATACAAACGCAATATAAAAAATATAAGTCATAACGTTATAAGCTGCAATTAACAAAAAAGCTGTAAAACCAAAGAACTAAAAACAAGAAATAAAATCCAAAAGAGTTAAAAAAAAATTAGCAAAATTACCACGTTTATCATCGTGGGTGTACCAAGCTGACCTTTTTTTTTTTTATAAAATAAGAATCAATGTCACGAGACCGCCAAGCATGAATCAACAATGAAAAATGGTCACGACGGTTTACTTTTTACTTCTTTCACTCTCGCTCTTGTTTAAGAAATCGTTTATTTTGGAATCAAAAATGACTTTACGGAATTAGCTTTTCACTATTATCATTACCCTGAATGATTAAGATGTTTACGAACAGGAAGTTCTTTAAAAAAGAACTAAACTGAAGCGTTTGCTAATTAACAAAGTTCAATTTGAGACTTTATCGGTTTGATTAATAGAATAATCAACAAAATGAATTGATTTTTACGAAACTTAAGGCACCACAGTTTAACGTGATAATTAAATTTAACATTTTAAGGGAAGTAACTGTAATTAAGTGGAAATGAAAATGCAGAGGAGATTTATCAAGGCATGCGTGCAATCGCCCTTCACCTTGGAATGGAGACTTACATTACGCATGTGCTCGGACATCACCTTGACTTTATTAAAAATTCTTAAAATACGAACGATATTGAAGACAAAATTTGGGCGGCAAATTAGGGCGCGGCCGACGTATAAATATCAGAAAATTCGCTCGTCCGATTTGCATTGTAAATTTCGACGTTAAATCGACAACATGTTTGTAAAACTGGTGAGTCTTTTTACTACATTACCTATATACAACCTATACAGCCAAATATTAGTAAAGGGTGAGTTTTTTTTTTATTTTAATTAACAATGGGTTTCAAAATCTATTTTTTATATGCGGAAAATGAAATTATTTTAAAAATCTGCGAGGGTCGTCAATTGCATATTTTAAAAAGTTCGCCTTATCAAATAATTCTTTTCCAAAAGTAAAAAATTTATTCTGAAAGCTGTCCGCAAGTGATGTGAAGCGTTTTCCTTTATATAATTTTTTTTCTAAAATAAAAATAAAAATGCATTCTCTACTAATATTTGCTACCTAGGTTTTGAACAGGCTGTATACGTAGTGTTTTATGGTCAGTGTTAATTAGTGTTTCGAATTTTTGTTAACAGGCCGTATTAGCTTGTGCTTGGGCTTCGACCCATGCCACATGGAATGGCCCACTCGCCGGAGGTTCCCCCGCATCTCAAGTTCCTGCAGGCATCAGTCAACAGGCTTGCCCCAATTATCCACTTTGCTCCAATCCGAATGTAGCCATTGAACCAAATGCGCCTGCTCCACAATACAGTCAACCGCAACAGTATAACCCGCAATATACCCCAGCTCCCCAGTACAATCCAGCTCCACAATACAATCCGGCCCCACAATATAATCCTACACCGCAATACAATCAATATAATCAAGCACCACAATACAATCCAGCTCCGCAATACAACCCAGCTCCGCAATACAATCCAGCTCCCCAATATAATCAAATCCCAGTGTACAACCAAAAAGCTTTGGATAGCGGAGAATACACGGGGGATGGTGATTATCGCGGGGAAGGTTTGGCCGAATCAGGTGCATTTGGTCCAGTTGGTAAGTTCATTTTTAATTTCGATTCCACCATTTTTTCATTCGTTTTTTGTTTTCTAGATAATCCTCAAGCTTACAACAACGCCCCCAACTACGCCCAACCTAGGTCTTACAATCAACCGTCTGGTTATAATCAAGCACCAAGTGCTCAGGCACAACCCGCCAACGTACCAGCCGGCGTGGACCCCAATTATTGCCCGAACTACCCGTTCTGCAGTTGAATGAGGAGCCCGAAGACAGCCAGTTGACGGACTGTTGTCGCAAATTGTGATTTTAACTAGTTTGTAGAAGCGTAGCATTACCTATACTGAATAAGTTATTTAAAATTCGTAACCAAGAACATAAATAAACTGATGATGAAATACACGGGTAAATTACTTTCTGTCTTGAAAGACATCCTATTCCCATTTGATGAAGAAGCTGCCAACTTTCAGCGAAACGTCGATTGAATACTCAAAAGAATAATTAAGAAAGTCAAAAGAACTGCATTCACAGTGTTCACAATTAACATTATAAGATTACACTCTGTATATTAATTTTGTATTTTGCTGAGAGTGCAAGTCGTGAACCTGAAATGAATGCCAACTTGCATTGAAACCGAATACCATAGTATAAGTAATTACTCAGTAGCATCACTCAAACGTCAGTGTCATACTGTTTGATACCCTTATGGAAATGTAGTGTAATTTGCAAATCGGTAGGTATCAAACAAAATGGCAAATATGACAGTTACACTCGAGTGACACTACTGTAGGTGCATTCTACATAACGTTCGGAGCGCTCGGAGTGTTTCTTTATCTCATTCTTATATGCACTGAGACGCATTCGTTCTACCTCACACTTCTGCTTAGAGCGTGCCCCGAGCATAATGTCGAACGCACCCCGTGTAGATTCTTATACTGTGCCCTTATACACCCTGTATATTAATTTTGTATTTTGCTGAGAGTACAAGCCGTGAACCTGAAATGAGTGCCAACTTGCATTAAAACCGAATACCATAGTATAAGTAATTACCCATAGCATCACTCAAACGTCAGTGTCATACTGTTTGATACCCTTATGGAAGTGTAATGTAATTTGCAAATCGGTAGGTATCAAACAAAATGGCAAATGTGACAGTTACACTCGAGTGACGCTACTGTAGGTGCATTCGACATAATGTTCGGAGCGCTCGGAGTGTTTCTTTATCTCATTCTTACATGCACTGAGACGCATTCGCTCTCCCTCACACTTCTGCTTAGAGCGTGCACCAAGCGTAATGTCGAACGCACCCTGTGCAGATTCTTATACTGTGCCGAATACCAAAAAGCTGCGTGCGCACCAAATTCATGCCAGTAAAGTAAAAAGCGATTCAATTGCTAAACTAAACTGTTGAATCCATTGATACAGACGTTTTACCAATATAAATACAAGGTGAGTGATGGTCTTAAAAAAATAACTTGTTACCTTTTACAATTTCGAGTACTCTCCCGTACACTTCTAATAACATAAATTCCAAGTGCAGCCAACGATACAAACAACGTCTAATTGCAAGTTTCAGTCAAAATATTCGTAATATCCAAGAAATTAAAGAAATTTCAATAACACAAACGCAAGCGAAGGCGACGCGACGCTTATTCGAAAAAAAAAATGTCGTCTATCGGCGTCGGTAATGCAGAGCGCAAGCATTTTGAAATTTCCCGCCTCTTACTATAAAAATTAAAACTGCAAAGTGTTTATCGCACGGTTGAAATTGTAAACGCGTTTTAAAAACGTTTTTATTAAAGAAAAGGGATGTTCTATAGTCCTCTTAGAGCTTTCCAGAAAGAAATTGCAGGTACACGGAGAGAATTAAGTTGTAAAAGTAAATATAAATATACATAGTAATTTTTACAAAAATTTATATTACTATATGTGACAGCAAAATCATTTTATTAACTTAAAAACATATTTATATTAACTGTTATATATTTAAATTAAAAAAAAGGGTATTCTAAAATGGCTAAAATATAAAATATAATATCGTTTAATATATTTATATTTTAACATTTATATCTACGCACAGATAAGAAGCTACGGGATTCACACGATCACCAACTTTTGCAGCTGCACCAAAAAAATAAATACTCGATTTAAGAAAAAACGTATATTAAATTACAAATTTTATAAAAAAAAAAATTGTGCAAATCGGTTTTGATTACAGCGGATTCCTCGAGCATGCTCTGTACAGCTGTTTACCCAGCGAAAACATGTACGTTTATTCAACGTTAATTTCACGTTGTAATGGTGGAAATAACGTTATTCGTTGAAAAATGCAACGTTGTTTTTTGGTTGAATTAGCAACCATAATTATATCACGTTTGTATGACGTGTTTTTTAACGATCAGTTTAATATGGACGTAATTATAACGTGAAATAAATACGTAACAATTTTGTCTTTTTACGACGTGATTTATACTATGAGTAAATGCGATGTATCTACCATACGTTGATTACCACATCATTTCAACGTTAATTCAACATCTACTATTCTACGTAATAAATGAGAAAAAAATTAACGAAACTAATACGTTAGATAAATCATAATTTACAACTAAATTTTTAACCCACGTTTTATAACGTTATTTTAACGTATACCGAATAAATATGCGTTACAAAACGTGATGTTGACGTTAGAAAACACTTAATTTTACAGTGACTGTCTATCGTGTTTCACACCTTTGAATTCTAATTTTACTAAAAATCTATGAAATATGAGGTTCTTCTTCATGCTTGGCAGCTTTGAAATGAAACGAAACAGGTATGAAAAGTACTGCTAATTTGGACATACGAGTCAACCACAACCCCTTTTTAAGCTGACGTAATCTGTCAAATTTTTTTAAGTTTGAATTTGATGCCCAAAATCTGTGATTAAAAATACTAAAGAACGCAATAGTCAATCAATTATACATACATATTGTCACGAATACTCATTGGGGACAGCTGTATACAGAGTGGAAAGTTTAACTGGAATAAATTCTGTAACTTAGAAGATTACGATTTGTAAAAAAATTCTTGGAACAGGTCAATTTTTATTTTTAATGGCGCATATTACAAAGGGACTTTTTAACTTTTCAATTTGAGGGGTGAAACGACCTCATCTATATGTTTTTAATGGAAGGATATGTTGAAAAAATTAGGAATAGCTACGTTTTATTTTTTTATTTTTCTTTAGCAGTAAAAGGTAAAAAACAAAAAAAAGAATTTTTTCACTAAAACCGTTTTTAATTTAAAATTCAGGAACTCCATTTTTTATTATTTGATGAGAAGAAATAAGCATTCCATATGGTATCGTATTGTTGCGTGCAGCCAATAGATGGCGCTGCCAATGCGCTAAATTTTTAATTGTACGTAATTACCTCACTGAAGTTTTTCCCAATAGGTGGATAGGAAGAAGAGGACCAATGACCGATTGAGTGGCCAACAAGATCTCCAGATCTCACCCTTTAGACTTTTTATGGGGTATTTAAAAGTAAAGTTTATGTGACTAAACCAATGACATAGCAGAACTTCAGAACTTCAAATTCTGCATGAAATTAGGAGAATAACGCCGGAAATGTTACAACTGTTAGGGATGGAATTTATAATCGATTAGGGTATTGTCAAGTGAGAGGTATGAGCATTTTGAACATCTGATGCGTTAAAATCGTTCTAGTCAAAATTTATTTTTTATTTTTCGCCTTTTACTGTTTAAGAAAATTAAAAATAAAAACGTAGCTGTATTCCCAATTGAACAAGCTTTAAGAAAAAAAATTACTCAACATACCCTTCCATTAAAAAAAAAATAGTTAGGGGTTGTTTCATCCTTCCAAATAATTGAAAAGTTAAAGCAATCCATTTATAATATGCGCCATGAAAATAAAAATTGCCCTGTTCCAAGAATTTTGCTACAAATAGCAATTTTCTAAGTTACAGAATTTATTCCAGTTAAACTTTCCACTCCACTGCGGTGTTTATATGGTAAGCATGTATTTTGTTTTAAATTTTCATAAAGAAATAATTTTGTAAATAATAAAGTAAATTGAGAGTACTGTATTAAATGTGTTTTGTCGAATATTTTATGTTAGTGTAAATATTTTTAGAAATAGGCGATTTAGAATTACATGTTTACTATAAATAAATAATTTAGAAATTTTGAAATGTATAAACAAAGAAAATAACCTTAGGATTGTAATAATTAGAAAAATTGATTTAATGATGTTATGATAATACGGATGTTAGAAGGAAACTGTAGGTAGTAAAGAGTTCGGAAATTGAACGAGTGAGGGCGGCGCGTAGCTATTGTAAGTTAAAGTCCCCGGTTCGGCTTTATTACGGAAGCGATACGGAACTGGGATCTCCAAATGGCTTAGTGGTCTAGTTTAGCCGACTTGGAAAGTCGTGTCACTCGGCGGCGTGGGTTCGAAGTCCACCATTAACCATGTATGTTTGTTCAGTCTAATGATTTAGACCCAGCTTTAATACACGTTGTAATTGTCTGATTCAACGTTACACGTGGACATTGCCGCGACATTTTTTCGTTGTTTCGACGTAACCATGACACACGAATTCAACGTTTGTTACATGTTATTCCACAACGTTTTTTATACGTATGTATGCACTGGGATTTAACGTAGAAATACCGTGGACAAAAACGTTTAAAAGAAGTTGATTCGAGCGTTGTTAAAACGTATTAATAACACACGAATTCAACGTTGATTAATTGTTATTCTATAACGTCTCTTACACGTGGACAGAGACGTTTAAAAGAAATTGATTGCCGCGACATTTTTTCGTTGTTTCAACGTAACAATACCACACGAATTCAACGTTTGGTTACATGTTATTTTACAACGTTTTTTACACGTACGTGTTTTCGCTGGGTTAAGGCCTCATTGGGCCTTCATCAACAGAACCGTAGCTCCAGAACTCCACCATAGAAAACATAAATATATTATGTTATGTTGTGTTGTCTATGAACTCCACTGCAAACCAAACCGATGTCTCTTAGGTTATATGCTATTGCGATGTGAAAGTAATGAACAATTTAAGTAGTGACATCTTTCGTTCGCTTTTTGACCTACAAATTTTATGTTGTAAACATCATATCTGCAGGCCGAACTCATAAATGTTACAAAATCATATGCTTAATGTAATATAATCGCATTCTCATTTCTTTTAAGAGAAAAATTTACTTGCTTTACTTAAACAATTTTGCTACTTTTAAAACAATTTATTTTATTATTAATGATACTTTTTTTACAACACGGTTTTTAATATACATTTTTCTCAGTGTAAGACGAAACCGAAGAATGATGACGTCATCTTTACGTCATAAATCAACATTTACTTGCAGCAGGTAATTTTTCAACTTTGTTGCTCGAATTTTACGTTTTTCGGAATCATTCGCGTCGGAAATATCGCACGCATTCAGTAAAACTGTCGTTCTATCGAAGCAAATGCAAGAAACTACCGATACATAATTTTCATGTAATTACCGCACTTACCTTGCGTAGATTTAACCGACGCCAGTCCCACTTTTCCAGAAACACAAACAATGTTTAATTTTAAATAATCGTCCACAATAATACCTAATCATAAACTTAAACAAACCACAACATAAGATGCAAGAGGACGCGGGCTCTTGTTAAAAAAACACGGTTTGCCGCTGCCGGTAATGCAGATCACTATAACGACTCGCGCCTTCTGGTAATTAAATTAAAATCGCAAACTGTTTATCTTTGTAAATTGTAAACACGTTTTAAAGTGTTTTTGAAACAGCGAAGTCCTCTATTTAATCCGTTTAGAGCTTTTCAAAAAGAAATTGCAGATAAGACGATGTAGAAGAACGATGACGTCATCACTGCGTCATTAATTATCACTCGCAATAAGTTAGATAAATATTTAACTTTTAATTTGATTTTACGTTTTTCGAAAGCATTCGCGTCGGATATAACGCACGCGTAAAGTAAAAGCGTCGTTTTATCGGAGCAAGTGCAAGGAAATTGCCAATAAATAATTCTTACGTACGCTACTCACCTTCCGGCTTCCGCAGATTTAACCGACGTTCCTCGTAAGATCCCAACAACACAAGCAACACCCGGTTTTAAGTGTTAATGAAATGCCTGATAATCACAGAATTAAACGAATTACAATTAACATAAATGCAAGCGGACGCGGCGGCATCGACAGCTCTTTGAACAAAAAACAAAATGGCGTCTGCCTTTGTTGGCAATGAAGAGCACTACGAAGGTTGGCGCCTTTTTCTATTATAATTAATTATTGATTTCACAGTTAAATCGTAAAAACGTGCGTTGAAAATGGTTCTGAATAGAACACAGCCGATGTTCTATAGCTTTCTTGGGAATTTTCAAAAAGAAATTGCAGCAGAAGATGACGTCATTCAATTCACATTTGCAATCATTATTCATTTTTCGGAAGCATTCACGTCTGAAGTACCACACGCATTAAATAATCGGCCGTTTCATAACGCTTGGAACACCAACATTTCGCCAAGCATTCGACGCCTTCCGCAAAATTAAAAAGCAAAATTTAAACACTCACCAGCGGCAGGCGGAAACGATGTCGAACATTTTCAGTAAAAGGAGCAACTCCTACTCGAACAGAATCGAATATTATGCCAGGAGGACCTCCAGTAATCATGAAATAACACAAACGAACCGAGGCGTTCGCACCGAAACTTTGAAATTTCAAAATGGCGACTTTCTGCAGGTATTACAGAAAACTGTAGTAAACAGGAGTATCTCCAATTTTTTTTTTCCTTTTATTATAAATTATTGACGCAATTTGCAAATTGAAAGGACGTCATTTACTTAATTTAAACCGATTTGCGCGGTTACTTATTTATAATTTAACCGAATTCAAAATAAAACGGGTTCTTTGAAGTTGGCAATCCTGATTCACCTAGCCAGAGTGACAGATTCATAACCTCGAATTTTGTTAATGTTTATTTATATCCAACGATGGAGCAAACGTTAAATCCTTACAGGAAGATGCTTACGGCGGGCATTTCGGCGGTTTTGCTCTCCTTGGGAATAGACACCGCCGACAGGGACACCCTCGAAACCTTAACGGAAATGCTGCAGTGCTGTAAGTAGAATTTCTTTCGCTCCTGGCGCATTTACTAACTCCTGTCGCGCCGTAGTTATATGCGAAACGGGTTACCTGAGCAAGAACTACTGCGAACTGTCGGGAAGATCCGAGCCCGTCATCGCCGATATTATACTTGGCTTCGTCGAAATGGGGGTCGATTTCAACGGCCTCGATCAGTTCATTAAGAAGATCAAAGCTACGCCTCTACCGACCTTACAGCCCCAGCAGCCGCAGAAACAACTGAGCATGTTGCAAGCCGGAACGAAACAGTCCCTACCCAGCCACATTCCCCCGCACTTACCGACCTTCCCGGATCCCCACGCGTACATACGAACTCCGGTACATCTAATTCTATCCATTGCTAGTTCTCTGTAAATAAAACCTGAATTTTAGACGCACAAGCAACCGGTTATCGACTACGAAGCGATCAGGGAGAAATACGCGGCTCAGAAGAAAGACATGGAACGGGCCCTGACGAAGTTCCTGGCGAAAACGAATCAAATTCATAATTTATTTGACAGCGACGAGGCCAATATCTTTCCATGTAAGTAACTCAGAACTCTGCCTTTTAAATTCTATGGTATCATTTGCAGTGATCGCGTGTAAGCCCCAATTTCCGCCGTATCTGAACGCGCTTCTACCTCAGGACCAAATTTTCGACGCGGAGGATCTCGAGTACGACCACAAAACTCAAGAGGAGACTTCGCCCCCCAAGAAACGCATCAAAACTGAGCGCAAGGCCTCAGAGAACAAGGTTAAACACGAGGAGGTCGAGGAGGCTAGTGTTGCGTCGCCGAAAGTTGAGGAGAACGTCGCTCAAAATTGGGACATCGATAATCCGTACCTCGCCGCAACTAAACTGCCTTTGAAAGGAAACGATTAAGTATCTAATTTATTAACTAAGGAAGTTGGCTGATTCCTCTGCGTTATAAATATTATTTAACAAGACTTAAAACATTTTACAAGACTTTCAGTAACAGCAACGACATAATTACAAAATTAAATTTAAATAAACGGCCGCTTGATTTGAGTGACATTGGTTGAAAGAGTGCAGTGTCTTCAGTGTTTGCGATCCATCCAACGACGATCTCATCTCTGTTCTGCATTTTCAGCCAGACTTCCAGTGGTTTAAAATATTTCAACATGGAGTCCGCTGACAATCGATCGGTGTGCCCCCTGGATATTACTCTGAGTACATCCTTCCAATGTCTTGATCGGCCGAGCTTCAGAGCGTCCCCTAAAATCCTGCCTGCTTCTTTGGATCTGTACACATCGCAGCTGTGCAAGGGCCCGGGATGTCCGATTGCCGAACAAAGTGCGTCGTGTATTTGAAACTCTAGCAAGAGCGCTACGTAATACTGGATGTATGGAATGTCTGCTATTACGTGTCGCTTCGACGCTGCATCCAAATGCGATTCAGTCCTGGGAATGGGCGGAACTATCCCTTGGAATTCCAGCCTTAATTCCCACCAGTTTGTATTCATGGCTTGGACTCCGTTCTTATACAATTTGTATCGCCACTGCAAAATCGACAAATACAATTTGAATTTAACTCGAATGAACCACTTACTTTGTCGACTAAGAGGGCAAAAGGAGCGAAGGCGATTTTCTTGAGGGCCATCATCATTAAGAAGTTCATGTTGAGCTCGTAAGTGTCTGTGCTGTTACTAAACAAACCTACCCTGTGCAGGTGACTGGGATTGAAAACAAAAAGCGTCATTGCATTACTTACGCCCTCGTGAAAACCTGGAAGTGATTAAATTAGGCGAAAGTTTAAAGTCGAAGGGAAAGTACCTGGATTGGCGCCAAATCTGTACAAGTACGGTTGCTCTGAGTACTGCAGATAGTACTGTACGTGAGCCATTTCATGGTGAATTCTTATTAGGTCTTCCATGTCGACTTCCGTGCACAGTTTGATCCTGTTTTAAATGTGTTCAATTGCAGAAAATAATTTCTGTAAGCGTATACCTGTAATCAACTTTGTTGCAAAAATCCCAGGCACTTCCTGTACACTGCACGGTCCTGTCGTTGGGTTTATCCGTCAGGGAAAGCCTCCAGAACTCCGGGGGCATCGGCTTCAGGCCTAGGGACGTATAAAATTCCTCGGCCATCTGAAACATTCTAGAGGATTTAATTAATTTACCTCGGTTCCTATTTCCAATGGTGAGATGCCTTACTTGAGAGGTGTGAATCCTTGGCGAAGCAACTCGTCGGTTACATCCAACTGTTTCCCGACGAAGTAGGGCATCACGACGTCGGCAATTTTAGACCAATCTTGCGCCCAAACGTCCCCCAGCAAATGCGCGGGGATTGGCCCGTCGAGCCTCACGATTTCTCCCCCGTACCGAATGAAGAGCTTCCTCCTGACGTATGCGAAAAGTTCCTTGTATAGGGGCAGAAGCTTCCGCCAGGTTTGGGCTATTTCATACTCGAAGTCCTCATCTTCGTACTCGTACTTCAGTTGATCACCGGCGTCTAGGAAGCCTGCAATTTTGATCACCGGTTAAAGTTCGAATGGGAAATGGGTGTTAACCGAACCAGTCATCCTAGCAGCTTGGTTCGCCAGCTGGACGTATCTCATGAACTTGTTCTTCACCGGTGGGCCGGTTTTATCATGAAACTCCTTCCAAACGTGTATCAACTCAACGGGGTTCCTCGAGTAAGCCATCAGCCTCTTAACATCCGGTTCCAACACCAGATCGCAGTATTTATAGTCGCGAGTGTTAAACGGGCATATCCTGACGCGATTGTACATGTCCTTCATCTCAGATATTAAATGGTAGATCTGCAATGGTAAATGTGGCTGAACGAATCTAAATTAGAGGGGGTGTGGGGGTGTTGCCTCGTTAAATTTTTCGTCTGTGAGGCTCGCTCTTCCTCTGGTCACCAGAAGCTTGAGCTGTCTCCTGGCCATCGGATCGGGTAAGCGAGTCCAATCGAATTTGATCGCCTTCCTCCAGCTCAGCTTGTCGAATTTGGCCCTCAGCGTTTGCTCATCGACCATCCTTCGTTTGTTCGCATCGGTCATGTTAGTGGCGTAATTCCATTGCGCGGAGCTGACCCTAAAGCACATGTCCGAGGCTTCCGCATCGTACTGTCGCAGGAAGCGCAGTGCTTCCCCCAAATTTATGTTCGTGCCCTGTGGAATCAATCAATCATCAAATATCAATAAAAAATAGGGCTAGTTTAATGCCCAATGCTTTTTTTGTGTATTCAATTTCCTTGGTCCAGAAGTAACTTTTACTGTTTTTTTTTTCTTAATTTTACAAACGGTACAGTTAGAAATCATGTTGACGCAAGAACTGGCTCGTCTTCTTTCCGCGTTGTTCCGTTCGTTTAATTTAGGTCGTCACGCATTCGCATTGTTTATATTTAAAGGCCGGAACAGAAAAGCAAATGGCTCGCGATGTACGAAACGGATTAATTAAATCATTGCCGGAATTCGACGCTTCCCAATTCTCCTTTAATTACGTCCGGTCGCATCCTCGCGAGTAGCAACTTTCGTTTGCCTTTGAATAACAATAATTATCGCGCAGTTAAAGGACGGACGTACCCGAATTAATTGCTTAAACAATTCTAAATTATCTTATTCAAGGTTTAACTTTAAATAGGAAAAAAAATTGCAAGATCAAAGTTGTAATATAATATGTACAGGGGGACTCAAAAAAATTGGGAATGTTTAGTGTTTTTTTTTCCCCCAGCTAAATGACTAATGTATGTAGTGCGACGAATAAACAAAATCTCGCTAATTAAGTTGCCAGAATCATTAAAAATGTTACATATAAATAAAGTAGAATTGTTTGCTAAAAGTGCCAAGTCCCGACATAGTTCTATAGATGGCGTATTAAAAGCCAATGAAATATAAGAGATTTCATCTTAACAGTCAAATTTAAGACATTTCGTCTTAGCAAATGTTTTTTTCACTACACATTTCAACTCACATGCACAAGCTCTTCAATAAAAAAAAGGTTTTCAACTTTTTGTCCATGTGTATTTATTGTTCTGCAGATGGCGCTGTGATAAACGACGCGAAATTAATTTTCAACGCTTTAAATTACGTAAACAATTAAGAATAACATTTTTCTTACACGCCATTAACACACAGACGCTCAACACTGGCTCTTTTTAACGAAAATAAAAGATTTTTTTGACGTTACGTGACCCATTAGTATCCGTTGACGTTACATAGATGGCATTCTGGAAAGTGGCGCCCAATTTGAACTTGAAACGCATCAAATTACGATAGCAATAAAGTCGCGTTAAACGAATGCTCAACTTGCACAAAACCGTCAAGTCAACTGTCAAACTAAACCAACCCTAATTAGCTGATCATACGGTTTTAAAGTAAACTAAAAATGCGATTAAAAATTGTTTGATATTCGACATGTAGTCCTGACGTAACACCATAGGTGGCGCCGCAAACTTTAAATCTGCAACAACTAAAATTATGAGAGCAAGTAAGAGCAATATTTTAAACATTTTTCCTTATGCATATTGACGAGTGTTTTTTTTTTTTAATTTGGCGTCGAAGTTGGCCGTGACAAGATGCTTATTGTGAACGCACCACAATTTTCATTATTTGTTTTAAATCTTATTTTCTTATTGTCTGTTACAACAGATCTCATTCTTATTGGAGTTTTTCATTTATTATAATAGATTACATTCTTGTGTTGTCCTATCGTACCGTTAAGTTCTAAACTTCGAAAGCAAGGTTAGGAATTGCAAGTTCAAACGTCAAATTAACAACTGTCATGACGATGATGGTCCACAATGAAATTTCCAAGGCCAACTTCGACGCCAAATTTTTTAGAATACAGACGCTCAATATTAACTCTTTTCAGTGAAACTGAAAGAGTTTTAAGCGTTGATTGACCCCCTTAGTAGCCGTCATTGTTGCATAGATGGCGCGCAAGGTTGAACTTGAAACGCGACAAATTGCAATAACGTTAAAGCCGCGTTAAGTCAACGGTCAGACTAAACCGTGCGACCGATTTGCCCAATTAACTGATGTCGGCTTTGTGCAAGTTAACGGCCAAATTATAGTACGTCATAAATTTCGTAGATGGCGGAAATTCGAGGTGAAATTGAAAATAAAAGGACACCAAACGCAATGAACTAGATTTCCAAATGTGTTAAATTTATACATAATTAAAGTCGATTTGTTTACCAAAAATGTAATTACAAATTGTTTGTAATTGTAGTCCCGACGCAACTCCATAGATGGCGCACTAGTACTCAGTGATTTAGCAGTGATTTAAACAGTAATTTGAAAGAAAAACCTTATGAAACGTTTTCGAACATATTTCGTGACTTAGATGCGACTAAAAAGGAATAACTGTATAATTATTTATTGTAAAAGCAATAGTTTAAACATTTTTCTTGCGTATATTAGAGTGCATTAACTCTTTTCAATGAATTTAAAGATTTTTTAAACGTTAAATGACCCCCTTAGTATTCGTAATCGTTATGTAGATGGCGCTGTAGGAAGTGGCGCGAAATTTAAACTCAAAACACGTCGAATTACAAATTCCCTAGATTTAGAAATTTAAAATACAAAAGTCACCTTTGCACAGTACATGTTTCATCTCAAAACCTCAACCGCTCGCTTCGTTCGATTAAACGGTTTAAATTTTTTTTCTTAAGTATGCTTAGATATAGATGGCGCCCCAGAAACTGGTGCGAAATATGAATTTTGAAAGGGTCCTCGATCACTAATTTGAATCCAAGTGATAAATTTGACATTTCAAACGGCGTAAAGAGTATTTACCTGAACTAATCTGGCATCAGAGTCGCAGGAACCACCGAAAACACAGCCGAAGAAGACTATAACGCCAGCGATTTTCATTTTCCGCAAACGATTCGCATGTTTTTGGCACACTAAGAAGCCAAGCCAATAGGTATATGACGAGGGACATAAACATGAAGGTGTGCTTCAAGAGTGGCGTAACAAATTGTCGTTGTGCAGTCGTTGAGATAGCCCGAGCGTGACAGTGTCGCACATTATTCTATATTACAAAAAGGATAAAAAAGATTGGCCCGGTTAAAGAAGAGGCGCGCGCGCGCTGAAACCCTAATGAGTGAAAACTGGCCGGTTTCACTTCATTTTCGAAGTGTTACTTCATTTATGCGAATAATTATCCTCACGCCGTGATTTTATGTATACGAGTTGATTGTTACGGTCGCGCACTTATTGGTAAAGATCTATACCGGATGTGCGCGATTGTAATTGAAATAAAAGATCATTAAACTAAAAGCGTGTACTTCACATATGTAATTTATTTTACGATCAGCCTTTGAATTTAATGGAGATATCTAATTTTGAGCTACTCGGGCCTAAAGGAATTTTCTTAGAACCCAAATGGAATGGAGGAAACACATAATTTTTTCTGATCAAGTTACTTGTCAAATAATCTGTTTTGTCATTTATGATTGTATATCGTCACCTGTAATGCAATGTGACCATAAAATTTGAATTAAAGAAAAAAATTGCAATTTGCTTCTCGCAAACAATTTCTGAACGCAGCCTGTTTGATTCAAATTTCTGAACGTACCCTCGGCCTAAATTGCTTTTTTTTAATGGAAGGTGGGTAGGTTTTATTAAAATTTGTATGAAGACGATGTATCTACTTAACAAAATAAGTATTTAATTATTTAATCATTTAAATTTATAATTTTAAAGTAGGCGGGATTTTTTTTATACGGTTGTGCACCTTGCCAATCGACTCGCTGTCTAGATTAGAGGTTATGTAAATATCTTGACGTTTATACGATTCTCATCGGGTTCAATCGTTTTAATTTAAAGGAAGTGAAACAGTTTCAGTGACAACCATAGCAAAGGTTCAAAGTGTTCGCCCCCGGCATTTAATTAAACATTTTGAAGCGTCACTTTGACAATTCAAACTCAAATTAAGCTGTCAACAGTTAGTGTTGCCAACCTAATTCAAAATTCGTAGCCTACTCTAATTATAAATTTAAATGATCGCGTGGTACAAGGCTGACAAGGAAATTCAAATTCAAATCAAATGTAACTATGGCAACAGGGGATGTTTAATTCAAAATTATAGAGAGGGAGCCACACTCTCTAGAAAAGCCGCTAAGAAGGAATACCGTTTTGTATTTCAGTCAATCATGCAACACTTTGGGGCGATGAAAATGCGATACGTTTATGATTTATTATTGAGATTGACACAAAATGTAAGAAATTAAAGTTCAAATCAGATGTAACACGGTAACTATGGCGACCGGGAATGTTTAATTCAAAATTGTAGAGAGGCAGCCACACTCTCGAGAACTGTCACGTCACAAATTTTTTCAAAGTCAGTTGGCCGGATAAAGGACCGAAAAGCAATAAATTGTTCTAAATTCGACCTTATCTATGTTATGCATTAGAACTGAGCGTTCTCTTTTTGCTGAGCTCGAGTGTACAGTAGCGGACAATAAAATCCGGGCACGTCATTTGCACAATGTAAACCTCACTTTAATATTTTTGACGTTTAACGCATGTCACTAGTAATTCTGACGTTTAATTTAAGTTTTATTTATTTATTTTGACAGAAATATAACCTCAATAAAAGGCTGACTTACCAAATTTGTCGAAATACGCACGGCATGTCAAATTCTTGCTCGGATTTTATTGTCCGTAGTGTATATCACCATACAGAATTTATGAAGACATCCTTATTTTAATTTTGTTTTACAACCGTTATTAAAAACTATTTTCATTAATTACATATTATTATCTACCATAAAATATTGATTTTGGAAAAAGAAAATTGCATTTTGCAAGATTGCTTGACGCGTGATTTCTGAACGTAGCCCAGTTGATTAAAATTAATTAATTAAAATCAAATTTTTTTAATGGAATAACTTACGGGTTTTATCAAATTTTAAGGCCCAGATTTACAATCGTGGAATAAGGACGGAATAACTGTTCGCCGAATATCGTTTAATGTTCCTCCATATCTACGTCACGTTATTCTAGGAATAATGCTTATCCGAGGATTGTAAAATCAGGCCTAATTAAACATAGTGTATGTAACAACATAATTATTTCATTATTTTGAAAGTTGATAAAAAATCGCACTAGATTTCCAACTTTTGGAACGTATCCCACTAGATGCCAACTGGCGGGAAATTTCACTTTTTTAGGGAATTTTTATGCCTTAACATTGCAAGAAGGGATTTTTTCAAAGAAAAAACTTTTTAAAATAAAATTACTTAAATTTTAAGGCAAATCTTGACAAAAATGCATATAAGTTGCTTACAGTTGCAATTTGAGGGAAAACAAGCCTAAAAGTAAAACGGAATTTTTGCCCCAATGTGAGGGAAAAACGACTCTTCATAGTTGGCAACACTGACTTTGATCAGTGTTGTCATCTTAGCGGTTTTGTTGCTAAATCTAGCGTTTTTCGGGTAGGATAGTTGGACATTTGAAATTGATTTGCGACATGTCGGAACTCTAGCGTTTTTTTACACATGTTCATACGACATTTTTAATATTTAAGTAAATGTCATGATGACAGATGACAGCAAAACGTCAAAATGACAGCTGTCTGAGACGTCAAATGCAAAAACGTCAAAATGACAGACATCGAGAAACGTCAGACTGACAACGTCAGATAAACAAATTCGAGCGAAGCGTCACGTGGACATTTGCGTAACAAAGTAACGACGACGATCGTCGCAAATAAACAAAATTTAGGCCGCCCCTTGACGAATTAAGCCTGCGTTTACTTGGTGGACGAACCATCAAGGTTTAACGAGCTCAGCATGAGCTCAGTCCAACTGTCTTCTAAATGAAACTCATACCACCGTGGTATAGTGGTTGCATTTCAAATCACGACCCCCGTGACCACTTAGATGATTAGTCAGACAACGTAAAATAAACGAAATCGACAACGCCGTCCATGAACTAATCGCAGGGTAAAACAAAACAGCATTCGATCTTGATTGGCCCGCAAATAAGATCACGTTCTCAAAGTTGGTCGCTAAGACAACCTCACGAGTAAACACGAAAGACTACCCCCTGATCATCGATGATTCGTCACCCTTAAACCAATGAAGCAGAGTTACTTCACCTCCGCTATAAGCCCTACAAAACCGAAAGCACAGACCGGTCTTCCAATCTTCAGTTGATCTCGTGCACTCAAGTGTCCACTACACCAATCGTTCTTGTGCAGTCAAGTGTCGAGAACACTCATCCAAAGCCTCCCGTGCATTAATTGTCAGGAGCAATACACACACTCTTCCGTGCACTCAAGCGCATCACACGTCTATCGGCGTCATCAAAGCCAGAATATTCAATCCAAAATAATAAGTCCGAGGACTTCATAGTACATTAGAAAAAAGAACATAAGATCATAAAAATATTGAAATGACACTCTAACCTACAAGGAAAGAGTATTCCTAACTTATCAATCAATTGGATGAGGTTCTGATCACGCAAATGTAGTGGTTTCTTAAACAAATTTCTGCGACATTTTCTCAGGTAACGCGTTCAGGTAACTGCAGCAGCTGAGTTGCTGACTAAGCAATCGTTTGTGATTGGTTCAAATTAAAGTAATAGCTAATCACAAACGATTGCTTAGTAAGCAACTCAGTTGCTGCAGTTACCTGAACGTGGCCAATTACAAAGTGGTCAAGAATCACTGTTTGAGTTGGCAGTACTGAATTTTGTTTTTAAAGGGTACAACTGGAGTAACTTCCGGTTGTTGACGGCTTGGCACAGACGGCCGTTACTTTGACAACGTCACCTTGACATTCCAAATTCGCTAAAACGCTAATTTTTATTCACATAACCTATAATCTTGTCGCTGTTCAAGTTACAGCTGAAATCAATAAAAACGGGAAATGTCAAAAAGAATTGGCACATTTTTTTCGATATTTTCATAGTGTGAAAATGACTTTAATAGAAATAGGTTAGAATTATTTGACTCTACGTCAGTTTATAAATAAATAGGTTAGATTTTTTTAATAGGTATGTATTGTCAAGCCCCTGTTGTCAAGTATACAATTAATTGACAAATACGACCGAATTTACAATTGGAAAAATTTAATTTCCCGTTTTTTTTTAATTCAGCTGTACGTCAAATAAACCAACGAAACATTATCGGGTTGCAGTGTTGCTGAATAAAGAAATGCTCTTAATTGTGTTGCCAACTCAAACCGTTATTCTTGACCACTTTGTACATACAGCTGGCAACACTGGCTTTGACTGATTGTGAGTCACACTGAGTTGAAATTACTCCAAAAAAATATGAAACGTTAAACCGATTTTATCTAATTTTAAGTAAAATTTTTAAATGTGTGACCACGTCTGCGTACAGAAACAGAATTTATAAACACATCTTTGTACCTTGTAAGTTTGACAGCTGTCGTTAAAATTGATGGTGCTTCTGATTTTTTTAGGGGAGGGGCTACTCCAGTACGCCTATGATTTTATGTTTAATTCATTCTGTATGTTATGTGTGTGTTTAAAATCTTTAATAAAACCTGTTGAGATAATATTTGTGTTATTTTCGCATTAAAAAAACTTTGCAGCAAGTTGAAAAGTCATCGAAATCTGAGTAATTAGTTTTTAGTTATTAGAAAAGTCATCGAAATCTGAGTAACCTCCGAGTAATAAGTTTCAACTACGGCGATGTGCCGTGTATGTTTTTTGACACACGCATGCGTGAGTGGCTATCAACGCAGTACGCGTTCGCACGCGGGGCGAACGTGCGAAAATGAGTACGCCTGCGAATCGCACGTCTGTGATTGCTTCGTCGTCCGAAATAATAAACGTTGTCTTGTCAAAGAACAATATGGCAGTTGAAAAGTAATAATTTTACATAATATTTTTAGAAGAGCCGGACAGTGTAGGGACACGTGTTCGCGATAAAAACGCTGCATTTATGTGAGAGTTCGGCGATGTTACCGTTCACACCTCCTGTCGTGAAGCGCTTGCTGGGATGGAAAAAAGGACCAGACGCCGATGACAAATGGTGCGAGAAGGCTGTGAAAAGTTTAGTGAAAAAACTGAAAAAATCGGGCGCGCTCGAGGAGCTCGAGAGGGCGATTTCTTCGCAGAATCACAACACTAAGTGTGTGACAATACCCAGGTGAGGTCTCTGTTTTTTTTTAGCGAATTGGCACGGCACGCAAAGTTTAAGGTCAAATTATAGATTTGTTGCAGTCCCCCTCTCACCCCACTATGTCTGGCTTGTGACCTACCCTACATGTCTGGCAAATGTACCATCCTTTGTAAAAGCATTTCTCAATTGTGTGCATTTACTGAAAGCAACAAATTGTTTTTGTCGCAGGGCAAGACCCGCTGCTGAAATCGGATCGAACATACAGCAGAGGAAGGGACTGCCTCATGTCATTTACTGTCGATTGTGGAGATGGCCCGAGCTGCAGTCTCATCATGAACTGAGACCGTTGGACCACTGCGAGTACGCCTACACCTTAAAAAAAGAAGAAATCTGCATTAATCCTTATCACTATACGAGAATCGAAAGCCCTGGTACGTACTTGCGTTGTCTAATCACTTAAGTATCCAGTTACAAATTCCAACGTGTTAAACAACTCATATAAATTTACACGGTGTGTTATTGTGTGCAACCGTAAATATAATCGCGAACAGGGTTTTTTGTTTTTGTTAATTATTGCAGTGCTGAAGGTAATGTAACTTTTTTTAAATTCTGTTTTAATCACAGGAAGAAATATTAGGTGTGTTCGATAGCTCTGCACTTTCTACACTTTTAACACCTTTACTCTATTTTTCTCACTCCTACTCACATTAATTATATACATCTCACTCTCTCAGGTGCAGTTGGTGTAAAAAGTATAGAAAAATGTAGCGCTATCAAACAGACTTATTGCTGTAAAAGAAGTGAACAAACACAAGTGAATTTAGTCTCATAAAAATTATTTTGTTTTAAGTTAATCGTAAGTCCTTTCAATGTAATTTTATTTTGGCTTTCTAAGGAATCGATTGCACTTTTTAGTTTAAATTTGTTTAAGGCCCGGTTGTACAATTCCAGGTTAACTTGAACGCAAAGCTTAAACCCTTAACAACAACCGTTGAAATAATCATTGTTATGGGTTTAAGCTTTAGCTTAAATTTAAACTGGCATACTACAATTGGGCCTTAAACCCAATGTAGAAAACAAAAACGGTCCCTAATTTTGATTCATCTGAGAAGGTGGGGCCCAAAAAAAAGTGTACTGCACAATATCAATGTCAAATCGAAACCATTCTCGAATGGGAATGGTTTGTATCGGACGGTTAAGTGCAGAAGTCCTCTTTCACTCACCGTTACGTGTAGAAAAAAACTACAGAAAACCAAAAAGAGTATAAATGAATTACCGTTATTTTATTAACAGCTAAAGGCGATGAACAAAGAAAACGACTTAATTTGTCATTTGAAGTAATCTTTTTTAGGTAATTTAGTTTTTTCAATTAGGCCCGTGTGACACTATGATATTTCTTGTGCAAGATTTGTTATGAAGTGAGCGAGAAGTGCCAATTCAACCAATCAGAATTCACTCTGGTAGCTCATCTCGCTCACTTTGTAACAAAAATGTTATCATCAAATCTTGCACGGTGTCACACGGGCCTTAGAAACAAGAGTATGGAACAACTGTTTCATAAGAAATTACATGAGAGAAAACAGACTACATTCTTAAAATGATAGCGCCCTCTATTGTTCAGCGGGAAAGCTATTTCCTTTCCTCAGTTTTAAAAAGATTTTGGTTCAAAATATTCATTCCATAAGTGAAAGAGAATGACAGAAAAACAAATTAGCATGGCATGAGTATAGTACAGAGAAATGTTGCTTTGTCTCGAATAAAGAAATAATGACAGCGCCATCTATAGGGCAGCGACTAAAATTGTTCCTTTGCTTTAGTTTTAAAAACGGTTTGTTTTAAAATTTTAGTTCGATAAACGAAAGAGATTGGCGGAAAGAAACAAATGAAAACAGAAAACCGTTTCAAGAGGAACTGACGCTGCGTTATCGTGAAGAACGAATAGCGCGCCATCTCATCTGTAGTTTTAAAAGGTTCTGTTGTATTTTTTTTTTTTTTTTGCTTAATAAGGGTCGATTTTACAATCGTCGCAGAAACTGATTGTGAGCGTAACAGTATTCTTGGAATAACTTGACGTAGATATGGAAGAATGTTAAAGGATATTCGGCGAATAGAACTTATTCCACGATTGTAAAACTGGAACTAAACGAAATATGGACAAATTTATCGATTTAAAAAATTTGAAAGAGAAAACGATGCGCAGGCGCCGTCTCAATTGCAATTTAAACAAATCGCAGTAAATTGATTGTCAAACGGACGCTGCTTTGTTTCGTTCGTCTGAAAATTAACCTCAAATGACTTCTGCTTCGTTCAAGGCCTCAGAGGCGACGCTTACAACGCCATCTCTTGACCAGGAATGTAACAGCGCCATCTACCGGAGCGCAGCGAAAACTATTTCCTTGGCTTTGATATTAGAAATGAAAACGAATGACGGAAAAACAAAGTATTTCAATATTTTATAGAATATGAAAAGAAAACGGTTCATGAAAACTAAAATCTCGGGCCTCTCCCCCAGCCTCTATACCCGACCCCCTTTTAATTTTAATTTTGAAGTTGCAAGAAATTTGACTATCAAGATAAATTTTGGTTTATTTCATCCAACGGAAAACAAACTGTGAGTGCTGCCGAAATTCATCTAAAATAATTTGAGGCAATTGGTAACTGCAGCGCCATCTTTTGCGAATAAGTGAAAACCTGTAATGTTTCATGTCTTAGGCCCGTTTGACACTATGATATTTCTTGTGCAAGATTTGTTACAAAGTGAGAGAGATGAGCTACCACCATGAATTCTGATTGGTTGAATTGGCACTTCTCGCTCACTTTATAACAAATCTTGCACAAGAAATATCATAGTGTCAAACGGCCCTTAGGCCCGTGTGACACCATGCAAGATTTGATAACATATTTGTTACAAAGTGAGGGAGATGAGCTACCACAGTGAATTCTGATTGGTCGAATTGACACTTCTCGCTCACTTCGTAACAAATCTTGCACAAGAAATATCATATTGTCACACAGGCCCTGAGATTGACAATCAAGGAAAAATAGATCAACTTGTTTTCACTATAAAAAAATTTGCACTTAATGCAATGCGATACAATTACGTATAGAGCGCTATCTCTTGACGAGCAATTTATCAGCGCCATCTGTTGAGCGGCGACTAAAATTGTTCATTTGCTTTAGTTTTTTATTTTAAAATTTTAATTCGATAAATGAAAGAGACTGACGGAAAGAAGCGAATGAAAACAGAAAACCGTTTCAAGAGGAACTGACGCTGCGTTATCGTGAAGAACGAATGGCGCGCCATCTCTTGAGCTACGACGTAAACTGTCTTCTTGCCGTAGTTTTAAAAGGTTCTGTTGTATTTTTTTTTTGCTTAATAAACGAAAGAAAAACAAAATTATAGATTTAAAAAATTTGAAAGAGAAAACGATGCGCCGGCGCCGTCTCAATTGCAATTTAAACAAATCGCCGTAAATTGATTATCAACAGATGCTGCTTTGTTGCGTTCGCCTGAAAATTAACCTCAAATGAATTCAGCTTCGTTGAAGACTACAGGCGCATCTCTTGACCGGCTGTTACATCAGCGCCATCTACCGGAGCGCAGCGAAAACTATTTCCTTGGCTTTGATATTAGAAATGAAAACGAATGGCAGAAAAACAAAGTATTTCAGTATTTTAGAGAATATGAAAAGAAAACGGTTCATGAAAACTAAAATCTCGTGCCCCCTCCCCACCTCTATACCCCACCCCCTTTTAATTTTAGTTTTAAAGTTGCAAGAAATTTGACTATCAAGATAAATGTTGGTTTATTTCATCCAACGGAAAACAAACTGTGAGTGCTGCCGAAATTCATCTGAAATAATTTGAGGCAATTGGTAACTGCAGCGCCATCTTTTGCGAATAAGTGAAAACCTGTGATGTTTCATGTCTTAGGATTGACGATCAAAGAAAAATAAATCAACTTGTTTTCGCTATAGAAAATTTGCACTTAACGCAATGCGATGCAATTATGTATAGAGCGCTATTGGAGAAGCTCTTGACGAGGAATTTAACAGCGCCATCTATTGAACAGTGGTGAGCACTATCATCTCGGCCTTAGCATGACGACCAAAGAAAAGTAGGGTTGTAAGAGAGTGTAAATGTCTTTCGGACAAATGTCAAAAATGACAATTGTCTGGACAGGACAAATACTATTTGTCATCAAAGTGTCATGGATACTGTCCGTGACATGTGAATCCGCATTAATTTTAAAAATTCGCGCGTTTGTTTTACCTTTTCCCGCTAAATTTATAACAATTGTCA
Organism: Dorcus hopei; assembly: GCA_033060865.1. Classification (NCBI taxonomy): domain Eukaryota; kingdom Metazoa; phylum Arthropoda; class Insecta; order Coleoptera; family Lucanidae; genus Dorcus; species Dorcus hopei. The sequence continues at coordinate 27,112,045 of CM065426.1, forward strand.
AATGTGACAAGGTGCTAGCAAATGGTAGTTACAATTTGTGTGCAATAATATTTTTATAATATTTGTTTTTCGAATATTCATTCTGTTTGCTAAAAGTACAATATAGGAACGGCATATTTTTGAAAAAGTTGTATATTTGCATTAAAAATATTCGAAGTTAATTTTCATTATGAAATTTTAAATGTCATAAGTGTCAGGACAGTGTCTGACATTTAAATTCGTGTCCTGTCCAAAAAATAAATGTCCGAACATTTTACAACCCTTTAGAAAAGTAAATCAATTTTTTTTTGTATAAAAAATTTGCAATTAACAGACTATGGGTGCGTTTATACAGCGCCATCTCTTGAAAAATGTGAACACTACTTCACGACCTCAGGCTTGATGATGAAAGTAAAGTCAATCAATTTTTTTTTTCTACTTTGCGTTCACAATGAACTCATTGTGACACCAAAAATTTTAGTCAATTTTTAATTGAAAATATTTAATAGATTTTACAAAATAATTCATTATTTATTTGTTATTTAACAGAGTACTCACAATGAATAAGAAAAATTAATAACTTGTCAATGTGATTTTTGTTGAAAACGAAGTGGAAAAATACTATTTAATAAAAAGAAATTTGCACTTAAACGATCAAAACTTTAAACGCGACGACGTTCGCTTGGAACTAAGCGCGTTTATAGCGCCATCTCTTAACGACTTGCGGAACCAACAAAGAAACGAAGCACTCGATAATTTAAAAAACAAAGTGAATATGTGATTTTTTTAATAAACGTTGTTTTGCTTAAAGTAAGAACATCGCAAGTCTTAATTGAAAGGAACGGCATTTGTTGGGGTTGGTTTTGCAGCGCCATCTTTTGATGAATGCGGAAGCTTTTGGTTTAAATTTAGTATTTTCCGTTTTTTAATACGCCAATACCGTGCGGACTTTCCTTCAAATTAAAAGCTAACTCAATAATTGTTCTTGATACTTCCTTGAATTTTTAATTTAATTTTTGCTTCGAAAGAAGAAGAAAACAGAGCGTCACACCAAATGCAATTTTAAAATTTAATAAAATGTAGTTGTGTTGCATACAGTTAATATTCGAGAAAAGTAATTTGGAAAAAAGCAATTTTTTTAATACGGCATTGTTACAAGATGCCTCAGAGCGCCATCTTTGGGGGTCAAATAGAAGTTCCCAGAAAATTCTAAGTTTCTTCCTTAGTTTTCGAAAATTTGTGTTGTACTGCCAAATCGATTGTCTTTTGTTTTTATTGTTTTTAAACTTTATTATTTCGGACTTTTTGAAAATTCTATTCGTTTTCTTTGCTTTGTCACAATTCTTTTTATGTAGGTATTTTTTAAATAATTTAGTAAATGTGTTGTAAAATCGATTGTCTTTTGTTTCTGTTCTTTTTTTAACTATGGATTCTTAATGTTCTAATTTAGTAACAAATTTTAGATATTTTTTTGGTAACACAGTAGCGTCACTCGAGTATAACTGTCACATTCGCCATTTTGTTTGATACCTACTGATTTGCAAATTACGTCACATGTGTATCAAACAGTATGGCCGCTTTCTTGACACTGACGTTTAAGTGACGCCACTGGGTATTATTTATACAGTGCCATCAACACAGTATAAGTAATTACCCAGTAGCGACACTTAAACGTCAGTGTGAAAAAAAGCGGCCATACTGTTTGATACCCTTATGCAACCGTGATGTAATTTGCAAATCAGTAGGTATCAAACAAAATGGCAAATGTGAGTTATACGCGAGTGTATGGCACAGTATAAGAATCTACACAGTAACGTCACTCGCGTATAACTGTCACATTTGCCATTTTCCATTACCTTCCGATTTGCAAGTTACATTACATTTCCGTAAGGGTATCAAACAGTATGGCCGCTTTTTTTGACACTGACGTTTAAGTGACGCTACTGGGTAATTACTTATACTGTGCTATCAAAGGAATTTTGTTTAATTACCCGATTTTTCGATGTTGATTTAAACTCCAGTTCAAGTGAACGTCTATTTGATTTACTCTAAACTCCGTTTAAATTCTGAAATTAATTTAAACTAACATTTCACTAAAGTTAGAACAAACTGATTTCAACTTGAAATACTTGAATCAATCGACTTCGATGCGATTCCATCGGCTTTCATCCGGGTTTAGTCGATTCAAACTAATTCATTTACAACGTCCTTGCAATCCGTGTGCTGTACTTTGAAGATTCATTGCCTGTTTCAGCTCTGCCAGCCATCCTTGTACCCAGGCACACGCTCACAAGTGATGAGAACAACATCTACACCCATTCACTGGATGATGTGAACACATCAGTCCCAGAAAATACTTCGTTTCCGCACAACACAAACACATTAGGGTATGTGCCAGAAAACACCTTGAAAAAGAAAAAGATAATAGAAGTCTTTGCATTCACTATGACCTTGAAAGTAGGTCCAAATAGATTGCCAAAAGGGCTCTGCATTCGTTATAAAACCGTGAGGCTGGTTGCCTATAGTGTAGGCGTTTTTGGGTAGTTAAACTTTTCTAATTTGACGATAATTTTTATTTTCTTCAAACAATAGAGAGTAAGCTAATTGTGAAACTACACGAAAAGTCCCCAATCCAAATAACGTGCGCCTGAAATTTGTTTTCCCCCCTCAGTTTACATATGCAGCACAGTGGTGCATATATGGAAGCCGTAGGTTTGTGCCCCAATGGTCCTCCAACCGGTTTGGAATCGCCCCACAACGCCGCTCCTCCTACAGAAACTCCCCCGCCTGGTTACATGTCGGAAGATGGAGACCCGATCGATCCCAACGATAATATGAGTAAGTTTCCCCCAAATCACAGCTAACTCTGGCATTTACCGTGTACATTTTAGGCTTGTCAAGGTTAACCCCCAGTCCCCCGGTGGACGCCCAGCCAGTCATGTATTGCGAGCCAGCATTTTGGTGCAGCATCAGTTACTACGAGCTGAACACGAGGGTGGGAGAGACGTTCCACGCCAGTCAACCTTCGATAACAGTAGACGGTTTCACAGATCCAAGCAATTCAGAAAGGTCTGGCCTTCCCCCCCCCCCACCCAATCTCGTGCTTCCTTAAAATCACGAGTGCTTTGCCTTGCAGGTTTTGTCTAGGACTTCTGTCCAACGTCAATAGGAACACGGTCGTAGAACAAACACGTAGACATATAGGAAAGGGAGTAAGACTGTATTATATAGGTACGTTGGTTTGGGTTTGTTTGATTCGTGTGGTTTTTACGAGGGACGTTGTAGGGGGCGAGGTGTTTGCAGAATGCTTGAGCGATTCGAGCATCTTCGTGCAGTCGCCCAATTGCAATCAGAGGTACGGCTGGCATCCGGCTACCGTTTGCAAAATACCACCAGGTATTTTAACCTTTAAGTTTCCAGCATGTAATGGTCGATTGAGTGTGAGTGGGTTTTAGGTTGTAACTTGAAGATTTTTAACAATCAGGAGTTTGCTGCGCTTCTCTCGCAGTCTGTGAGCCAAGGATTCGAAGCCGTTTATCAACTGACTAGGATGTGCACCATTCGCATGTCGTTTGTGAAGGGATGGGGGGCGGAGTACAGGCGACAGACGGTGACGTCGACGCCCTGCTGGATCGAACTGCACTTGAACGGCCCCCTGCAGTGGCTGGATCGGGTCCTGACTCAGATGGGGTCGCCCCGTTTACCATGCAGTTCCATGTCTTAGAATCGGTTTGTCGAAAGAGTCAGCATTTTTGCGTTCAGTTCTAAACGTCGACGTACTATTTTGTTATGAATGAAATAAATATATATCCTTTTCTTTTTAGATTATTGGGTAAAAAACACCAGCTATAGTGGACTATATATAAAAAAAAAGATATTTTTATACAAGTTGATCTCATTTATACAAGGAAAACATATTATATTATAGAGGCGTGAAAATTTTTTGAATTTTTACATTTCGTCGTGTATTTTACCCAATGCGACTTGTGCAGATTTTTTCTTTTCTTCTTTTTTAATAATAACAACGTAGCTTTTTACTTTTTACCTGCGAGTTTTCACTGTCGAGAGTTTTTCCTCGAGGAGTAAATCGTCCTTTCGGTGTTAATCCGTTGTTAATGTTGCAAATTTTTCAAAGGAAGTTGCAAGCCTTCAACATCTGATACAGATTAAGAATTTTTTTCATATTGTGTTCCTATTTTTTTTTTTGTATTTAAACAGAGTTCTTTTATAATATGTTTATATTTAAAAGCTCTTGGTGCCCACGTTACATTTGTTAATAGTGTTATTTAAAGCTTTATCGAAAACAATCAAAATTCTCGAGTGATTAAGTAAAAGAAAAGTTCTATCAGTGTTTACGTTTTTATAAATTTTATTATAATAAATTTATTCTATTTTGCAGCAGTAACAACACTTGCTTGTTTCCCCTCTCGCACTTTCGCCTCATGCATTTTGCACTTCTTGTAAATGTTTAAGAGAAAGATCGTTGTTAAAGTAAAACCTCGACGGCTCATTTCTTCACACAAACAAAAAGGGTGTTTACTTTAAAATGATTTTTCTTACAGTAGCTATTGTAGACGGTAGTGTTTCTGTTGTTTCTCTCAGTTTATGGTTTACGTTGTAATAAAGGCGTAACACATCGTCGGATTTAAACCGACCGTGACCGCGAACTACATTGAACCGATGGACTATAAAGGCAAGATGATGTGCGAGCGCTCATTATAAATGTTATACTTCATCATCTCATACATCTTAACTGTATAGGTATAGTTTGTATGAACCATTTACCAAATTTATGTATTTTAGTTTTGAAAAATATATACTCGTTATTTTACCCTCGCGTGGCTTTTCTTTCCCCCGTCGAGTGAAATACGAATCGAGTGTTGGGAAACACCGTTTTATTCTGGCATTTAAATCGATTACATTAATTGTATAATAAAGTAAGTAACGAGCATCACAAGTCGGACTTATCCGGGGGGCCACTGCAGCTGACGGCCCGACAAGACGTGAATGTGCAAGTGGTAGACGGACTGCGCCCCGATCGGTCCGTCGTTTATCACAATTCGAAAGCCGTTCTTCAAGTTTCGTTTCTGGGCGATTTTCCTAGCGACCAGCAGGAGGTGCCCCAGCAGAGCGCCGTCCACATCTTCGGCCCTCGACAGCTGAGGAATCGGCTTGCGAGGAATTACCAAGAAGTGCACGGGGGCCTGGGGGTTCACATCGTCGAAGGCGACGCACTGCAAGCAACAGACGCTAATGGAAATGGCCGGCCGGTTTTAGAACTGGTATTTAATGAAATTCCAAAATCAAAAATAAAAAAGAATCTCCCGCAACCTTGGTCGTTACGAGCGAGCGAGCGAGCTCGGGAAAGACGCCGGCCTGAATTAAAAGGTTGGAATTACCGACTCACCAGATTGTCCTCGTAGATGTAATTGCAGGGGATCTCTTTTCTTAGTATTTTGCCGAAAATTGTGTCGCCCCCCTGTTGTACGGTTTGAGCCAACTGCACTTCGTTCGCCATTTTTCCGACCCAACTGACAAGTGACAGTGCACGCCAACTTCACACGCATGAAACTCCTAGTGCTGCCAACTTAAGAGTTTCCTCTCCCCAATCACTTTTTAAACGCCGGATCACATTTGTCATTGCACCTTGCACCCGTTTTTTTAAAAAAGCAAAAACACTCCGTCAACAAGATAATACGGTACAAACAAACAAACGCAAAACTTAAGTATCTCAACCGAACTTTATTAATAATATTAATTATAATTCACAGCAAACACAGTTAAATAAGAGCAGGAACAAACTCAACTTAAAATTATAATACTAAACGCAAGATGTCGGAACCCAAAGTTAAATTCACTTGGTGCCGGTGGATCCGAAACCGCCTTCGCCTCTGTCCGTGTCGGTTAGTTCCTACCCCAAAAAAAAAACAAAACAGTTGGCAATGACCGTTACGAGTTGTTTAAATACCTACCTTTGCTTCTTCCACGTCCGGATAATAAATGCGCTCGCAAATAAGCTGTGCAATGCGATCCCCCTTTTTCACCTCGAACGGGACGTCCGAATGATTGAAAAGGATGACTTTGATGAGGCCGCGGTAGTCTTCATCGACCACGCCAGCTTAAAAAAACATCTTGTTTATTGGCGGGCATTTAAACTTCCTAACCTACAAAAATCTAACCTCCTACGTCGATGAAATTCTTGGCCGCCAGGCCAGATCTGGGGGCGATGCGGCCGTAGCATCCCTCGGGCAGCTGTATCTTGATCCCGGTGTCGATCATTTCTTTCCCGCGGGCGGGGATGGTGTACTCGTAGGCGCTTCTCAGGTCGTACCCGGCGGCTTTGGCGGAGCCCTTGGTGGGCGCGAAAGCTTCCGGAACGGCCTTCGTGAACTTGAGCACTAATTTGGCGGTGGAATTTACCGAAGGCATCTTGGATCGGCGGACGTGTTTATTGAAGAACGCGACGAACAGAAATGGTGTAAGTGCAAGAAACAGGAACGCACTGGCGTGAAATCCCGCCAATTTGGAAGGAAGTGAGCTTGGGGTTATGGAGATCACCGCCGAGCGCTAATTTAAAAAACAAATTCAAATTTATGTGGTTGAGGAACGCTTATCATAATTTTTAAAATTAACATTACAGATTACAATCGTCATTGCAATAAAAAAGAAAGAATACTGCGTTAATAATAATCGTCTGTGTTGAATCCCTGTGATTGGATCCTGTAACAATTGAAGAACCAATTGTTTTCTTAAAAGCTTCAACTCAGACGAGATTTTCTGTCATAAAGTTGCAAATATAGAGTGGTTTTTTAAATCCGACGTCAAGTGTGCTGTGAAACATTCGTTGTTCTATTCACAATGAATAGAACAACGAATGTTTCACAGCCAACTTGACGTCGGATTTAAAAAAACCACTCGTTACAAGCAGATTATTAAAAATTAACTAAAGAAACGTATGCAATGACGCCTAGCACAACATACTTCTATAGGATTGAATTGACCACTTTTTTTAATTAGTAGAGGGCGCTCTTATTTTCAAATTAAAAATTAAGAAAGAGTATGTAATGAAACGGGGCATGAGAAAGAAAGCCAAAGCCTCTTGCCTGCCCTTAGAAACTAAAAGAGCAAACAAATCGACGATTATTTTCTTTAACTGTCTTATTACTACTAAAATCAACGGTAATTTAATTGTGTGGAAGAAAAGAAGCTCAGAATTGCCGGTGATTATCAGAGAGTCTAGGTTTTAATCAGTTTGATTTATCATGAACGTACGCTTCGAAAGAGTGGGGTCGTAACCAGTATACGATGCATAGCTAACAGTGGGCAAGCTCGACGACGCTGCAAGTGCACGGAGCCGAACAATGCGCTACTGCATCGAAGCTCGCGGAAAAGATATGCCCTCTCTGCTTGGTCGACTAAAGCGCATAAATAAACTGATTTAAATTTAGACTCCCTGGTGATTATACAAGAAGCTATTTACTACATAGACACTTAACAAATGCAATTGAAGCCAAAGTTTCCCAAACTTCTACAAAAACCAATTTGCTCTAAGCATGCCAATCAAGTCTTGCCTCTTTGCATAAAATATACAAAGTGGTCAAGAATCACTGTTTGAGTTGGCAGTGCTGAATTTTATTTGTAAATGGTACAACTGGAGTAACTTTCGGTTGACACTGACAACCGTCTCTTTACAAGCGTCATTTGACATTTCAAATTCAAATTAAAACGCGAGTTTTTATTTACATAACCTACCATCTTGTCGCTGTTGATGTTATGTCAAACAAATCAACAAAACATATATCCGGTTGCAGTGTTGCAAATAGTCGAATAAAAAAATGCTCTCAATTGTATTGCCAACTCAAACAGTTATTCTTGACCACTTTGTATATATCCGCAGCACCAACACATAAAGCATGATACACTCTCTTCTCTTGTTCAGGAAAGGAAAGGTGGCGAGGCACATTTTGATGAATGTCTCGTGAAATGCAATGATGACACCAGGTACCCCAGCAGGCTCTAACAGTACTGACCTTTCTTTAAAATAATAAACCAATTTGCTCTAAGCATGTTAATCAAGTGTTGCTGCTTGCATAAAATATATCCGCCGCACCAACAGTACCAACACAGAAAGCATGATGCACTCTCTCGTCCAGGAAAGGAAAGGTGGCAAAGCACATTTTGATGAATGTCTCATGAAATAGTGATGCCGCAATTGGGTAGAGATCGATTCTTAAAAATCGATTTTTTCCTCTCTCCGATTCTCAGCTATCGATTAATCGCCTCTCAAATAAATCGATTCCTGATAATCGATGCTAATTTTTTAGATAGCTTACGTAGTTTAAGAGATATTTAATGTGTATATGTAAATCCTTTTAAAATATGTTGACAGACAGTAGACAGTAAGAAAATCCATCTTTATTGGTTTTGTGCGTTCTTATGGTGGATCAAATTAGAGTAGTGTCCCACTACTTAACCGGCTTCGTGTGTATCAGACAAGGATGGGTTCACCTAAGTTGCATGGTTGCGCGATTTGCAAGGCTTCACGTCCAAATCATACTTTTTGTTACTGCCAACTTAGATTCAACATGTTAAAAAAATTACATTTTACAAGTTTATGGGTAACTTTAATAAAAAGAATCGAATTCACCGATTATCGACTTTTAAGAATCGATTGCGATTTAAATCTAAGTCTTAAAAATACGATTAATAATCGATACAAAATTCTGGGAATAATCGATTCTCAACTAATCGATTAAAGAATCGGCATCACTATCATGAAATGTAATGATGGCACCACCTACCCCAGCAGGCTTTAACAGTATTGACCTTATTTTAAAATGATAAACGAGTAAACGACCCCTTTTCGTACGAAACTGTCAGACAGGCTGGAAACATAGGTGCACATACGAGTTAAAAATAATAACGTTTTCCGATGATAACTGTCTTTGATGTTTCTCGATGCTTCATTTGATTCATTTGTAATCACCGCCGGCTCTGCACTTGCGTTTAACTCTGAAAAACCAAATTAATTTCATATTGATCAACGAACTTGACATTGCCAGAAATGTACGTAACCTAGAAAATTGGGTGTCGTCCGCAGCGCCATATATTGAGGACATTCGGATCAAGTCTAATATTTTTTGCACGTACTTTTTCGATTTCTGGAGGCGATTTCTTCGTTATTTCGAAATGTTTGAGAGTGTCTTGGGCAAAATTTTGGTGGTAGTAACGTAAACGTCATAAATTTTGATTCTGATTAACGCCGAGTTTGTTTATTCAACTTCGTTCAGTCGCGCTTTTATCTCACTTTTACATATGTAAAAGCAGCTTCGCTCTCACTTGAACTTTAATCCATCTCTAGCTTTGCGCCGCGTCACAGATAATCAGTGTCGCCAACTTAGGGGATTTTTCCCTAAATTTAGAGGAATTTAATGGCCGTATGCACAGACAAATCTTTAGACTTAAGCCAAAGTAAACCTTTACTTTGAACGATGTAACTATACGGCGAACAGTTTGATATAAAGTTAGCTTTAAATATTAAGTCCACCTTGAGATTTGTCTGTGCATACGGCCATAAGTGTTAAAGGGGAAACTTATAGCGTTTTCGTTTCACTTGCACCAGAAAAGTTCGGGTCAGACTGATATTACGTCATGCACTCAATAAGTTTTGTCAGAAAACGAAACTAGTGCGTGTTCCAATCGAATACAAACGTGATCTGGGAGCATAATTATTGGGCGGGAAATATACTGAACCGTAACCTCAAAATTATCATTTGTTGCCACAAATATAAAAAAATGCAATATTTATTTGTTATAATAAATTAAAAATCCTAAATACACTAATTATTCATATTCGCTTCTTAAGGAATTCACCCCGGACGAAGATTTTTTGCACTAGACAAACTGTGTTTAGCAAATAACTTAATTATTAACAATTTCTTGATACAATAAATTATTTTTGTTATGTGTCAATAAATCATCTGTAATATGTTTTTCCTGAAATGACAGAAAAGTTGCACTGAAACGCTTGCAATACCTTTGAAGTCAGTTCTAAAATTCTTGCACTGAGTGCAAAACTGGTGCGCACTAACATTTCAATCGAACATAAAACACGAAGAAAGTTTGAACTGAAATTACCAATCGAATACAAAATCTGGAATCAGTGCTCACTGAGTGCTATCAGTGCAGCTCAATCGAGAACGCTATTAGGGAATCAATTTTTTTAGGGGATTTTTTAACGCTAAAGAAAAAAGTAATACTTGGAACTAATTTTTTAGTTACATTAAGGCCCAGTTTTATAATCGTGGAATAAGGACGGAATAACTGTTCCCTGAATATCCTTTAACGTTCCTCCATATCTATGTCGCACCTACGTCACGTTATTCTAAGAATAATGCCTATCTGACGATTGTAAAATCGGGCCTAAGAATTGAAATCTACGCTTATGATTTGTCACTGTACTGCCACACCTGAATATGAATATATTTTCTACTTGATATCAGTGTTGCCAATTTAAGAAATTTTTTTAAATCATTGGCGATTAAGGGGTTCTTCTAAAAAAAGAGATTTTCAAATTTTATTCCGTAAAGAAGCTGGAAGTTGACAGTCCCTAGGCAGCTCAAGTTGTTCTTTTACGTAGAGAAAAACCCACTTATATTAAAAAACCGCCAACTGTTGAGCAATGTTTCAACTAACAAGTCATTTCTGGATGGTAACAAAAAATAACTTGCGTTACTGTAACGTAAGACATTTAACAACGCGATTTGTTGAAACATCCCGAAAGTTTCTTTTTCGTTTGTCTTTAAGTTGAGAAAATAAGAAAATGTCACTTATCGTCAGTGAAGTACGAAATGACTTGTATTTGTGCGAGATATTGAACAGCGCCATCTATTGCAGTTTTTTGTATAATCTGTTGACCTTGTGGAAGGAAAATAATTCTTTTATCGCTGTTTGTTTCAAGTTGTTCCTTTTTTAAATTTATGAATCAACTGAATTATTGCCCTAAAATCGATTGTCTTTTGTTTTCTTTGTTTCATCCTCATTGTTTTAAAATTGTGTTTTTGAAAATTGCACTGAATTGCACTGTAAATCGACCGTCTTTTGTTTTTTTTACCTTTATGTATTTTTTCAATGAATTATTTAGGTTTCTTTTTTATTTATTCCTGAATCTAGTACAAATTGAGGGTTCTTCTATGTTGAAATGATGGGATTTCTTTTCGACAATTCTTAAATATAATATGTAGATACACTTCCAGATTTGTAAATAACAATAAATTTTAGGAGAATATGTCTTTTATTTGGGGGATTTTTAAACCTCAAGTGGGGGAAATCATCGTCAATGGGTTGGCAACGGTGCAGGTAATCTGTAAACCCCCTGTAATCGCGTGGAAAGACGAACTCAGCCAGAATGATGAAGGTCGATGGAAATGAAATGAGTAATTCGATCTTACCAGGCCTGAATTCAACACTAAACTCTTTCTGCGGATACTCGAACAGATTTCGATCGATTCAAATAATCTACAAAGTGGACAAGAATCACTGTTTGAGTTGGCAGTGCTGAATTTTATTTTTAAATGGTACAACTGAAGTAACTTCCGGTTGTTGACGACTTGATACTGACAGCCGTCACTTTATAAGCACCACTTGATATTTCAAATGCAAATTAAAACGCTTATTTTTATTTACATAACCTACAATCATAATCGCTGTTCAGGTTACGTGAAATAAACCAACAAAACATACAAAGTGATCAAAAATCACTGTTTGAGTTGGCAATGCTGAATTTTATTTTTAAATGATACAACTGGAGTAACTTCCGGTTGATACTGACAGGTGTCACTTTACAAGCTTCATTTGGCATTACAAATTCAAATTTTAAACGCCAGTTTCTGTTCACATAACCTACCATCTTGTTGCTGTTGATGTTACGTCAAATAAATCAACAAAACATATATCCGGTTGCAGTGTTGCAAAGAGTGGAATAAAAAAATGCTCAAACAGTTATTCTTGACCACTTTGTATATCCGATTGCAATGTTGCAAATAGACGAATAAAAAAATGCTCTTAATTGTATTGCCAACTCAAACAGTTATTCTTGACCACTTTGTATGTGGGTGCGTTTCGTTTGCGCGCTCACATGCTTTGGGCGCTCATAAGCAGTGCCACAGTATAAAGATTACACAGTAGCGCGACTCTCATGAAAATATTCAGTTCGCGCATAACATCCCGCGCAAGGTCTGAGTCACAATCTCGGGATGCAGAGCTCATTCATTCACGGCTCCGGTACCGAATGGATCTTTATAATTATGTTAATACACATTATTTATGCCTTGTTTTTTTTTACCACGTCCACTAAACACTACAATCCGGCCCTGGTGTGTGGGCACGTGTAAATTTACAATTTACAACAAAATCGCTCACACGTAAAGCAGAACAAACAGTTCGACACACCCCTTTAATCTACTCGAGGTCAATGAAAATCCTGTAAAGAGATCAAAGTGCCGACAAGCGAGTTGCGCTACTGTATTCTTTATACTGTGGCAGTGCTTAAACCATTTCCTTTGGCTTTGCCAATGCTCACAAAGCGCTAGATGACGAAGTAGCAACGTCATTATGATGTCATAGCACAGTATAAAGATTACACAGTAGCGCGACTCTCATGAAAATATTCAGTTCGCGCATAACATCCCGCGCAAGGTCTGAGTCACAATCTCGGGATGCAGAGCTCATTCATTCACGGCTCCGGTACCGAATGGATCTTTATAATTATGTTAATACACATTATTTATGCCTTGTTTTTTTTTACCACGTCCACTAAACACTACAATCCGGCCCTGGTGTGTGGGCACGTGTAAATTTACAATTTACAACAAAATCGCTCACACGTAAAGCAGAACAAACAGTTCGACACACCCCTTTAATCTACTCGAGGTCAATGAAAATCCTGTAAAGAGATCAAAGTGCCGACAAGCGAGTTGCGCTACTGTATTCTTTATACTGTGGTCATAGTTTTCGCTCACGATCGCTTATTCCATCTTGGTAGAGCAGCAAAAGCGTAAGCGCTTATGTTCCAAACGGAACGTATGAGATCAGCTGATCATAGTCAGCTCATAAAAACATGTTACAAACAAATGTTACACCTTGGAAACAGCTGCGGAAGCTGTGAATGGATTAATTTCACTACTGAAGTTATATTTTTAAGGTTATGAATTCGTTGTGCAAATAGAAGTCAAAAGAAACACCTTTGCTTATAGGTTTGTTCGTAGTACAGTTTGTAACTATGTAGTTTGCAACCGTCAGGTCCAGTCCCCCATCGAAGTTATGATCAATTTCGACAGTTGCGTTACATGTAAAACGTTCATTGGTGCATATTTCCAACGGTCTCAAACTAATAGCGTTTTCGATTGACTGCACTAATACGCACTCAGAATATCTTCATTTCGTTTTATTACATGAGGTTAAAAGAAGATGCAAATACACTGAGTGCAACCGGTGCAGATGAATCGAAAACGCTATAATCAGAACTGCTCTACGAACAGACCTTAAGCTCCTGAACGCCAAATGGAACCACAGAAAATAGAGCTTGTAAGCGTGTGAGCGCGCAAACGAAACGCACCCTGTATTATGGTATTAATCAACAAAATTCCGTACGAAAATAACCAAATTCTTGCGTGGGAAAGATTAAGTTGGCAGCATTGTCGAGTACACAAATTCCTTTTTCGCTTTGCCGGGCCGCTGCATCTTTGCTTTTCTCATACAAACGCGTCCACTTTTCTTTTGAGATCTTCCAAATCGCGTTTTCTGCTGATTAAATCGAAGAAACGGCGATAAAATGTATCCAAGAAAGATTAAGTTGGTATTACCGTGAGTTGCACTTAACCTCACTTTCTCTTGTACGTGTGTGCTGTTCCGGTGCACGTGTTGTTTGATCCATTTTTTCTTTTTGAACTAAACGACTTGCAATTCAAGCGCGAAATGAAGACTCCGAAGCAACTGACGCCGAAGCCTAACCAGAAATCAACTCCGAACTCGGAGGGCAAAATCAAGAAGTCGAACAAAAAGAAGCCAGGCGCATCGACGCCGGGGGGGAAAGTGACCCCGAATTCTGCGGGCAAAATTAAGGAGAAGCTATTTCAGAAGACGCCCAAGCCGACGGGAAAGAGTCCCCCCGAATGGAACGGGCTGAGCCCACTTAAGAGAGGGCCGAAGACGCCGAAGCAGAACGGTAAGGTTAAGAATGCGCTGGCGTCCGAGGAAGACGCAGACAAACCCACTGCGTTTGCAAGTAACACCCAAAACAAGACGGCCTCGGTTAAAAAACAAAAGAAATCGCTAGAGAAGACTCCGCAGCCCCCGAAAGTTGCAAAGGGCCAAAAGCGCAAGGAGTCGCCCAACGCAGAAAACGAGAGTACTCCACCGAAGCAAGCGAAAACGTCTCCAGACTCGAAAGAGAAGAAAGGGAGGAAGCGAGTGCGTTCCGTTGCGAAACGTTTGGAGAATCGCAAGCTCAGGAAAGAGAAACACGAGCAATTCCTGAGCAAGTTGAAGGAGGGGGACGAAGCGGTAGTGAAGGATGCTGAAAAATTCAAGGCGAAACTGGCGGAGCTCCAGAGTCGTCCGAAATTGTCGAAGACCGCGATGAGGGTGATGAGGAGATACAAGAAGTACCTGAAGATAATAGATTCGATTCAAACGGGGGACAAAAGCGACTCTAACTTGAATAAGAGCGCCCTCGAGCACCTGAAGAGCATGAAGAAGACGAAGTCGAAGAAACAACAACCCGATGAGAAAGCGAGCGCGAACGTCAAGGACAAAATCAACTCTCCGAACAGAAATCATTCGAAATTTGAGGTTTTCGTCAAGAACCTCCCGTACGAGATTGAAAAGGAGGAAATTGCGGAGCACTTCGAGAAAGCCGGGGAAGTGGTGAACGTCACCATACCTTTGGGGAGGGAGAAGAAGGGAATCGCATACGTGCAATTCGAGGACGAGGAAATTTGTCAGGTAATTTATGCCGTTGGTGGTGGTCTTTAAAATGAAGTAATTCCTTTTTTTGTGTTTGCAGAAAGCTCTGGCTTTAAATCAGACGGTTTTGAAAGGACGAAAAATAAACGTCTTGACTAAGGGCACGCCCGGTGGCGTCAAGAAATCGCCGAAGAGGACATGAAACACTTTCTTTTTTACTTAGAAATATTTTCCGAACTGTGTATAAGTATAGGGTGTTTGTAAAAGGTTGTGTTTGTAAATTCAGAGAAGTAGGCGTAATAGTGTTTACGATTCACACCCCTAGAGCGCAGTCACAGTATTCTCATCTTGTTTTAACCTCAGAGTTGGAGATGTTAAAAAAAGTAAAACAAACTTGCTTTTAGCTATTTATTTTTTTTTTAATTTTGCTTTA
Organism: Dorcus hopei; assembly: GCA_033060865.1. Lineage (NCBI taxonomy): Eukaryota > Metazoa > Arthropoda > Insecta > Coleoptera > Lucanidae > Dorcus > Dorcus hopei. The sequence continues at coordinate 27,127,421 of CM065426.1, forward strand.
GTTCTGAATATTTCTAGTTTTCATTGTAAAATGTGCCCATCACCATCAGTCCTTGTAGATGCTTGTAAATCTGGTTGTGAATGAGATTATTTATACGTTGTAAACTTGTCTTGGAAATAGCCAATCACACAGCGAATTTTCAGGGCGGGAATTTTAACTTACTTCTCCTAATTTATGGTAGATGGCTGCGACTACACATTTTCATATATTTTTTTTTCAACAATTTCCGGTCGCAGCCACCTGTACACGCAATCTATTCTAAACGCTGCGTATTTTTTTAAGTAAGTTCTTAAACGTTAAAGCTAACAACGTTTATCGCAATCGTAAAATTTTATTATTTAGGACTATCATGTGCGTGTGCGATTTGTTGCACCGAGTTATAATATAATCTCTGAATAAAGAGTTCTTGGTTATTTGTCGGTCTTTTGCTTTGCACTGCACAAAATGCTTTAAAAGTGCTACACGTAGCAGTTGCGGAAAAATTCGTACTGCTACTGCCTAAGAGAGGGCGCTGTAGTTATTGGTCAAGATATTGTACTGTAGCTACTAACTAAGAGCCGATATTTCAGTCACAGTTTAACTTTAACCTTTAATTTATTCCCATAGCAACAATTATAAAACCAATAGTTCCTATGGGAATAAATTGAAGATTAAAGTTAAACTGTGATTGAAATACCGGGCCTAAGAGATAGTGCTGACTGCTCTATGTTATGTCAATTCATATATAGAGGCGCGCCACATTATTTGTGCGTTTCAAGTTGTAAATTTCATGAGGAATCAATAAGTAACTTCATTTGTGCTAACGTTAATAGATGGCGCTGAACGTATCTTTATGTGCAAGAAAAGACTTGGACCTTATTGTCCGGCTTGTCGTTAATTGACGTTTCGTTGCGAAACAAATCACCACCGCAAAGTTAATTGAAAAATAATAATCAATAACATCGATAAAGTTAAAAATAGTGTTAAGGCACGACAGATGGCGCTGAAGGCATTTTTTAATCATATATGTGAGTCAACCGGTTACGGAAGTGCGTCACATTAAATGTACGTTTCCAGTTGTAAATTTCATCAGAAATCGGTAACTTCGATAAGCACGTTCGCTTTAATTGTGGCAGCGTTAATAGATGGCGCTAAACGTATCTTTATGCGCAAATAGGACTTGGACTTTATTCTCTGGCTTGTCATTAATTAGCGTTTCATTGCGAAACAAATCACCATTGAAAATTTAATCAATAATATCGATAATTTTATTGTGTTAACGCACGACAGATGGCGCTGAATGCATTTTTTTTTAGCGAATGTGAGCACGGTCAGATCCATTAACATTCACTGACGTGTATGTATGGCCGTTTCAATTCGCTTAAAATTCGGTTCCGAGAAAGCATGCCGTAGAGTACTCCCCTCAGCGCTCCCTATTAAAGATACTACAGAACTACTCATAGTAACGTAATGACAACTGCAATTACTTAAAAACTCACAAGAGGCGCTGAGGGGAGCACCGTCAAACTTTTTAAAAGTCAAATTGAAACGGCCATACATACACGTCAGTGAATGTCAATGTGGCTGGCCATGATGTGTGACGACTGACTACGGTAGCGTTCAACAGACGGCGCTGAACGCATCTTCCTTCTCGAAAGCGCGCCCAGTTGCAACCAGCAGGCAGATTCCGTTCTCCGATTCGAGTCGAATTAGACAGTGGCAAGAATAGCGAATTCGACTCGAATTGAGGAACGGAATCTGCCTGCAGAGTTGCAACGACTTAACCTCAAAAACATGGTCGACAATTTTCATCAAAATTTTATTTTGTGCGAAATTCTTGATGATGACTTCAATTTTAATGTTTTATTTGTAGAAGTTGAACAGTTAATACAAAATCAAATGAAGCAAACTACACAGTTTGATGAGTTCACAATTTGCAAATAAAAACATAACCTGGAATTATATCCGCGGCCAAAGCAAAGCGAACTCATTTACGCTGAGATAATTTCACAACAGTTGAGACACAGCGCAAACTCAGCGCATCGTTCAGCCGATACTGCTCAGTTGCTGACACCGGCTGAACGTGCCGAACGTTACGAACGCTCATTTTGGACGGGCGGCCACTGCGCGCGAAACTAAGCTAAGCTAAGCGAAACTAAGTTTTTTGAAAATTAGATCCAACGTAATCTTACGCGGACGAGGCAACCGAGCGAAGTTAAACATTGTTTTATATCTTTACTATCCTATCTTCGTTTTCCTTAGCTTTAGTTGCCACGTTCGCGTAAGATTACGTTGGATCTAATTTTCAAAAAACTTAGTTTCGCTTAGCTTAGCTTAGTTTCACGTTCAGTGGCCGCCTGCCTTAATTGTGCCAACGTTAACAGATGGCGCTGAATGTATCTTTTTGCGCAAGAGTGACTCAAAGCAGGCTTGGGCCTTAATCTGTGGGTTGTCGTTAATTAACGTGTCGTTGCGAAACAAATCGCCATTACAAATTTAATCGATAATTTTGAAAATACTGTTAACGCACGACAGATGGCGCTGAATGTATTTTTTTAGCAAAAGCGAGTCGACCGATTACTGTAGCGTTCAATACATGGCGCTGAACGCATCTTCCTTCACGGAAACGCGCCCAGTTGCAACGATTTAACCTCAAAAACATGGTCGACAATTTGTAGCGTTCAACAGATGGCGCTGAACGCATCTTCCTTCACAGAAGTGCGCCCAGTTGTTAATTTCTTCAGGAGTCAGTAAGTAACTTCGTTAAGGCATGGCCAGCTACATTAACGTTCACTGACGTGTATGTATGGCCGTTTCAATTCGACTTTTAAAAATTTTGACGGGTACTCCTCTCAGCGCCTCTTGTGAGTTTTTAAGTAAATGCAGTTGTCATTACGTTACTATGAATAGTTCTGTAGTATCTTTAATAGGGAGCGCTGAGGGGAGTACTCCATGGCATGCTTTCTCGGAACTGAATTTTAAGCAAATTGAAACGGCCATACATACACGTCAGTGAATGTCAATGGAGCTGGCCATGGTTAAGGACGCTCATTTTAATTATGCCAACGTTAACAGATGGCGCTGAATGTATCTTTATGCGCAAAAGTGACGCAAACCAGACTTGGGCCTTACTCTGTAGCCTGTCGTTAATTAACGTGTCGTTGCGAAACAAATCACCATTGAAAAAATCTAATCAATAATATCGATAATTTTAAAAATAGTGTTAACGCATGACAGATGGCGCTGAAAGAATTTTTTTAGCAAATGCGGGCATGGCCAACTCCATTAACATTCACTGACGTGTATGTATGGCCGTGTCAATTCGCCTAAAATTCGGTTCCGGAAAGCATGCCGTGGAGTACTCCCCTCAGCGCTCTCTATTAAAGATACTACAGAACTACTGACAGTAACGTAATGGCAACTGCAATTACTTAAAAACTCACAAGAGGCGCTGAGTGGAGTACCCGTCAAATTTTTAAAAGTCAAATTGAAACGGCCATACATACACGTCAGTGAATGTTAATGGAGAAGGCCATGATGCGGGTCGACTGATTACAATAGCGTTCAACGGATGACGCTGAACGCATCTTTCTTTACTTCCTTCATGGAAGTGTGCCCAGTTGTAAATTTCATCAGGAATGAGAAAGTAACTTCGTTAAGGACGCTCGTTTCAATTATGCCAACGTTAATAGATGGCGCTGAAGTGCGTAAAAGTGACGCAAACCAGACTTGGGTCTTATTCTGTGGCCTGTCGTTAATTAACCTGTCGCCGTTGCGAAACAAATCGCCATTGAAAATTTAATCAATAATATCGATAATTTTAAAAATACTGTTAACGCAAGACAGATGGCGCTGAATGCATTTTTTTTTTCAGCAAAATGGAGCATGGCCAGCTCCATTAACATTCACTGACGTGTATGTATGGCCGTTTCAATTTGACTTTTAAAAATTTGACGGGTACACCACTCAGCGCCTCTTGTGAGTTTTTCAGTAATTGCAGTTGTCATTAAGTTACTGTCAGTAGTTCTGTAGTATCTTTAATAGAGAGTGCTGAGGGGAGTACTTCACGGCATGCTTTCTCGGAACCGAATTTTAGGCGAATTGAAACGGCCATACATACACGTCAGTGAATGTTAATGGAGCTGGTCATGAATTGAGTCGACTGATTACGGTAGCGTTCAACAGATGGCGCTGAACGCGTCTTCCTTTACGGAAGTGTACCCAGTTGTAAATTTCAATAGGAATCAGTGTGTAACTTCGTTAAGGACGCTCATTTTAATTGTGCCAACGTTTATAGATCCAAGAAGGCACAATCCAATATTGCCAAATTCCTCAGTGTCACCAACTTTGCCCAGCAAAAATTGTAATTCATGTTATTATAGGAGTTTGCAGCTAAGCTTTCGCCACCTGGTGTCACCTAATCAACCATTGGCATGCTACATAACGTATTGTGTTTTGGCGTCGATACTGAATGTATGATGTATCAGGATTGTATTATGTGTCACATTTAAATTGAATTAAAAAAAAAACCTTTTAGACCAATGTAAATTAATAATCCGGTAGCATTACCTGTGGAAATATTTTGTTTTGGAAAATGTATGTCCCAGTGTCAAAATTGGACATAACCTAACTATTAAATGTAAGCATGACGTAAATTACAAAATACCAATTGTTTTGATCGTTGTGGCGCCCTCAGGGCGCCCTATGCGTTGTGTTGTGATGTCATTCAATGTCAGTACTATGGCTTTGCGTAAATGCTACCCAGAACCAAATGGAAGGAGCAATACCTGTTTAGAGAAGATTTTTATTGTATAAGGAAAAAGATAAAAATCATATTATTTATCCTTTATTACCTTCTCTTTACACAGGTTGTGTCAGATCTTTTGCCGACATTTTACTTTTAAGTTTGACAGTTAATAAAATTAAAAAAAAAACGGAAGAAGAGTATGAGGACGCTGATGCTCCTTTGTCGACATTTTACTCTGGCAAGTTTGACAAATACATAGTAAAAAATATGGAAAGCATAAGAATTAGGAGGAAGGTGATTGTGCTCACCTGCAGATTAAAGAAAGACTATGAAGATTGATTGCTCTTTCACTTCAGTTTGACAGTTACTTAAAAAAAATATATGAGAAACACAGCAACTAAGGCATTGATGTTTGTGCATATTTCCAAATTAAAAAAATAGAAACTATTCGCGAAATTGTGGCGAAATCAAACAAAGTAGGCGACCTCTGGTGGCCAATATTGATACCATCACAAGGCCGAACAACATTTCACGGATTGGTTTAATATTGCAACATCAGAAATCATGCACCAATCAAACTTTCATATTTAACGCAACTGCAGTGTTGTTCACCCTTTTATCGGCCACGTTGCAATTAACAGAGACCTCTCACGTTGACAGTTAGGTCGGGAATAAAGGATGCTCAATATTATACTTTGACAAGTTTGACAGTTTATAAAAATATATGTTGGGGACTCACTTCCAGATTAGAAAAAACAGGAGAAAACTTGCTCTTTTATTGACATTTATTTCACTGTGACAAATTTTATATAAAATTAAAAAAAAATGTATGATAAAAGTACGGTAACTACGAAAACAATTGATGTTTGTGGTCGCTTACAAATTAAAAAAGAACAAAACAAAAACTGTAAAGGATACTCTTTTGTCAACGTTATAGTTTGAGAAGTTTGACAGTTAATAATTTTTTTTTTAATATAAGAATTAGTAAAACAACTGATGTTTGGACTCACTTCCAGATTTGAAAAAGAAAAAAAAATGAATTCTTCATGTTGCAGAAACTTAATTGATCTTTTACCGACATTTCATTTGACAAGTTTGACAGATAATTTAAAAAAAATTATACGGTACGGTAACTAAGAAAACAATTGATGTTTGTGTACCTACACTTCCAAATTAAAAAAAAAATAATAAAAACTCTTTATCAACGTTGTACTTTGACAACTTTGACAGTTAATAAAAAATATAAAAAGTATAAGAGTTTGTAAAGCAACTGACTTTCAGATTAGAAAAAAAAGGAATATTACTTCATGTTTCAGAATCTTGATTGCTCTTTTCCTGGCATTTCATTGTGACAAGTTTGACAGATAATCAAAAAGAAAATGTACGAAAAGTACGGCAACTAAGAAAACAATTGATGTTTGTGCTCACTTATAAATTAAAAAAAGAAAAGAGAAACTATGAAGGAGCTCTTTTGTCAACGTTATGCTTTGAGAAGTTTGACAGTTAATAATCTTTTTTTAAATAAAGAATTAGTCAAACTGATGTTTGGACTCTTCCAGATTTGAAAAGAAGAAGTTTTCATGCTTCTGAAACTTAATTGATTTTTTATTGACATTTCACGTGACAAGTTTGACAGACAATTTAAAAGACATACATATACGGTACGGTACCTAAGAAAACAATTGATGTTTGTCAACATTACACTTTGACAAGTTTGACAGTTAATAAAAATATGAAAAGTTATAAGTTATGAGTTAGTAAAAGAACTGACTTCCAAATTAGAAAAAAAGGAAAGAATTTTGATTGCTTTTTTACTGACACTTCACTGCGACAAGTTTGACAGATAATTAAAAAGGAAACGTAAAGTAGAGAATGTTAAAATTATCATTTCACGAAACTGAAACACATTTTAGTAATAATACACTTTATTTTGAAATGCGGCACAACAGTTACAAAATAAAAATATTTTAGCTAAGAGATTGTATCAAAACAAAGAGACATAAGAACGTCAGAAGCAAAGAACGTAAGAAAACGTTAATCACAGATCAACTGAATCACATACACATCTGTCTTTGCATCCAAAAATTTTTAACTGACTCCTTCACACATACGTGAATGCCACGGCAAGAGAATAAAGTAAAAACTATTTCATTTCAACAAAATACACGGTGCTGTATAAATTCGTCGTCTTTTTTTCCTTTTGATATGGCGCTCTTAATTTGTTTATTAATTTTTTTTAACAACTTACTTACTAGTCTAACATTAAGTCACGTAAAGCACCAGGTGAAAGTACGTGTCTTCAATAGTTGCAATCATGATTTGGGCCCACAATGTTCGGTGCAAATTAGACAGAGAGTAAAGCATTAAGGCCCTTATAGGTAATTAGGTCACTACCAAAAACCCCCATCCTTATATCCCAATATAACGACGCAACGTAACTACACATCTACACATTCTATACTCGTTGCAAATATAAGTACTTCTTCCGACCTTAATTTCAACAATAAGACAATCACTGATTATGTCGTTTTTTCATAAGAGACGTTTCTGCATTGCATTTTAACTACGTAAGACTAAACTAAGTTAACACTAATTAATAAGTAATCAGGAATCGATAATTGACTTGCAAGATAGGCGTAGGTACACTTTTTAATATAAGGTGATATAATACATATATTTTGATTATGTAATGTAACGTGCACGTTGTATATAAAAGGCACTCTCGAGTGGTGTAAAAAACAGTCTTCTGAATTTAGGTAAAGAGAAAAAAGAAAAAGTATTACGTTTCGCTGGTATGTAAATGAGGTTTCAGGCCTTGATTATTTATCTTCAAAATTCAAAGTCTTAATTAAATGAATACTGCATGTCCAAAAATATTTTTAGTTATTAAGGGTTGCACAATTTTCCAAAATTTTATTACTTGTGTTTTTGGACATGCAGATACATCAAGGCACCAGAAACTACTTCTGGGCAATTCCTTCACATTCCTTTCGTGATTTAATACAACTACAACAAATGAGTGAAAGGTTGGATTTATAGATTGTCGTAAGCAGCAGCATTCTCTGTCTTCAATGGAAATCCACACGTGACTGCTTGCAATCAATTGAAGCGTTTCTTCCAAGAGAAAAAAACTCTTTGGTGATTTATCTGTCGATTTCCGTCAAAAATGTCTAGAATTCGGCAACTGTTACAAATTTTCTGATACATTTCCAATGTATAAGAAAATGCTTTGATTATACGCAATACACTGGTGTATATGTGGTTGCCTATATACACTCCGTGCAACTTTAGCAAACACGCGGTAGTTAATATTGGGGAATGATCTTCTGAATTGCTGTAAGTCATTTGAATTGAAAAATTACATTGTGCTCGTAACCATGTTGCTATAATAATAATAATAATAATATAATAGGAGGATTCAAACTTGCACGCTCATTTAAAGCGTGCGCATTTCGAACATTATTTTTTGTAAAAAAATACAATAGGAATATTCTATAAAACATTGCTATCTACTTGAATCTATAAATCCAGCTTTTACCAATCGCCCTGCCGAAATTCCGTAACTTACAACTACGCTTCCTCATCGCCATATAAGAACGAGTAAATCGCGCTTCGCAGCTCTTGATTCGTCGTGTAATCCGTGTTCGCCAAGGTCATGTTCGTCATGGGACTCGTGTACTTCCCCGACAGGAACCATTCGGTAATCGCCCGCTTCTCGTAAGTGAAACCGTCGCTAACCGTCACCGGTTCCCTCATGATCTCCTGCGTGATCGGGCAGAGGAATTCCGGGGGGATGTCGGCCTTATTCCAAACACTGGGCTCCTGCTTCTCCAGCTGCTTCAGCCACTTTATTTCCTTCGCTAGCTTCTCTGATTGGTCCCCATCTACAAGCACGATTATTTACAAAAAATAATCAACAACAAATTGATCTACCTAAGCTCAAGCCGGAGCATATCCGTTCTTCGGAGAGCGTAAGCAGCTTCTCTCCGTCAAGCGAAGTATTCACGACGTAATCGCCTATTTCCGGCAGGCCGATCTCCTTTAGCCACTTGATGACGTCGCCCGTCGTCCAGTCTACCACAGGCTTGTAGTGGCACTTGATTTTGTTCGCCACGGTGGTCTGGAACACCAGCTGCTGAGGGAGCTTCCACAACCAGAGGGTCTTGTCCAGGCAGCCCACGGCCAGCAACGCGCAGTTTTGGCTGATGGAGCACGTGGTGACGATGGAATCGTGGTCGAGGACGTGCAGGCACTCGGCGCTGTAAACCGACCAAATCCGGGCCTGGCGATCCGTCGCCGTCGAGCAGACGATCTCGCTCGAGTTCGGGGAGAAACGGACGCACGTGACGTTCCCCCCGTGACCTTGCAGCGTCCTCCAGAGCTTCACCTTGATTTCGTTGTAATTGCACTTTTGGTTGACCTATAAACAAACGAGTAGAAATTAAGCGTCAGAAGTGGGATCGCTAACTTTAGAGTAAAGAACCAGGCGGAAGGAGATTAACCCACGTATGTCTTTGCTTTTATATTTCATCAATTGTTTTATGTTACCACACCAGCAAGTAGATCACGAATAACTTGGAACTGTCAAACTGCCTTAAAAATCAAATGCGTCATTTTCCTTTACGTGACGTCGCCACCGTGACCTTGCAACGTCCTCCAGAGCTTCACCTTGGTTTCGTTGTAATTGCACTTTTCGTCGATCTATAAGTACAGAAATGGAAGCGTCAGGAGTGGGATCACTAACTCTTGAGTAAAGGACCAGGCGGAAGGGGGTTAACCCATGTATGTCTTTAATTTTATATTTCGTCAAATTCGCCATGTTTGTTTCATGTTACCAGCAAGTAGATGATTATATTATGAATAACTTAAAACTGTCAAAGATAAAGCTGCTGTTACTTTAAAAACCAAATACGTCATTTTTCTTTACTTTAAAATGACAACAACAAACAATAGGTACAAGAATTAATTCGACAAGAGGAAACAAAAGAGAAGCGAAACAAATGACAACGAAACGCGCAGATTTGGTTGAACAGGAAATCGCCGATTCTCATTGGGTTGAAAATCAAAAGACTCTCTGCAAGCTGAGAACAAATGAAGAACCGATAATTCTGGCGCAAAGCTTTTGAAAATAAGATCAAGGTTTCATTTGTTTCTTTGTATTTCTCGTCTAATTCCAAAGAAATTACTTAAAGCGCTAAAATAAGTAGTCACTTTTTTTTGTCGCATTAATTTCTCGTCTTGCGATTGACACTTCATTTTTGTGCGACTTAATCTTCGTTCTCGTTCGTTTCGGTTTTTCTTCGACGAATTATCACGGTTTCTTCTTTTGTTTTCCCATCAGTCTTGAGATTAAAAAAAAAAAATCTGTCCGATCTTTTGTTTTCCGTTCGTCTTTTTCTTTGTATTCGTATTGACGCTTCAATAAGACATCCCTTTTGTTTTTTCCGTCAGCGATTTCGCATTCTTGCAGTTGTTCTCCTTTTGTTCTTTGTTTTATTTTCGCACTGCTCTTTTTCCAATCAAATTATCTGATTACTTCTTTTGTTTTCTTATTAGCTTTGAGATTCTCGAAAGAAAAAAAAAACGCCAATAATCATGGACCTTCGTTTGTTTGTTTTCTTTTTCATCTTTCTTAAAATGTAGACTTTCTTTTCTATATATTGATGTTCTTTCGTTTTACTTTGTTCACCTTATTCGTCGTTTTCTTTTTTTTTTCAATCAAAATATCGTAGTTTCTTTTGTTTCCTTATTATTTCGAAAAATTCGCCCGACAATCGTTGATTTTCTCTTGTTTTTCATTACGCTTATTTTTTTTTATTTTCTGTTGGCGCGGCGATTTGATTTTTTCACGTTTCGCTGTAGAAACGTCGAGCTTCTTTTGTTTTTGTTTTTTGTTCGCCTTAATTTTCGTGTGTTTCAGTTTTTCTTTGACGAACTACCGCGGTTTCCTCTTTTGTTTTCCTATCGGCCTTGAGGTTTTAAAAAAAAAAAATTGTCCGATAAAATCACTGATCTTTTGTTTTTCATTCGTATTGACGCCTAAACGAGACATTTCTTTTGTTTCTTCTGTCGGCGGTTTCATTTTCTTACACTCCGCTGCTGCAGAAAGGTCGCTCTTCTTTTGTTTTTTGTTTGTGTTGTTTTCATGTATTTTCGCGTTGCTTTTTTTTATCAGTTTTATTATCACGGCTACTTACTTCTTTTGTTTTCTTATTAGCTTAGAGATTTTCGAAAAAAACAAAACGCCAATAATCATGAATCTTCATTTGTTTGTATTTTTTTCATGTTTTTTTTTTTTAATGTAGGCGACTTCGTTTTCTATACGTTGATCTTCTCTTGTTTTTCTTTGTTCACCTCATTCGTCGTTGCTTTTTTCCTTTGATCAAATTATCACAGTTTCTTTTGTTTTCTTATTATTTCGAAAAATTCGCGCGATAATCACTGATTTTCTTTTGTTTTTCGTTCATTTTTTTTATTCAAGTTTTGACGCTTCAAGCTTCAGGTAAGACAATTCTTTTGTTTTTTTTTTTGTCAGCGATTTTCTTACACTCTGCCGCCGTGGAAACGTCGATCTTCTTTTGTTTATCTTTTTGTTTTGTTTTCTTGTATTTTCGCGTTGTCATTTTTTTGGTTTTAGCAAATTATCACGGTTACTTCTTTTGTTTTCTTATTAGCTTTGAGATTTTCGAAAAAAAAAGACGCCAATAATTATGGATTTTCGTTTGTTTTTTCTCCATCTTTTTTAAAAAGTAGACGATTTTGTTTTGCATACATTGATCTTCTTTTGTTTTTCTTTGTTCATCTTATTCGTCGTCGCTTTTTTTTTAAATTAAATTAAGATCGTGTTTCCTTATTACATATTTCGAAAACTTCCCCCGATAATCGTTGATTGTCTTTTGTTTTTCGTTAATTTCTTTTTTTTTCAAGTTTCGACGCTTCAAGTTTCAGGCAAGGCTTTTCTTTTGTTTTTGTTTATTTTTGTCAGCGATTTGATTTTCTTACTTCTTCCACTGTCGAGGAAATGTCGATCTTCTTTTGTTTTACTCCTCGCTTTTCCGTGTTGCTCTTTTTTTTAAATCAAATTTATCAAGGTCTTTATTGGACTTGAGACTTTCGAAAAACCCGCGCAATAATCACGGGTCTTCTTTTGTTTCTTTCGTCTTTTTGAAAATGTCGGCGGCGGTTTGATTTTCTTCACTTCACAAACGTCATTCTTCTTTTTTTTTTGTTTACCTTATTCTCCGTATTTTCACGTTGCTTTTCTAAATAAAATTGCCGCGGTTTCTTCTTTTGTTTTCTTATGAGTATTGAGATCCATCTTTTGTTTCTCGTTCACTTTTTTCGTGATCGTCGCTCTTTATTCAAGTTTCGTTCGGTTTCTTATAAACGAATCCATTTTTCACGTTACAACTGCCGACGCTTCAAACAAGAGTTTTCTTTTGTCTTTTCCATCGACGATTTGATTTACTTACACTCCATAAACGCCGATCTTCTTTTGTTTTTTTTTTGTTTGTTCGTCATATTGCTTGCATTTCCAAGTTGCGTTTTTAAATCGAATTGCCACGGTTTCTTCTTTTGTTTCCTTATTAGTCTTGAGATTTTAGAAAAATCCACCCTATAAACATAGATCATCTTTCGTTTTTTTTTCTCAACTTTTTCAAAAAGTCGGCCATTTCATTTTCTCGCACTCCGCAAACATCGATCTTCTTTTGTTTACCTTATTAGTTGTATTTCCACGTTACTTTTTCAATGAAATCTTCAAGGCTTTTTCTTTTGTTTTCTTATTAGTCTTCGAAAAATCCGCTAAACGATCATTAATCTTCTTTTGTTTTTTTTTCTCCACCTTTTTTTATAATCGAAAGAATTTTGCATATTACAAATGACGTTTCAAACAAGATTATTCTTTTGTTTTTCCTATGGGCGATTTGACTTTCATACATTCTGCAAATGTCGTTCTTCTTTTGTTTTTTTTTTTTGTTTTCAGAAATTAAAAACAACCGCCACGGTTTTAGCCATTCGTGAAATACAGTCTCACTTACCATGGGTAAAGAAATTGTCCACAATTTCACCATGCTGTCGTTGCCGCACGTTGCCAGCAGATAGCTCTGCACGTCGCTGTCGAAATTCGGAATCGGTTCTAGGCTCTGCGAGAAATCACAGCTCTGTATGCCCATGTCGTGGGCGTCGTCTTGAACACAAATGTTGGTGCTGACCACCCATAAGCGAAAGTCTCCGTTGTTAGAGGTCGTCGCTATCACCTTCCCGTCGGGGGAAAACGCGGCCGACGTGACCGCATCCAAGTGACCCTCCAACATCCTAAAACGAGGGGGCCCAGGCGATAGGACTTTATTAACGAATCACCTAAATAAAACTCACCCTATTTTTTCCATGGTGCGACAGTTCCAGAGGAACGCCTTTTCGTCATCCCCCGCCGTCAAAAACAAAACCCCGTCGGGGGAAAAACGGCACACTCTGACGCCCAGATTGTTCTCTGGAATGCAACTCAGTTTATCGCCGGTCTACAACCAAAGTTAATTTCAGCATTTGGTGATTAGGCAATAATGGGTGGGCTTACTGTTGGGTTCCAAATCGTCGCTGATCCATCCAAGGAGCACGAAGCCAGCATGGAACCGTCCTTGGAAAATTCGACGTGGTTCACGGCGTAGCTGTGCCCCTCTATCGGCGAGCCCTGCGTCTCCTCCAGGGTTTCCTCGGCGCTCGGCGTCACCTTGAATATCCTCACCAGTTTATCACTGAAATTAATGTACATAAGAGCGAGTGGTTGTTAAGAAAGGCGCGTTCACCTCGAACCACTTGCTAGCAAGTCGTTTCCAAAAAAGGCACACGAGTTTATTGCCGCGTCCGATATGTCGTCGATTTTCTCCAGTAAATTCACGCTGTTGTCCGTCGTCTCGGCGTCCCGCACGACCTGTATCTCTTGCACCCCGGCGCACTGCAACAGCGCGCCGATCTGCATGTGCGACTTGACGAGTTCCGAGTCGCGACTCAACTTCCCCGAGAGGTCCCAGATCAACACCGACTTGTCGTTCGAACCTGTCGAACCTTCAACTTTTATTATCGAAAAGGCAAGTCGTGAAAGCGCGTTGTACCTGAGGCCGCCAAGGCGAAATCCCGAGATAGGCCCACGCAATTGACGTACCTCGAGTGACCCCTGAGCGTCTCGACGCACGTTCCGCCTGCGTCCCAGATCTTCACCAGCTTGTCCAGGCTGGAGGAGATCAAGTGCGAACCGGTGTTGTTGTATTTTATGCAGGTGATGGCCGAACTGTGCCCCTGCAAGGTGGCCGCCTTTTCGATGGTGACGACGCTTTTCTTCGCCTCGTGCTTCGGCGAAGAGTGGCACGTTATCGTCCAGACGTTGATTTTATCACAATTTCCGCTCGTTGCTAGGGTGTATCGCTTTACCAATGGACTCGACTCTAAAAAAAAATTAAATTAAAACTCCAAAACCCCTAACGCACAGGCAACACACCCAGAAGGTCTCTGCGAAATGGGTTGCCTATACTCTAAGTCTAAGTGTTTGTTTAGTAAATACAGCCGAAAGATTCCCCTAGTTCCTTTTTCTCGAAAAAAAGGACTTAAATAGATTTGCGAATTACATAAAACCCTTGGGTGTACAAAATGCGATGTATTTTAACTCAGAAATTGTGAGTATCTTGTGAACGATTACATGGACGAAGCTGTAGATGCTACTGTTCGATTCCTCTCATCGAATTCTCTATGAGTGAGGCCCTTTTTCCAAAAAAAAATTGACAAAGTACAAAAATACGCTCACTTTTTTGAATTTTGTAACTCGAAAAGCGTGAGTATTTCATTAATCGGTAAAGACAGGAAGATGTGGACTGCACTGTCAGCCTTGTCCCATCAAGTTTCAGGCGGCTTAGGTCCTTGTCTCAAAACATTGAGAAAATACGAAGCATTTTATGAACTTTCTAACTTGAAAAGTGCGAGTATCTCACGAACGGCTAGAGTTACGAAGCTGTGGATGGGACAGTTCGATTCCTCTCGCCGATTTCTATACGAATGAGGCATTTCCCCCCAAAAATTTTGACAAAGCATAAAAAAACTCCTAATTTTTTGAATTTTGCAACTCGAAAAGCATGAGTATTTCATCAACCGATAAAGACAGATGTGGATAAAGATGTGGAGGGCACTGTTAGCTTTTAATGGTCAAGTTTCTGTAAAAATTTCGAAAATACGATGCATTCTATGAACATCCTAATTCAAAAAGTGCGAGTATCTCACGAACGTGTAAAGTTAGGAAGCCGTGGATGGTACAGCTCGATTCCTCTCGCCGATTTCTATACGAATGACGTATTTCCCCCCAAAAATTTGACGAAGTACAAAAATACGTTCACTTTTTTGAATTTTGCAACTCGAAAAGCGTGAGTATTTCATTAACTGATAAAGACAGGAAGAGTGGACGGCACTGTTAGTTTTGTTTCGTCATGTTTCTGTAAAAATTTCGAAAGCACGATGCATTTTATGGACTTCCTAATTCGAAAAGTGCGAGTATCTTCCGAACGGTTAGAGTTAGGAAGCTGTGGATAGTTCAGCTTGATTCCTCTCGCCGATTTCTGTATGAATGAGGCATTTCCCCCAAAAAAATTTGACAAAGTACAAAAATACTCTTAATTTTTTGAATTTTGCAACTCGAAAAACGTGAGTATTTTATCAAACGATAAAGATAGGAAGATGTGGAGGGCACTCTTAGCTTTATTTCGTCAAGTTTCTGTAAAAATTTTGAAAATACGATGAATTTTATGAACTTCCTAGCTCGAAAAGTGCGAGTATCTCACGAACGGTTAGAGTTAGGAAGCCGTGGATGGTACAGCTCGACTTCTCTCACCGATTTCTATACGAATGAGGTATTTCCCTCCAAAAATATTGACAAAGTACAAAAATACTCCTAATTTTTTGAATTTTGCAACTCGAAAAGCGTGAGTGTTTCATTAACGGATAAAGACAGGAAGATGTGGACGGCACTGTTAGCTTCTTTTCGTCGAGTTTCTGTAAAAATTTTGAAAACACGAAGCATTTCATGAACTTCCTAACTCGAAAAGTGCGAGTATCTCGCTAACGGTTAGAGTTAGGAAGCTGTGGATTATTCAGCTGGGTCCCTCTCGCCGATTTCTATACGAATGAGACATTTCTTCCCAAAAAATTTGACAAAGTCCAAAAATACGCTCACTTTTTTGAATTTTGCCACTCGAAAAGGGAGAATATTTAATTAACCGATAAAGACAGGAAGATGTAGACGGCACTGTTAGTTTCCTCTCGTCAAGTTTCAAAATGCTTAGCCCATTGTCAGTAAAAATTTCGAAAATGCAATGAATTTTATGATCTTCCTAACTCGAAAAGTGCGAGTATCTCCCGAACGGTTAGAGTTAGAAAGCTTTGAAGGTACAGTTCGATTCCTCTCGTCGATTTCTATACGAATGAAGCATTTCCCCCCAAAAATTTTGGCAAAGTACAAAAATACTCTTACTTTTTGAAGATTGCAACTCGAAAAGCGTGAGTATTTCGTTAACAAGTAAAGATACGAAACTTTGAAGTACACTGTCGTCATGTTTCGAAAGGTATGAGCCCCCATTAGGACAAACTTCAAATATACGACGAATTTTATAAGTTCGCTAACTCGAAAAGTTTGAGTATCTCACGAACGGTGTAAGACAGGAAGCTGTGAATTGTGCTGTGGGATTTCTCTCATCGATTTCTACGTGGACAAGGTATTTCTCCCAAAATATTTTGGCAGAGTGCGAAAATACGCTTACATTTTTGAATTTCGAAACTCGAAAAGTGTGAGTATTTTATCAACCGATGAAAATGGAAGGCTGCGGATGGCACAGTCGATTCCTCTAATCAATTTCTACATGAGCGAGACACTTTCTGCCAAAAATCTTGACTGAAAATAAAAATACGCTTAGTTTTTTGAATTTTAAAAGCCGAAAAGCGTGATTAATTTCGTCCGCAGTTGAATTTAGAGGCCGTGAACTGCATTGCTAGTTTCAATTCGCCGTATTTCAGAAGACGTGGGCCCTTCCGTCCTAAAATTTGGATATTGCTTGAACTCGCTAACTCAAAAACGTGAGTATTTCATGAACGGTTACAGATAGGAAGCCGCGGATGGTACAGTTTGATTCCTCTCGTCCATTTCTATATTGGACGAGCCTCATTTCGAAATTACGATAAATTTTATGAATTCGTTAACTCGAAAAATGGGAGTATTCCACGAACGATTAAAGATAGGAGGCCGTGGATGGTACTGTTCGATTCCCCTCGTCACCTTCTATATGGTCGAGACTCATCTCGAAATTACGATACATTTTATGAATTCGTTAACTCGAAAAATGTGAGTATTTCACGAACGGTTAGAGATAGGAAGCCGCGGGTGGTACTGTTCGATTTCCCTCGTCAACTTCTATATGGTCGAGACTCATCTCGAAATTAGGGTACATTTGATGAATTCGTTAACTCAAAAAATGTGAGTATCTCACGAACGGTTGGAGATAGGAGGCCGCGGATGGTAGAGTTCGATTCCTCTCATTGATTTCTATATGGACGAGACTCATTTTGAACTTACAATACATTTAATGAATTCGTTAACTCGAAAAATGTGAGTATCTCACGAAGGGTTATAGATAGGAAGCCGCAGTTGGTACTGTTCGATTCCCCTCATCGATTTCTATGTGCGCGAGGCACTTCTTGCCCAAAATTTTGGCAGAGTATGAAAATAAGCTTACTTTTTTGAGTTTTGTAATTCAAAAAACGTGAGTATTTCGTCAACAAATACAGATAGAGAACTGTGGATGGTACCATTAGCTGTCTATATAAAATATCACAAGATCTTGGTCTTTATTAAAAAAAAAAAATTGATATTTAGGAATCTGACAGCCCGAAAAGCGTGAGTATCTTACGAACGGTTGGAGGTAGGACGATGTAGATTGCACCGCTTGATTTCTCTTGTTAATTTTTAAGTGTCCATGGCATTTTACACAAAAATTTTGGTATTCTACCTCGAATTTGTCAACTCAAAAAGTATGAGTATCTTATAAACCGGATATTAGAAAATTAGGCTTGAAATTTTCTGCATCAGTGGCAGAGGAATTACCATCTATGTTGACCATAGGAGACATTTCCATGCAGAGTATTCCCAAGTCGTGAGCCATATCCATGGTAGCTACGGGTTGACAAGGTCCATCGACGGTACTATCTCCAATGTCCTGCATGGACCAGACGTTGATGATTTCCTGGGAACACCCGCTGACGACGTACTGCGAATCCGGCGTAAACGCTAAGCCTTGCGTTGTACCCTCGTGCAAGAAAATCGTCCTGAAATCATCCCAATTAGAGGACTATTCAAATTAGGCTGGTGCTTTCAAGACCCACCGCATCAAGCTTCTGTGCACCAGATCCCAAAAGCAGACGGCGCCGTTATCGCCGGCGGTCGCCAGGACAGAACAATCGGGCGTAAACCTGGAAACGCAAGCTGAAAATTGCGTCTCCGGAACGCATTTCGTTGTTTACCTACAAGTCCTAATCGCGTCGCCATTGACCTGGATGAGGGTGTGGATTTTCGTTCCGGAATGTAGATTCCAGAGGACGGCGCTGCCGTCGATCGACGTCGTCGCCAGCATCGAACCCTGGGGGGATACCCTCACGCAAGTTACGCCGTACTTGTGGGCGAGGAGGGGCGAGAACGATTTCTGTTTGTAGCCCTCGCCCGGCACCCATTCCCAAATCTTAACTGTTTTATCACTGCAAAAAACAGGTTTTAACTTAACGTCAAAAAAAAAGGTACTTTGGTTAAAAATTTGATTCACCTTGATCCGGTAATTAAGGTAAAATTCGGTGCGAAATCACAGCAGGTTACGTCACTCTTGTGAGCGGGCAAGTTTTGAAGAACTTTTATGTTCTCGCACAGTCTCGACATTCTATCCTGAAACACACAGGATACAAATTTAGACACATTTTTGAACATTGCACTTCCAAAAGTGTGAGTATCTCACGAACGATTAGGGGTAGCAAGCTGTGGAGGGTATAGTTCGATTCCTCTCATCGATTTCCACACGTACAAGACATTTTCCAACAAAAATTTTTGCACAGTGCAAAAATACTCTTACTTTTTCGAATTTTGTACTTCGAAAAGCGTGAGTATTTCACTAACTGTTAGGGGTAGAAGGCTGTGGAGGGTATAGTTCGATTCCTCTCGTCGATTTCCACATGGACAAAACACCTTTCCCCAAAAATTTTAGCACAGTGCAAAAATACTCTTACTTTTTTGAATTTTGCAATTCAAAAAGTGTGAATATCTCACGAACGGTTAGGGGTAGGAGGCCGTGGAGGGTATAGTTCGATTCTTCTCATCGATTTCCTCATGGATAAGACATTTTCTCCCAAAAATTTTAGCACAGAGCAAAAATATTCTTACTTTCTTGAATTTTACAATTCGAAAAGTGTGAGTATTTCACGAATGGTTCGCGGTAGGATGTTATGGATGGTACAGTTCGATTCCTCTCATCGATTTCCACACGGACAAGACACTTTTCCCCAAAAATTTTAGCACAGCGCAAAAATACTCTTACTTTTTTGAATTTTGCAATTCGAAAAGTATGAGTATCTCACGAATGGTTAGAGGTAGGAGGCTGTGAATGGTACAGTTCGATTCCGCTCGCTGATTTCCATGCAAATCGGGAATTTCCTGCCAAAAGTTTTGTCAAAATACAAAAATAATCTTAATTTTTTGACTTTTGCAATTCCAAAATTGCGAGTATTTCGTTAACAGGTAGAGATAGGAAGCTTTGGAGTACACCATCGGCATTGCCTCAACGTCTTTCAAAAAGTATGTACCCCCTTTAGGACAAATTTGGAAAATACGTCACATTTTACGAATTCGCTAACTCGAAAAGTGTGAGTATCTCATGAACGGTGCAAGACAGGAATCTGCGAGTGGTACTAGACGATTTCTCTGGTCGATTTCCACACGGACAATGCATTTTCTCCCAAAAAAATTGGCGGAGTACAAAAATACTCCTACTTTCTTGAAGTTCGCAACTCGAAAAATGTGAGTATTTTATCAACAGATACAGAGAGGGAGATGTGGACTGCACTCAGCTTTTTTCGTCAAGTTTCAAAAGTCTTGAGTTATTCTTTTTCAAAAATTTAGACACATTTGAAAATACGATACGTTTTACGAATTCGCTAGCTCGAAAAGTGTGAGTATCTGACGGACGGTTAGAGGTAGAAAGCTGGGGATGGTATATTCGATTTCTCTTATTGATATCTAGGTGAAGTGTCAAAAATTTTATCAAATTACAAAAATACTCTCACTTTTTTGAATTTTGCAATTTGGAAAGTGTGAGTATCTCGTGAACGGTTAGAGGTAGGAGACTACGGATGGCACAATTCGATTCGTCTCATCAATTACTATGCGAATGAGATTTTTTTTGCCAAAATTTTTATTAAAATACAATAATACTCGTGATTTTTTTAATTTCGCAACTCGAAACGCGTGAGTATTTTGTTAACAGGTAAAGACGGAAAGCTCTGGACTAACATCGGCATTGTTTCGCTATGTGTCGAAAGGTTAAAGTCCCCGCTTAGAATAAATTTCGAAAATACGGCACATTTTTTGGATTCGATAGTTCAAAAAGTGTCAGTATATCACGAACGGTTAAACATAGGAAGCTGTGAGTGGTACTGTTGGATTTCTCTCGTCGATTTCTACACGGATAAGGCACTTTTCCTCCAAAAATTTGGCAATGTTGCAATTCGGAAAGCGTGAGTATCTCACGAATGGTTAGAGATAGGAAGCTGTGAGTGGTACTGTTGGATTTCTCTTGTCGATTTCTATACGGATAAGGCACTTTCCCCCCAAAAAATTCGCAAGGTGCAAAAATACTCCTACTTTTTTGAATGTTGCAATTCGAAAACTGTGAGTATCTCATGAACGGTTAGAGATAGGAAGCTGTGAATGGTACTGTTGGATTTCTTTCGTCGATTTCTACACGGAGAAGGCAATTTTCCCCAAATATTTTGGCAAAGAGCAAAAATACTCCTACTTTTTTGAATGTTGCAGTTCGAAAAGTGTGAGTATCTCACGAATGGTTAGAGATAGGAACCTGTGAGTGGTACTGTTGGATTTCTCTCGTCAATTCCTACACGAGCAAGGCACTTTTCCCCAAAGTTTTTGGCAAGGTGCAACAATATCCTACTTTTTTTAATGTTGCAGTTCGAAAAGTGTGAGTATCTCACGAATGGTTAGAGATAGGGAGCTGTGAGTGCTACTGTTGGATTTCTCTCGTCAATTTCTACACGGCCAAGGCACTTTCCCCCAAAAATTTTGGAAAGGCGAAAAAATACTCCCACTTTTTTGATTTTTGCAACTCGAAAAGTGTGAGTATTTCACGTATGGTTAGAGGTAGGAGGCCGTGGATGGTACAGTTCGATTCCTCTCATCGATTTCTATGTGAAGGTAAAGTCAGAAAGCTTTGGACTAACCTGTCCGCATTTTGTCATGGAAACCAAACGCTATTAAAAAAGAGAGAAAATCCAAGCTAACCTAATCAAGTCCGAACCAAACGCTACGTATGGTATGTTGAATAAAAAATTCTTTCAAAGACAAGCACGATTGTTGTTTCTAAGCTCCGGGACGCTCAAGTATCTGGCTGCCGCGAGCCTTCCAAATGGCAAGCGACCTTTACAGAGAGAGAGAGTTAGTGTTTTCTTCCAAAGTCAGTCGCCAATACGTTTCAGTTTACTTTTAATTGGGTCACTTGAGCCTCTTTAAAAATGTATCTAATCGTCCCTTCGCAAATCCCCAAGTCAAGTCGTGGAAACCGTGGGAAAGAACAAATACCTAGTGAATACTTCAATAGGCGATTGATTGATGAGGGCCATCATTAATGGAAGTAACTCGCGCGCGCTAATGCGTCACGACTTCCTTTTTTTTCCCGCCCCGAACGCAAATGCTGAGCAAACAATCATAAATACATTAAGACCTTACGGAGACGTCAGCCCCTAGATGGGTGTTTTATCGGTTTTTAAACGGAAAGTCTTGCGACCGTGGAGGTGTAATAACACGCGGAGAGGAGGAGGGGGGGGGCGGGAGAAATGACGAACGTGAAAGCTTTCGTAACTTTCATTAGCGTAATGCGCGGCTTGCACAATAATAACTTGGTGTGATAATGCATTGACTTGGATTAAAATGAACTCATGTCGTACATCACTTTATGTTAATGATGGAAAGGAAATCAATTTCGTATTATTTGGTTGGGGTTTAGTTAGGTCTATAATTTTGAAGCGATGAGAAATAACTACACAATTATTTATTTGATGGGGAAAGTTTTGTGGACATGTTGTTTAGCAAATGCGTCGAGGGTTGTTATTAAAAGCAAATTACTCGAACTGTTTCATTTTTCTTTCCCGGTAATATTCAAATGTACAGATAACGAAAGAATATCATTAAATACCCGAAAGGCGTTAGTGTGAGCGAAAGCGAGACATACCGAAGTCAGAGAGAGAATGCATATGACGATGATGACGTTGCCGTTATTCTAACAATTGAGTAAACGAATTCAAGGCACGAAACGCAAATTGATACAGTTCGTAAGTCATCATTACGTATTTCAGAGACAGCCTGTATAAGCGCTTTCTTAACCCTAGTTTGTTAGGTACTTATTGTTGGATATTCCGTTAAAATTTTTTCTGCCCGCCCATCTCACTGGATTTCGCAACTGCACGAAAACTTTAGGGATTTTCTCTGCAAAGTGGCAACGTTGTGAAAATTTTCTAATTTTATTGATCTTTTGTTTGTAAATTTGTAAACATTCTCCAAGTTATTAAAGCTTTATTTTTATTTCAATCTTTTCTGAAAGCTGAAAAGCGTTTACAAATTGTTATTAAAAACAATCAATAAACTGAAAATCTTACGGCGTTGCCACTTTACAGGGAAAATCCCTGAAAACGGCGATTTTTGCAGTCGTCAAATTAGAAGAGATATAAATGATGTATAGAAGTGTATTATGTAAAAAGTTACTTTTTTTAAACATTTGTTTCTGTAAATATTAATTACGATGATTATGACTAATCACTAATCACTAATGCTGCAGTTTTAATATTTATTTGTAATTCAATAAATAAAACAGTTATGAATTACATATACAGGATGTGCACGGGAAACTGGATTTATTTGAATTTTCGTGAGGTGAGTTTAAATTAAAAAAAAATATTTCTCGGTAAGTTTTGAAGAACTTTTATGTTCTGGTACAGTCTCGACATTATATCCTGGAACACACAGGATTCAAATTTATACACATTTTGAAAATACGATACTTTTTATGAATTTGCATACTCGAAACCAGTGAGTATCTCACCAATGGTTAGAGGTAGCAGGTTGTGGATGGTATAGTTCGATTCCTCTCATCGATTTCCACATGGACAAGACATTTTTTGCCAAAAATTCCAGCACAGTGCAAATATACTCTTACTTTTTTGAATTTTGCAATTCGAAAAATGTGAGTATTTCACGAATGGTTCGCGGTAGGACGTTGTGGATGGTACACTTCGATTCCTCTCATCGATTTCCACACGGACAAGACACTTTTTCCCGAAAATTTTAGCATAGTGCAAAAATACTCTTACTTTTTTGAACTTTGCAATTCGAAAAGTGTGAGTATTTCACGAATAGCTCGCGGTAGGATGTTGTGGATGGTACAGTTCGATTCCTCTCATCGATTTCCACACGGACAAGACACTTTTCCCCAAAAATTTTAGCACAGCGCAAAAATACTCTTACTTTTTTGAATTTTGCAATTCGAAATGTGTGAGTATTTCACGAATGGTTGGAGGTAAGAGGCTGTGAATGGAACAGTTCGATTCCCCTCGGTGATTTCCATCCGAATCGGACATTTTTTGCCAAAAATTTAGTCAAAAATCAAAGCAAGCTTAATTTTTTTGAATTTTGCAACTCGAAAAGTGTGAGTATTTCGTTAACAGGCAAAGATAGGAAGCTTTGGTTTACACTGTCGGTATTGCCTCACCGTGTTTCAAGAGGTATGTACCCCCTTTAAGACAAATTCCGAAAATACGACCCATTTTACGAATTCGCTAACTCGAAAAGTGTGAGTATCTCATGAACGGTGCGAGACAGGAATGTGCGAGTGGTACTATACGGTTTCTCTCAGCGATTTCCATACGGACAATGCATTTTCTCCCAAAAATTTGGCAGAGTATACAAATACTCCTACTTTTTTGAAGTGCGCAACTCGAAAAATGTGAGTATTTTATCAACTGATAAAGATAGGGAGGTGTGGACGGCACTCGGCTTTGTTTCGTCAAGTTTCAAAAGGCCTGCGTTACTCTATTCAAAAGTTTACACACATATGACAATGCGATGCGACAGCTCGAAAAGTGTGAGTATCTCACGGACGGTTAGAGGTAGCAGGCTGGGGATGGTATATTCGATTTCTCTCATCGATATCTAGGTGAAATGCCAAAAATTTTATCAAAATACAAAAATACTCTTACTTTTCTGAATTTTGCAATTTGGAAAGTGTGAGTATCTCGCGAACGGTTAGAGGTAGGAGGCTACGGATGGTACAGTTCGATTCGTCTCATCGATTACAATGCGAATCAGGTATTTTTTGCCAAAAATTTCATCAAAATACAATAATACTCGTAATTTTTTGAATTTCGCAATTCGAAACGCGTGAGTATTTCGTTAGCAGGTAAAGACGGAAAGCTCTGGACTAACCCTGGCGTTGTCTCGTTATGTATAGAAAAGGTTGAAAGTCTCCCTTTAGAACAAATTTCGAAAACCCGACACATTTTTTGAATTCGATAGCTCGAAAAGTGTATCTCACGAACGGTTAAAAATAGGACGCTGTGAGTGGTACTGTTGGATTTCTTTCGTCGATTTCTACACGGACAAGGCACTTTCCCCCCCAAAAATTTGGCAAAATTGCAATTCCAAAAGTGAATATCTCACGAATGATTAAAGACAAGAAGCCGTGAATGGTACTGTAGGATTTCTCTCGTCGATTTCTACAACGGCAAGGCACTTTTCGCCAAAAAAATTAGCAAGGTGCATAAATACTCCTACTTTTTTGAATGTTGCAATTTGAAAATAGCGAGTATCTCACGAATGGTTAGAGATAGGAAGCTGTAAGTGGTACTGTTGGATTTCCCTCGTCGACCTCTACACGGACAAGGCATTTTCACCCAAAAATTTTGGCAAAGTGTAAAAATACTCCTACTTTTTTGAATGTTGCAATTCAAAAAGTGTGAGTATCTCACGAATGGTTAGAGATAGGAAGCTGCGAGTGGTACTGATGGATTTCTCTCGTCGATTTCTAGATGGACAATGCACTTCCCCCCCAAAAATTTAGCAAGGTGTAAAAATACTCCTAGTTTTTTGAATATTGCAGTTCGGAAAGTGTGAGTATCTCACGAGTGGTTAGAGGTAGGAGGCCGTGGACGGTGTAGTTCGATTCCTCTCGCCGGTTTCTATGTAAATGAAGTATTTCTTGCCAAAAAATTGTTAAAATACAAAAATACTCTTAATATTTTGAATTTCGCAACTCGAAAAGAGTGAGTATTTCGTTAAGAGGTAAAGTCAGGAAGCTTTGGGCTAACTTGTCGGCACTTTTTCAAGGAAACCAAACGCTATTAAAAAAGAGATGCTAAACCAAACTAACCTAATCAAGTCCGAACCAAACGCTACGTATGGTATATTGAAGAAAAAACTCTTTCAAAGACAAGCACGATTGTTGTTTCTAAACTCAGGAACGCTCAAGTATCTGATTGCCGCGAGCCTTCCAAATGGCAAGCGACCT
Source organism: Dorcus hopei (assembly GCA_033060865.1). Taxonomy (NCBI): domain Eukaryota; kingdom Metazoa; phylum Arthropoda; class Insecta; order Coleoptera; family Lucanidae; genus Dorcus; species Dorcus hopei. Next base: position 27,153,002 of record CM065426.1, read on the forward strand.
TTACAGAGAGAGAGAGAGAGCGAGTGCTTTCTTCCAAACTCAGTTGTCAATATGGCAACCGAAATAATAAGTTAGGCCTTCCCAATTACTTAGGAAATTTTACAACGTTGCCACTTTACAGAAAAATTCCCCGAACATGGGGATTTTTGCGGAGTTGCCAAATTAAGAGAGACATCTTCATAATCGAGGACAGAAAAGAATTTTAACGGAATACCTAAGTAACAATGCAGGATTACGTAAACCCTTATACAGGCTGTCTCTAAAATGCCTGAACCTGGAGTTAACCGCTAATTCTCGGATTGAAAATAAGACGATTTAACTTGCGCGGATGTCAAGTTTTTTTCGGAAAGCGAAATCAATTAACGTTAACAATCAATTCTGGTTTAAAATGCTATCACTTTCAAAATAATTAAACTGATCTATTAAATACACAGTTTCCATTGTCATTTTTAAATTTAACGATTGGTTATATAATAAACAATCTCTTAGAAGCTCTAGAATTTACACTTTCTTGGCAATGATAACGAGAGGAAAGATTAGGCCCTGCTTAAGAATAAAAGTAGTATAGCTACGCCTGTTCTGGCTCATTTTCTTACGGAGAATTAACATTATGTACCAAATGTGTAGGTATGGTTGTCTACCATCGCTCTGATCTATCTAATTTAAATCAGTAAGCGACAAAAATGTATGCTGTGCAGTCATTTTGAAACACAATGTACATTACAGACTTCATGACAACAGTCGCATGAAACTGGTATTTGTTAGTTCTAACTGGTATCTACCTGAATCTTCATTGGGATTCGATTTTGATTCAACTTTTTTATTTTGTTTTGCTTGTGAAAAAAAGAATGATAGCAAAACAGGGGAAACAACTTTTGCAAGAGGCGTGAGTACACAATACAATATTATTAAAAATTTATACTCACAGACCATCGACGAATCAGTCCCAAAAAAACAGAGAGGTCCCAACAACAACAACAGCAACGAAAGAACTAAGGTGGGTGTCTTATCGAAAGCGAAAGTGATTCACGTTAAAGATAACAAAATACAAACAGTATTCGTCCGGCGCGTAAGCCCCCGACCGACTACCAGCGTATCGCACCGGTGATAACATTTTGTAGTTTTCACGACGAGCAGGTCGTCAGCAATGCTCGTATCACCATGGCGACCAATAAAAATAAATATAATAGCGGGCGGAATAATTGCGGCCGACATATACGCGGAGGACATCATCAGGGCGATTTTTGCTATCGATCTCGAAATTGCCCTGACGTGGTTTATAAATAATTACCTATCCGCTTTCGCTAATAATGTATAATTTAGTGAGAGGGCTGTTTGCCTATGGGCTTGCGCCACCAGACGCAAACTTTTCGCGCGTGCAAATTCAAGGCTTGACCTACTTACCGATGAGGAGGGCACAGGGGAATCCCCAGAATTCGATTTTAATTCAATTTCATTAATTTGAGTTGAGTCAGTGCGTGTAGGTATGCATTAACTCCTAGCCGTAGCGTTAAGGTTGTCGCACACTTAACCGTTACGTCCCCTCAAAATACGTTCAATGTACAGGCGTCCCATTTTCGATGGTATTCTATAGGTACCTTCGTCAATAAAGGAAATTTATTTAAATTTATTTAAGATTGTCATGACAATTCCGGATGTTAGAAGGAAACTGTAGGTGGTAGTAAGGACTTCGGAAAACGAACAAGTGAGGGCGCCGCGTAACTACCTCAGGTCAGGTGAAAGCTACCGGTTGTGCTTTATTAACCCGCAAGGTCCGCCGTACGATAGTACGAAGGAGTTAGCATGCGGTTCGGAACCTGAGGTAAGTAAAGTATAAGGGCGGTTTTGTGAAAAACCGTCCAATATTAAACTGGCTCCCGGTTGCGCTTTATTAACCCGCAAGGCCCGCAGTACGAAGGAATTAAGCACGCGGTTCGGAACGTAATGTAAGTAAGGCATAAGGGCGGTTTTGTGGAAAACCGTCCAAACGTATTAAACTGGCTTCCGGTTACGCTTTATTAACCCGCAAGGCTCGCAGTACGAAGAAATTAAGCACACGGTTCAGAACCTGATGTAAGAAAGGTATAAGGGCGGTTTTGTGAAAAACCGTCCAAACGTATTAAACTGGCTCTCGGTTGCGCTTTGTTAACCCGCAAGGCCCGCAGTACGAAAGAGTTAAGGGCGATTTACACGAACAAGTTTTTCTTTGCAGGTGACATTAAAAGTTTTCTCTCTCTAATATTTACATACATTAAAAAGAAATAACTAATTGCTTCAAAGTTTACTTGTACAAGAAAACTTTTACAGAAAAACTGAAACAAACGCTATTTTCTACAAGTTTCTGTAAAAGTTGACGGTTTGCGCAAGCGCAAACTACCGATTTCACGATATACCAACTTAACTTTATAACGTGTTATTCATTATAATCTTTAATTCCGACAATTAGAAGTTCGTTTCTTTATTGTTTGTGAAACAAAATGCGGCAGTGGAAGACTGTCCTGTCCCTTCCACTTTCAAAGGTTACGTTTGTAACGTATGCTTGTCGGTGTAGCTCGGTGGGGAAATTAAGTTCCAGAATTCGAAGAATTAAATATATTAAAATAAAATAAAGGTAACACTTCAATAATAATAATAATGAAACGAAAACGGTATCCTCCTGGTGGCTGCAGGTTATCGCGGATGGCTGGGGGCGGTATCTTCGGACGGCTGCGGGGCGGTAAAACGGACGGGGGTAGCCACCTGTATTAAACGCATTAAACGGTAGGGGATAGAAACGGTAGCGGCGGGTTGACCACGCCAGAGAAAAAAGACGGTGAGCGGTAGCGGTAGTGGCGGGTGGACCACGCCAGAGGAAAAGACGGTGAGTAATAGCGGTAGCGGCGGGTTGTCCACGCCAGAGAGAAAAGACGGTGAGTAATAGCGGTAGCGGTAACAGTAACGGTAGCGGAAGCGGCGGGTGGACCACGCCGGAGGGGTGACTGGTTCGTATTCTGCGGTTGACCAGCAGAGTACTCCCCTAAACGAAAGGTAGACGGAAGCGGCGGGTGGACCACGCCAGAGGGGAGGGTTGGTCAGTATACCGCGGAAGACCAGCAGTATACTGACGGTTCTCTATGAAGCGAGGCGGCTTTTATAAGGATAAGCGCCTCCTCTTCGTGACGTCTTCGAAGGTAGGGCAGCGCGAAGATGTAGCGCTGTCGATGCACGGTGTTGACAAACCAGTTCAAGCGGAGGGTGAAAGGTCACGCGTAAATACACTTCATTACACGTTCTTATTTGGTTCTTATCATGAATATATTTACATTCGATTTAAAGTTGGCAGTTTTGCACAAGCAAGAGAATTTACAAGAAAAACTTGTACATGTAGGTATACTTTTAACGTCTCTTTTAAGCGGCTTCAAAAGAAAAACTTGTTCGTATAAATCGCTCTTTAAGCACGCGGTTCGGAACCTGATGAAAGTAAGGTATAAGGGCGGTTTTGTGAGAAACCGTCCAAAACTGCTTCTCTTTAAAACTCCGAACTTCTTTACGAGATAATTTGTTTGTGAAACTCTTTAAAATTGGACCAATAAATTGTCGTTTATTACGTTTTATTCTACGAAATATATCTTCTTTATTATTCACCCACACACACACGCGCACTGACACAGATAATTTTGAATGTGAAGGCTCGCGAGTGCCACCTACATCCAAAATTTATCACACGACAAATACACTGTACAAGAAAGAATCAGTGTACGAGATACACTGCAATACAAACCCACCATCGAAGCAGGAGCCCTCGCAAGTAAAACAACGAAGTAAGAAAACAAATAAGAATAACAATAAACAGATAAGATTTAGAAAAAATGGCCAAAATACCTGGAGATACCATAAGATATATAAGGGCGGTTTTGTGAAAAACCGTCCAAACGTATTAAAGTAGCTCCCGGTTGCGCTTTATTAACCCGCAAGGCCCGCAGTACGAAGGAGTTAAGCACGCGGTTCGGAACCACCTGATGTAAGTAAGATATAAGGGCGGTTTTTGTGAGAAACCGTCCAAACGTATTAAACTGCTTCTCTTTAAAACTCCGAACCTCTTTACGAGATAATTTGTTTGTCTAACTCTTTCAAATTGGACCAACAAATTGTCGTTTATTACGTTTTATTCTAAAAAATATATCTTCTTTATTATTCACCCACACACACACGCGCACTGACACAGATAATTTTGAATGTGAAGGCTCGCGAGTGCCACCTACATCCAAAATTTATCACACGACAAATACACTCTACAAGAAAGAATCAGTCTACGAGATACACTGCAATACAAATCCAACATCGAAGCAGGAGCCCTCGCAAGTAAAGCAACGAAGTAAGAAAACAAATAAGAATAACAATAAACAAATAAGATTTAGAGAAAATAGCCAAAATACACTGAGATTGCAAAATTGCATAAAATTGGCGCCCAACTTGGGGCCAAAAAGAGAAAATTTGCAACAAAAACTAAAATCTGCAATATGCAATGATTGAGTCCGTTGACGTACGGCGCTGTGACGTCTAAGTGTGCCACTACCTTTACACGTCGCCGCCGCCTCGTTTGTAATTAATTGAATAAAATACAAAATTCCGATCCCTACTTATGACGCCCACATTTCTATTGCATAAATAGACACATTAACTTGAAAATGGTAAATTTCAATTTTAAAATTAGTTATGCGTTGTACAGTGTTGCCAGATGGGAATCCTTTCCCTCAAAGTTCAGGCTGTTTGGGTGAATTTTTTTCTCGCTACTTTTGGGGAAAATTTTGATTGCCAACCACAAGCGAAATATAATTACTGAAGCTAATCAGACTTCTTTAAATACCAGCAGCGCCATCTGGCGGTAGATTTGAGAGTCACTAAACGTATTATTTAACCGTACACGTTTTTCGGTTAATGTTTCATTGGTCAGAGTACATTCGCTCATTTTTTTTAATTGCCAACCACACTCGATGTAATTACTGAAGTTAATCGGATTTTCTCAATACCAACAGCGCCATCTAGTGGTAGATTCAAACGCTACTAAGCGTCTTTCTTATCATGGACGTCTTTTTTTTTTGGAAATGTTTTATGGACAGGTGTAATTAAACGAAAATTACCAAAGTTAAGTGGAGTTTTTCAACACCAACGGCGTCATCTAGTGGCAGATTTCCAAGAAAATATTTACGTCATATTTATTCGTACATAGCGCCACGATAGATTGACTTGATACATCGCAGTTTGCAAGCATTTTCCTCACCAACAACGTTGAAAGATATAATATTTCCGCGCAGTTGTAGTTACTGAGGCCAATCGGAGTTTTTTCAACACCAACAACGCCATCTAGTGGTAAATTTCTGCGCTACTTAATGTCTGCTTTAACATTAATGTCCTTTTTTTTAAATGTTTTATTGAAAGGTGTACATTTGCACAATCTGTTTGATTGCCAAGTGCACACCTGACGTAATTACTGAAGTTAATCAGATTTTTTCTATGCCAATAGCGCCACCTATTGGTAGAATTGAATGCTACTAAGCGTCTTTTATATCTTTAACATCTTTTTTGTCATGTTTCATTGACAGGTGTAGGTACATTAGCACAATTTCTTTGATTGCCAACTACATACCTAATGTACCTACATAATTACTAAAGTTAAGAGAATTTTTCAACACCAACAGCGTCATCTAGTGGCAGATTTGCAAGAAAATGTTTACGTCATTTGTATTCGTACATAGCGCTACGATTCATTGACTCGATACATCGCAGTTTGCGAGCATTTCGTTCACCGATAACCTTGAAAGATATAATAATATTTCCGGGCAGTAGTCATTACCGAGTCCAATCGGAGTTTCTCAACACCAACAGCGCCATCTAGTGGTAAACTTCAGCGCTACTCAACGTCTTTCTTTATCATTAATGTCTCTTTTTATAAATGTTTTATTGAATGATGTAACATTTGCACAACTTGTTTGATCGTCAACTACATACCTCATGTAATTACTGAACTTGATCGGAAATTTTCAACGCCAACAGCGCCATCTAGAGACAGACTTGAAAGAAATTTAACGTCAGTAAGTAAAGTTAAATATCTACAACACGAATAAAATCTGTTTTTCTTTCTCATATGGCAGTTTTATTCGCACATAGCGCCACGCAATGTAATTACTAAAGCCAACCGGAGTTTTTCAACACCAACAGCGCCATCTGGCGGTAGATTCGAAAGGCATTTTACATCCGTACGCATTTTTGTTAATCACATAATCTTATTTCTATTTTCCAACCACGTACACGGTGTAATCACTGAAGTTAATCGGATTTTTCGACACCAACAGCGCCATCTAACGGCAGATTTGAAAGAAAATTAGCGTCATTTTATCCGTAGGCATCTTTGTTAATGTTTTATACATCATACAATTGTTTCTACTGTCGACTACACACATACGATGTAATTACTGAAGCTAATCGGATTTCTCCACACCAACAGCGCCATCTAACGGCAGATTTGAAAGAAATTTAACGTCATTTTATCCGTACGCATCTTTGTTAATGTTTTATATATCATACAATTGTTTCTACTGTCAACCACACACGTACAATGTAATTACTGAAGCTAATTAGATTTCTTCAACACCAACAGCGCCATCTAGCGGAAAATTTGAAAGAAATCTGACGTAATATTTATCCGCGTGCTCTGATGATGATGGAACAATTTTGTTTCTACTGCCAATCACATAAACAATATAATTACTGAAGCTAAAGAGATAAAATACCAACAGCGCCATCTAGTCGTAGACTTGAATGCTACTCAACGTCTTTTTTATCCGTACACGTTCTTGTTAATGTTTTATTGATGATGGAACATTCACGCAATTTTGTTTCTACTGCCAACCACATACTCATTATGATTACTGAAGCTAAACAGAGTCTTCTAAAATACCAACAGCGCCATCTAGTGGTAGATTTGAAAAAAATTAACGCCATCTTATCCGTACCCGTCTTCGTTAATGTTTTATAGATGATGGAACATCATACAATTTTGTTTCTACTGTCAACCACGCACGCAGTGTAATTACTGAAGTTAATCATATTTTTCAAACCAACAGCGCCATCTAGTGGTAGATTTGAAAGAAATTGAAAGTCATTTTATCCATACACGTCCTTGTTAATGTTTTATCGATGCCGAAACATCATACAATTTTGTTTCTCTTGACAACCACGCACACAATGTAATTACTGAAGCTAATCTGACACCAACGGCGCCATCTAGCGGAAGATTTGAAAGAAATTTTACATATTTTTCATCTGCACGCACTCTTGTTAATGTTTTATTGATGATGAAACATTCATGCAATTTTTTTCTCTACTGCCAACTACATAAACAATATGATTACTGAAGCTAAGCCTTTTAAAATACCTACAGCGCCATCTAGTGGTAGATTTGAATGCTATTCAACGTCTTTTTTATCCGTACACTTCCTTGTTAATGTTTTATTGATGAATTGATTCGCAGACATTTTTTCTGATTCCCAATCACCTGCACAATGTAATTACTGAAGTTAATCGGTATTTTTCGACACCAGCAGCGCCATCTAGTGATTTGAAAGAAATTCAACGTCATTTTTTTTATCCGCAAGCAACTTTCTTAATGTTTTATAGATGATGGAGATGGAACATCATTCAATGTTGCTTCTGCTGTCAACCACGCACAATGTAATTACTGAAGCTAATCAGATTTTTTCATCTCACAAACGGCGCCATCTAGCGGATGATTTGAAAGAAATTTAACGTAATTTTTATTCGACCGCTCTTGTTAATCTTTCATTGATGACGAAACATTCACGCAATTTTGTTTCTACTGCCAACCACATATGTAATTACTGAAGCTAAACAGATAGCGTTTTCGATTGACCACACTAGTGCGCATTCAGAGTCTCTTCATCTCGTGTTATTACATGAGGTTAAAAGAAGATGCAAATACACTGAGTGCAACCGGTGCAGGTGAATCGAACACGCTACATGTCTTTCAAAATACCGACAGCGCCATCTAGTGGTAGATTTGAATGCTACTCAACGTCTTTTTATCCGTACACTTTCTTGAGAATGTTTTATTGATGAACTGATTCGCACATTTTTTTTCTGATTGCCAACCACATACACAACGGAATTACTTAAGTGAATTGCAATTTCTCGACATCAGTAGCGCCAACTAGTGGCAGATTTGAAAGGCACTTAACGTCATTTTATCCGCAAGCAACTTTGTTGATGTTTTATCGATGATGGAACATCATTCAATTTTGCTTCTACTGTCAAACACCTATGAAATGTCATTACTGAAGCTAATCAGATATTTTCAACACCAATAGCGCCATCTAGCGGAAGATTTGCAAGAAATATGACGTTATTTTTATCCAAGCGCTCTTGTTAATCCTTTATTAATGATGGAACATTCACGCAATTTTGTTTTTACTGCCAATCACATAAACAATATATATTGACATGAACTGAAGCTAAAGAACCTAAAGAGATAATATACCAACAGCGCCATCTAGTGGTAGATTTGAATGCCACTCAACATCGTTTTTATCGGCTCACGTTCTTGTTAATGATTTACTGATGAACTGATTCGCACCATTTTTTTTCTGATCGCCAACCACCTGCACAACGGAATTACTGAAGTTATTCGAAATCTTTCGACGCCATTAACGCCATCTAGTGGCAGATTTGAACGAAACTTAACATCATTTTATGCGTACGCAACTTCGTTAATGTCTTATAGATGATGGAACATCATACAATTTTGTTTCTATTGTCGACCACGCACACAATGTAATTACTGAAGCTAATCAGATTTTTTCAACGCCAACGGCGCCATCTAGCGAAAGATTTGAAACAAATTTGACGTAATTTTTACCAAAGCACTCTCGTTAATCTTTTATTGATGATCGAACATTCACGCAATTTTGTTTCTACTGCCAACCACATAAACAATAGCTAGAGATAGACTTTTAAAACACCAATAGCGCCATCTAGCGGCAGATTTGAAAGAAATCTGACGTAATTTTGATCCACGCACTCTTGTTAAACGTTTACTGAACATTCAAGCAATTTCGTTTCGACTGCCAGCCACATACACAATATAATTACCGAAGCTAAAGAGAGTCTTTTAAAATACCGACAGCGCCATCTAGCGGTGGTGATTGGAATGTTACTCAACGTTGCGTGAATGTTCCATCGTCAATGAAAGATTAACTTTCATTGACGATGGAACATTCACGCAATTTTTTCTACTGCCAAGCACATAAACAGTAGCTAAAGATAGTCTTTTAAAATACCAATAGCGCCATCTAGCGGAAGATTTGAAAGAAATCTGACGTAATTTTGATCCACGCACTCTTGTTAAACGTTTACTGAACATTCACGCAATTTCGTTTCGACTGCCAACCACACACACAATATAATTACCGAAGCTAAAGAGAGTCTTTTAAATACCGACGGCGCCATCTAGTGGTGGTGATTTGAATGTCACTCAACGTCTTTTTTTATCCGTACACGTCCTTGTCGATGTTTCATTGATGAATTGAATTTTTTTCTGATTGCCAACCATCTACACAATGTGATTACTGAAGTTAATCGGAATTTTTCGACACCATCACCGCCATCTAGTGGCAGATTTGAGAGTGACTGAACGTCGTTCTCACCCATACCATTTTTTTGTTAAATATTAAAGCGGAAATCTATATGTATTTATTATTGTCAGTCATGGCCACGATGAAAGCTGCATTTGCTGAGCTCTTACTTTCGAAATTCTCAACATTCAAGCGCCATCTATTGACGACAAATGCAAGAGCTATTTATCATCATGGATGCACTTGTTTGTTTATTAATAAGCAGCGCCTGCGATAAAGTATAATGAATTGAAAATACATATCATCATAAGCTGACTAAACGGGGATGCATAGGGTGAGCCGAAAATAACAGAACATACTACCAGCGCCATCTATTGAGGCAATGCTAAACTAGAATGACATTGACATGATAATCTCAATGGCTTAGGTAATGAACGCAAACCTGCAGATAAAAACTTGAAAAGGTTAACAGCCTGTGGTTCTTTTTTGTTGCTATATTTAACTGCAAGTGCAGGTATCGACTAAACGAACATGATTCGACGAAATTAAAGAGAGCCCCGTCGATTTTAATTGCAACCGATACGCAATTATTACTGCGTGCACGTCGAAACACCTGCCCGTAATTATTGAATACATCACTCGGCGACTTGGCGTTTCGCAATTTAAATATTTATTCATTTATTTATTTATTTATTACGAGGCGCATTGTGCGGACGGAACCTGCACCGATTCCACTTTTTGCGCCGGCTCAGCGCGAACCTGCCCGCCATAAATAATAATAATTATCGGTGTTTCGGCTTCCAGTGCATCTTAACTTGCAAAAACCGGCGGAGAATGCAGATTATATTTCAGAGTTAACTGCGCCGATAATTCCAGCGTTTTTATGATGCCTTATATGAGAGACGTTGCCATTTGCGGCACGGAATCTCAAAAACTAAGAAACTGTTGAAAGAAACTTCATTTTTTTTACTTAAAGATGGCGCTCTGTAATACTGACGCGACTTGCAACACAAATTTTCGAAAACTAAGGAAGAAGCTTAGGATTTTCTGGTAATTTCTATTTTCCCCCCAAAGATGGCGCTCTGAGGCATCTTGTAACAATCCCGTTTTAAAGAACTTGCTTTTTTCCAAATAACTTTTCTCGAATGTTAATTGTATGCAACATAACCACATTTTATTAAATATTAAAATCGCATTTGGTGTGACGCTCTGTTTTCTTTTTCTTTCGAGGTAAAAATTACGCACAAAAAATTCAAGGGAAAAGCTTCCGCAATTCATCAAGAGATGGCGCTGCGAAACCACTCCACCAACAAATGCCGTTCCGTTCAATTAATATAATTGCCACGTTCTTGTTTTACACAAAACGACGTTTATAAAATCGAGTATTCAGTTTTGTTTTTATATTATCGAATGCTCCGTTTCGCAAGTTGGTTGGTTTCGCAAGTTGGTCGTCAAGAGGTGGCGCTATAAACGCGTTCCAAGCGAACGTTGTCGTGTCTAACGTTTCGCTCGTTTAAGTGCAATTTTTTTATTATTAAAAACAAATCGATTGATTTTACTTAGATCGTCAAGTCTGATGTCGTGAAAATAGTGTCGCATTTGTTCAAGAGATGGCGCTGTTAAATTCCTCCTCAAGAATTGAGGATTACTTTGCCCCTTTAAGTGCAAAAAATCGATTTACTTTTCGTTGAACGTTAAGCTAAGGCCGAGAAGATAGTGCTCGGCGCTGTTCGATAGATGGCGCTGTTAAATTCCTCGTCAAGAGATAGCGCTCTATTAATGCATAATTGCATCGCATTGCATTAAGTACAATTTTTTTTTAATACTGAAAACAAGTTGATTTACTTTCCTTTGATGTCAACCCTACCACATGAAACATTACAGGTTCTCACTTATTTGCAACAGATGGCGCTGCAGTCACCAATTGGCTCAAATTATTTTAGATGAATTTCGGCAGCACTCGCAGAGTTTGTTTTCCGTTTTGTTTGTGATTGAAATAAACCAACATTTCTTGATAGTCAAATTTCTTGCAACTTTAAAACTAAAATTAAAAGGGGGTGGGGGTATTGAGAGGGGGGCACGAAATTTTTAGTTTTTATGAACCGTTTTCCTTCCAGATTCTATCGAATATTAAAATACTTTGTTTCTTTGTCGTTCTCTTTCGCCTCTAACTGATGCCAAAGCCAAGGCAATAGTTTTTGCTGCATCTGGTAGATGGCGCTGTTACATTCCCGGTCAAGAGATGGCGCTGCAATCGCGGCTTTAAACGATAGTCAAGGGAAAAGCTTCCGCAATTCATCAAGAGATGGCGCTGCGAAACCACTCCACCAACAAATGCCGTTCCGTTCAATTAATAATTGCCACGTTCTTGTTTTACACAAAACGACGTTTATAAAATCGCGTATTCAGTTTCGTTTTTATATTATCGAATGCTCCGTTTCGCAAGTTGGTTGGTTTCGCAGGTCGTTAAGAGGTGGCGCTATAAACGCGTTCCAAGCGAACGTTGTCGTGTCTAACGTTTCGCTCGTTTAAGTGCAATTTTTTCATTATTTAAAAAAAAATCGATTGATTTTACTTAGATCGTCAAGCCTGATGTCGTGAAAATAGTGTCACATTTGCTCAAGAGATGGCGCTGTTAAATTCCTCCTCAAGAATTGAGGATTGCTCTGCACCTTTAAGTGCAAAAAAATCGATTTACTTTTCGTTGAACGTTAAGCTAAGGCCGAGAAGATAGTACTCGGCGCTGTTCGATAGATGGCGCTGTTAAATTCCTCGTCAAGAGATAGCGCTCTATTAATACGTAATTGTATCGCATTGCATTAAGTACAATTTTTTTTTTAATACTGAAAACAAGTTGATTTACTTTCCTTTGATGTCAATCCTACGACATGAAACATTACAGGTTCTCACTTATTTGCAAAAGATGGCGCTGCAGTCACCAATTGGCTCAAATTATTTTAGATGAATTTCGGCAGCACTCGCAGTTTGTTTTCCGTTTTGTCTGTGATTGAAATGAACCAACATTTCTTGATAATCAAATTTCTTGCAACTTCAAAACTAAAATTAAAAGGGGGTGGGGGTGTAGAGGGGTGTTGATAGGGGGGCACGAGATTTTAGTTTTCATGAACCGTTTTCCTTTCAGATTCTATCGAATATTAAAATACTTTGTTTCTTTGTCATTCTCTTTCGTCTCTAACTGATGCCAAAGCCAAGGCAATAGTTTTTGCTGCATCTGGTAGATGGCGCTGTTACATTCCCGGTCAACAGATGGCGCTGTAAGCGCGTCTTGAACGAAGCCGAAGTTATTTGAGGTTAATTTTCAGACGAACGAAACAAAGCAGCATCCTTCGACATTCAATTTATTTAAATTCTGAATGAATGAATGAATGAAATGAAAAAATTAAATTGAAATCGAGACGGCGCTGGCGCATCGTTTTCTGTTCAAATTTTCTAAATCGACAAATTTGTCTGTCTTTCGTTTATTAAGCAAAAACAAAATTACAACAGAACCTTTTAAAAAACTACGGCAAGAAAATAGTTTACGCCGTAGCTCAACAGATGGCGCGCTATTCGGCTTTTCTCTCACGATAATGCAGCGTCGAGTCGCGTCGGTTTGTCTTGCAACAGTTTTCTGTTTTCATTTGTTGCTTTCCGTCAGTCTCTTTCATTTATCGGATAAAAATTTTAAAATATACTGTTTTTAAAACCAAAGCAATGGAACAGTTTTAGTCGCTGCTCAATAGATGGCGCTGTTATTATTCCTTTATTGAAGATAAAGCAACGTTTTTCAGTGCTCACTTGCTCACCTGTTTTTCTGTCATTCTCTTTCATTTATGGAATAAACGTTTTCAGACATAAAAATCTTTTTAAAACTAAGGCAAGGAAGTAGCTTTCCCCGCTGAACAACAGATGGCGCTAAGATGAAGCAGTGTTTGTTCGTTTGGGACGTTTTCCTGTTTTTATTTGTTTACTTGCTTTCGTGTCGTTCTCTTTCATGTATGCAGCAAAAGATTATAACAAAATCTCTTTAAAGCTTAGGCGAGGAAATAGTTTTCCTCACTGAACAACAGATGGCGCTATTATTTGTCTCTTAATATAAGGCAGAATTAGTTCGCCTTGGACGTTTTCCTGTTTTTATTTGTTCTCTTGTTTTTCTGTCGTTCTCTTTCATTTATGGAAGAAAAATTTTAGAACAAACTCTTTTTAAAACTAAGACAAAGAAATAGTTTTCGTCGGTGAGCAATAGATGGCGCTATTATATTTCTCCCCTGATAAAGCAGCTTCAGTTCGGATTGAACGCTTCTGACTGTTCTGTTGCTTATTGTAGTCACTGCTCAATAGATGGCGCTATTATTACTATCTATTGTTTTCTTCTCGAGATAAAGCGGTACTAGTTCGTCTTGAACGTTTTTCGGTCTTATTTGTTCACTTTTTTCTGTCATTCTCTTTCAACTTGAAGTCAGCTTTCTAAAGCAAACTCTTTTTAGAACTGAGAAATAGTTTTAGTCGCTGAACAATAGATGGCGCTATTACTTGTCTTTTAAGATAAAGCAGCATTAGTTCGTCTTCTCTGTTTGTTCACTCGTTATTCTCTTATTCTCTTTCGTTTATGGAGTCAACTTTCTAAAGCAAACTCTTTCTAAAACTAAGAAATAGTTTTAGTCGCTGAACTATAGATGGCGCTATTACTTGTCTTTTAAGATAAAGCAGCATTAGTTCGTCTTCTCTGTTTGTTCACTCGCTTTTCTCTTATTCTTTTTCGTTTATGGAGTCAACTTTCTAAAATTAAGAAATAGTTTTAGTCGCTGAACAATAGATGGCGCTATTACTTGTCTTTTAAGATAAAGCAGCATTAGTTCGTCTTCTCTGTTTGTTCACTTGTTTTTCTCTTATTCTCTTTTGTTTATGGAGTCAACTTTCTAAAACTAAGAAATAGTTTTAGTCGCTGAACAATAGATGGCGCTATTACTTGTCTTTTAAGATAAAGCAGCATTAGTTCGTCTTCTTTGTTGTTCATTCGTTTTTCTCTTATTCTTTTTCGTTTATGGAGACAACTTTCTAAAACTAAGAAATAGTTTTAGTCGCTGAACAATAGATGGCGCTATTACTTATCTCTTAAGATAAAGAAGCAATAGTTCGTCCTTTTTGTTTGTTCACTCGTGTTCCTGTTATTCTCTTTCATTTATGAAGCAAAAATTTAAAACAAAATCTTTTTACAACTAAGGCAAGGAAATAGTTTTCTTCGCTGAACAATAGATGGCGCTACTATTCGTCTCTTTAAGATGAGGCGTTCGTCTTGAACGTTTTTCCCTTTTTGTTTGTTCATTTGTTCTTCTGTCATTTTCTTTTATTTATTAAACAAAAAATCATAACAATTTTTTTTTAATAATAATAATAATAATAATAATTTATTTGTTTCATATTACATAGTGTATAAAACGCGTCACAAAAAAAAACAAATAGACAAACAATGATTGTTACAAGTTAAAAAAGTCATTTACACTGTAAAGGGCTTTCTGTAGCAAGATTAATTTTAATTGTTTTTTAAAATGTTTCTCTGGCAGTTCTTTAATATCCCTCGAGAGGCAATTATAAAATTTTACACATTGGTGTATTACATTTTTTTGTATTTTTGTTAAATGCGTCTTTGGCGCCAGTAGGAAACACTGTGATTGTGCTCTGGTGTTGTGTGTGTGAAACAGTTCATAATCATGAAAAAATTCAGTGTAGTTATTTTTTACATATAAACAACATTGAAGAATGTAAATTGACGGTAAAGTAAGTATGTGATAATTCTTAAAAGTCTCTTTGCAAGTTTCCTACATTTCAGGTTAAAATTGCTCTGATGCAAGTCTTTTGTATCTTGAATAGGCGTTCAGCACCAGTTGCGTTGCTTCAGAAGATGACACCATAATTTAGTCTTGAAAACACGTACGCGTAATATGCACTCAATGCCGCTTTAACACCTACCGATCGAGACACAACCCAGTAGAGCATACGAAAACCTGGACAGCTTCTCCGCTAGATGATCAATATGTACTTCCCAAGACAACCTTCCATCAATTTTCAGCCCCAGGAAAGAAGCATTTTCGCAGCAGGTAAGGTATGAATCATTATAAGATATTTTCTGATTCTGTGGAACGCACCAAAGGTAATAGTTGGGTTTTCCAGATTTAACTTTAAATTATGATCTGAAAACCAAGTATCCAGTACGGAAAGGTTCTTTTCTAATTTCTGTGTAATTTCATCAACAGTTTGTGATTTTATAACCATAGATGTGTCGTCGGCAAAAAGAATAGTTAAACAATCCACTACTTCTGGTATGTCGTTTACATACAGGAGAAATAAAAGAGGTCCCAGGATTGACCCTTGAGGTACTCCCAAAGATGTTTCAGCCCATTCAGATCTGGTTTGTTTCCGTTGCTTTCATTAGTTATAACACACTGTTTCCTGTTGGACAGATAAGATGCTATCCACTTTAGCGCTATTCCCCGGATGCCCAACGTTTCTATTTTTGAAGTAAGATTTCGTGATGCACGCTATCAAAAGCTTTGGAGAGGTCTATGAAAGCACATGACTGCTTTTAGAGTTGATCCCGTCAATAACTTCTTTTTAGAAGTTGGAATATTACTCTTGCAGTCGATCTTTTCTTTATATAGCCGTTTTGAGTATTATTTAATATGTCATATTTTTTAATAAAATTTGTTATCCTGTTGAAAACTATCTTTTCTATAATTTTAGATACATTTGAAATTAATGCTATTGGCCTGTGCTTTTAAACTCTGTTTTCTCCTTTTTTATGTACAGGTAGGATTAAGTATTTTTCATGTTTTTGGAAAAGTACCTGATTGAAAAGATAGGTTTATTATATGTGTTAATGGTTTAGCTAGAACCTCGGAACATTCCTTTAGAACTGACGTAGGTATCTCATCATCTCCTACTGCATTTGTATTATTTAATTGTTGTATGGTTCTCTTTACTTCCTCACAATCAGTCAGATACAACGAAAAAGTATGTGGCATTATTTTTAAATATTTGTTTACTGAATTGTTCTGAGTTAATATATTTTGGCATGAATTAATAAAGTAGTGGTTCATTTCAGTTAGAAGGTTAATATTGTTATTGTTACTTCGTTCAGTACCAAAAGAAGAAAGAGTGAAAGACGTTCTTTTGTTTTCAGTTCCTTGTATTCTTTTAACAACATTCCAGGTGGCCTTTGTTTGGTTTGTTGAATTAATTATGTAGTTAGAATAATTTTCCTTCTTCGATTCTTCTATTTTTTTCTTAAGTTCATAACAATATGCTTTGTAGACATCTTTACCAATTCTTTGCTTTATCATTCCTTCATACATTTGTCTCTTGATTGTTGACATTAATTTGATTTCTTCTGTTATCCATTTTTTTCCACAATAATTCTGTGTATGAACTAATTTCTTCTTTGAGATGCGATTTATCGTATGTAGGAGTATTTCAAGGAAGTTATCATAGCATTCATCGACGTCATGTGCATTTAAGATTCTTGACCAGTCAGTTTCTTGAAGGATATGCTTTATCTTGAGTAGATTAGGTTGTGAGAAATGTCGTTTCTCAAATTTGTTTGTTTCCTTTTAAGGATTTTCGCAGTTTCAAATGTTATTCTTTGGGCAGAATGATCAGACAAACCGGACACAATTACTTTTTGCTTCGATTGTTTCTCTGTTAATAAATACATTGTCTATTATTGTTTTGCAGTGGTGTGTTTCTAGTAGGTTCATATATGCTTTGCTTGATTATATGATTCTACCGTATCAATTAATTGTTTACTGTGTGAATCTTTTTTGCCGAGATCAATATTGAAATCTCCACACAAGACGACAATATAATCATTTGGCAATTCGTCTAATATATCGTTTAGTATTCGTAGAAAATTTTCTAGGTCTCCTGAAGGTGGCCTATATATATTGATTATTATTATTTTTGGTTTTGTGAATTGTACAGCGCTACATTCTAATAATAATTCAATGCTTTTATTTTTCAGGTTCGTCAGTTCTTTGCATTCCAGATGCTCCTTTACCAAAATGCAACTTCCACCGTGTTGACTAGACGTCCTGGCAAAACTTGAAATTATTTTATAGCCTTCAATATTGAAAGAATTATTATTTTTTAACCAATGTTCGGTTAAAGCTATTGCGTTTATGCTTTTGTTTTGTTCTTTAATAAATATTAGCAATTCGTCTGTTTTATTTCTAATACTTTGTATATTTTGATGTATTATTGTAAATTCATGTTTAGCTAAGGTAGTGTTGTTTTTTCGGCTACCGTAAAAAAATTTCTGGGCTTGAATGGTCTAATTATAGCATTACTTGGCCATAAATCTGCATTAAACATACTGTCGTACATTTCTTCTTTTACAGCAATTTTGAACGCTGCAATATCAGTGCTTCTGATTTTAAGTTTATTACAAGCTATAATGTTAATTTTATTTAGCGATAAATAGCTTTTTACATCTTCTTCGGTAGTAGTGTTTTGTAACTGAAAAAGAAATATCCATTTTCTATTTTCTACTGCAGTTATTATCGTATTATTTTTGTTTCCGCGTATAGTTTTTGCTGTATTTTTAAGCCCTGTCTGAGCACGTGAGTTGGTTTTTCCGTCAGAATCGGGTTTTATTTCAATATGCGTTTCTTTAGCACTTTTAGGAGCCTTTCTTGTATCCAGTCTCGCCGCAGAGCCTTCTCTCTTCTGTACTTTGTCCTGTGAGGTGTTCAGCATATCTTGTTTGTTATTCGCAGCAAGGTTCACAGATACGCTATTGACATCTGTCGGATATTTTGACCTAGTTACAGGCCCATGTATTTGTTTGGTTTGATTCTGTACTGTTTGTTTTTCTTGAAGATGTGTTATTAACTCATTTTGTGACTTTATTTTTTCATTTTGTTCCGTAATTACCTTCATTAAGGCGTCTAGTTTCTTATCAACTTCAATTATTTTGTCGAGTAGAAAACTTACCGACGTGTCATTCTTAATCGTACAAGAGTCACAACACCATTTCACATTGTTGTTGTATGATTCCAGCATTTTTAATTCCGTAGGTTTGAATGTGCTGCAGTTGTAATGCACAAAGTTATTGCACACTCCATAACAACTTATGTATTTTTCACTTTGATTTTCTAATTTTTGTTTACATTTAACACACACTGATAGTTTACTCGGCGCCATCTTGCCACTTTAGAACTAACGCAAGGAGATGTTTAGTTAGTCTTCTTCGCTGAACGATAGATGGCACCAGTGACGGCCGGTGTATACGAGTAGAGTGAGCACAGGACAAGGCCAAAGCATTCTGTTCTCTCTTTCGCGTGAAATAAACAGAGATGGCGCTTAGCAAGTATGTCGTTATGCCCCGTTGAATGTAATGGATCCAGCCGCCGCTGGATGGCGCTATTACTTGTCTCTTAAGATAAACCAGCATTAGTTCGTCTTGGACGTGTTTCTATTCTTGTTTGTTCATTCTTTAGTTTTCTTCGCTGAACAATAGATGGCACTAGTACTTGTCTTCTAAGAAGGCTATTCTCTTTTTATTTTGTTCACTTGTTTTTCTTCCAATCTCTTTCATTTATGACATTATGACACAAAAAAAAAACAATTTTTTTTTAGAACCTAGGCAAGGAGTTTTTTTTTAGTTAATTTTCTTCACTGAACAATAGATGGCGCTCTTATATTTTTCTCACGTTAAAGCAGCATCAGTTCATCTCGAACGCTTCTGCACTTGTTAAGTTCTCTTTCTCTCAATTGTTCACTCGTTTTTCTATCGTTCTCCGTCATTTATGAAACAGAAAATTACAACAAAACTTTCATCGCTGAACAACAGATGGCGCTATTGTATTTCTCTCACCTATCTCTCACGATAGAAACGTCTGGAATGACTCTGGTCGTAAACTTCTTCTTCTTCTCTCAATTAAATCGAATAAAATCGTGTTTCGAGAAATCGAAATGAAATAAAAGAAATCAAAAGCACGAAATTATCGCCACTATTATTTAGATTGCCCATCACCGGTGCTAATTATTTGAAAGATAATGAATTGAGCTCGTCCTGAACAAGCTAACGTTCAATTAATTTCAATTAAAATCCAGCTTCTCGTGCAGGGCCGGCTTCTGCGCTTGGGAATTAATTATTCACGCCTTTCGCTGACGAATCGTGACTAAATCTGGAAATCGCCGATTAATATTTCGGCAAATTACTGCGCCGCCTTCTCATTCTCATTCTCATTCGCCAAGCAGCGCCGAAAGAAAGAAGACAGAAATACGCTAACAAAATTATGTAATCTTTTTTTAATAAATAATAAATAAAAAAGCGCTCGTTACGATTACTCCGAATATATTTGCATTGTTTATGAGCTGGAGCTGAATACGTAATCTCCACGATTATGTAATTCGTTTGAGAAATTAGACTGACGTCGTCGATTTGTATTAATAATGGTAATTTATCTGGCATTAAATGTTAATCGTTCTTCGGAACATTTACATATGTTGGGTGGGCAGAGACCGACTAATTTCGACGTGTCCCAAATTCTCACTGACGATGACGTACCTACTGGAAAATAAAATTGACCACGCAGTGTTGCCAACCCTTTCAAAATGAATTTCCCACCACGTTCACGAAAGTTTCTCGTTTTTCCCAAATCCTGAATCAAAAAAATTCACTAGCTTGCCCCACGTTCGGCGCCAATTTTATGCTGTGATATTCTGTCACTTTGGGTGGCGATTTAATTCTGTGATCTCAGATGTTGGAATCTCCGATGATTGTCTGAATATGATTTATTGATTTTATTTTATAAAATCAACTTTATTTTATAAAGTAGTTTATCTGTGTCACTTAATATAGTTCTAGCGTCCGCGTCACGCAACTACATTTTTAGTTTAACTCAAATTTCGCTTCATTGCAGAAATTACTTAATTAAAGTAAGTTCTGAGCTTTGTTGTATCCAGTCATATTATGTAACTTTGTTACTTTAAATTATTAAAACTATTTTCCATATGAGAAACTCAGGGTCGTGTAACATCGAGACGGCAGACCATAACCAACCAGACAAGGAATTAGAACTACATACTCTGTTGGGGTTCTCAATTTAATTAATCATTTGTTACGGTTGAAAGATCCAATTTTATTCATAGTATTTTCCGAACGCCCTGTATTTAAGCGGGCAGTAAGAGTTCAGTGTGCCTACGTGGCGGTCGTCATATTTCACAATATTGCACCAGCTAGACCATACGCTGTTATTTAGTCTTACAGTATATCTCCATTACACTCCGTCGCCCGGCTAAAGCCGAGTTCATTCGTAACGACTTCCGTCGTAGCGATAGTGGAAGAGTACGTCCGCGTCGCCCCGTTCTCGCGGGCAGTGTTTCAATAGCGCTTCTGGCGTGCGCATCGCTTATTTGTGTCTTCGATCTTTGTGTTTCTTTCATGGAGTTGTGTGATTGAAACCTGAAACGGAATTCTCTCCGAGATTTGTTAAAGCACGCCGAGCAAATTACAAGCTCGTTAAACAGCTTTTCGAAAGCTTTTCTTGGCCATTTTGTGAAGTTGTTCCGTGTTTCTCTCTTCTGCTAGGCTTCTAGCTTCCAGTGGTAGTCTTGCCTATCTATTAAAACCCTAATAACCTTTGGGGGCGTAAGAAAAGGCTGGTTTTCGGTTTTTGAAGCGATTTAAGCCTCGCAACCCGGCCTTCCCCCACCTGTGAAAGTGGACTCGTCCTTCCAGACGACGCTACTTTGGTGACGGTATTTCACCGACTTACGGCGCTAACCACCGTGAGAGGGCGCTCCGACACTGTTGACAACCGATTGTCATTACGCTGGATGTTCGAATTACAAGGTCGAAATGACTTTAATTATTGTTATTGATTTGTTTTGGCGATCCAACTTTCCGCGACGTAATTATTAGTATTACTTTAAGCGATTAATTGTAAACGAGGAACAGATCTGTTGGTCGGATAATATTTAACTTGCTGTTTACTTAATTACACTTCGAGATTCTTTTCATTGGAACCCCTTCTGGATCGAACTCGAGACTTGTACTTTATTTTTTTTATTCGCTATTTACTTTTGAGCATTTTAAATAAAAACAAGTGCGCTCAGCTGGTGCTTTTTATTTTATTCACTTTGCCCGCCTTTTGCTTTGGGGTTTCGTCGAACTCTCCCATCTCCAAGCGCTTTGCAGAGCGGTGCTGGAGAAACGTCAGTCACTCGCACAATTTGCTGGCCTTCAGGTAGGTAGCACATTGTAAACTAATATCAGATCGACGACTATTTAATAATATTGTCATCGTTAAATTATTTTTAATTTAGTAATGACGTTCATTACGCAATGGCCCGTTGAGTAATAACTTCAAATTTCGCGGCTCATATCATGGCAATCACAACTGAAAACAATCAAATAGGTGCACCGCCTATAAACGTCAGGTTTGCTTTCGAATTTTTATTTATTTTATTTCCTTATTTTCATTAATAGTCGTGGAAAAAGTATAGTATTGTAATGATTCGTTGACACCAGCTGGCGTCAGACTGTCTCTTGCGTCACAGCCGTACAGCCGACGCGCGTTAGGCGAGAAACTTCTGAAGACAGCCTAGAGAATTCCGGCGACGGAATAAAACCAAACATTCTGGAACCATTCGGGAAAGTTCACGTACAAACAGCCCCGGCTTATATAAAAGCGGCAGCCGGTGAATGGGAGACAATTCGGCATTAAAGTTCGCGTTAGACTTTCGCTCGGCTGTTAAAATAAATTAGGCCCGTGTGATATTTCTTGTGCAAGGTTTGTTACGAAGTGAGCGAGAAGTGCCAATTCAACCAATCAGAATTCATTGTGGTAGCTCATCTCCCTCACTTTGTAACAAAAATGTTATCAAATCTTGCATGGTGTCACACGGGCCTTAGATATAAGCTTGTAAATAAATGTTAGTGTTATAGTGTAAGTTTATAAATAAATTAGTTTATTAACTATATCGTGTTTTGTTTTAAAATAAAAATTAATAGAACCCTTAAAATCGTAACAGTATTCTACTCCCGAGTAATGGGTATTAATCACTCGAATGAATTACAACAGACGCTTCGCTTCGTGTTGCAAACTTTCATTCTCGTGATTAAGAACCCTTATTACTTGGTCGTCGAATAATATACTATTTATTAACAAAAATTAACATGTTTAAACTATTAAAGTTTACAGCACAGGGTATCTTGAAAATTTTCTGATTTTTTTATTATTTTACTCTCTTGCTTTTTTACACTTTTAAATAATTAATTTTCACAAATTAATTATTATTCCGCAAGAAGTTCAGGTTTTAAGGTTTTAACGGATAATTTATAATTTAGGTCAGGTTTTTCACAAAACCGTCCCAACGTTTACTCACTGGTCTATACGCTGTTCCGTTGCATAAATTTGAAATCGCGCGTCGGCGATATCATAGCGTCACGGGTCGTAGCGCCCTCATTTGTCTATTCTACTAACTTCTTACTATGTGTAACCTACAGTTTCCTTTAATTACCCTAATACATATTTACAATTCTAATTTAATTCCTACGTATTTATACTTTAAAAATCTAAATAATTTATCTAAAATAAATATGTAATTTTAAATTATTTCTAAAAATATTTACTTGCAATTAAGAAATTTGGAGAAACAACTTGAGTTAAATTATTTCTTAAACAAATCTGCTAAAACGCGTTTAAAATATACTATCATATAATTTATTTTATTATTTTCGAAATTATTTCTTATGAAATTTTCAAAGAAACATGCATTGTTCATAAACTTCGCAATATGTATATTTGAAGACATTTGACAGTTTTGCAATTTTTGACGTGAAATAAAACAAAAGACGGTCGAAAACTAAAACAAAAGACGATCGAGCAATAAACAAAATTTATAAAATTATAAACAAAATCAAAAATAAACAAAAACTGGCTCGACTTTCTAAAATTAAGATACATGTGTACATTTGAAGACGTTTGATGCAATGGTGCAATTTTTACGTAAAATTAAACAAAAGACGATCGAGAAGTAAAACAAAAGACGTTCGAGAAATAAATTTATGAAATTTTAAAGACATATCAAAATAAAAAAATTCTCATTAAATAATTTTAAATTTTCTCTCTGATTTTATTCCACACCTCACAAATGTTCTGCATTTTTTTTTCATTTTTCTTCCCCTTTTTCTCTTCGTGCGAAATTTCACAAAACCTTCCCAACGTTTACCTCACTGGTCTATACGTTGTTCCGGTAAAGGTTCCACTGCGTAAATTTGAAATCGCGCGTCGGCGATATCATAGCGTGGTGACGGGTCGTAGGTTCACGCGATCACTAACTCAGCGCCATCGTTTGTTTATTCTACGAACTTCTTACTATAGCCTACAGTTTTCTTTACATATTGCGGTGTTATTTGGCCCCACGTTTTGGGAGTCAATTTTTTAAGCTGTATCATTTGGTATCTTTTAAATACAAATTTTAGATGTTCGTTGCTTTTCTCAGGGTAATTTTTGTCGATATTTTGTTTAGTTTATAGTTAAAATCTTATTTGTTTATTGCTATTCTTATTTTGTTGATGTCGGTGACGGCTCCTGCTCCTCTCCTGATGTATTTTGCAGTGTATCTCGTAGGCTGGATTCTTCGTCGTGCAGTGTATTTGTTATGTGATGAATTTTGGATGTAGATGGCACTCGCGAGCCTTCACATTCAAAGTTATCTGCGTTAGTGTACGTGTCGTGTGTGTGTGTGTGTGTGTAAATAAAGAAGAATGCTCGTAGAAGGTGACAGAAACAACGGTTTATTAAATCAATTTTCATGAAGAGTCGTACAAACAAATACCTATCATAAAAGAGTTCAGAGTGTCGAAGTTTTATTTGTTCGCGTGGTTTTTCGCAAAACCAGCGATTACTTACGTTAGATCCGAGTTGATTTTTGATCCTAACTTCAACGCACGTCTGAACCCAGGGCCGGCGCGAGGCGGGTTCAGCGCGTTCCCCGGAACCCGGCTCCCATTGCAGTTATAAATCCACTTTTATAAACTGTCTTTTTTGGCCCCGCGCAATTTTTGAACCCGGCCCCGCAAAAGTTTGCGTCGACCCTGTCTGAACCGGAGGCAAGGTAATGATACTTGTGCCGGTCGCTCTACTTTACAATAGCTCACGCGGCGCCCTCACCGATTCACTTTCCGAACTCCGCATTGCCGCTTACAGTTTCCTTCAAACGTCCGGTCGTCATTGCGTTATTAATCAATTTTTCTAATTTTTACAATTCTGAGCTTAAATCTTACGTATTTACGTTTGAAAAATTCTAAATATTTTATCTATAATACACATTTAATTTTAATTCGCCTATTTGAAAAAAATATTTACACAAACTTAATATATTTGATAAACACTTGAGATCAATAATTATACAAATAAATTCCTGTAAAACATAAATGACACATTACTCTGAATTTTACTCTAATATTTACAAAATTATTTCTTTACGAAAATAAAAAAAATATATTACGTTCCGCTCATAAACACCGCAATATGATTA
Organism: Dorcus hopei; assembly: GCA_033060865.1. Classification (NCBI taxonomy): domain Eukaryota; kingdom Metazoa; phylum Arthropoda; class Insecta; order Coleoptera; family Lucanidae; genus Dorcus; species Dorcus hopei. The sequence goes on from CM065426.1 coordinate 27,178,174, forward strand.
TCTTAATTACCCTGAGACAATTTTTACGTAAAACTAAACAAAAGACGATCGAGAAGTAAAACAAAAGGCGATCAAGAAGTAAAACAAAAGACGATCGAAAAATAAAGAAAATTTATGAAATTTAAAAAAAAAACAACATCGAAATAAAAAAAATTCCCATTAAATACATAATTGTAAATTTTTTAATTGCTTTTATTCCACACCTCACAAACGTTCAGCATTTTTCCCGGCAAACTGCATTTTCTTTTCATTTTTCTTCCCGTTCTCCCTTCGCGCAAAATCTCGCGAATCTCTTCTCCCACGAAATGGGAAATTTTCCACGAGTTGGCAACACCGTGACCACGTCCAGAACAGATAATGATGAGTGATAAGCAGTGTTGCCAATTGGGCGGCATTTCATTGTAGGTAGAAAAATTGTAATATTAAGGAAATTACGTGTAGTTTCACTGTAATTATGTAATACAAATATCTAACCATTTTTTTGTGATTTAGATTTAGCAAATTATACTTATTTCTGTTAAAACGTTATTTACATAGGTTTAAAATGTTTATTATTTGTTGTTTAAATAGTCTTGCTACTATTATTTAATATTTCCTAGTATTTGTATTAAAATAAGAAATGTAGAAATGTTGTTTTTGTATTGTTGCAGTGGCGTAGCTAGGTGGCCAAGGGCCCCGGTGCAATAGCAAATCGGGGCCCCTAACCAAAATAATGTTTTAAGGTTTTTACACGCATCTATAAAAATTAACAAAAATTATTGTTGGTTTTTACATGCAACTAGAAAAATGAACAAAAATTATGACTATTTTTGTACATTTTTTATGGTTTTTACAAGCATCTACAAAAACGAAGAATTCTGTGGCCTAAACCGCGCCTTCGACTGCGTAATCACCAAATTCTACTCGGCAAACTAAACGTTTATAATTTTTGAAGGGAATTTCTAGCAGTTTTTAAATCCCACTTGTCCGATAGGTATCAGTATGTCGAAATTAACAACATAAAATCAGGTTGTTCAAAAATCAAAAACGGAGCTTTCCAGGTGTCGGCGATAGGACCGCTACTTTTCCTAATTTACATCAATGATCTGACACATCAGAATAATTTGATTTCGGTGACTTGCAAATGTTTTGTTTCCAAAGCACAAGCACCTCTGATGATTTTAGACAAACCAAAGTATCTTCTTTATTTCTTAATTTACAAAAAAATTGCAAAGGACAATTTTAATAAAGAATTTTATTCTCTAACGATTCATAAAGTATTATAAAGGCTGTTCGCTTAAAAAACGTGTCTTTTTGACTCTTATAAACGCGACGTTCAATTTTTTTTTTACTGCGTCATTGTAATCAGTGTGAAAAGTACTGCTAGTTTCCTAATTTAACCGAATTTGTAGCTTCTATAATAACAAATAGTAATAATAACAACAATAGTGCCGACTTAAGTTTGAACAGACTGCGTACAGAATGTAGAAAAGAAATACCTGAAGCTTTATATGCATTTCTGGGACACCTTGTATAACACGGGTCTGCAAAAAATATTTTTGAATAGCTGCACGGTGTTTTTAAGTGAATTCTATGTCATTTTTATATGCTGAACTTGAAAATGACCTACATTTTCCCCCATCACGTACAGTTTTCTTGTAAAAGAAGAGGATATATTGAAACAAGGCTGATCGGTAATCATTTGATTATCAAGTGAAACACAATTAAATTGATCAATGTTCAGCATTCACTATATTGTCCGGTGAAACAATTTTTTTGTTCTCTTTCATAGTTCTCCTAGTGAGCTGTCGTTTTCCGGTATTTCCAGTTTCCCGCTTCAGCATCCAACAGTAGTTACCCATCATATTCACGTCCCATCTTCCCTAGGAATTGTCAAACTTTCTTATTCGTGAAAAAAAGTATCACTTTACTCACTGGTTGTAACAAGTGATCAATATCTTTTCTAATCAAGTTACCTACGGTAATAAAATCGTGTGTCTATGATTAGTTCATTATTTCAAATGCCATTTGAATGATTTATATTGCATAAACAAAACCTAACTGCTGTTTTCATGTATTGAATGTTTTTTTTTTATAAATTTGGATATCAAATCCCAAGTTCACATTTCCCACTTAAAAAGAAAGCACGCGTCGAGAGCAACGAAAAACCGTTTCGCCGTTCTCTTGTAAACACAAGCGAATTCTGCGTTTTAAATTATTCGCTTGTGTTACTAAATTGTTGTTCGACTGTTCGCAATGTAACAATAAACTCTTATGAACAAAGATTTCTGTTAATGAATTAAGCTTACTGACAGGTATGAATAATAGAAATGAGAATGACATTTCAAAAAACGAACTAATCAAAGACATACGATTTTCTTTCCATAGATAACTTGATTAGAAAAGATATTGATCACGCGTTATAAATAACTTTTTTGATAAGAATTTTCGAATCGAGAGAAGCTTGAAACGAATTTTTTTGTTAAATTAAAAATGACGCAGCTGTACACCCAAAAAACAACTTTTGCAAGAAAACCCGACGTGATGGTATTTTTTTAGTATTTTTCCCGTATTCAGCATGCAAAAATCTCTAACAAATAGTTGAAAAATCTTATGCAGTTTTTTGGTTGCAGACCTGTGTAATTATTTACATAATTTTGTAATTTAAAACGGTTGAACAGTAACACACTTCGCTTCGGAACTTCAGGGTTGCTCGAGGGCCCCCTTGAGCTTGGGGGCCTCGGTGCACTGCACCACTTTGCCTTGCCCTATGCTAGTTACGCCACTATATTGTTGCATTACTTTTGTTCATAATGTTGATAATTTTACTGATAATCATGAATTTACAGTTGGTTCTTGTCCGATGAAATTTGTATCACAAAATCTTTTAAGCGGACACTAAATCGCGCGCTATACACTTAACGTTTCGCAGTCGTTCGACTTCTGACGAAGCTGTCGAACGACTGCGAAACGTTAAGTGTACAGTGCGCGATTTAGTGTCCGCTTAAAAGATTTTGTGATACAGATAATCATGAAGTTAAAAATTATTTTTATTTGCAGTTTGTCTTTATAGCAATAATTTAAAGTTTACACTGTAATGTGACGAAAACGCTTCCGTGTTTTAAAGATTTAATTGTTTGCCTTACACTTAAATTTCGCGCTAATTTTATGGTTCGGCGATATTGGGCGATTTCACGGTGAAACATTGGCGATTTTAACTTCGGAACAGTTGGCAATGCTGGTGATAAGTAGGTAGCGGACGGCCGTCGGGCAGGCGAGAGTGGGGTCGTGACGAACGAGCGAAAAATACATCGCCGCTACTAGTTATGTATTTTTCGCCCGTTCGACGCGTCCCCCACTCTCGCCTGCCTGACGGCCGTCTGCTGCCTAATGAAATTGCTGAGCATCATCTTTTCATTATTATTTTATTACTTTAAATTATGAAACTCAAATTTAAAAAGAGTAAGATAATGTCCTATGGCACACGTATTTTATACATACTATTTTTTTCTCTTTTGGTTCTTAAGCTAGCCTTACACGAGGCGATTTATCGCAGCGAGCAATTGCGGCGAGAAAATTATCGCAGCGTTCTATCGCATCATGTAATCACCTTTATTTAATAAGCACGGATAATAAGCAACTTCAGTGCTGACAACCGGTAGATGATCAATACACCAGTAGTACCCATGTAGTACCAAACCGAAAATGTTTGCACTGTTTGTTTACAATCCCAAGAAAAAATAAACGCGTACGTTGTTAGTCGGTTTTGCTTTATTTTTATAATCTTTAGATGTTAAACTATGTATATAAACATGGACACTGTTCGTATAGTTTAATAAATGCTGTTTTTTGTCCAGGCAATATTTCTTTCTTCCATTTTATTGTTCACAAACACACTCTTATATACCGTGAATGTATCTTATTCTGAAACATGCAAAATACACGTCCGTTTGTTGCTAGAGTAACATAATAATTAAATGACAGCAATGTATTAAAGCGTGTATTTTATTTTGAAACATATTTTGTTCCATTACTTTATTTCTCCCACGGACAAGTTCGGGTTTACACTCGGAGTACGCTCCGATCAAAAGTGTGATGGAGGGCGACTGCGTTTCACTGCATGTAAGATAAAAGCGAGAAAAAGAAACACTCCGATCGATCCGATCGTAAACGCGAACTCACCCTATGTTTCAAAATAAAATACACGCTTTAATACATTGCTGTCATTTAATAATTACGTTACTCTAGCAACAAACGTATGTGTGTGTTTTGCATGTTTCAGAATAAGATACATTCACGGTATATGTACTTATACGATGCTACTAATTACATTTTTATGTATATTGTTTGATATATTGTTTATATTGGCTTATATGTTTAACGAAACATGGTTGCCGTTATAAACAAAGGTCGTAAACAACAATCAATAACCTCAGAATATTTATATTGGTACACCTTGTCAGTCTTCTCGCAGAAATATGACTAGGAATGTAACTAGATTGCATGAAAAAATCGCAAGTGGATAGAACACGTTCTAATTTCGAAAATCGCATACGCGACTACTATTTGCGATAAACTGCACCAGCGACTTATTATTTATTTACACGAAGCAATTACTCGCGGCGGGCAATTGCTGCAACAAATCGCTCCATGTAAAACGAGCTTTAGATGTAAAAAAAGCTCAAATATCTGCGTCGTCTTGTAATTGAAATACAGGAAAATTCTCTTTTGTTATGAGGCGGTTGGTGACATTGGTTAGGCGCTTAAAACAAACAAAAGTCAATTTGGAGGTTCTTTTTTCTTTTTCTTTCTTTCTGCTTTGCGCGGAAATGCTGCTTGTCCTTCGGCCGTGAGCCATTCCAGACATTTACGAAGTAGGTATATCGCGTTGGCCTAGCCACCACTGGCTATTCGTTTATCATGAGTAAATGAAGGATAGAATAGTAGAAAGCGCATGAGTAAACGAAATAGCTGTATCAATCGACGTTGCCGATTGATAAGGCGGGCCACGCTCCGGCCGCAGCATTCCTACCTTCGCACGCAACAATGTAATATCTCTATTTCATTTCCACACAATTTTCAATGAGCCTCTCCTTCATTTACTCACAATTAACCGTATACCTAGTCTTGGTCAGACCAACTGTGTATATGTTCAGCTGGGTCTAACGGCCGGTATTACCAACGTTTTAAGGAGGTCTTAAATTTAATTCGTGTTTAGAATGTGATTGATGTTACACAAGCCAAGCAGAAATGTCACAATCTACACACGACTTAAATTAAGGTCTCCTAAAAAAGGTTGGTAATACCGGCCGTCAGTCCTTTTAAACAGCACAAACATCCATGGCTAATGGTGGGATCCGAACCCACGCCTCCGAGCGACTCGACTTTCCAAGTCGGCTAGGCTAGACCGCTAAGCCACTCGGCGACCCAATTTGGAAGTTATTTTTGTAATTTAAAGGGTCAACAAATGTCGCCGACCTACTAAAATAAAATTCCGGGTGCTTTAATGAGTTACTTTATCGAACCTATCTAAAATCCCATTCCTTATCTACTTGTTATCGCATCATACCGTGAAAGTCTACTGAGAATGTGATACTCATGTATGCAACTAAATTTTGGCAGTGAAAGTCCTGTCGACTTAGATTTTAAGGTTACTCCGAATTAGGCAACGTTGCAACATTTTCTTTTCGTCACGAGGTGTACGTACTCGGGCCGAATTTACATCAAGTTGAGAATGGACAACGCCGCTTAATCAATCTGATTTTAGTTGTCACAATTTTTGACGTGTGTTAAAATTCTGACAAATAAACCTGACATTCGATAAAAAGCTGTTTCAATTAATGAATGCTTATTTGTAAACGATTTGCAAGGATCGTGTTTAAGGCATTCAAACCTTGTTACAGTTCATTTTTTTTCATTCCTGTTCTGAATACCCCCTGTATATGCATTGCCACCGTCCAGCCTTCATTTCTGTTCCGAACACGCCCTGTATATGCGAAATTCGACGTGTCGGATTGGTCGGATTATTCCTTGGACCGCGTCGTTGTACACATTGCAGTCAGTGTAGGAATACCCGTATTTCGCCGGCGTAATTTTTCTTAAACTTTCGTTTTAGCATATTTCTATTAACAGGACCTTCATTTATTTAAACAAATTCATTTTATATAAGTAATCCATCCTTATTTGAGTTCAAAATCGCGTGTATGTGAGGAATTGAACGAATTATAACGAAGTTCTACTTCTGGACGCGTATTATACGTGATCTTTGCCCTTTCAGCCGATTGGTTCCCACTGTTACTAAGAAAGTTCCCCGGAGGTAAGATTAGAAGGTGTCTCGCTTGTTTATAATCGTTCCTTGTTTGTCAAACGAGAAATGTTGCGCCATTGTCAGAACGAAACTTGCCGTCTCTTGGGTCACACCCTCTTTTCGTAAATATTTTTATTTGTGCGTGCCATTACATCGAAGGGATGTTAGTGCATTTCTACGGCTAATTGCCGACTCTGATTAGACCCAGTTGTGAGACCGGAAAAACCGCGTGTCCCGTGGTTTGTCCCAGCTTCGGTAACAGACCGAGGTAAGTTCTATACGCAGCAACTCTCGGTTTGACTTATGTGTTCGTTTTATTTCATTGCTTATAGACTTTTATCGTGAGCTTCTAGCAAGAGCTATCGTTAATCCTAGACTTTAATCTTGGATCTATATCAAGTGTTATTTCTCGTTGGGTGCATCGCGAATTACGGCGTTGGAAGCTCCCTACCTCGCCCCTCTACGCGGAAGCCGGCACACTACAAAGCGTCGCTGCATTGCCGCAAAGACACCGACAAACGAATCGGACATCAAAGGAATAAAGGTCGGAGCGTTATAATTTCTTTTCTTAGTTTTGAGCGATATTTCGCGGATTTAGTTTCTGATCCATTACTTTGATTTTGCCGCAATTAAACTTGCAACTTATTGCGTAACCGCCGGTGTAATTTAAATATGATATAAGTAGACGAGCGTTGACGCGCGCAAATAACCGGAGATTGCATTCTGTTGTATTCTGTTGCACTATTTACGATTTGAACTATTTTAATGTAGTTTAATGCGAAGTTCGGATCCGACCAAGTTGAATATGTTGTAAACGTTTGTGTTCCCCATATATTATTTATTTGTGTATATTCTTTTATGATTGTTGTTTATGACTAAGTAAATTGACGTGTTCTGGATGTAACGGGTTTTCTTAATTTTCACCTTGTCCCCCTTTCAAAAAAAATTAAGTGGCGCCTATTTTCTTATGGGTTTTGGCCTTCGCGGTTTGGATTTGAACCCTCCCGTCCCACTGTAGCTGGCTGGCAACATTGGAGTAAAGTTTCGCTCCAATGTAAAACTTCTGCCTATCTACGCAGGTAGGTAGCAACCTACTGAACAGATTTTCTATTATAAATTAAATTTCTCTGATTTAACATGATAGCCAACTTACTGGTTTCAAATCACGGCGTACTGCGGTAACAAATACATAAGGAATGGGTAATTAATAAATGAGAAAGCACCAAACTAGATATAAGTACATAAAGTGTTTCATGCTGTGATCGTTTTTTTTTTTTTATTAGTGACGTTCTATTGCCGATGCAAAATGGGTTTGTGACCTCTGGAACAAGAACGGGATTTACGAAATTTCCGGATTGATTTTAAACTTGATTCGTCGACGGAATTTGGCGCGTTACGTGGACGGAACGAATGCAATCGTTTCATAATGTACATAATTGTTATTTTTAGAGCGCAGAGCGCGCGAACAAAAACTCATTAGCGCGTTGAGTCACGCGAAGTGGGCAAAAACGGCGATTTTTTCGGCGGCCCAACGATACAGTATCGATCGGACCCGGACTTTGCGGAAAAATTTCCGCGCGTAATACACGTACGATTCCGGTCGGTGGGGAAGTCGTGTTTTCGTGTTTCGCAGCCTCTGCGCCGCGCCGCGCCGTGAGAACGTGTCCCTCTTTATGTTTTAGGCTGTAACTCACGATTGGTTACAGATATTGATCTGCGGCCTGTTTATTCGTAATCTACGTCGAATTTCCGTACGGATTCGTGGGTAATACGTCTGGGTTCGGCGGTCAAATCGCGGGACCATCCCGAGCGCGCGCTTTTCTTCTTGCGGCCCCGGTTCTTAATAAAATGTTTACATTAATGCAGTTTGCGCAATTCGGGGGGGTGGGCGCGGAGGGTTCCGGGCCTCCCCCCGGCTCCTGCCGAATATCGACTCGGGGATGCTTCCATTTTATGTGATGCCTAGCGTAATATCGCGGATAGTGGAGTCGAGCGGTTTAGTACACGACAGTTGTTTGAGCGACCGGCCCGAGCCTTTCAGGGGCGAGAGGGGAAACCCAGAGTCAGGTTTACGCTGCTCAACGTTCGGTTCTCATTGTTTTATTTACGCTTAATTGATGGGCGTTACGGGACCGGACGGTTTTTCCCTCACGTCGCGACGCGCCGCTCGCCGTCCGAATATTCATAGCTCGGGCCAAAATAAACAGATCGATTATTAACTTCCACAAAAAGAATTAATTTTATATTTATAGGAGCGCAGGGCAGGGACGGACTAAGAAAATTTATACAGGGTGTCCCAACAGTGTGTCCTCGGACAATAATCGGGAACTACTGAAGATACACGAAAAAAAAATCATGAAAGAAATACGGTACGAGAAACCTCTTTGTCACTTTAACCATACTTGGATCGATAGTCTTTTGTTTTCGGCCAGTGGTTTTCTTTAGTTTTTGTCTTCCATTTGCTTCGCGTTTTCTCTCGATTTTGTTTTCTTTGAACTTTTTCTCAGTTTCTTCGTTTTTAAAAAAGAAAAACTTGTTTCGGTTTTATTTGGTCGCCTTCACTTTCATTTCTTCTTCCTCTTCTCTAATAGGGCAACAACCTTCGATCTTTTCTTTTATTATCGATCTTCTTTTGTTTTCTTTCGACAGTCGTGTTAGCTGTGTCCTCATTTTTTTTTCGAATTTCTTCGTTGCTCGACAGTCTGACAGCCGACAGACATGATATCACGCGTTCAAAAACTCCCACGTTTGGAGTTGGCTTTGGTTCGATAAGCGTACGTCGGTGCTGCAGTCGCTTACTTTATTTGACGTTTAATATAAGTAAAGACATACCGAGTGATCTTTTAAATGTTTTATCAACTGTTATCAACTGTTTTATCAATGCACTCCCTGATGCCGTTTTACAGCGAAGCTAAGACATGCCGTCCAGATTCCATGGCAAGAGTTGATAAAAAAAATTAAAAAATCGCCCGGTACCATGTTTCTTGATATTTCAAGTCATGGCCAACTCCGAACGTGGGAGTTTTCGAACGCGTGTTGTTATCTATTCCACGGACGAATTTTTAAACGATATTTAGACTAAGCGGTACGTCATCTTTTTATTATATGCCGATCGATCGATTGATATACGTAATAATTTTAGCAACTTTTATCTAGCTATCTCCTTTTAGCTTTCGTGTAACAGCTCTGCCTCTCGCAGTCGGGGGTCACGTGTCTCCATCTAAGTTCCACATTCGATCTTTTGGAAGCTCCGCAAATTGCCTTCAGGAGCGCTGATTCCAATTTAAAAATCAGCTTCTTAAAAAAAATTCGGTACGAAAAATTAATTTTTAATTTTGTGCCGAAAAAGGTTCGACAAAATGTACATAGATGGCGCTGGCGAAGTTTTTAATAATTAAAATTGTATGAAATTCTTGAGAAACGAATTTTTCTGTGTTAATAATAGAATGAAAGAAAAGAAAACAGTTTAATGATACCAAAAAAAAAAAGGAAATGAAATAAATAGGTGCGAAAAATTAATATCAAATTTTGTGCATTTGTGCAGAAAAAGGTTCGACAAATTGTACGTAGATGGCGCTGGCAAAGTCTTTAACGATCAAAATTGCATAAAATTCTTAAGAAACATAATTTTCTTGTTAATAACAGAAACAACAGAATGAACGAAAAGAAAATGGGTTAATAACACGAAAAAGAAAACAAATGAAAGAATGCAGGTTCGTCAAAATGTGCACAGATGGTGCTGGCGAAGTATTTAATAATTAAAACTATATAAAGTTCTTTTGGTTAATAACAGAAAGAAGGAAAAGATAATACCACGAAAAAAAAAGCAAATGAAAGAAATGGCTACGAAAAATCAATCTCAAATTTTGTGCAGAAAAACGTTCAACAAATTGTACATAGATGGCGCTGGCGAAGTCTTTAACGATCAAAACTGTATAAAATTCTTAAGAAGCATATTTTTTTTGTTAATAACAGAAACAACAGATTGAACGAAAAGACAATGGGTTAATAACATGGAAAAAAAAACAAATGCAGAGAAAGGTTCGTAAAAATGTACACAGATGGTGCTGGCGAAGTATTTAATAATTAAAACTATATAAAGTTCTTTTGGTTATTAACAGAAAGAAGGAAAAGACAATAACACGAAAAAAAAACAAATGAAAGAAATAGGTACGCAAAATCAATCTCAAATTTTGTGCAGAAAAACGTTCGACACATGGCACATAGATGGCGCTGCCGAAAGTTTTTAATAATTAAAATTCTTAAGAAACATACATAATTTTTTTTTCTTAATGTAAAGGTGGCATCTAAATTTATTTTCACTGTTTAATAACCTCGATCATTAATAGGTTTTCAAATTTCGCGGCCAAATACACAGTCTGTTTTTCGTGTTCGTTTTATTTTTTGCGGTAACAGAAAGACGATTGATGATTCTGATCATAAATACAAAAAATTCATTTCGAATTTAGCGCCGAGAAAGGTCCGACGAAATATACACAGATGGCGTTGGCGCAATTTTCGATAATTAAAATCGTATGAAAACTTTTCTTTTTATAAGAGAATCTGAAGCTCATATCTAAAGTTAATCCAAGGCCTTAAGAAGAAAAATAATAATAAGAAGAAGAGGAGTGTCATCCGTGATCTTTTGGATAACTCCTGTAGATGCGGCGGCGTTGCCAAATTGAAGCGAATTTCCCAGAATTCGAGGGTTTTCTCAAGCGATCTTAGAAATGTCGAAACAAACAAGGAAAAAACAACGAAAAGGCAGCCAAGCAGACTTGAGAGCAATGAAATGGGGAAAATTGAAGGAAAAACTAAAGGAGAGAATGGCTAAAAAAACATACCAATCGAAAGAACTGTACAATAGGATCGACTACGGTCAGTTTGCACACGTGACTAGGATGAAAGCAAAAAGAGTCTTTGGGGCGAAAGAAGATAAGAGAAAGACCTAGGACCTAGAACAAGAAGTTATTGAGGCGAAAGAAGATAGGAAAAACGACGTGAGACAAGAAGTTAGTATAAGAGGAGTGAGGTGGCAAGGTGGTACATAAAAAAAACGGTGGAAGAAACCCAGCTCTTCAATAACCTTACACCGAAAGGTAGAAAGGTTTAGGATTAAGTAAGTAAATAAATAAGATTTTTGATAACAAATCACCAAATCGAAGTTGATAAGAAGCAAGATAAACGCCGATAAGATAGGAGACAGATTTAATTGATTTGGTGTTCGTGTTAGTAATTAACTTATTCTATGTACCACAAATGAAATCGTTAATGGCGAATTGACTGGAAGCACTAACACCATGGTGATCATCGGAATAGATTTAGGCACCACCAATTCTGCAGTGGCCGTTTTTGAGGACGGCTTCGCGGAAGTGATTCAGGACGAGACCGGCAAGAGACTCATACCGTCCATGGTGACTTTCACCGAGGAGAAGATACTAGTCGGGGCGGGGGCAAAAAGAGTGGCTCACAGTTACCCCGAAGATACGATATATGGTAAGCCTTGCTTTATAAATAATTAGGGCCAATTGCACAAACCTTGGTTCTATCACTATGGCGAGGTTTGTGTAACTGGCCCTTAAAGCCAGACCTAGAGTATTAAAAAAAAATGTATTCCAGAGGCTAAACGATTCATCGGACAGAAATTCCACGATGGGAAAGTCCAAGCTGACGTGGTCAATAGTTTATACAAAGTCGTCGACAAGGAAGGTCGCCCATACGTGAAAGTAACTCATAAAAACGAAGAGCTGGTTATTTCGATTGAAGAGGTAAATGGGCACTTGCTCAGACACATCAAAAGCGTGGCGGAAAATCGCTTAAGCCTTCCGGTGAGTGGGGCGGTGATAGCAGTGCCCGCCCATTTTGATGACACGCGAAGGAACGCGACCAAAAAGGCGGCCGAAATCGCCGGCTTCAAGATGGTTCGCCTCATCAACGAACCAACGGCTGCGGCCATCGCCTCCAACTACAAAGGCGGCAAAAAATTACAATCGAGAAAGGTGCTGGTTTATGATTTTGGGGGCGGAACTTTCGACGTGTCCATCGTTTCTGTTCAGGGGAATAACATCAAAGTGATTACCACAGATGGCGATTGTTATTTGGGTGGAAAGGACATCAATGACAACCTGACGAAATACATCCAGGACATCCACGATTTGGATGTAACGACTAGCAGAGAGTTACGCCGTTTTAGGAACGTTTGCGCAGTCGCAAAAGAGAGCTTATCTTTTTCAGAAGAATACTTCATAGACATAGAAAATCTTACGACCAACGACATCTTGATTACCCGAGAAGAATTCGAGGCAATCAACGAAGACCTATTTCAAAAAACCATTGCACTCATCGATAGGTCCTTGAGCACAGCTAAATTAGGGGTCGACGACATAAACGAGGTAGTCCTGGTTGGAGGTTCATCGCGTATTCCTAGAGTGCGACAGCTCATCCAAACCAAGTTCCCGAAATCTGCGATTAATACGTCGTTAAATCCGGACGAGGCGATTGCTTTGGGGGCAGCCATTTACGGGGGGCAAATCAACGGCGACAAAGTACCCCTGCAAATCCAAGATGTCCTAACATGCTCCCTGGGCGTTGAATATCTGGGAGACATGATGGGATTCGTAATCAAACAGAACACGAAACTGCCATGCTCGGAGCAAATCTCCTTCAAAACCAGCGAGAACTTTCAAACGGCGATGAGGCTCACGATTTACCAAGGCGAAAGCTTAATTGCCAGCAGGAATAACCTCGTGGGTCAATTCACCATCAGCGACATACGAAAAGAACGCAGGGGTGGCGTCGAAATTCTAACGACGATGAGCGTTGACGAAGAGGGCATTTTGAAAGTGACGGCCAGGGAAACAGGAACTGATAATTCGGAGGAACTAACCATTTCGTTTATCGACGGGATCGGTTTGGTTCCGCAAACGCAGGAGGTCGACTCGAAGACTCGCGAAGAAGAACTGAATTATGTTGGGTTCAACCAGAGGAGGTACGTGTTTCTGGCGTACTGCGAAGATTTGAAATTTGATTATCGAGACCAATTGGACGTTTTAAAGAAAATCGAACAAATTATTAAAATAGGCAAGTCACTGAAGCAAGAGGCGGAGCCGATCCTTGAAGAGTTGGCACAGGAAATTGTGAAATTGGTGAAAGAACGTTTAAAAACTAAACAGACATAAATTGTACTTGATTTCAGAACTTTCTTTTTTTTAATAAGAAATTGATGTGACTCAAAAATTAAAACAATCTCACGAAAAAACCAGCTTTTGAATAATAATTTTTAAATTTGAAGATATGTCCTAGATGTGGCAATAAAATCATAAAAAATCTATTACCAGCTCAAGTTCTTCTTCTTCATCCATTGCATCCAGCGTATGATGAGCTGTCACCCACGGTTCATACCGAATGGGTTTTCTAACTAAGCGTTGGATTACGCACATTTAATTTTACTCACTAGAATGGGGTTAAAACTCCAAAGTGAGTGCAGAGGCTGATTCGAGAGAGGGAAGCATAAAAGGGATGCAAAATTTTATAAACTTTAACGAGACACTGTACTTTTATAATTTTGTCAGAGATATACAGGAGCAGCACATACAGAGAATCTGGTCAAAACATGTGGACAAATGGAAGTCAAAAAGAAAAAAATATAGCAACAATAAATACGAAATAGGAAAAAAATGCAAAATAAATTTTAGGACCATTTTGAGGAAAAAGATCAGTTCTGTTAGAAGGTGAAGAAAACGAGAAGAGTCCATTAAAAACCTATAAATTATATCACTGACTGCTGATGGCTAATGTAGATGACAATAACTAATTTTGGCAAGGTTAGAAAATAAAATATTTAAGAACCATTCGAAGACGATTGTGATAAGGTGGTCGAGGAGAGGTTTATCCGATAAACCATTAGAACGGACAAAGAGAAGAAGTGAAAAAAATAGGAAAAGTGTATTGCAAAACCCAAGGAAGATCTCAAAGACGAGCACATGTGAAGGGTACTTCAAAAAACAAAAGAGCAAGATGTATAATCCAGTAAAAAATTTTGTTCTTAACAGACAATCGATCTGTTCTAAGAAAACTTCATCGGAGCAATTCTATGGAAAAAAACTCAAGTGCAACAATCAAAGTACAAAGAAAGAACAAAACATAGATTTCAAAAAAAGTATTATTAAATTATTTCGCCAACTGTAGATAAGATATTTCTACATCCTTAAAAGTTAATTTTAAGACGATAAGACTTGAAAATAATAGAAAATAAAGAACGCTGTGATAAGTATAACCAAGCACTTGGAGAGACAATAATTAGATTATCGGACCAAAATCGATTGCTTTCTAGAACTTTGTCACTTATTATCAGTATTTTTACTGATCGTGAGCGAATTAAAAGCGAACTGGGTTAACAACGAATCGTCCAGGTTCAACACAATGGTGGTCATCGGGATAGATTTGGGCACTACGAATTCTGCCGTGGCCGTTTTTGATGAAGATCTCGCGCAAGTGATTCAAGATGAGACAGGCAGTAGGATAATACCATCGCTGGTGACTTTCACTGAACGGGAAGTTTTAGTTGGGGCCAATGCAAAGAGAGTGGCCCACTCTTACCCTGAAGATACGATTTATGGTAAACTCTTTTTTACTTTATAAGTAACGTTTCCAAATAAACTAACAAATCAGATTTAAAATATGAAACTTTTGCATTTCAGATGCTAAACGGTTCATCGGACAGAAATTTCACGATAAGAATGTCCAAACTGACGTGGTCAATAGTTTATACAAAGTTGTCGAGAAGGAAGGTCGCCCATACGTGAAAGTAACTCATAAAAATGAAGATTTAATTATTTCGATTGAAGAAGTAACAGCGCACTTGCTCAGGCACATCAAAAAAGTGGCAGAAAATCACTTGAACCAACCAGTGAGTCGGGCAGTGATAGCCGTACCCGCTCACTATGATGATGCAAGAAGGAGCGCGACTAAAAGGGCAGCTAAAATGGCAGATTTCAAGATGGTTCGCATCATCAACGAACCAACAGCTGCAGCCATCGCTTCTCAGTACACAAACAAGAACTTACAGCCGAAGAATGTGCTCGTTTATGATTTTGGAGGTGGGACTTTTGACGTGTCCATCGTTTCTGGTAACAAGTATAATTTCAAAGTGATTACCTCAGACGGCGATTGCTACTTAGGTGGAAAAGATATCGATGCCAACCTAACTGAGTATATCCTAAAAATTCATGATTTGGACTTAAAGAATAGCAGAAAGTTGCGCCGTTTTAAAAACATTTGCGAAGATACGAAAAAGGCTTTATCTTTTTCCGAAGACCACTTGATAGATATCTCAGTTATCGCCGATATTAATGATTACCGTTTCACTAGGCAGCAATTTGAGGTCATTAACGAACGATTATTCCAAAAAACTATTGAACTCATCGACAGTTCATTGAGTACTGCCAAATTAACAGTTAACGACTTAGACGAGATTGTTTTGGTGGGGGGTTCATCTCGTATTCCCAGGGTACGACAAGTCATCAAAACCAAATTTCCAAAGTCTACAATTAACACGTCGATAAATCCGGACGAGGCAATTGCTTTGGGAGCCGCTATTTATGGAGGACAGATCAACGGAGACAAAGTACCATTGAAAATTCAAGATATTCTAACATGTTCTCTAAGCATTTTAACTTGGGGAGGCGTGACAGAACCAGAAATTAGACGAAATACGAAATTACCATGTTTCAAACAAATCTCTCGTAAAACGGTTCGTAACTTTCAAACGTCAGTAGCATTCGAAGTTTACCAAGGTGAGAGTTTAATTGCCAGCAAGAATAATTTACTGGGCGAATTTACCGTCACCAACATACGAAAAGCACGCAGGGGTGAAGTGAAAATTTTGACGACGATGAGCATCAACGAGGAAGGCATTTTAAAAGTGACAGCAACGGAAGCAGGAACTGATAACTCTAAGGAATTGACCATATCGTTTACCGAAGGGATCAATTCAACTCCACAACCGCACGAAATTGATTACAAAACACACGAGGAAGAATTACTATTTGTCAAATTCATAAAGAAAAGGAATTTATTTTTAAGATATTGCGAAGACTTGAAGTTTGACTATCAAGACAAACTCGAACATAAACCGGACGTTCTAAACAAAATTGAAGAAAAAATGGTTAAAGGCGAATCGCTGAGGCAAGACGAGGAGTCAGTCATCGAAAATTTGAAGCGTGAAGTTGAAGTACTGGTGAAGGACCACTTAAAAAATTAAATATGTTTTAAATAAATCAGTAAAATAAGTCACTGCTGCATTTACTTCAATTTTTCCTCTCTTAAGCTTCTTTTAAGTGGTCCAGCTCATTTGTTGAGCAGCATATTAGAGACGCGTAGTTCGTGAACGAACCAGTTTATCGAACCTATTCCCTGCGATGAGCTGAATTTTTACTCAGCTCGCGAGTATTTTAGTTCGTTCACTCGCGAACTAACTTCCTTTCATACCCGACTTGCGAACACACGGCTAGTCGGGTATGGAAAGAAATTAGTTCACCAACGTGCGAACCCTCGCACTCTGCTTGAGACTTAAGTCGTCGAACTACTAAGAGCTTCGGCTTCGAGGGTGGACGGTTGTAAAAGCTGCCAAGGTCGTTAAGTACTAACACTCTATGAGCTAACATTAATTCGAAGCAATGGCGCCTATGCGGAAATGGAGTTGAATCACTGGTGAAGAAACACTTAAAAAAATAAATATGTTTTAAATAAATCAATAAAATATAATGCTCAACAATTAATTATTGTAGTGGTCGCTGAAACATTTCGATTGCGGCAGATATTTCAATTTTTTTCTCTTTTAATCTTACCGTAGTTTAATATAAGTTTTTTTTGTAAGTGTGTCAGCTCATTTGTTGAGCAGTATACCAGGCGTTCCAAATTTAGTGTTGCAGCCAATATCTTCCTTAAACGGCAAGATAAAAAAAATTATTCAGGTTTTGTTGAAAGTGGCTTGCAATGCTCTACAAGATACAGTACTTAAAAGTAACCTCTAAACAGAAACTACCCCTAACCTCATTTTTTCAATTTTTCTTTGTTCTTACAATACCACAGTATAAGAAATAGTAATTTTCTATTAAATTTTAACTGGAAAACCTCAAATTTTTGCCCCCCCCCCCTGCGCAAATTACTAGGACCCCTACCACGCGACGTTGAAACGATACGATACTGCTCTTTACTCTTTTCATGGTGCATTAAACGTTTGTTGATAATTTTAAAAATGTGTAAAGAAAATACAGACACGAGGATTTTGGGCCCCCTATAACTCTGGACCCCCCCACGTTGCTGGGTCCGGCGTATTGTAGTTCCCTCGTAATTCAGTTACGAAACTTAATTAAGTTCTTCTAAGAACGCGAAGGAATTAACTTTTGAAGACTTACTTAAAAGTTTGAAGGTAACGCCTGAACGGTCCAGTGGTAAAAGGACCGGCCTTTCAATCGTGTGGTCGTCGGTTCGAACCGCACTCGGGATTTTTCTCGGGGGTGGTCGGTATCGACTTCAGGTATCCTTTAGTGTTGGGGATAAAATTCGCAACTGCTTCCCCTTAAACGGCGAGAAGGTTGGAAGTAACAAAGCCATGGAACACTTTACACACACTCAAATACACTCCCGCTCCTGAGGTCCTGACAAGTCTTTGACTTAGGACCCCGTTGGGCAATCACCACAGATAAAAAAAAATATAAATTAAAGAGTAGTAATAAAATCGCAAAAAAATCAGGAGAAAAAATTTTAAAAACTAAATCCACTTATTGAGTGAGTTATTATTAAATTTGATTAATTTTTGAGTGAGGTTGCATAGCCAAGTTCAGCTTAAAGGGGTTGAAACGGGTTCGATTCCTTCCCGATGCATGAATGCGTGATTTTTTCATCGAGGATTTTCTCGAACGATCTTAAAAACGTCGAAATAAACAAAGAAAAGGCAACGAAAAGGCAGCCAAGTAGATTTGATGGCAAAAAAACGGGGGGAAAAGAAAGATAAAACTAAAGGAGAGAATAGCTAAAAATGTACCAATCGAAAGAACTATACAATAGGATCGACTACGGTTAGTTTGAACACGTAACTACGATAAAAACGAAAAGAGTCTTTGAGAGAAATAAGATAAGAAGGAGACCTAGGAAAAAGGACAGTGAGATGGCAAGGCCGTAAATAGAAAACGGCGAAAGAAACTCAACTCTTCAATAACCTTCCACCGAAAGGTAGAAAGGTTCAGGATTAAGTAAATAAATAGAGAATTTTGATAACAAATCACCAAGTCGAAGATGATAAGACGCGAGATAAACCCCGATAAGATAGGAGATAGAATTAATTGATTTGGTGTTGGTTCTCAGTAATTAACTTATTCTACGTACCACAAATGAAATCGTTAACGGCGAACTGAATGGAAGCACTAACACCATGGTGATCATCGGAATAGATTTAGGCACCACCAATTCTGCAGTGGCCGTTTTTGAGGACGGCTTCGCGGAAGTGATTCAGGACGAGACCGGCAAGAGACTCATACCGTCCTTGGTGACTTTCACCGAGGAGAAGATACTGGTCGGGGCGGGGGCAAAAAGAGTGGCTCACAGTTACCCCGAAGATACGATATATGGTAAGCCTTGCTTTATAAATAATTAGGGCCAAATGCACAAACCTTGGTTCTATCACAATGGCGAGGTTTGTGCAACTGGCCCTTAAAGTCAGACCTAGAGTATCAAAGAAAATGTATTCCAGAGGCTAAACGATTCATCGGACAGAAATTCCACGATGGGAAAGTCCAAGTTGACGTGGCCAATAGTTTATACAAAGTCGTCGACAAGGAAGGTCGCCCATACGTGAAAGTAACTCATAAAAATGAAGATCTAGTTATTTCGATTGAAGAGGTAACTGGGCACTTGCTCAGACACATCAAAAGCGTGGCGGAAAATCGCTTAAGCCTTCCGGTGAGTGGGGCGGTGATAGCTGTGCCCGCCCATTTTGATGACACGCGAAGGAACGCGACCAAAAAGGCGGCCGAAATCGCCGGCTTCAAGATGGTTCGCCTCATCAACGAACCAACGGCTGCGGCCATCGCCTCCAACTACAAAGGCGGCAAAAAATTACAATCGAGAAAGGTGCTGGTTTATGATTTTGGGGGAGGAACATTCGACGTGTCCGTCGTTTCTGTCGAGGGGAGTAACATCGAAGTGATTACCACAGATGGCGATTGTTATTTGGGCGGAAAAGACATCGATGACAACCTGACGAAATACATCCAGGACATCCACGATTTGGATGTAACGACTAGCAGAGAGTTACGCCGTTTTAGGAACGTTTGCGAAGTCGCAAAAGAGAGCTTGTCTTTTTCTGAAGAATACGTCATAGACATAGAAAATCTTACGACCAACGACATCTTGATTACCCGAGAAGAATTCGAGGCAATCAACGAAGACCTATTTCAAAAAACCATTGCACTCATCGATAGGTCCTTGAGCACAGCTAAATTAGGGGTCGACGACATAAACGAGGTGGTCCTGGTTGGAGGTTCATCGCGTATTCCTAGGGTGCGACAGCTCATCCAAACCAAATTCCCGAAATCTGCGATTAATACGTCGTTAAATCCGGACGAGGCGATTGCTTTGGGGGCAGCCATTTACGGGGGGCAAATCAACGGCGACAAAGCACCCCTGCAAATCCAAGATGTCCTAACATGCTCCCTCGGCGTTGAATATCTGGGAGACATGATGGGATTCGTAATCAAACAAAACACGAAACTGCCATGCTCGGAGCGAATCTCCCTCAGAACCAGCGAGAACTTCCAAACGGCGATGAGGCTCACGATTTACCAAGGCGAAAGCTTAATTGCCAGCAGGAATAACCTCGTGGGTCAATTCACCATCGGCGACATACGAAAAGAGCGCAGGGGTGGCGTCGAAATTCTAACGACGATGAGCGTCGACGAGGAGGGCATTTTGAAAGTGACGGCCAGGGAAACGGGAACCGATAATTCGACGGAGCTGACCATTTCGTTTACCGACGGGATCGGTTTGGCTCCGCAAACGCAGGAGGTCGACTTGAAGACTCGCGAGGAAGAATTGGAGTACGTCGGATTCAACAAGAGGAGGTACGTGTTCGTGGCGTACTGCGAAGATTTGAAGTTTGACCATCGAGACCAACTGCGAACCCAATTGGACGTTTTAAAGAAAATCGAAGAAATTATTGAAACGGGCAAATCGCTGAAGCAAGAGGAGGAGATGGTCATTGAAGAGTTGATGCGGGAAATTGAATTATTGGTGGAAGAACGTTTAGAAACTAAACAGGAATAAACTCTAGTTGATTTCAGAACTCCAGAAGAAACTAGCTTTTGAATAATTACTTTTAACTTTGAAGATAAGTACACTTAGCAATAAAATCGTGAAACGTTTCGCTAAATTTGTTTTCAAAACAAATTCGATGGTTGCGTGTTCTATTTCAAATAACAAACCCATGTCCGTATTCTTGGTATTTTTTTTTTTCAAGCGATAAGCCAGCAATGCTGGGCGACGCGACGCGACGTGCAGTCCCTTTCGGGTAACGATGGACCACACAGAGAGCCATAAATCTGCCAATGTGAAGTAACATTATCTTTGTATTTCGAATTTCTGTACAAAAGTTTGTCGCGCTAAAATCACGGGCACATGTACATTAGCGGAAAAGGCATATCGAATTACGCTCAAGTTGAAGTGTTTCTTTTCCGAGTCTAGCGTCATAATTCGGTGTCAACTCAAGGGGCTTTTGAAATGTAGTTAGAGAAAACAAATCGCAGACATCGTGAGACAGACGCATTCCTCATGACAGTTTAGAGCGCATAATTTATAGTTGTTTGTGAGAAAATGCAGTCAAGGGCGTGGGCTACAATTCAAATCATTGGGCTTTTAAAAATCTATCTGACAAGTCCGAGGGGGTGTTGTTAATTTTTACTTGCGGGATAGGAACGCGGAAAGGAAGCAGATAACATTGGCGCTTTAAAGAGAACGGTCGAGTTCAATTCTAATTTAGCTTAGTTGTGTTTTCCCTTAGGCGCTTGTAGTCTCGTTAAATCATTGTTTCGGTACGGTTAAAATACAGTGTGTTAAGAGAGGCAATTAAACTAAACACGCGCACGCCTCGCCGCGAGTGATTAAATAAAAGGTGGTAGTGCGTGGAAGTGGACACGGATTATACGGCTTAGGTAATTGACATTTATTTGTATTCCTTCAGCGCATCCTTGGTGGTAACAATTGCGTAAGGATAATTCGATTTGCATTAATTACTGACTAAAGAGTCAGCCAAGTTCTTATTGACATTGCATTTAAATAACTTTGATCAAATTATTTTTTCTTACATTTCAGCGAGTATTAAAACTCACTAGTGACCTTCATCTTAGAAAAACTAATTTGTAAGTGTTTCTTTAATTAGTAGACAAATTCTGTAATTTAATCAACCACATCACATCTACCTGGGCTTTCAATACAGTGTACTTTTAGAAATCATTCTATCCTTGGAGATTTTCTCCGGCAAATTGTGAATCAAACAATTTGAACTACATTCCTAGCCACTTTCTTAACAAAGCTTCTTTCACACCCTGTATACGTGTGAGGGGTGAGGGGCTGAACTGTGGTCTTTGCCGAGAGATTTGTCGGTTAATTAGAAGCGACTGCCTAGAGACTGCAATGCCGAAACCACCCATAGTGGAGTGCAAATAAAGCAGTCGAAAGCGAATTTCTTGCGCTATAAATTAATTAGCTAGGTTAGACGGCGAAAGAGCGACATACAGAGGGTCCTGAAAAAACAGACAAGTGGGTAGAGCAATTAATTAACGCTCTGGTGACGTAGTAGAAGAAGTTCGGCTCACTACACGCACCATATTAATCAGGTAAGCTAGAGATAGGGTTAAACCACCACCTCCCACGGGAGCCCCTGAAAAGCAGGTGATTGCTACCGACTTACTTGTAAATTGATCATTGAAGGCGACATTTGTATCACATACTTCTCTAAACCATCTGATTAATTTATTAATTAACTCCATTAATTAAGTATACTGTGGTCCCACTGAGACACTTTGTGCGTTGGTTTATTAAACAGAACAAGTCTTTGAGTACGATCAGAAGTGACGAACACTGTACCAAGACTCGAGCTCAATTGAAACTCAATTAATTATTAATCTAAGTGAGGAGCAGAGCTCTCCCACAAAGATCTGTAGACAGTAGACATTAAACCACCAACGGTGTGAATCGAAAGAAAGTAGGTCGCGCCGATATTCGAAAGTGAAATCTGTCAAACGAGTTATACTGTACTTTCTGGAAATCGTAATTTGTGTTTATTTGTATTGATTTCAAACGCAAGGGTTTTTCGCTCACGATCTCCGATCCCACAGAGGCGGATATCAGGAGTTTTTCC
The DNA here is from genome assembly GCA_033060865.1 of Dorcus hopei. Taxonomy (NCBI): domain Eukaryota; kingdom Metazoa; phylum Arthropoda; class Insecta; order Coleoptera; family Lucanidae; genus Dorcus; species Dorcus hopei. The sequence goes on from CM065426.1 coordinate 27,200,874, forward strand.
CATTTTTTTTCCCGATAAATAATTAATTAAATTTAATTGCTGTGTTTCATTTTTAAATTATCCGCTCCTTGTTCATTCAAGGGTTTTACTGCTCCACCAAAAGAATCAGGTCATCACGACGTAGTTTCCTATTAACAAAGATCACGTAAGCCCTAATTAAATTGTATTCACTGAAATGGAGTTAAAACTCCAAAGTGAGCGGAGACGATGATTCGAGAGAGGAACTATAAAAGGGATGGACAATTTTATAAATTTAGGCGAACCATTTCAATGGGACACTGGGCAGCATATACAAAGAATCTGGTTAAATAATGAAGCAATTCTCTGTCTGTTAAAACATGTAGACAAATGGAAGTCAAAAAGAAAACAATATAGCAACAATAAATATGAAACAGAAAAATATTGCTTTAGGACTACTTTGGGCAAAACCTAAGGTGAAGGTGAAAGAAATAGAAAAAGTCTAAGTGGCCGGGAAGCGGAGATATCCGCGATTGACGGTTCTGCTACTTCCGGGTGATGTAGGATCAATTGCAGCGGTAGAATTTGCGTGAATTTTTGCGTGGACGTGTAGAAACGTGTGAGGAGTCATATGTGATAGATTTTAGCTTGATCCGGTGACAGGAAGTGTTGGAATTCGTGAAAGAAATGCGTAAGCGGAAGGATCAACCTCCGGGTCGCGTAAAACAATTTCCAACGGTAGGATCCTCTTGAAATTCAGTACAGGTGTAGAGGAGCAAACGGAGAACGTAATTGTAAGCTTTGAAGTCAATGGCGTCACGGGGAAAAATGTTATAGATGAAAATAGAAACAAAGGAATCGGTGTTCGTGACGTCACAGGTGACGCGCCCAATTCCGGGAATCGGGGCGTGTAACAGCTACGGCGTTCTGACTTCAGTCCGTGCACCGCTTCTTATAACCTGTGCACGGACTGCAACTAGAACGGGAGACATGTTACGACGCCGTTCTTAATTTCGTTTATTATTAAATTTAAGTTAGTTTATTATTATATCGATAATTGTAGGTTAACTATTTCTCATGCGGAAACGACTAGGCACATAATCAATACCACTCTTTCAACTTTATCGCTCACAGAATCACGTTGCGATTTAATCATAGACAAAGGCTTTTCGAACGTTAGCCAATCACCGCCAGCGATTAATTAAGTTCAAATAACTTTTGTTTGTACCGTCCGATCAACTTGTAACTCTGTAAAAATATCCAACGTAGTATTCCAGACAACCCTACCACATTTCATACCGATCGTACCGCTAAGAAAATAGTTACGCAACCGGAAGTACTCCCGCGCTCCCGTCGCAATTTCAGGCGTTTCCGCCGTCGGATTTCGCAGGACGCGACGTCAAATTAAAGACCGCAAAGAGCGCTATCCGATGACATAAAGAAAACCCTAGCTCGGCGGGGAAATAAAAAAGTTTTGTTTGTCTAAAAATGATGTAAGTATCGACACGAGCTTTGGCGATAACGTTTTCGATTAATCAAAACGAAAAACTCTTGCGATCAATGATAACAATCATATCGAGTGTTCAACGAAAAAGATACCTCGTGTCGGCCTTGGAAGCAAAAGTACGTACGATTGTAGACTGAACTGAGCATGTGCTGTAATTTTATCGCAAGAACTGACAAAAAGAAAATCCGTATTTTTAAAATTTAAAACGATAAGATTTCAAAAACAATAGAAGATAAAGAGCGTTGCGGTAAGTGGGGAGACGAGAAATGAAAATATCGAACCGAAATTGATTTCATTCTAGAACCCTGTCACTTACTATCAGTAGTTTCACTGATTTTCACGAAGTAAAAGCGAGCTCGGTTAACAACGAATCGCCCAGGTTCAACACAATGGTGGTCATCGGGATAGATTTGGGCACTACGAATTCTGCTGTGGCCGTTTTCGATCAAGGTTTCCCGCAAGTGATTCAAGATGAGACGGGCAGTAGGATAATACCATCACTGGTGACTTTCACTGAAGAGGAAATTTTAGTTGGGGCCGATGCAAAAAGAGAGGCCCACTGTTACCCTGAAGATACGATTTATGGTAGACTTTTTTTAATATTTATACCTAACAATAAGTAACGTGTCCAACTAAACTAGCAAACTGGACTTTTAAAATACGAAATGTTTGCCTTTCAGATGCTAAACGGTTCATCGGACAGAAATTTCACGATAAGAATGTCCAAACTGACGTGGTCAATAGTTTATACAAAGTTGTCGAGAAGGAAGGTCGCCCATACGTGAAAGTAACTCATAAAAATGAAGATCTAATTATTTCGATTGAAGAAGTAACAGCGCACTTGCTCAGGCACATCAAAAAAGTGGCAGAAAATCACTTGAACCAACCAGTGACTGAGGCAGTGATAGCCGTACCAGCTCATTTTGATGATGCACGAAGGAGCGCGACTAAAAAGGCAGCTGAAATGGCAGATTTCAAGATGGTTCGTATCATCAACGAACCAACAGCTGCAGCCATCGCTTCTCAGTACACAAAGCAGAACTTACACCCGAAGAATGTGCTCGTTTATGATTTTGGAGGTGGGACATTTGACGTGTCCATTGTTTCTGTTCACGAGCATGATTTCAAAGTGATCACCTCAGACGGCGATTGCTACTTAGGTGGAAAAGATATCGATGCCAACCTAACTGAGTATATCCCAAAAATTCATGATTTGGACCTAAAAGATAGCAGAAAGTTGAGCCGTTTTAAAAACATTTGCGAAGATACGAAAAAGGCTTTATCTTTTTCCGAAAAGCACTTGATAGATATCTCAGTTATCGCCGATATTAATGATTACCGTTTCACTAGGCAGCAATTTGAGGTCATTAACGAACGATTATTCCAAAAAACTATTGAACTCATCGACAGTTCATTGAGGACCGCCAATTTAAAAGTTAAGGACATAGATGAGATTGTTTTGGTAGGAGGGTCATCTCGTATTCCCAGGGTACGACATCTCATCGAAACCAAATTCCCAAAATCTACAATTAACACGTCGATAAATCCGGACGAGGCAATTGCTTTGGGAGCCGCTATTTATGGAGGACAGATCAACGGAGACAAAGTACTATTGAAAATTCAAGATATTCTAACCTGTTCTCTAAGCATTGAGTCGTGGGGAGGCGTGACAATACCAGAAATTAGACGAAATACGAAATTGCCATGTTTCAAACAAACCTCTAGGGTAACGGCTCATAACTTTCAAACGTCAGTACCATTCAAAGTTTACCAAGGTGAGAGCTTGATTGCCAGCAAGAATAATCTACTGGGCGAATTTACCATCACCAACATACGAAAAGCACGCAGGGGTGAAGTGAAAATTTTGACGACGATGAGCATGAACGAGGAAGGCATTTTAAAAGTGACAGCAACGGAAGCAGGAACTGATAACTCTAAGGAATTGACCATATCGTTTACCGAAGGGATCAATTCAACTCCACAACCGCACGAAATTGATTACAAAACTCACGAGGAAGAATTACAATATGTCGAATTCATAAAGAAAAGGAATTCATTTTTACTATACTGCGAAGACTTGAAGTATGATTATCAAGACAAACTCGAACATAAACCGGACGTTCTAAACAAAATTAAAGAAAAAATAGTTAAAGGCAAATCGCTGAGGCAAGACGAGGAGTCAGTCATCGAAGATTTGAAGCGTGAAGTTGAAGTACTGGTGAAGGACCACTTAAAAAATTAAATATGTTTTAAATAAATCAGTAAAATAAGTCACTGCTGCATTTACTTCAATTTTTCCTCTCTTAAGCTTTTCTTAAGTGGTCCAGCTCATTTGTTGAGCAGCATATTAGAGACGCGTAGTTCGTGAACGAACCAGTTTATCGAACCTATTCCCTGCGATGAGCTGAATTTTTATTCAGCTCGCGAGTATTTTAGTTCGTTCACTCGCGAACTAACTTCCTTTCGTACCAGACTTGCGAACACTCGGCTGGTCGGGTATGAAAAGAAATTAGTTCACCAACGTGCGAACCTTCGCACTCTGCTTGAGACTTAAGTCGTCGAACTAGAGGCGTAAATAAGCTATGATCTTGTGTTACTTGGAAAAGTGTATGTAGCAATATGTACTTTGAAAAAAAAATTAATAAAATAAAAAAAAATAACTTTTGAAGGCTTATTTATAAGATTGAAGATAAATATAAATTAAAGAGTAGTACGGCAACAAAATCGTAAAAAAATCAGAAGAAAAGCTTTAAAAATTAAATTCACTTACTGAGTGAGTTATTAAATTTAATTGCCTCTTGTGTGAGGTTGCATAGCAAAGTTTAGCTTAAAGGGGTCGAACTGGGCTCGATGCATGGATGCGTGAGAGATGTGATCTTCTCATTTGAGATTGCAATCAGACTCGAACCAACTCGTTTCTTTTTTGGGTTTCCCCAGTTTATAAGGCGAGAGTTGAAGGAAAGAAAAACATCTGTAAGGCGATCGCAGCCGTCGTGAACAGTACATAGATCGCTAGCGACATGTCTGCCTGACAAGCTTAGAAAACTTGGGGAAGTACAGATGTAAAAAGGCAACAACCCAAACGTTGCGGATGAAAAAACAAAAAACACAATCATCTTAAACATCCAACATCAAACCGAAATCGTTTGTTTTATTAGAGTTTTATTTCCAAGTTTGTCGTTGAGAGTTTCAATGTGAAAACAAAATTCTTGATTCTTCTTGTGAATTGCATGCTAATATCGTGCGTTCACAAACACCCCCACGTTTGGCGTTGGTTCGATAAACGTATGTCGGTGCTGTGATCATAACTAGCTGAGCTCATTTACTTTACTCGATGTTTTCATATACAGGCTGTTCCAAAACAAGGTTTACGTGTTTACGTCGGTCGAAAACAAGTTAATCTCTTAATGTCTTAAAATTTCGCACGATTCTGATACTATACTACCTTGTTCTTAAACCAAACAATCTGTAAACCAAATGACTTTTGGTTAAATATCTTCGTTTTCAAAACTAATTTATTTTAAAACAAAACACGAAATTGTTAATAAACTAATTTATTTAAAAGCAAACTATTTATTTACAAGCTTATACCTAATTTATTTTAACAGCCGAGCGAAAGTCTAACGCGAACTTTAATGCCGAACTGTCCAACGCCGAATTCCCTTTCCCGGTCGGCTTGCTTCCTTATAAACCGGACTCTTTCTTCGGGAATGGCCTGGAACGCTACGGAGAGTCTCGGATTGATTCCACCGCTGACGTGATCTCGGGGCGCCTGAAGTTTCTCGTCTAAGATGCGTCGGCGGTGACGCATGAGACGGGCTGGCACCGGAATCGTCACAATAGATTCATTTAGGCCAGGAACGCACCATCATCAGTTCAGCGTACACACATTCGCACTTACCTCCGAGCCTCAAAACGTTCAGTTAGGCGCGAAGGCATACTTGACCGTGTTTATGCCCATTTAGAAAGCAATCAAATGGAAAAAAAAACATATGTATTTGAAAAAACACTGCACGATGAATCCGGTCCTGATCGTTTTAATTATATATTTTTTTTTTGTTAGTGGCACAAAGAGATGCGCTTTGTTCGTACGATTATTGTTAAAGATTTGAGTTTTATGATTTAAAAACAATTCAAGTTGAGTCCGGTCCTGACCCCACTATTTTTTTTTTATGGCACGATAAGATAACGTTCATTATCTTTTTGTGTGCAGTGGTTACGTACGTCTAGGGATTTATAACGCTATCAAAATAAACAAATAAATAATGCTTCGCTTTCATGTTTGTCACTACAATTTTTTATTTAAATTTACAATTTTCTTTGCGACGTCTTAAAACAACCGCTAGCAGCAAAACAACTTTTTAAATTAATAAAGCTGCCTTGTTTTCCTGTTTAAGAATTTTAATTTTACGATTTTAAAATAACTCGAGTCCGGTCCTCCTATTTTTTCTTTTTTGTTAACGGCACGATAAGATAACGTTTTTTGATCCGTATGTGCAGTAGATATGTTACTAAAAATAAACAAATGTGGAACAAAACAATCGCTATCTAAGAGATTGGAAAATGATAAAACAAGAAAAAAAAACAAGCTATGTAGTCTTAAACAATTCATAATAAAGTTGCTTTGTTATACGTAAGTACATATTTGAATTCCACGATTTCAAGAGAATTCATATTGAGTCCGGTCCTGATCGATCCATTTTTTATGGATTAGATGCCGGCCGGCTCTTTTCATGTATACTAACTAAATTTTGTTTACCATTAAGAATTTAAACTGAGTCCGGTCCTGAGTGACTTATCATCTTTTGTCAAACACGCACGTAATTAAATTTTTGTGTTTGTGGTTAAGAGTTTTAGTTTCAAACTAATTCGACTTGAGTCCGGTCCTGTCCGATGATGTTATTAAAAGAAATACATTTGAAACGTAAATGATAAAATAAACAAACAAAAAACAAAATACGTTCTTGTTAAACATTAATTGTTGTTGGGAGTTGTTATTACCTGACTCCGGTCCTGACCGATGTTGTTATTAAAAGAAGCAAATTTGAAGTGTAACAATCACCTCAGAGATTGAAAAATGAGAAAATAAACAGGAACAAAGCAACGTTCGAACGATAAAATAAGCAAAAGTAAAACACGTTCGTCTTAAACAGTCGTTGGGAGTTGTTGTTAAAAGAGTTTCAATTTAAAAATTAACAAGCATTCAAGTCGAGTCCTGTCCTGACCGATAACACTAAAAGAGACAAATTTGAAACGTAACAACAATCACCTCAGAGATTAAGAAAACGATGAAATAAACAAAAACAAAACATGCTCGTCTCAAACAGTTGAAATTGGGAGTTGTTAGGAGTTTTAATTTATAAAATTAAAAAGAATTCGGGTTGAGTCCGGTCCTGACCGACGATGTTAACAAATGAAACAAATCTGAGACGTAACAATCATCTCAGAGATTAAAAATCAGTAAAGTAAACAAAACACGTTCGTCTTAATAAACAGTCGGGAGTTGTTTTCAGAAGTTTTAATTTAAAGATTTAAAAAGAATTCAAGTTGAGTCCGATTCTCACTTGCGACGTCATCAAAAGAAACAAATTTGAAACGTAACAATCAACTGAAAGCGATAAAATAAATAAGAACAAAACACGTTCGACTTAAACAGTTGAAGTTGGGAGATATCACGAGTTTTAATTTAAAAAAATTTAAAGAGAATTTAAGTCGAGTCCGGTCCTGACCGACGATGTCATCAAAAGAAACAAATTTGAAACGTAGCAATCACCTCAGATAATGAAACGCGATGAAATAAACAAAAACAAAACTCGTCGGTCTTAAACAGTTGAAGTCGGGAGTCTGTTAGGAGTTTTAATTTAAAAATTTAAAAAGAATTCAAGTCGAGTCCGGTCCTGACCGACGGCGTTTACAAATCTGAAACATAACAGTCACTTCAGATGTTGAAAGCGATAAAATAAACAAAAACAAAACACGTTCGTCTTGAACAGCTGAAGTTGGGAGATATCACGAGTTTTAATTAAAAAAAATTGAAGAGAATTCAAGTTGAGTCCGGTCCTGACCGACTATGTTTTGAAAACAAACAAATTTGAAACTCAACGATCGCTTGAGACATTTTAAGCAGGGTTGGAAAAAATGGGATTTTTATGATATATATCCGATATATGTATATCGTGGTAGATCAATTGATATACAGGGTGAGTCATTAGTGCGTATTCGGAAGATGGGGACTTTATTATCGCATATTCTTAGAATCCGTTTGCGCTGTGACTTAGATGAGATATAGTTGCATGATTTAAAATTAGTTACACAATGTTGGGAGTTGTTAGGAGTTTTAAATTAGAAAAGAATTCAAGTCGAGTCCGGTCCTGTCATCGATAGAAACAAATTTAACACGCAACAAACGGCGCTGCGCGAGCGATTGGGAGATGATTGGTTCTAACTAAAGGAGACGTTCTTAGTGATGACGATTCTTGATCTTTAGACAGCTTCAAGAAATGTATTCGACCTTCAATAATAAAAGCCAAGCTTATCCTGGACTGAAGCTTTTCAAAATTGCCCACAAGATCCAATTCTCCGACTAAAATCAAGATTCCTTGACTTGATGCAACTTGATCGACGATAGAATCAAATTAGTTTGAGGAAATCAGATCTAAAGCCTTAAACTGACGTAACTGAAGTTTTCTGCAAGTCAAGAGGCAAAGACATTATAAAAATCAAGATTCAAGTCATCAACACTTGATCTTAATCGACTTCAAGGTCAATTCCTTGATAAAACTCAAGATTCTTTGATTTGATGCAACTTGATCGACGATAGAATCAAATTAGTTTGAGGAAATCAGATCTAAAGCCTTAAGCTGACGCAACTGAAGTTTTCTGCAAGTCAAGAGGCAAAGACATTATAAAAATCAAGATTCAAGTCATCAACACTTGATCTTAATCGACTCCAAGGTCAATTCCTTGATAAAACTCAAGATTCTTTGATTTGATGCAACTTGATCGACACGATAGAATCTAGTTAGTTTGAGGAAATCAGATCTAAAGCCCTAAGCTGACGTAACTGAAGTTTTCTGTAAGTCAAGAGGCGAAGACATTATAAAAATCAAGATTCAAGTCATCAACACTTGACCTTAATCGACTTCAAGGTCAATTCCTTGATAAAAGTCAAGATTCTTTGATTTGATGCAACTTGATCGACGATAGAATCTAATTAGTTTGAGGAAATCAGATCTAAAGCCTTAAACTGACGTAACTGAAGTTTTCTGCAAGTCAAGAGGCAAAGACATTATAAAAATCAAGATTCAAGTCATCAACACTTGATCTTAATCGACTTCAAGGTCAATTCCTTGATAAAACTCAAGATTCTTTGATTTGATGCAACTTGATCGACCATAGAATCTAATTAGTTCGAGGAAATCAGATCTAAAGCCTTAAGCTGACGTAACTGAAGTTTTCTGCAAGGCAAGAGGCAAAGACATTATAAAAATCAAGATTCAAGTCATCAACACTTGACCTTAATCGACTTCAAGGTCAATTCCTTGATTAAAGACAAGATTCCTTGATTTGATGCAACTTGATCGACGATAGAATCTAATTAGTTTGAGGAAATCAGATCTAAAGCCTTAAGCTGACGTAACTGAAGTTTTCTGCAAGGCAAGAGGCAAAGATATCATAAAAATCAAGATTCACGTCATCAACACTTGACCTTAATCGATTTCAAGGTCAATTCCTTGATTAAAGTCAAAATTCTTTGATTTGATGCGACTTGATCGACGATAGAATCTAATTAGTTTGAGGAAATTAGATCTAAAGCCTTAAGCTGACGTAACTGAAGTTTTCTGCAAGGCAAGAGGCAAAGATATCATAAAAATCAAGATTCACGGCATCAACACTTGACCTTAATCGACTTCAAGGTCAATTCCTTGATTAAAGACAAGATTCTTTGATTGATGCAACTTTATCGACGATAGAATCAAATTAGTTTGAGGAAATCAGATCTAAAGCCTTAAGGTGACGTAACTGAAGTTTTCTGCAAGGCAAGAGGCAAAGATATCATAAAAATCGAGATTCACGTCATCAACACTTGACCTTAATCGATTTCAAGGTCAATTCCTTGATTAAAGTCAAAATTCTTTGATTTGATGCAACTTGATCGACGATAAGATCTAATTAGTTTGAGGAAATCAAGATGTAAAGCCTTAAGCTGACGTAAGTGAACTTTTCTGCAAATCAAGAGGTAAAAATTAAGATTCGAGTTATCAAGATTTGATCTTAATCGATTTCAAGGTCCAGTTCCTTGATTAAAGTCAAGACTATTTGATTTTATGCAACTTGATCGACGTTAAAATCAAGTTAGTTTGAGGAAGTCAGATCTAAAGCTTCAAGCTGACGTAATTGAACGTTTCTCCGAGCCAAGAGGCGAAGACAATTATTTCAAAAATCAAGATTCAAAGCAGTTCTCTTTGATTGAAGGCAAGATTCTTTGATTGATGGATCTTGATCGACGATGAAATCAAATTCGTCTGAACTTTTCTCCAAGTCAAGAGGTAAAGGCATTATAAAGATCGAGATTCAAGTCATCAATATTTGATCTTAATCGATTTCGAGGTCCAGTTTCTTGATTGAAGTCAAGATTTCTTGATTTGACGCAACTTGATCGACGATAAAATAAAGTTAGTTTGAGAAAATCAGATCTAAAGCTTCAAATCCAACAAAACTCGGTCTTCATCGACTTCGAGGTCCACTTCCTCGATTAAAGTCACGATTCTTTTATCTGATGGATCTTGATCGACGATTAAATCTAATTAGTTCGAGGATGTCAAGATCTAAGGGTTCAAGCCGATGTAGTTAATATCTCCGAACCAAGAGGTAAAGAAAATTGAAAACTTAAGATTCAAATCGAATAAAACTTGATATTGATCGAATTCAAGGTCCATGTTGATTGAAATTAGGACTTTTTGGTTCTCCCAGAACCTTTACGCTATTCTTGACGAACGTCGAAGTGCATCGAATAGAATAAATTTATGCTAGATAAAAAAATTGAAGATATTTGGGAGACATCACGAGTTTTAATTAAAAAATTTAAAGAGAATTCAAGTTGAGTCCGGTCCTGTCATCGATAGAAACAAATTTAAGACGCAACAATCACCACAGAGTTCGAAAAATTGAATTGCATTGAAAATTTAAAACGAATTCACGTCGAGTCCGGTCCTGACCGGTAATGTGATTTTAAATAAACGAACTCGAAACTTAACAATCACCTCAGACACTCAAAGCGATAAAATAACACACGTTCGTTTTAACAGGCAGTACGTAATCAATATTTTTGTGTTTGTTGCCGCGAGTTTTAATTCAAGTCCGATCCTGACCGTCTTAATTTCTTTTTCTCTTTCTACAGGATCTCTCAAATGGAGTGGCCTATTAAAAGTTTTCGGGGAAGGGAATATACAAACACTCTGAAAATTAGTACACTGCCCTAAGGGAAAGCGATCTTTCAGATTCACTTTTATATCACTTCCGGTTATACCGGAAGTCGCCGTTAACTTTCTTATTTGAAACGGAATGCTATACTTTTTATTGCAAATTCTGATTCTACCTTACATATTATTTTAAATAAAAATGTGAAGGCTTTCCTATACCTAAATGTAACCGATTTTGAGATATCTCTCAAGTGTTTGGTGTATATGGCCATTAATACGTTTTTTATGAAGGGAGGGTTAGAAGTAGCACGTTTTTGCGATAAATCACCAAATCTGGCAACGCCGTTGATTTCGACAACGCGTTTAATTTACTCTTCTGCCGAAAGATGGCGTAATAACCCCTAATTGCAGAGCAGATACTTAATAATAACAATAAAACATAATAATATCAGCTATCAAAATAAATAAATTTTTGATGGAAGCGACACGCAACAGAGCGATATCTGTGCGTTTTAGTTACCAGCCCGTCGAAAGATGGCGTTCGCATAACCCCCAGTAATAATAACAGCAAGAGGTAGTAATATCAATTAATCAAATAGATAAATTCCATGTTTTTAGTTTTTATAACGTGAGAATTAGAATTATCACGATTTTGTGATGAATTGGACCATCCGGCAACACTGTTGATCATACGGCACCCCTTCGATTTAGCCACTCTCCTACCGAAAGATGGCGTTCGCGTAACCATTTATTAAGAGAGGATTAGAATTATCAGGTTTTTGCGACGAATTGAACCATCCGGCAACACTGTTGATCTTGCTACAACGATAGCCCTATCTTTTAGTTGTTCTCCTGTCGGAAGATGGCGCTCACATAATCCTCATTAACAAAAAACATACTACCTAACTTGATTGTTCAAATGAAGATCATGAAAGCGTACGCAAATATGCTTGCAAGCAAGCTTGGGGATTTTTATTCGGAATTGTTGCATTACGTAAATAAATTCGACAGTGTTTTGTTCGGGAGCGAAAACATTACTCACAAGTCGTCGATTAAATAAACGACGAAACGTTTGGTTTTTCGTGACCTATCCACTCATATAAAAAAATATTAGTTGTAGGGCATGAAACGTCGTTATCGTGCGTCACTGTGGCAACAATGCACAAAAGCTGCAAACAATAACGTCACAAACAGATATTATTTTATTAATTATTGTTTTATATTATTAAGGCAGTGTTGCCAAAAAAAAGTACATGTAAGCTTCACATTATAGCAATAGATGTCGCCATCATAATTACGGTTGAAATTTTGACACTTAACAATGCTACCAACACTATATTTTTGTGTCGTTTTAAATAACAGATGGCGCTGTATTAACCAGATCTGTCAACTTATGACTTTAATCACTTTTAAGAGATCAAGCGTTGACACAGAATGCTTTAAAAAAATAATAAACTGAAAACGTTATAGATTTGAGTAATATTATTAAAGAACTCGGTAAATAATAATTGATCTGTTGTTGCGCAGGTTATAGCGTTGGCAACGCTGCACTGAGGTTCTCAAACGGTAAATTATGAACGAAAAAAGTTGTTTATAGTTTGCGACGAAACTGACTTAAAAAAAATGTTGGCAGCACCGGAACCGCTTATTCTTTTCGATCAAAATTTGACATTTAACGATTCAATGTTATACAAAGTGGTCAAGAATCACCGTTTCAGTTCGCAGTGCTGAATTTTATTTTTAAATGGCACAACTGGAATAACTTCCGGTTGTTGACAGCTTGACACTGACAGTCACTGTATAAGCATCGTTTGACGTTTCAAATTCAAATTAAAACCACAGTATTAAGGCGATTTCGTTAATTCGATCGGAGCGCTATTTTTCTCACTCTTACCTGCAATAAGTCTCTAAACGTTCTCACTCACATTTCTACTCGGAGCGAATGATCAAAAACGTCTTAAGTAACTATTCAGTAGCGTCACTTAAACGTAGGTGTCAAAAAAAGCGGCCATGCTGTTTATATCAAACAAAATGGCAAACATGACATTTATACTCGAGTGACGCTACTGTGTAGATTCTTAAAACGCTAATTTTTATTCTCATAACCTACAATCTTGTCGCAGTTCAGGTTATGTCAAATAAACCAACGAAACATACCGTTTGTCCATCTGACAATGAGACATAGGGATTTAACATGGGAAAACAGAAATTGCTTTATATTATCTACCTGAGTACATATATATGAAATTCTGGTTTATAATCGGAAAGATTATTGCATTGAAAGTGTTTTGATACTAAATTTGTGCAATTTTAGTTGTTAATTATTTAGAAATTAAGAAAAAAAGTTATTATTTTTTTCCGGACGAGATTAGTAAGTATTTAACGAAGAGTTTACAAGCGGGTGTCGTGGTCAAGTTAGTTTGTTCATGTTTCACAACCGTAAGGTCACGAGTTCAAATCCGAATGAGGACACTTTTTTTTCCTTTTTTTAAATATTTTTTCAGATTTGAAATCACTTAAACTCTTAAACTACTTTATTTTATTTATAAGTTTCATTTTAATATTAATTATGTAACATAATAAATAAAGTTATAACTTTAACATAATAAAATTTTGCAAATGAAAAAATACACGTAAATGGAACATAATTAATATTAAAATGAAACTTATTAATACAATAATAAACTAGTTTAAGAGTGATTTCAAATCTGAAAAAATATTAAAAAAAAAAAGAAAAAGAAAGTGTCTTCATTCGGATTTGAACTCGTGACCCTTCGGTTGTGAAACATGAACAAACTAACTTGACCACGACATCCGTTTGGAAAGTCTTCGTTAAATACCTACTAATTTTGTCCGGAAAAAAATAATAACTTTTTTTCTTAATTTCTAAATAATTAACAACTAAAATTGCACAAACTTAGTATCAAAACACTTTGAATGCAATAATCTTTCTGATTATAACTCAGAATTTCATATACAGTGTGTCCCAGATTGAGTAGGCTACCATGGGTAACTTTCTTATTAGTGAAGATAGAGATTTGGTTAAATGGGCAATATTTTGCAGTTTTATGTGCCGATTCAGATTCCGTTGAGAAAATTTGAAAATTCCGAATAGTTCAGATATTATCGCAGAAAAACTGAAAATCGCTATTTTCTTTAATGTCCAATAACTTCGCAATTATAAAAAATATGAAAAAATGTTTCATATAAAAGTTACTATGTTTGATAAAATACAGCTGAAAATACAGTCAAAATAAAATTCAAGATGGCGGCTGACAAGATATTGATAGCAACTTTCTTATTTTAAATGGACGCCATATTGGATTTTTGTACGATTAAATAGCATTTTTTTTTCTCGTTTCAACCATGTATCACAACCCATATCTAAAAAAATTTTTTTTTTTTAATTAAAATTTTTTATTTTAAATCAAGTAAGAGGGTTGCATTTATTTATTACTAATCAAGTAAGCGGGTTGCCTTCACTTATTAGTAATAAGTAAAAGCAACCCGCTTACTTGATTTAAAACAAAAAAATTTAATTAAAAAAAAAATTTTTTTTTAGATATGGGTTGTGAGACACGGTTGAAACGAGAAAAAAAAATGCTATTTAATCGTACAAAAATCCAATGTGGCGTCCATTTAAAATAAGAAAGTTGCTATCAATATCTTGACAGCCGCCATCTTGAATTTTATTTTGACTGTATTTTCAGCTGTATTTTATCAAACACAATAACTTTTATACGAAACATTTTTTCATATCTTTTATAATTGCGAAGTTATTGGACATTAAAGAAAATAGCGATTTTCAGTTTTTCTGCGATAATATCTGAACTATTCGGAATTTTCAAATTTTCTCAACGGAATCTGAATCGGCACATAAAACTGCAAAATATTGCCCATTTAACCCAATCTCTATCTTCACTAATAAGAAAGTTACCCATGGTAGCCTACTCAATCTGGGACATACTGTATATGTACTCAGGTAGATAATATAAGGCAATTTCTGTTTTCCCATGTTAAATCCCTATGTCTCATTGTCAGATGGACATACGGTATATTCGGTTGCAGTGTTGCAAATAGCCGAATAAAAAACGTATTGAGAAAACGATTTGATAAAAAATTCAATGTCCAACGACAGCTTAGATGTTGTTTGTTTTTAAAAGAATCATAACCTCAACTTTAAAAGGCACAAAACATCGATGAAACAGAAGACGACAATTAACAACTGTGCTACCAACACAATTTTTTTTTTATTAGTTTCATGGCAAACTTTTTTGATCGTATTGTATTTTTGAGAAACCGTATGCTTGTCATCTATATTTTTTACACTGTAGATACTAAAACAGAACTAAGTACAGTAAGTGCAATTATTGCATCGACAGAATTAGTTTTTAAAACTCAAATTCGTTTTGTCTTTTTTCCGCATTGACGCCAAATTAACGATGACAATTAGAAAATAAAAAAAATAATTTAGATAAGTGACAGTGAATAATTTTGGAGATATTTGGGAGATATCATGAGTTTCAATTAAACAATTTAAAGAGAATTCAAGTTGAGTCCGGTCCTGTCATCGAAAGAAACAAATTTAACACGCAACAATCACCACAGAGATGGACAAATTGAATCGCATCGAAAGTTTAAAACGAATTGACGTCGAGTCCGGTCCTGATCGGTAATGTTGTTTTTAAATTAATAAACGAACTCGAAACGTCGAAACTTAACAACAATCACCTCGGATACTCAAAGCGATAAAACAAAACACGTTCGTTTTAAGCCGTACGTAATCAATATTTTTATGTTTGTTGCCGCGAGTTTTAAGTCCGATCCTGACCGTCTTAATTTTTTTTCTCTTTCTATAATAGATCGCATAGGTTTATTAACAACGCACTTCTTCGTAATGTAGGGTAACCTGTGTGTACTTACTGTACGCGTATCGATCGAGATGGTGTTATGAACACAAATGAATTTAAAACGTAACGATCACTTACCTTAGAGGTGGTAGAAGCAAAAGAAGAAGAAGAAGAAAAAACAAAACACGATCGTTCTTTATTATTAAACGGTGATGCACTGTTGTCGGGAGGACGAAAATCGCGAGCGCCGCCGTGTGTTTATTTGATTAGCAAGATTAAGAAGTAACGTCGCGTCGCGTCATCTTCGGCGGGTTCGCGTCCGAGTGTCCGCATGTCGGTCGAAAAAAATTTGGAAAATGTCGGCCGCGAGTAAACGAGTAAACTCTCCCTCCCCTCGGACGCCCGAAAAAAAGCGAGTAATCAGCGTAATTTTTCCAGTGTGCATCTAACTGCGATGTAACTGCACGTACAATGTGTGACGGAGAGAGCAGAGAAGCGAGAATGAAAGCCTTTGGACGTTTACGGGGGGTTCCGTGCACAGCGGGAGGGGGGTTGGCAAGCAATCGGACTGACACCAAGCCTAGGTCCGGCCATCTTGTGACGGCAAAGCGCTCTTGCCTCTAAAACGCCAGAAAAGCGAGCAATTTATGGCGTAAATTAGTGCAAATCGAAGGCAAACTGCCCTCGGACGGTCCGCGAACGCTTAACCAAACCGATACACACGTGCACCGGACGTACTACACGTTTTCAACGGCGATTTTCGTTAATTGGTTTTTGTGTTACATTTTTGTGAGTGTCTTCAATACTAAAATCGTATATCCCACTTGGTTGTTACCTGGGTCTCCGTCTCTTCGATGCTCCCGTGGAATAAACGCCTCGCCTTCGCACAACACGTAAGTACCTCTTCGCTTGTATAAATAATAACGACGATTGTTCTTGCGCCGAGACGTAAACATTTAGGCAATTATTGCAAAATTAAAATCGAGTTCGCAGACTCTCATCAACATAATATGAGATGCCGCCGCCGCGTCATTTTTATCGAAACGATTTAAAAACAAAAGACCATGTGGAGCGAGCGACTACCAACCGAATTAATTTCGCCCCAAATTCATCTGATCATCGTCAACCTCATTAACCTAGAAATCGTAAGACGTCGGACTTTATTACTGTCTGTGCAAGATCGAGGGAGAGTACCTAAGTAATCCTGGCCATAGACGTCGATGATGTTCCACATACATACATACATACGTACGTACGTGTTGGGTTCCGCAATTTGTGGCCGCTTGGAAATATCACCGCGTCGGCTAAATTGTAGCAGCAACAGCAGCAGCGGCAGCAACGGCAACAGCATTCGATCATTCGATTGTTCGTGCCTTCTTCTTAAGATGGTCGAATCGGGTAGGGGAAGGTATTCATTTCTATCGATTTTTCTTTATTTGAGAATGAGAACGGTTTAAATTTATTATCCCTCTTGTTGCTGCGTCCTCGTTTTGACGCACTCGTCGACCGCCGCCGTTGCTGCTTCGTTTTTTTTTTTTCTTTCTTGTTTGTTCCATCCACCGCTTTCCACACCGCATATTTGCGATACGGCCCTGCTTATTGTAATCCGATCGTCAAATAAACACCTACACGTTTCTTTCTTTCTTTCTCCTCCGGCTCACCTAAGCGAGCGATGAAACCACGACGACGCGACGTAACACGTAATCGGTCGGTTAGTAAATCCCAAAGCACGAAATTTCCCCAAAATGGCATTTTCTGTTTGAAATCGAGTTTTACCTATCGGAGTTGTCAGTTCATAATCGAAACAATAAGGTTAGAATAAGGATGTTGTAAGTGTAGAAATTAGTAACCCACATAACCTGCGATTAAAAAGAAAACGGAATCACAGAAACAAAACACAATCGAGCGTCTTTAATTAATCAAAACAAAACTACCGAGTGATTTTTTACATTTTTTTATCAACTCTTGCCATGAGCTCCGGACGGCACGTCTTAGCTTGAGTGAAAAGTACGTCATTGCACTCCTTTTTGCTGTTTTACGGTGAAGCCGCGACATGCCGTCCAAATTCCATGGCAAGAGTTGATAAAAAATTTAAAAAATCACGCGTTAAGTGGGGAATACACGATCCAACATGTCTTAAGACATGTATGCGCGTACATGTTCGCCGAACATCAACGTCACGTAGTACCATACTACACACGATCGAACTTGTCTTAAGACATCATAGTCCAGTTATCAACCAAGACGATGTCCGAAGAGTTATGTTTGGTGGCAGTGGCGTGCGCTATTACAGTAAAACAAAAATACAAAAAAATAATAATAAATAAAACTGTGATAAGTCGCCAGTTTAATAGTTCCAATTGCAGGTACTGCCACCACACATTGCCGAAAAGTTATTTATTAAAAATCATAAATTGGCTGTTTCGAGGTGCTGTGGAAAAGAGTATGCACGATGTCGACGCGCTGCATTGAATAAGTCCGTGGCGAACATGTGCGTTTGGCAACCACACGGTCGAACAAGTACGTGCAAACATCAACGCACGCACTTGTTTTCAGGAAAATCAGAAAACAAGTTCGACGGACTTTTTGTATGTTCGAAGCGTTTTTCGGGCCAACACACGCACGTTGATGTTCGGCGAACGTGTACGCGCGTACATGTGTTAAGACATGTGGGATCGTGTATTCCCTGCTTTAGAATGGGAGTGAAGAAAAAAAAACACTACCGGAGTTTGTTCTCAGTTTATAATCAAAACAAAACAAAAACACACGGTCAGAATAAGGATGTAAGTGTAGAAATTAGTAACCTACACATAACCTACGATTAAAAAAGATAATAACAATCACAAATCACGGAATCGCAGAAACAAAACACAATCGAACAAATTTAATTAATCAAACTTACTTTATTTACTTAAAAAAGTTTTGTGCAAATCGGTTTCGATTACAGCGGATTCCCCGAGCAAGCTCTGCACAGCTGTTTCAGGCCTAGTTGGGCCTTCGTCAGCAGAACCGTAGCTCGAGAACTCCACTGCAAACCAAACCGACTTGTCCAGGTTATTCGCCAATGCGATGTGAAAGTAATGAACATTTCAAGTAGCGACATCTTTTGATTTCTTTTTAAAATTCTCATATGCTTTGGCCGCCTTGCATGGGATGACTTATTATGTGGCGAACTAGCTTCAATTTGTCAATCCTACTGCAATGTCAGGTCAAAAAGCGATCAAAAGATGTCGCTACTTGAAATGTTCATTTATTTACTTGCTTTACCTGACCCTTAAGGCTGGTTTACACCGGTAGAGTATTGAGGCAAGTATAGTATTATTCATAAGAGAAGACCGTTGCGTCATTGTCTAGTGTTGCATCATCAGACTTATGAATCATAACTCCGTCCTTTTTTTTTTCTCATTCACCGTTGACAAAGAAATAATATTGAAATGATTGTCGGTTCTTGCTTCGGCGATTGATTACGCAGCGCTCAAGTTCCGTGATTTTCATTATACTTGATAGAGTAGAGTAAGGCCGCATGTCCACCGGATCGGGCCGACCACAATCGGCTCGATTGGGATCGTGCGATAAAGATCGTGCAAATGTATTTCTATTGTAGCATGTCCACTGAAACGATTTCAGTCGCGTGTAATTAGACGCAACTGAAATCGTTTCAGTGGACATGCTACAATAGAAATACATTTACACGATCTTTATCGCACGATCCGAATCGAGCCGATTGTGGTCGGCCCGATCCGGTGGACACCCGGCCTTACTCTACCCGTAAAACCGGATAGTAGAGACTGGTTTACACGAGGATAGTTGCGGGTAGAGTAGAGTAGCAAGTCGAGTGCACTCTACCGCCCTTTCTTCCGTTTCACCTCTGGGACTGGTCTGCATTTTCACTTTTTAAAGAATTTCAATTTTTAGGTGTAATTTAATGCCTTTTTCATTAAAAAAAAAAGAAACTAAAAACTATGGACATAATCGAACATAATACATGCAGTGTAGATACGGGTAAACCGGCCAAGAATAAGGTAAAGAAAGTCTGTAGAATTCTATACATTGAATTCTCATTTTTGAAATAAAAAGTGTGGATACCCCCTTTGCGTTTAGTAGGGCAGTCTACAAAACCGAGAAATCCAGAACCGAGCACGTTCCTTGGGTAGAGTGCAAGCATAGGCGAGTGGATATTTTCACTGTGGCGGTGGTAGTGGAGTAGAGTTACTTTGCCACATGTTGCTAGTTACTCTACTCTACTACCTACTATGATGCACTCTACTCGCTACTCTCTTCTACTGTTCGGTTTTACGAGTAGAGTTACTCTACTCCATCAAGTACTTGCCTCATTGCTCTACCCATGTAAACCGGCCTTAGAAAAGAGTAGCGAGTAGAGTGCAAAGTAGGTAGTAGAATAGGGTAACTAGCAACATGTGATGTGGCAAAGTAACTCTACTCTACTAACACCACTATCGTCAAAATGTCCACTCGCCTGCGCACTCTACCCATGGAATACGCTCGGTTCTCGACTTCTTGGTTTTGTAGAGTAGAGTAGGTAGAAGAGTGAGGACACACTATACCTAGCATCAGTACTATACTTTGTGTGACTAGTCCCAGAGGTGAAATGGTAGAGAGGACTCTACTCTACCTGCAACTATCCCCGTGTAAACCAGCCTTTATACCTCACGGGTGTCCACTTGCCTACGCACTCTACCCATGGAACACGCTCGGTTCTCGACTTCTCGGTTTTGTAGAGTAGAGTAGAGTAGGTAGGAGAGTGAGGACACACTATACCTAGCATCAGTACTATACTTTGTGTGACTAGTACCAGAGGTGAAATGGTAGAGAGGACTCTACTCTACCTGCAACTATCCCCGTGTAAACTAGCCTTTATACCTCACGGGTGTCGGGTGGAACAAGAGTTGAGTTTCTGCTTGTGTGACGGGATTCTTTTCCATGCTTCTCTCCATGCACCTGTCCTCTTTGTGTAGAAAGCCTGAAGTTGTATAAAACAACATCGCATTCTATGATTTGCTTGCAATCATTTCCTTCCGTGCCATGTTTTCAACCAGTGAGGCAGTGACATCTAGTCAGGGTTGCCAATGTGAAAGAAAGGCGTGGATAAAAATGGATATTTTCAAGAAAAGAAAAAACAGATTCATTTTTAAATTTTTGGCTGATGTCTTGTTAGTGATGTTACATCTTTACTGTTGGATACAAAGAAATCACTAAAGTTGGAAGCTGGGAAAAACTAAAGTAACTAACCGCCAAATCCACATTGCCGATCACTGTTCCCAACTCTACACAATTATCAAATCTTAATTTTAGAAAGTTTTGTTTATTTAATGAGAATTTTTTTTATTTTTGCTATTTTTTTTAAAATTTTATAAATTTGTGGATCGTCTTTTGTTATACTTCGCGCCAAGAACTGCGCAACTGTCAAATCTTAATTTTTGAAAGTTCTGTTTATTTAATGAGATTTTTAAAATCTTTATTTGTTTTTATTTTTATGTTTTGTTAAATTTATAAATTTTCTTTATTTATTTATCGATCGTCTTTTGTTTTACTTTGCATCAAAAATTGCACAATAACTATCAAACGTTTAAAATAATTTGGACCCAGTTTTGTTTATTTCATGAGAATTTTTTTAAATTTTCGTTAATTTTTCTAAATTTTATAAATTTGTCGATCGTCTTTTGTTTTATTTTAATTGTTAATTTTGAATTTTAGTCGAACCAGTTTTGTTTATTTATTGCGAACTTTTTTATTTTTGTTATTTTTTTAAATTTTATAAATTTGTCGATCGTCTTTTGTTTTATTTTGCAAGAATTACGCAACTGTCAATTCTTAATTTTAGAAAGTTTTGTGTATTTAACGAGATTTTTTAAATTTTTGCTATTTTCTTTATTTTTGTGTCATATTTGTGAAATTTATAAATTTTCTTTATTTTTTTGTCGATCGTCTTTTGTTTTACTTTGCATCAAAAATTGCACAATAACTATCAAACGTCTTAAAATAATTTGAACCCAGTTTTGTTTATTTTATGAGAATTAAAAAAAAAAATTTTAATCATGATTTTCAAAAATAAAAATCGCTTGAATAAGATCATTGGTTTTAAACATAATTTTAATCAAGCGATTTAAATTAGCTCAACCCCGATTTAAACCATTTAATAGATATACCGAAATTCAGAGACTTCTACCGAAATTATTTACAACTACCGAAATGTACGCTTGTCGCTTGATCGATTGGCAGCACTGTTGCCGATTGTCGCCCACAGTCTCACATATGATTTTAACCTAAAAGAATCTGTCGTGCAATGTCCAAGTGCGTACGGTAAGTTGTTAGGTATTTGAATAAAATAAATTTTGTACCATTTATTTTCTGTTTTGGGTGTGCGGGTAATTAAGTGAGTAATTTCATTACTCCATGTGGTAAGAGCACATGCACCTGTCCTCTAATTCCTTCCCAGTTCCTGTTTCTTTTTTCCGCCGCTTCTCGTACTTCCTCCATCCAGCATTTTCTAGGTCTTCCTTTCCGTTTTCTTTTCATTGGTTTGGCTTCGAACACTCTTCTCACCGTCTTGTCTTTCCCCATCCTCATAACACGTGCCCCAGCCATCTCAGTTGTCCTCCTTCTATTCTGGATTGTATGGATTCTACTTTCACTATTCACTATTCTTCTGAGGAATCTCATTTCTGAACTTTGTATTTTCTCTTCCTGTTTCTCTGTCGTTGACCGTACTTCCGACCCGTAGATTAATATTGGGGCCGCTAACCTTTTTTGTTTATGAAGTTACTCTTGATGCTGTTGAATAATCTTCCTGTTGCTTCCGTCCTTCTTCTTATCTCCTCATCGGATCTCCCGTCTTTCGTCAGGGTGGTCCCCAAGTATTTGAAACTTTCCACCTGCTCCAGTTCTTTCCCTTTCAGGTGAGTATACCTTGTAGTTTTCGTTCTCTTTGCTTAGTGCAGACTTGCACTGTACTTTCATTCAGGGTTTTTTCATCTTTTGCCACTAGGACCATGTCGTCGACGTAGGCAATTTCCGCTATTTGTACCACTTCCATATTCCAATATCCTATGTTATACTCTTTCACCTGCATCTAATTAATCGGAAACAAAACTAGAACGAGAGAGAAAAAAAAACACTCGGAGTTTGTTGTCAGTTCATGTTCAAAACAAAACAAAAACACACAGGCCCAGTTTTACAATCGTGAAATAAGGACGGAACAACTGTTCGCCGAATAGCCTTTAATGTTCCTCCATATCTACGTCACACCTACGTCACGTTATTCTAAGAGAATAATGCTTATCCGACGATTGTAAAATCTGGCCACGGTCGGAATAAGGATGTTGTAAGCATAGAAATTAGCAACCCATAACCTATGATTAAAAAAAAGTGAATCACAAATCACGGAATCACAGAAACACAATCGAGCGTCTTTAACTAATCCAAACAAAACTAAAACGAGAGAGAGAGAAAAACAAAACACTACCGGAGTTTGTTGTCAGTTCATGTTCAAAACAAAACAAAAGCACACGGTCGGAATAAAGATGTTGTAAGTGTATTTAGAAATTAGGAACTTACATACAGTGACTTTCATAAAGTTCGTAACAAATGGGGAAAGTTTTTGTTATTGACTTTTTCCAAAAAATTTTACTACAGTTAGTTTGTGCATCAATGACAATAAAAAAGAATGCAATTCCGTCCAACCAGTCATTTAAAATACTGTGGCTGAAAATTTGAAAAATAGATGAAACGTCGCCATAATTCAAAAGTTATTAATCTTTTTCTTCTAGAATCGATGCATTCGGATAAAATTAAGTGTAATCAACAACCTACGGCGTCTAAATAACGCCCAAACTAAGCGGAACACTCTGTAGGTACACAACAAACTATTTTTGAAATTTGCTCCACATGATACAGTTAAATTGAAACATGCTTTTAAAAAATGAATAACTAACTACACCTTTTCCAAGTGTAGTTCAGAAAGTAACAGATTAATTTCAGACAGTTTCAAAAGCTTTTCAGATGCAAGAAATGAATTTTAGAAAGTGTCAGTTTTATTTCAGAAACTAAAATGTATTTCAGTATATCATAGTAAATAAGTCTTACTATAACTTATGAACCATCAACAGATTTTCGTGGAATAGTTACTGTTACGATTGCATTGAAATAAAGTGAAGAATGAATCTACTTAAATAATTGTGAAATTTGCATGGTGTCCATACTAGGAAATGCAGTTCTTCGCTGTTAACATGCAGGCACTTACGAACTTACAAAAAAAAACTTAATTACAAAGAATTCCTGGTTTACAAATAAAGGTTTCAATTGATGATTTCTTAAATACTCCTACAATTTAGGTACTAATCTAAAACACAACTGAAATTTTTTGAAATGCGATTGGAAAAGGTGTAAAAAGATATGAAAGGAACCGTGCCGAGCAATGTGGTCGAAATGAGCAAACTTCATGGTTTACAGTTATGACCAAGCTTACGATTTCGGCCCACGGCGTCGCATTTAAAGATACTTATTGAAAATTTGCTATGGGCCACGCGATCGCAGTAAATAATTGAATAAAGTTTAACATAAATCAAAGAAGTACGTAAGGCTCCCCCACTACCTGCCGTGTTGTGCGAAGCCCGGGGGGGAATTTACAAACCAACATGTTCGAAGTGGGCCGAAATCGTAAGCCTGGTTATGACATTCTGGCAATATTTTTTATGTTAGATATTTATTATTCAAACAGTACAAATTTAAGTGAATAATTGTGAACTTACTTTTGTATTGCGTTCCTTAAAATAATTTCACAAAGATAATATTGCGCGGTGTAAAAATGTTGTTGATGTAATAAATAGTTCTCTACGCGGCGTAAAAGACGTATAAATTACAAGTAATTTATGTAAAGTGTGTATCCGTGATTTACGCGACCAACCCTGATCACAAATCACGGAATCACAGAAGCAAAACACTGTCGCAATTATCCCCACAATTGGGTAAAACTGATTGTGAGTTATTATCGGTTTTCCTCGCGATGAAATCACGACCTAACACAATACTTAATCAATCGGTAAATCCCTTAATAAACAAAGCGGGATTTTCTTTTTGAAATCGAGTTATCTGTGGTTTTGTGATCATTCGGTGAAGGTATACCATCGAGCGTCTTTAATTGATCAAAACAAAACTAGAACGGGACAGGAAAAAAAACACTACCGGAGTTTGTTGTCAGTTCATGATGAAAACAAAAGCGCACGGTTAGAATGAGGATGTTTGTAAGTGTAGAAATTGGTAACGCATAACCTACGATTAAAAAAAAAACTTAATCACGAAACACGGAATCAAACAGAAATAAAACACAGTCTTTAATGAATCGAAACCAAATTAGAAGGAGAGAGAGAAAAACACCATCGGAATTTGTTGTCAGTTCATAATCAAAACAAAACTAGAACTATCGGAGTTTGTTGTCAGTTCATAGTCAAAACAAAACAAAAACACACGGTTAGAATAAGGATGTTGTAAGTAAGTATAGAAATTTCGATTAAAAAAAAAAACTGAATCACAAATCACAGAATCACAGAAAACAAAACATTGTCCGCAATTGTCCGCAAAATTGGATACAGCTGAGTTATTACGGGTTTTCCTCGCAATGACGTCAAACATTAAACAAACAAGTAAGAGTAATGTTATTCAAAAAAACGAAACGCTATCGAATTTTGTCGAGCGCTCTTTCAAAACAAACCATATCAGCCAGGTTATTATAATAATACGAACTAGAAATTACAAGTTAAAAATGTAACTGATCGATTGTTAATAATAGAACTGGGCATCCCAAGATATCCTCGGACATCCCTAGAATTCCCAGGACATCCCTAAACCTGTACACCAGAAATACCCAGCGGTTTACCACTCGTGTAAAACACATCAATCCAACTCTAGAGTCAAAGATTCTTTTAATTTTAGACGGTCACTATAGTCATACGCGAAACATTGCTTTAACAGTGCTGGGCCAGAGAACATAACGTAGAAATTCTGTCTGTACCTCCGCATACAACTCATAAACTCCAGCCATTGGACCCTAGAAAATCTACTACGGTGAAGAAATAAGAACTCGGATCAGAAACAACAATCGACGACTAAGCCCTCTTATACTGTTGAGTTATTTGCTAATGCTTATTTGAAAGTACAAAATAGATGGAAAATGGATTCCGTGTCACAGGGATCTGGCCATTAAACAAAAACATATTTAGGCCCAGTTGAACAATGCCAGTTTAAAGTTAAGCTAAGGCTGAAACCCATGGCAAAGCTTTGGCTTAACTTTAAGCTCGCACTGTACAACTGGACCTTAGTGATGTTGATTTTATCGCACCTTTAAAGGATGGTTGTACAAACATCACCCCTACAAAAGTAGGCTCTTCAGGCTCAAGGGAACCCATCAACCATCGGATCTTCCACAAATTTTCTGGCTTTATCTGGAACGCCGATCGCTGGACTGAAGGCTGGCTCCTTTAATAGAAAGTGAACCTTCTCCTGGACCTTCAATCTCTGCACTTGATTGTAGTAGTTTGACAATAAGTTCAGTGCCAGAAAAAAAGAGAAAAACATCTGCTGTTTCAGCAGTTATAACTTCATCTCCATATAAAAATAATCTGGTGGCAGCAAATAACAGAAAAAAGGAAAAAGAAATGAAAATGACTAACAGACAAGACAAAAGTAAACAGAAGGGAAACCACAAGAGGAAAAAGAAAAATCTAGCAATGCTCGATGATTCTGAAGATTCTAATGGCCAAGATGCAATACAATTTGATAGGGACAGTGAGCCTGAAGTAGAAGTAGGTTAAACAAACCCTGACTCTGCGGATTCAGAATGTATGTTCAGTGGACGTCTTTTCTCTGAAGATGTTCATGGAGAACTGTGGATTAGGTGTTTAATGTTTAATGATTGTGCCGGTGACTCTCGTCGTGATATCTAGAAGAGAATAGTGTCTCGACGAGGCCTTAATAAAGTTGAAAGTAAAGGATAATTCATCCCCTTCCTTTTATTTAACCACCCGACCCTCTTTTGATGAATTTATCTCAATGTAAAGTGTACCAGGATCAAATTCAGGACTACTATTGTTTTTGTTTTAAAACTAAAATCTGCTGAGATAAATCTGGTGTACGGAATCAATGCCCATGGAGTGGAACAATTGGATTATAAGAAAAGAGATGTAATTGAATGCAGCAACTTCAGGCGTATAGCTAGAGGTGGTCTATGAAGTTTTAATAAAGAGAAGACTAGAAGTATATGCAGAAGAGTTACCAGGTCAACAACTGATCAGACTTTCATGCTGAAACATGTAACAAATTGCTACCTTGGAACACAATATCCTTGTGCTTATGATTCAGTAAATAGGAAGAATTTAACGTTCCTCAAAAAAAAAGTAAATCTGGACAAAATGACGATGCAGGAAACTATGAGCATATGAAGTACGTCAGATCATTTCCGAGGAGTAAGAAAAGGACTCGGACAAGGAGATCCCTTCGCCCCAGTCTTGTTTAACATAACATTAGAAGAAAACACAATAAGAGATCCAGGCATCAATTAGCTTCTGCTACCTACCTGCGTAGATAGGCAGAAGTTTTACATTGGAGCGAAACTTTACTCCAATGTTGCCAGCCAGCTTCAGTGGGATGGGAGGGTTCAAATCCAAACCGCGAAGGCCAAAACCCATAAGAAAATAGGCGCCACTTAATTTTTTTTTTTAAAGGGGGGACAAGGTGAAAATTAAGAAAACCCGTTACATCCAGAACACGTCAATTTACTTAGTCACAAACAACAATCATAAAAAGAATATACACAAATAAATAATATATGGGGAACACAAAAGTTTACAACATATTCGACTTGGTCGGATCCGAACTTCGCATTAAACTATATTAAAATGATTCAAATCGTAACTAATGCAACAGAATATAAAAGAATGCAATCTCCGGTTATTTGCACGCGTCAACGCTCGTCTACTTATATCATCTTTAAATTACACCAGCGGTTGCGCAATAAGTTGCAAGTTTAATTGCGGCAAAATCAAAGTAATGGGTCAAAACTAAATCCGCGAAATATCGCTCAAAACTAAGAAAAGAAACTATAACGCTCCGACCTTTATTCCTTTGATGTCCGATTCGTTTGTCGGTGTCTTTGCGGAAATGCCGCAGCGACGCTTTGTAATGTGCCGGCTTCCGCGTAGAGGGGCGAGGGAGGGAACTTCCAACGCCGTAATTCGCGATGCACCTGTACAAACCGGATCGAATTCAACTTCCGTAGACTCTTGGTGAAAACCAATACCCAACGAGAAATAACTCTTGATAAAGGTCCAAGATTAAAGTCTAGGATTACCGATAGCTCTTGCTAGAAGCTCATGATAAAAGCCTATAAGCAATGAAATAAAACGAGCACAAAAGTCAAACCGAGAGTTGCTGCGTGTAGAACTTACCTCGGTCTGTCACCGAAGCTGGGACAACCACGGAACACGCGGTTTTTTCCTGTCTCACAACTGGGTCTAATCAGAGTCGGCAATTAGCCGTAGATATGCACTAACATCCCTTCGATGTAATGGCACGCAGAAATAAAAATATTTAACGAAAAGAAAGTGTGACCCAAGAGACGGCAAGTTTCGTTCTGACAATGGCGCAACATTTCTCGTTTGACAAACAAGGAACGATTAGAAACAAGCGAGACACCTTCTAATTTTACCTCCGGGGAACTTTCTTAGTACAGTGGGAACCAATCGGCTGAAAGGGCAAAGATCACGCATAATACGCGTCCAGAAGTAGAACTTCGTTATAATTCGTTCAATTCCTCACATACACGCGATTTTGAACTCAAATAAGGATGGATTACGTATATAAAATGAATTTGTTTAAATAAATGAAGGTCCTGTTAATGGAAATATGCTAAAACGAAAGTTTAAGAAAAATTACGCCGGCGAAATACGGGTATTCCTACACTGACTGCAATGTGTACAACGACGCGGTCCAAGGAATAATCCGACACGTCGAATTTCGCATATACAGGGCGTGTTCGGAACAGAAATGAAGGCTGGACGGTGGCAATGCATATACAGGGGGTATTCAGAACAGAAATGAAAAATGAACTGTAACACTTCTTATGAATCGCTCGTGATAAAAAGGAACTAACAGAACATAACACGACCGTTATTAGAAGCACGGGATGGAATAAGAAATTAAAGGGAAAGGGAGAGAAACATTAAAAAGAATTTTTATTTGCGATCATCTGGTATTGAGGAAGCGGAAAACTGTATGCGTTTGGGTTGTGTTTAGCGATGAAACAACAGGAATTGACTTAACGTTAGTTAGCAAAAAGCAACAGATGCGCGAAATATTAAACAAAATATTGAGATGTAAGGACACCTCCAGAAGATTAAAGCTGAAGGCTTTTTGGATCCATTCTCAGCTGCGGAACTTGGGTAAGAAAGTGCAAGAAAAGTTGGGGGCGGGGGGTATGGGAGAGGAAGATACTGAGAAGGGTATTTGGAGGAAGAAAAAGAATTAACGAAGAGAAGGAGAAGAGTCTATAACACAGCATGTTTAAGCTTGCCGATTGCAGTGGTTAGAGAACCTAGAGGGCGATAGACCAAGGAAGAAGATTGAATGGAGAGGAAAAGCAGAAGACGTAGGTCGAAAAACAGTGGATAGATTGGAAGCACATAGCAAAAGAAAACGTTACGAAGCAATGGAACTGAATGGCCCGTCAACCTTCTTTCGTTTTATTTCAAACAATTATTTATAATTTATTCAAAAAATTGCAATGTTCCCTAATTCAAGTTTTTGGTTTCTTCATCTTCCCTATAAAAAATTTCTGAGAAGTTTTACTTTCTTCAAAAAATTTTCGTCTTCTTCCTTTATATCCTTTATATCCGTCGCCGTCTTTTGTTTCTTGTCGAAATCTCTAAGATTTCCAATAGAAATCGTTTCTTCAATCTTTTCTAGAAATATTAGCTTTGTTCGTACAGCGGCTTCTGACCAGTTCGAAACTGTCGGAAGCGTGCGCCGATTCGAGTTTCACATTTAATGCAGTTCTTGAAAGCGGTGATTAATTCGATGGGCGAATATATTTGATAGTTTCAAACTGGTCAAAAATGCTGTACGAACAGACCTATTATTTTGCCTAAAAATTCAGTCGTCTTTCACTTAATTATAAACGAAACGAAAGCAACGAGAGGAAGAAAAAAAAACACTATCGGAATTTGTACAGAAGCACACGGTTAGAATAAGAATCTTGCGCGAGGATAGAAATTATTAGTCACGTCCTGTGGCCTACGATTAAGAGAAAAGTGAATCACGAATCACGGGTGATATCGATTAAGTAATGCGGGGACAAGAAAACACTATCGAAATTGTCCGTGCAATGATGGGGAGGAGGAGGGGGGGGAGGGTAAAACTGATTGCGCCAGTAGCACCAGTAGCACTCAGACTCACAATCAGTTGTTTTAATCTCTTGTAATAATATAAGGTGTAGTCACTAGTCGATCGAAAACGCTACGAGTTATCACCGGTTTTCCTCGCAATGACGTCAGAGCAATTATTTAAAAAACAAAACGCGATCGAATTTTTAAGTCGAGTGCCTCTTTGATTAATCGACGTAAAACAATGACGACAATCGAGGTTTGATCGGAAGACATTTCTTAATTAATCGAAAGAAAACGGCCGCGAATTTTTTATCACGGTTAGAATGAGGATGTTGTATGCACGATTAAAGAAGAAAAAAAAACAAGTGAATGACAAATCACGAGCGAAATCGATTAATGCGGAAACAAAACGCCCGCCGGCGAAGTTGCACACGTATAATTGGGTAAAAACTGTTTTTTTTTTTTTAAATCAATGACGTCAAATATTGGACGAATTAGAGCGGGTATTAAAAAAAAAAAAAAAACAACAAGTTGCTATCGAATTTTGTCGAGCGCTTTTAATTAATTAAAAACAAAACGTAGACGAGACAAGCAAAACACACTATCGCAGTTTGCGAACAAGGCAGTTTTTGATTGATCAAAACGAAACGCTTTGTTTTCACTTTTAGAATTTAAGGATCTTGTACGTACTTATGGAAATTAACTTGCGTTTAAGAAAGAAAATGAACGACGAAACAAAACACTATCGAAATTGTTCGTAATCATGATTGGGTAGAAACTGACTTTTTTTAAATCGTTTCGCAACGACGCGACGGCGTCAAATATAGAGCAAACAAAATGAGTAGGTAGTAACAAATGCTCTCGAATTTGCAAAGCGCCTTTAATTAATCAAAATAAAACAAAACACTATCGGAGTTTGTACAGAGGATATAGTTTGAAATTAATCAAAACAAAACACTGGTGAATTTTAATTTCCCCCCTTTTTGATGATGCAAGTTACCTTGAAGGAGTAAATTCGGTAAATTAAGGAGAAAAATAACGGAGCAATTGATTCCCGGTCGTTCGTGTAGAATTCTACAGGAGCAAGCGCGCCTTTACAGTTACCTACATCGAAAAATAACTCCTCTTCCCATCACGAGTTTGTTTCGTCGATACGGGGCACGAAACTTGGGGCACGTAACACAATTATTAGAGGGATAACAATCAATAAAATTCTAATGCGCCCGCCTCGGAAAAGTTAAACATAATCAAGCTACGTGAGCTCGCCTGCTTTCTATAATTGCGGCGGCGTTTCCGTGTTTTACCGAGCAGCGGAGACCGCGGTGGTTGTTAAACTCTCCGATCAATAACGGTAATTCCTCGACAACATATTTTACGAAAACGTCTCCTCCGCAGTCCCTGAATAATATAATATAACACAGGAGGTAGTACTCGTGTGCTCGAGTACGACTATCTAATCGGGGCATCGACTTTTCGTGTAATTACGCGAGTACTTGCGTTTTCTCTCCGTATGATCGAGAAAGAGACGGAATCGTTTGGGTAACGCTTTTATTCCCCATTCCCCCGCAACTTTGTTTATTATAATAGTTTTGGGAAAACTTTTGAGTTGCGAGTTATTTTACCTTATGGAGGTCTGACGTTATTTAATAACAACAATTTCGTTATAATCTAAACACGGAAAAGTTGGAGTACGTTGGGATTTCCCTTTTAATGACTTGTTCGAACCGGTAATAAAATGCGATTCGGTTCGGTTAGGCAGTTCAGAATACTTTGGCGGTTCGATTTTCGTTCTTGTTTGGAATAATTTTTTTTCTTAATCGATTCAGTTCTTACTTTCACCACCTGCCCCACACTTGCTACACATGTATTCGGTGATAATCAGAGAGCGGCCAGTTTTAATGAGCTTCGTCCAAGAACCACTCATTCAATTCATTCAGAATGTGTCCAACTTTAGTTTGTTGTTTTTATCAGGTAACAATTAAGGACGTGTCATCCGCATAGAGAGTCAAGTGAGTGTCTGTTCATTCATATAGAATGTAAACAGAATGGACCCCAAAATCGAGCCTTGGGGTACACCGGAGTAAACATATTCGGTAAGTGAAGAAACACCACCCAAATTATTGTCCTTAAGATTGGAAGAAATCCAATCCAGGGCAATCCCTTTAATACCATGTCTGAACAGCTTGTTTAAAAGAATTTGGTGATCGACCCTGTCAAAGGCCTTGGAAAGGTCACACGGGATTCCCACTGGGCACTCACCCTCAACAAGAGCCTTAATTAAACAGTCATAAAAGGAGAACATAGTCGAATGACAAATACGGTTATCATTGATGAAGTTATTCGCGCAGAGAAATGTAAACAACCTACCCTGAAAACAATACTCGAAGGCCTTGGACAAGGAAGAGTCATAGGTCTATAACTAGCGGCATCTCTACGGCCATGTTTTTTTAAATTTGGGAACCACTTTGCCAGGTTTTAAAGAATCAGGAAATAGACCAGTGCAGAGAGAGAGAGATTTATGAGATGAATCAAAGGTTGAGCTATAAAATCAACAGCAGACTTAAAGATATAGGCAAGAATCTCGTTCCGGCCCGCATTTTTTTAACTTATTTTTTAATAGGGCAGTAACTTCGTTGGTGGTAAAGGCTAATAGGGAACAGGAATTCGATAAATTGGGGAGATTTTCCGACGAATTACTGAGATTAGAGTTGTTAGTTTCTTCAGGGTTCTAGTTAAGCGGCTACCCGTTCCAAAGGAAGACAAAGCTTTAGGTTTAGATGTACGACTGTCAAGAAAATTGAATGCTGCCATCTGTGATTTCAGTTGTCTATTAAATCGGAAACAAAACCGGTACCTACTTGAGGAAACTGCCGAAAAATTAGCTTTCATTTGGTACCAAGTAAGCAAGATGGACTGGACATGGCCTTCGCTGTAACCCACAAGCTGTGAGCCTGTTAAAAGAAAGCTTGGATTGATGGAATGAATTCCTAAGGGGCCAGTCGTGGAAAAACTTTAAAACCTTAACCAATTATGCCAAATTCGTGCCAAATGCGTTAAATAAACAGAAACAAGATACTGGCAACGAAATGTCGACTGATTTATCACTTGTCCAACAGATTGTAATCACGAGTGGTTCTACAAAGTGCTAAAAAAATTTGCTCCACAATTAACTCTAAAATCATTGAGGTGGTCAAGCCAGAGTAGATGCCTCTTCATCTCCTTCTCTCCTGTCACTCAATTTCACATCGCACTGAGACTTTATCTTAAAGACTTGGAGTTTCCTGAATCCTATTCACACAGGAGAATCTTGGCAATGAATTGAGAATCCTCGAACTG
Organism: Dorcus hopei; assembly: GCA_033060865.1. NCBI lineage: Eukaryota > Metazoa > Arthropoda > Insecta > Coleoptera > Lucanidae > Dorcus > Dorcus hopei. The sequence continues at coordinate 27,234,340 of CM065426.1, forward strand.
ATCCTGGCTGATCAAAATCAAAGTAGATACAGATTCGGTAAACGTTCAACTGGACATCCTGTTATAACGTGCGACTAGAAAAATTAAGAGAGAAATTCGACTAATCACGCCCACTTGTTTTCGATGCCGGTCACCGGTCACCGTCCACCCAGCTGGGCCATCGGCAATTACTTCTCCGCGAACCGAATTTAAGCGAGCTTGCTACGTCCAGTACCCGAATTTCCGGTTCTGTATACTAAATGAGGAAAACTCTTATGAGTAAGATTACTCACCTCACATTTAGGGCATTATAAATGTTGACTGATTTGAAAGCACTTTGCCATTATTATTAAGAATAAACAACAAGAAATTTTCAGAACAATTCAAACAAATCGGATAGAGGAACAAAGTGAAGATTTAAAAAAATGAATGTTTTCGGAGCTTCGTCTGCAATTTAAAGAAAAGGTGATCTTAACTTTTGGGGCAAGTGACACAAGTTCGATGTGAAAAAGAGAGAGAGAGAGAGAGATAATATGGCTATACATTCCTATAGGAATTGTACCCGGTCAATTGTCGAGCTCTAGAAACTCGTTTCTTGTGGTGAGTTAGTCCACGTTCTTCTTTATTAAGCTTATTCTATCCTGTTGTGGGTCTTTGCTTCTTCTGTTATTTTCTTCCAGTGTCACGGTCCTGTATTTTTTCACTCCAAGCTTGTAGCTCCAATTTCTTTATATCTTCTTTACTTCTATGTCGTCTCCCATTCTTCTTATATGACCGTACCAGCGAAGTCTTTGCACTTTTATGATACGTACGATATCTTATTATCTTTCTTCCAAACTAACTAAGTTCATCGTTTCTGCCCCATACGTCACCACTGGTCTTCTACTTTTACTTTTCATATTTTTGTATTTATAATAGGTTTAGCGTCCCGCCAGTATTCTATGATCTATTTCCTATTTTTACTTCCTTAGCCGTTGTTTTCTCGGTTTATTTCCATATATTTGCTTTTTTCTTCGTTTATTGTTACACCTCTTTTCTTTGCTTCTCGTTCGACTTTTTGTATTGCCTCTTCCAGACTATTTCTGCCTCGAGCTAGCACATTGAGATCGTCTGCATACGCGATTAGGCATCTTTTCCGTTTTCCAGATGCTTCCTCAGTTCGTTGACTCTATTATCCTTTTCTCCTGCTCTATTCATCTTGAGTCGTGCTATTACTTCTATGAAATCCTCTTCCTTGGGTGTATCCATTTTCTTTGTTTGTTGTTTCCTATATCTTCTTCTACATCCTCTTCTGTCAACAAATTTTTAGTGCCACTTATGTTTGTTGTATTTCTTTTCCTGTTTTGTCTCTTAATATATCTGTGCAATTTTGTATTATTTTTGTTATCCTTTTCCATTGTGTCCGTTACTTCCTCAGTCCATTTGTCTTCTTAATTTTTATTAGCTTCGAGCTATGTTTCCTAGTTCCTTGATATGTCCTGCTCTTAACCACTTTAATCTAGCATCCTTCTTTTTCTCTCTGCATTCTTCATCAAACCATTCCTTCCTTTTTTCTGTAGTTTTCTTGCCTATTACTTCAATACCTCTCTTTATGTTGTTCCACTCTTCTTCCATATTTTCATCCTCTGGCTTTTGTACTGATTGTTTTTCAACTTCCTTTTCATCTAGCGCCTTCTTTCTCTTTAACATTTCTATTTTCCATGCTTTTCTCTTTGTTAGTTTTTCCCTTTGTCCTACCATTCTTAACGATAACTTCGCTGTCACTAGCATGTTGGTCTGTTCCCACATCTGCTTCTCGATACGACCTTACATCCTGTATCATTTTTTTGTCTCTTCTTTGTTATTAGAATGTGGATTGGCCATGTTACTTTGTGCTGTATTTTATGTTGGTATTTCGTACTAACTATGTATACATCCATTTCTGTTGCAAAGTTTAACAATCTCGTTCCACTGTTGTTTGTTTCAACATGTATCGTTTCTCTTCCAGCTTCCAGCAACATGTATCGCTTCTCTTCCACTCTTCTTCCATATTTTCATCCTCTGGCTTTTGTACTGATTGTTTTTCAACTTCCTTTTCATGTAGCGCTTTCTTTCTCTTTAACATTTCTATTTTCCATGCTTTTCTCTTTGTTAGTTTTTCCCTTTGTCCTACCATTCTTAACAATAACTTCGCTATCACTAGCATGTTGGTCTGTTCCCACATCTGCTTCTCGATACGACCTTACATCCTGTATCATTTGTTTTGTCTTTGCTTTGTTATTAGAATGTGGATTGGCCATGTTACTTTGTGCTGTATTTTATGTTGGTATTTCGTACTAACTTTGTATATATATCCATTTCTGTTGCAAAGTTTAACAATCTCGTTCCATTGTTGTTTGTTTCAACATGTATCGTTTCTCTTCCAGCTTCCAGCAACATGTATCGTTTCTCTTCCACTCTTCTTCCATATTTTCATCCTCTGGCTTTTGTACTGATTGTTTTTCAACGTCCTTTTCATGTAGCGCTTTCTTTCCCTTTAACATTTCTATTTTCCATGCTTTTCTCTTTGTTAGTTTTTCCCTTTGTCCTACCATTCTTAACAATAACTTCGCTATCAAAAAGGCATGTGGTCTGTTCCTACATCTGCTTCTCGATACGACCTTACATCCTGTATCATTTTTTGTCTCTTCTTTGTTATTAGAATGTGGATTGGCCATGTTACTTTGTGCCGTATTTTATGTTGGTATTTCGTACTAACTATGTATACATCCATTTCTGTTGCAAAGTTTAACAATCTCGTTCCATTGTTGTTTGTTTCAACATGTATCGTTTATCGTCCAGCTTCCAGCAACATGTATCGTTTCTCTTCCACTCTTCTTCCATATTTTCATCCTCTGGCTTTCGTACTAATTGTTTTTCAACGTCCTTTTCATGTAGCGCTTTCTTTCTCTTTAACATTTCTATTTTCCATGCTTTTCTCTTTGTTAATTTTTCCCTTTGTCCTACCATTCTTAACAATAACTTCGCTATCACTAGCATGTGGTCTGTTCGTACATCTGCTTTTCGATACGACCTTACATCCTGTATCATTTTTTTGTCTCTTCTTTGTTATTAGAATGTGGATTGGCCATGTTACTTTGTGCTGTATTTTATGTTGGTATTTCGTACTAACTATACATATATATCCATTTCTGTTGCAAAGTTTAACAATCTCGTTCCATTGTTGTTTGTTTCAACATGTATCGTTTCTCTTCCAGCTTCCGCCCTCCAGTATTTTTCTTTCCCCATTTTTGCATCGAAATCCCCCAGGAGAATTTGGGATATCTTCGCGTGACTTTTCTGTTTTATCATAAAACTCATCTTTCTCTTCTTCGGAGAGCCTTCCATTTACTCTCTTAAATTCCATTAAAATTTCCTTCACTTTTCTGCTTATCACGAATCCCGTTCCATTCTGCCCTTGTTTTTCTTCTTCTCCATACAACAGCGTATATTTTCCTTTATCAATCCTGCCCTCTCCTTTCCATCTTATTTCCTGTGGAGCCAATAGTTCTATTCTATACATATTATATCGTTTCCCTAGCTAGCATTTTCTTTATATTCCAGCTTCCTACTCTTACTATAGTTTTTTCTTTTTCCTCTTCCTATTTCTCCTTTTACTCATTTTCCTTGCCATTGCCTAGTCGTTATCTTCTTTGTCCGTCCGTCTACCTTTGCGTATTAGTTTTTTTTTTGTTCGGTTGTTGCTGATTGAATTCTTCGCTCTCTGGGGACCTTTCGTTCATCCTTCGTTTCTTGTCGCATTGTTTTCAAGACTCCGTACTCCTCGTCATTTACAATCAGCTTATTGTACCTGAGATAGGTTCTATATCCTTGTTGTTTCGCCTGTTTTAGGTGAGTTGTCAAATATTTTCTATCCTCTTGGACTTTTCTTTGTATAATCATCTTTTCACTTCAGTTCTTTGGTACAGTTGAATATTTCCATTTTCTTGTTCCAGGTTTGTAACTTACCAAGGATTGGTCTCTTCTTATTTGGCTTGAAGGTTCCCAGTTTCGTGAATTCCTTTATGTGTACATCTGGATTAATTTTTTTGACTTTCTCTTTTACCTTCTCCTGGTTTTCTTTATCTGTGTCTTCCAGGCCTTTTACAATGATGTTATTTCTCCTTATTTCTCTCTCAACTTGTTTCAGTCTTTTTTCTTGAGCCATAATCACCATCGACCGCTTTTTATTTCATCCATCGTCTCTTTTTCAGAATTCATTTCATTATTATGTTAATTATGTTACAGTTAAACGAGTTACATAATAATGATATTAAATTATGAGTGCTTAGTTAATCGCGGTATTTCCTAAGTAAATTGTAAATATGTACGTGGACGTGTCAATGATTTTGTTTAAATAATTCATATTAAGTTTTGCTTTAGGTTTTTCGTTTTTGGAATTCCCCAGCGAGTTTCTACCTCAGTATGAATAACTGTTGCTTTAGGTTTTTTTACGAATTTTCGTTTTTTTCCTTAAATTCCTTTTGCGTTATTGATTTGCAATTATATTTATTTGTAATACGGTTGCTTCTTGTTTTTCTTTTAATAGAAACACTTTTTACATTATTTGATGTGTCGTTCAGGTTTAGTTGGTTCATAAGGTTCGTCGGTTCATATTTTCCATTCTTTTCTTTCGTATTACATAATCGCTTTGTTTATCTGAAATTACATATTACGTCTTATAGTACAATTTATTTTTTGAATTCCGAATTAAATTATGTATGATCTTCTTCTGAGGGCGTCGTTTAAATTAACGAAATACTTTTTTGTTCACTTCTAGGGCAACCTAAGAATTTATGCATGCACTTGGTGAGTTCATTTTCTTTTGTTTAGTGATTCGACTTTTGATTTTTTTCTTTTGGTTCGTGGCCAATTACAATATAAACAAAATCGAAGGGCGTATCTCCTGTATAGAGGAGAGCGGCTTTAATCGGCACTTCCATTAATCAAAACCCATATACAAATGTGCATCGTTTATTACAATTATTACCAAACGAGACCCGTTCGCGTATATTTATCGATGACGAGCGCTAATTGCAGCGGCGCGGCGTTAAGAAAAACAGAACCGACCGGTCACCACCGGCCACACACTGTTTTCAGCGTTGCCACAAAAACCCAATTAGCATAGAGGTATACGCACACATGTGTAACGGCACGACCCACGCCGAACGTTTATTTTCCACACCCATGAAAAAAACGCCAGCTGCGCTCGTGTAATTTCAGCTGGGAGACTGTTACGTTACAAAAACGCTCCTTCCAGAGAGAGGTACGTACGGTATGTAATTCTGGCGGCGGCCCATGCAAAGCACGGCGCACTCGAACGATTCGTTTTTAACGGGAAGCAGAAGACGCGTGATTCATTTTCGTCGGAAATTACGTTATCGAATTTCCATTCGGTGAGATAAACAACAAGATTCGAGTGCGTAACTCCGAAGGCGATTGCTTTTATGACGTTCTCGTTGCCGTATTGAAATTTTGCAGAACTTTTCGAGAGGAATCCCATGGGGGATGCGGGCGACAGTAAAAATGATTTATTGCCACAATTTGAATCGTTTCCATCGATCCCTCATTGGAGGTAATGATGGTTGTAATTACGTGCCAAGACCCCCGACTGTATACCTACTTGAAAGAAAAAGAGACCAAGCCTGCATATATTTTAACTTCTTTTTGACAGAGTAGTATAATAAATGAACGATTTTTTTTTTCAAATTTTCTAATGATAATGAACTACCAGTACCATGTACAGGGTGTCGCCAGTGATCCATTCTTCCTGAAATATCGACGTTACAAAAGCAAAAGAAAAACGACGTTAAAAAAAATGAAATCGGTGAAATTAACAAAATTAATTCTGCAATAGTGGATCGAAGAGTGCTCAAAGAAACAAGACGACGAAACGCGTTTAAAAAAAAACAACAACATAAGCATATAGAATGCCTTGTCTTTCACGTAGAGTGCTTCTTATCAAATCACAGAATAAATCTCCGTTCGTTTCGCTCACAAGTGAACATGCACACACTAAAGGGAACAGTATCTACAAAATGGCCGGAGCCAAAGATAAAGCAAACACGCTCCAGTATGTGTGGCAGAATACTCACGCGCACCACGAAGCTACCAAGCAAACGGGGAAGATACATGTTCCATGCGTGAAAGCAAGAAAAACATCTACGAGAAAAGAGTCGATCGTTTACGATGAATAATTCGACAAAAAGAGCGAGACGAACAACGTTTAAGCTTGATTCCAAAAAAAAAAGAATGAAACAAAACAATGAAAGACAGGATTACTACATGTACTGAAAACAAAAGATCGACGATTCTCCGCCGGAGTGCAAAAAAATTAAAAACAAAACCGCGGTCCGTTTTCATTCCTTCTTGATTCGTTCGCATCGATTTTTCCAGAAAGTCGACGATTGGCCAGTTAGCTTGGTAGCTTCGCGGCGCGCAAGAGTATTCTGCGTTTGCTTTATCTTCAGCTCCGGCCATTTTGTACTTTCCTCTTTACTTGTGAGCGAAACGAACGGAGATTTATTCCGTGATTTGATAAGAAGCACTCTACGTGTGAATGACGAGGCATCCTTTTATGCCTCTCGAAGCCTGATTTCCGCACATCAATCAGAGTATTTATGGCAAGCGAATTCTGTGCGCAGTTTAGGTTCTATTAGCTGTGGTTTTGTTTAGGACCAATTCTTCGCTGAGCTATTTGTGGCACCGACGAGACCCACTTCGGTCGTTTGAATTTGACTCCGACGACCTGTTGCTTGGCATCGTCGACGACAGAGGGAAACACTACACACGGGGGACGCAGGATGACGTATTGACGCTGCTCCTCAATGTTTCTGGCAAATCTTTACCAAAAAATTTTGCGTCTTATTATATTATTCGCATAATTATTGATCCTACATTATTAATCGTGTTGCATTGCTGTTTATAGGTATTGCATTGAGAGACACTATTGATTTAAATTTACGGGAATTATTTCGTTATTTTAAAACAACTGACACAAGAACTACACGGAAAAAGCTTCTGCCTTTTCTACGCCGAAACCGATACCTTTGGAAAATGTTTAATATTAAATTAAAACAAAACCGAACTTAGAACAAAAATTAATCAAACCAAATATTCGACGAGAATCAACGCGGACAAAGCTTAAGGAACCCGGAACTGCCTATTTTTCCTTCGCGCCGGTTATTTAAGCCTTCGCCTCCACCCTAAAATCAAAGAGGGATTAATTTTTCAAAGTCGGCAGTATTCTAGCAAAACCCGCGGTTGAGCCGCTTTTCACAAGATGGCGTACGCATCTTGCTTTCACCACGTGTCACGCGGTCAAGGCCAAACGGCGTTTTCTTCTCCGAACGCTGATTCAGTGAGAAAGAGAAATTTTATCATCGCAACTTAATATCACCTCTGGTTTGAAAGCACGTTCTAGTTCTGATAAAGCGATACATGTTTCCTGCTCTCTGGTTTCATTCTAGGAGCAGGTAGAACTCAAAAAAGAAATAAAATAAAATAATTTCAAAATTTCTTTACGCATTTTTCGGGTCCTTACACTGCCAACTGTTTCATTCATTTTGGCTCTCACTGCATGCATTATGAGGTAAAGTGATTCTATATATTTTTTTAGATTTTAAATCACATCCGGTTTCGTCTAAACTTTAGACGTTAATATCGTCAGAAAAATAATATACCGGGTGGACCACCATCACTTTTCTATCCTGCTTTCCTAGCTTTAAAGTGAGCTGTCACGCTTTGGATTACGATTAACGTTTTCCCTCGCAGGAGGGGGTTAAATTACCTTTTCAATGATGACATGCATACATAATCTTGAAACTAACTACCCGTTGGTGTAAGGGTGCTTCGAATTTTGTCCACTGTTTCCTGTTGCTGCTTTCCCAAATTTTTCCCCTCCTCTGTAGAATTCCGCTGAAGGTTTTATCCCGTGTTAGTGGGGGGACGTCCTCTTCCTCTTTTTGTTTGGGTTCGGGTTTGCCATTCTTTCTTCTTCTATTCTTATCAGATGTCCAAACCATCTTAGCTGATACTGTTGTATAGTGCACTTTCAACTCTTCTCTTATTCGGTCGTTCCTTCTCGTTATACCTTTTACCTTCCTCAAGTCTTTCATTGCCATCGCTTGGACTTTACTTTTTAGTGTGTTAGTCAGTACCCAGCTCTCACATCCAAATATCATTATGGGTCTAAAAATGATCCTAAACACAGTCATTTTTGTTTCTCTGCTTATATTTTTCTGACTTAGGAAATTTCTATTGAGGGCATAGTAATACTACTCTTGTTGACGTTTCTATTTCACATCTCCCTTGGTGACCTATTTGCGCTCCTAGATATTTATAGGCCAGTCACTCGTTCCACTTCTACTCCATCAATTTTTATATTCTTTTGCTGCTTCCCTAATATCATCACTTTTGTTTTGTCTTTATTTATTGTCATTTTCATATTTCTAAGCACTTTATTCCATTCGTTTAAATTTTTCTGCAGCTTTTTTTCGTTATTGGCAAAAACTACTATGCCGTTCGCAAACACACGTTCACGGAGTGTTGTCTGTTCTGATTCTATGGAATCCAATATGTAGGGCTTTTGTTTTCTTTTTTATATCTTTGGTATCATCGTCCGTAAATATTGTAAAAAGTGTCGGACCTTGTCGTAGACCTTCGTTGGTTTCAAACTTCTATGACTCCATTGTTACAGTTCATTTTTTTTTTCATTCCTGTTCTGAATATCCCCTGTATATGCATTGCCACCGTCCAGCCTTCATTTCTGTTCCGAACACGCCCTGTATATGCGAAATTCGACGTGTCGGATTATTCCTTGGACCGCGTCGTTGTACACATTGCAGTCAGTGTAGGAATACCCGTATTTCGCCGGCGTAATTTTTCTTAAACTTTCGTTTTAACATATTTCTATTAACAGGACCTTCACTTATTTAAACAAATTCATTTTATATACGTAATCCCTCCTTATTTGAATTCAAAATCGCGTGTATGTGAGGAATTGAACGAATTATAACGAAGTTCTACTTCTGGACGCGTATTATGCGTGACCTTTGTCCTTTCAGCCGATTGGTTCCCACCGTTACTAAGAAGGTTCCCCGGAGGTAGGATTAGAAGGTGTCTCGCTTGTTTATAATCGTTCCTTGTCTGTCAAACGAGAAATGTTGCGCCATTGTCAGAACGAAACTTGCCGTCTCTTGGGTCACACTCTCTTTTCGTAAAGATTTTTTTGTGCGTGCCATTACATCGAAGGGATGTTAGTGCATTTCTACGGCTAATTGCCGACTCTGATTAGACCCAGTTGTGAGACAGGAAAAACCGCGTGTCTCGTGGTTTGTCCCAGCTTCGGTAACAGACCGAGGTAAGTTCTATACGCAGCAACTCTCGGTTTGACTTATGTGTTCGTTTTATTTCATTGCTTATAGGCTTTTATCGTGAGCTTCTAGCAAAAGCTATCATTAATCCTAGACTTTAATCTGGGACCTATATCAAGAGGTATTTCTCGTTGGGTGCATCGCGAATTACGACGTTGGAAGTTCCCTCCCTCGCCCCTCTGCGCGGAAGCCGGCACACTACAAAGTGTCGCTGCGACATTGCCACAAAGACACCGACAAACGAATCGGACATCAAAGGAATAAAGGTCGGAGCGTTATAATTTCTTTTCTTAGTTTTGAACGATATTTCGCGGATTTTATTTTTGATCCATTACTTTGATTTTGCCGCAATAAAACTTGCAACTTATTGCGTAACTGCCGGTGTAATTTAAATATGATATAAGCAGACGAGCGTTGACGCGTGCAAATAACCGGAGGTTGCATTCTTTTGTATTCTGTTGCATTAGTTACGACTTGAACTATTTTAATATAGTTGTGTAGCGATTTCGGATCCGAAAAGTTAGGTAATAACGTATTATGTTTATGGCCTTGTTGTGTACTTAGATCGTTCGACTTGCGTTGAATTTGTTTTATTTGTTTTGTGTTTCTATTAATAAAAGTGTTCATGTTTTGGACGTAACGTGTTTTCTTAATTTTTCACGCGTTTCCTTTTACAAAAAAAATTAAGTGGCGCCTGTTTTTGGTTTGGCCTTCGCGTTTTGTTAAAGAACCCCCCGTCCCACTGTGCTGGCTGGCAACATTGGAGTAAAGTTTCGCTCCAATGTAAAACTTCTGCCTATCTACGCAGGTAGGTAGCACCATGTTGCCCGTCCTTACATAGTTTACATTTCGTTTGTACATACTTTCCACCGCTTTCCTGAGTTTCTGTTTTACTCCTCTTCTTCTTCTTCTTAAGCTATTCCTCATCAGTTTTCTCGGAGCTCTGTCAAAAGTTTTTTCTAAATCTATGAATGCTATATGTACCCTTGTCTGCTTTGCCTTAGTAGTTTCCCTATGATTTGTTTTAGTGTAAATATATTGCCTTGAATACTTCTTCTGCCTTTTCTAAATCCTGACTGGGTCTCTTCTAGTTGAGGTTCAATGTATGTTAATAATCTGTTGTTTAATATTCTTTCATAGTGTTTTCCAACAATACTGAGCGAGATAATCCCTCTTTAGTTCTCGCACTTCATTGCATCGCCTTTTGCAGTCTTTTGGTATTTTCATCTCGCGCCACAGCTTGTTGATCAGTGGCCCAATTGCCTCTCGACCCAAACTTTTCAGTATTTCAGCAGTTATCTTGTCATGGCCTGTCGCTTTCCCATTTTTCAATTTGGTTATTGCTTCGGTACCAATATCATCTTCTTGTAGGCATTCATCTTCGTCATCTCCATGTTCCATCTCTGCATTTACTTCTCCTTGGTAGTTTCTCTGCAACGAATGACGCGACGTCATCAAAAGAGGAAAATAGTGACGCTTTTCCATCCGGTAATGCCGAGGTGGAGATGAATGTTGCATCTTCAGTTGTAACGGGTAAAGATACCTCGATTATATTTAGTTGGAGAATGAAATTAATCTAAACTCCTCGCGGAATGTTCTGCTCCGTTCGCTCTTATTGTCGTTACATCATTACTACCACACGTCGAGATTTATTCAAGCTGCGATCTAATTTTAGCCCGATTTGTGTAAAGAGTGGGAAAACGGCGCGGCGTCGTTTTTTCGACGTTTCCTGCGCTGCGGCGGCGGAACGGCAAAAGGAACGACGACCACACCGAACGTGAATGAACTTATTAATAGGACACCGGGTTTATTTTTATCGCGGCATTCTAGATTGTCTCCAGATAATCTTTAATCGATACGCGCCGGAGTATGCACCAGGAAGTGAAACGGAGATTGGCCCAAAAAACTCGTGACGATAACGGCTCCAAGGCCAGATGGGAAGATAAGAGTCAAAATTAAGATAAGCAAGTGATGTGAGCCAACGTCTCTGATTCCATAGATTCCAGACGCCCGCAGGATTTGCTTTTAATAGAAATGGCGTGCGCGTGAATTACACGAGAGCAAATTGAGTGCATCTACCTCATATGTCATCATGCACTTTGAGAACCAGTGGCGTCCTTGATTGTACTTAAGGCGCTGCGACAAATGAATTGCATAAAAGCTCGTGTACAAAAAAACGTGGTCGGGGGAAAAAACGGGCAAAAATCAGAAACATCCACGCTTTCAGGCCCATCAAGGCGCGTTTCGTTCCGCCTGCGTTTTTCAAGTAATGTCAACGTCAGTCGATGCCACGAACGTTCTTCTTGTGCGTCGTCCATCTCCAATCGTAAAGTCCGGACGAGCAAGGAAAAAATTCTGCCGATTGCTTAAGTCGAAGCGTTCGTTCCAAAATGAGTTTTAAAATTTCGAAACGGGTCACGTCCTACTTTATCGATTTTCGCTCTAAGTTACACATGTACGTACACGGGGTGGCTTTCGGCGGGGGGGAGGTGTGTGTACGTCGGAGAATATAAAACACAAAGCCGGGAGCGAGCCATTATTGTGTCATAACGAGGGGTTTGAACCGGAGGGGAACACCCGTTGTCATTTCCGTTATTTAATTGGATGTGCATTACATGTCCGCCGATAATAACACGACACACAAAAAAAAGTAATAATAAATCAGTTGCCGCCATATCGATGAGACCACCAACAGGTATTTTTATTACGTTCGTTTGTTTTTGTTTCGACAAATTGGCTCGCGCTCGTTAATCGAAAATGGAAAAGAGAATTGGGATCAAATCTTTGATTTGTCGGAGAAAACCCCCTCCCCCACCCTCGCTGAATATAGTCACGAACATGTTAGACTCAAAACCAAACGAAAGATTCCGGATAATTCAAATGTGTACACTGCAGGCCAAAAGTTTAAGGCCACCTTAGGGCCGCTTTCGTAATTAATTTAAAGTCACTTTTTACATTTGAAAGTCCTCTTATGAAAACGACCCCTAGCGGCCTAGATTTCGAAAATTTGAAGGACGCCGCTTGAACGTATTTCCGTATTTTCGATGAAGTTAAGAAATCTCTTAAATTTAATAAAATGTCGGAAAGATCCTTTGCATTGTCAAGAGACGTCGTCGAGTGGTGCGTTCAGAAACTATTGCGTTGGATTGCACATGGGGCACTCCAATCCAGTCGTTTCTGAACGCACCCCTCGAAGGCGTCTCTTGACAATGCAAAGTGCCCCCATGTGCACCCCAATCCGTGATGGTTAACACTATTTTGAATTTCAATTCAAAATTCGACGTAGAATTCAATAACGCGTTAATATACAGGGTGTTTCGTTAAAGAATTCGAAACTTTGGCTAGTAACTTGGGAATGCGATGTTCTACTGTTTTTTCTTAATCGGCGATCGAAGTAGCGTAAAATTATCTGCACGTTTTGTCCGAAAAGTTTTCTTCTATTGTCAAAAACAAAAGAGATATGACCGCAAGAACGTTCTATTAATGCCATCTAGTAACTCGAAAACTAAACACGTTAGACCCATAGTGCGACCCATCATTTCACACTAAAATTTGCCGCAGAATTCAATAACGCGTTAATGTATAGGGTGTTTCCTTAAATAAATCGCAACTTTGGTTAGTAACTTGAGGATGCGATTTCTTAATCGGCGTTCGAGACAACATAAAATTATCTGCAAGTTTTGTCCGAAAAGTTTTCTTCTATTGTCAAAAACAGAAGAAATACGACCGCGAGAACGCTTAAATCAACGCCCTCTAGTAACTCGAAAACTAAACATGCTAGACCCATAGTACGACCCATCATTTCACACTAAAATTTGCCGTAGAATTCAATAAGGCGTTAATATATAGGGTGTTTCCTTAAAGAAATCGATGCGATGTTCTATTGTTTTTCCTTAATCGGCGATCGAAATGACATAAAATTATCTACAAGTTTTATCCGAGAAGTTTTCTTAAATTGTCAAAAACAAAAGAGATAAGACCGCAAGAACGCTCAGATCAACGCCCTCTAGTAACTCGAAAACTAAACACGTTAGACCCATAGTGCGACCCATCATTTCACACTAAAATTCGACGTAGAATTCAATAACGCGTTAATATATAGGGTGTTTCATAAAAGAATTCGCAATTTCGGTCAGTAACTTGAGCATGCGATTTTCTAATGTTTTTCCTTAATCGGCGATCGAAGCAACGTAAAATTACCTGCAAGTTTTGTTTGAAGTTTTCTTCTATTGTCAAAAAGAAAAGAGATATGACCGCAAGAACGTTCTGTCATTGGCATCTAGTAACTCGAAAACTAAACACGTTAGACCTATAGTGCGACCCATCATTTCACACTAAAATTCGACGTAGAATTCAATAATGCGTTAATATAGAGGGTGTTTCAGATAGTATACAGGGTGTTTCCTAAGTACGGTCCGTAACTTCGGGGTGTAATTACTTGCGATATTTTAATAAAAAGCTTTTATATGAACGTGTGTCCGGAAACGCTTATATTCCGAGATACAGGGTGTAAAAGTAAAACTTCAAAGAGTTTCCTTGTCGTTTGTTTTATTTTCTAACGTCCCTAACAATGCACAACAAAAATGTTTCTTGTATTTTTTTACCCAAATACTAACCGACTATTACAATTATTATTATTGGAAAAACGGTCCGGTATTACAATCATAAAAATATTCAATTTCTACACCAATCAGAGCAAATGTTGATGAATCGCACGATTTCAATCTCTTCGACGTTTTACTTTTACACCCTGTATCTCGGAATACAAGCGTTTCCTGACGCGTGTTTATATAAAAGCTTTTTATTAAAATGTCGCAAGTAATTACACCCCGAAGTTACGGACCGTACTTAGGAAACACCCTGTATAGCGTGTTTCAGAACAACGCCTTCTAGTAACTCGAAAAGTAAACACGTTAGACCTTAAGTGCGACCCATCATTTGACACTAAAATTCGACGTAGAATTCAATAACGCGTTAATATATAGGGTGTTTCCTTAAAGAAATCGCAACTTTGGTTAGTAACTTGAAGATGCCGATGTTCTACTGTTTTTCTTTAATCGGCGATCGAAAGAACGTAAAATTATCTACAAGTTTTGTCCGAAAAGTTTTCTTTTATTGCCAAAAACAAAAGAGATAAGACCGCGAGAATGCTTAGATTAACGCTCTCTAGTAACTCGAAAACTAAACACGTTAGACCCATAGTGCGACCCATCATTTCACACTAAAATTCGACGCAGAATTCAAAAATGCAATAATATACGGGGTGTTCCGCTAAAGAAGTGTGAGTTTGGCTTGTATCTTGACAGCGCGATGTCTTATTGTTCTTTTATGATCGTAAATTGAAAACTTCTGTGCAAGTACCTTTTCAAATTTCAAAAACAACAGAAACAATGTCGCATTTCACGCCTTCTAGTAACCTGAAAACGTCGATGATATACTAAAAGGAAAATGTAATGCATTGATGAAACCGATAGCAATATTAATAATAACAGTGGTAGCAGCAACTGAATCGAATAAATTTTCATTTATTTACACATTAAATGAAATTCACACGCGTAAGCAAGTAATTTTTGCCCCTTTATAATTAACCGATTAATTTAGTGCTCACCTCTCCTCGACGAGAAAGTGCACGTCGAGCTTTGCGCTGAAATTAATAACGCCGTTCAATTACGACTCGCAACGCAGATATCCGCGATATTTAATTTTAATTTAACGCGTCGGCTAACGATCGCCGATTTGCATAAAATATCCTCGCGCCGTTAATTGGCGGCTATATCGATCCGTTAAATTAAATATTTTATTCGGGTCGTAATCGTAAGTTCGATAATGTCTTCATTTGGCTGGGAAATGCATTATTAATAAATGAGAGTAAGTAATGGTGATCGTAATTAATAATTAAATAAACTTCGAACAGATGTTGAATATGTGGTAAGTCTTGATTTGAATCGACTTGGCTTTGATGACGCAAAATTTTATTTTCTACTTTAAATTTAATAAAACCGTCACCGATTGATAATAAATTGTTTTGTCATTGCATTTGCATTGGGAAACAGCCCGTTAAGGAAACAATTGGTTCAACAAACGAATCGAATCCCGTCTGTTATACGAAAACAACAGATTGAACAATTGTTTGCAAGTAATAGAAAACGATCGATTAAAACCAGTCGACTAATGAAAACTGTCCAAATTCAAACATTAAAGTCGACTCTAACGATTTTAGGATTACGCAAACGGGAATTTGAAAAGCATGGGGGGGACTTCAATAATATTCATTGTCTGTTAGGGGTGGACGGGTGATCATTAAAAGTGCGATTAAAGTGATCGGAGCGTGTACTACTACGTATGGGAGCTCCTCGGCTATAGATGGAAAATCAATAGGGCGAGTTGTAGCGTAGTCGAGTTTAGAGAAGAGAGTCGGGGAGTAGTTGCCCTAAAAGTCCTCGTGTGCAACCCCTTCCCACCCCCAAAACGCCGTGACATCCATTTCAGAGGGAATATGTATCCGCATACGTATACGGGGCGCACACAAATGGACGCGGGCGCAAATATTAACGCGCAATCGCCGCGCAGAGGAAAGAGTCTTCTTATTTCGGAGGTGGTGGGGGAGGGGGACAGAGATGGGCAATCATCTTAATAATATCAATTTGACTACCACCCCTACGATGTTATTTATACTTACATCTACCTGTAATTACGTCTTTGTATTATAATTTGGACTATTTTTTTTCTCTCTCTTCGTTCGTGGGAACCATTTAATTGTAAGGCCAACGTTTGATTTTTTTTTTGCTAACTTGTATTTTTGGGGTCCTCAAGAAAACCCTTCGGGGTTGAGGAATGATTTTTTTTTCGAGGAGGAATTTTAGCCCAGTTAGGATTGGTTTATGTTCCGACTTTTCGCAAGTGCTTGATTTGTGAGCGGTGTTGCCAAAGTGAGAGAATTCTTTCTTCTTTGGGGGAAGCTTTGGTCGGGAGGGGGGCGGGTTAAACAAGTTTCACATTTTCGTCGAAAGCTATTTCTGCGTAACTTTGATTTAGGAACTGATTGGTAAGCACATGTTTTCCGCAGAGAAAATCGCTTAACGAGTTGAGAGAGTATCTCCTCTTTCACAAGAGGACGTTTTGGTATTTTCCATTCTTGAGCGAAAGCTCCTTCTGTCGTTTAATTTTCAGCAAGGAAAGTCTTCAGGGATCCACCTTATCAGCAAGAAGAAAAAAAAAAAAAACTAAATATCTTAAATTTCTAGAGTAAAGGTTCAAAGAGATCAAAGGCCCACGGTCAACCAACTCGAGGCAAGAAATTGGAAAAATCTTTAAAAAATGAAAATTTCAAGCGACGCGAGTCAAAAAGGTCAAAGGTCAAGGTCGACCCAACCTAAGACGATAAAATTGGAAGTCTTGAAAAAAAATGAAATTTCGAGAGACGAAGTTAAAAGTGTCAAGCGGTCGAGGACAATCGAACCCAAGCAAAAAAAAATGGGGAAAATCTTTAAAAAATTGAAATTTCAAAAGGTCAAAGGTCAAGGTCAAATGAAATTTCTGTATCAACCCAACTTTCAAAGTCAATCCAACCAAATTCAACGTAAGTACTCAACCCAAGCGAAAAATTAAAATTGAAACTCTAAAGAAATTTAAAGAGCTAAAGGTCAAGGTCAAGCGATGGTTCAAGGTCAACCTAACTCTGCTCAACCAAAGCAAGAAACTAAGACTGGAGAAAAAAGTATTTGTTCGACAACAAATTCTTGTTCTGGCAGTTTTCTTCCCAGGTATGATTTGATGTCCATGGTTGTAGTTCCTTGGTTCGTTCGGTCCACGTAGAACCAAGCTCGTTTCTTGGCAGCTTTAAGAGAGCTGTCTTCATCCTTCGCTGATCCTGTGATAACATTTTTAATTTTTATTTAGAGGGAAATGCATTTTGTTTATTAGATTTTATCACATTTTATCATCGCTTTAAAAAAATTAAAAAGTTGAAGGTCAAGGGCAATCGAAAAATTTCAAGGTCAAGTCAGCCTAACCGCATCCAATCCAAGCAAGAAATTTAGAAAAAAAAACTACAAAAATTGAAAATTCAGGAAACAAAACTAAAAGTTACAGATCAAGGTCAAGTGAAATTTCAAGGTCAACCCAAGTCAGCCTAACTCTATTCAACGCAAGCAAAAAATTAAGATTGAAAAAAATAATACTTAAAAAAGTGGTAGAGTTAAAGGTCAAGGTCAAATCAAATTTCAAGGTCAACCCAACCAAACTCAACGTAACTTTACTCAACCCAAGCAAGAAATTAAGATTATAAAAATTAAAACCTTTAAGAAATTTAAGAAGTTAAAGCTCAAGGCCAAGCGAAAGCTCAAGCTCAAGGCCAGACGAAAGTTCAAGGTCAACATAAATCTGCTCAACCAAACAGAGAAACTAAGACTGGAAGAAATGTCAAACGGTCAAGGACAATCGAATTCGAGCTTGAGTTGAGCTTGAGCGAAAAATTGAAAATTTAGGGAACAAAACTAAAAGTTAAAGGTCAAAGTCAAATGAACTTTCAAGGTCAAAGTCAACTGAACTTTCAACGTCAACATAAGTTAGCCTAACTGTTCAACGCAAGCAAAAAATTAAAATTAGAAAAATAATACTTAAAAAATCGTAATAAGTTAAAGGTCAAGGTCAAATAAAATTTCAAGGTCAATCCAACCAAATTCAAAGTATCTGCTCAATCAAGTTTGATAGAAAAGAATTAAAAGTAAAGTTTAAAAAGTTAAAGGTCAAGGTCAGGCGGAAGTTGAAGGTCAACCTAACTCTACTCGACCAAAAGAAAAAACTAAGACTGGAAAAAATGTCAAACGGTCAAGGACAATCGAACTAAACGTAACTGTATTTATATCTATTATTTTATATTCAACCAAAGCGAGAAATTGAAAATTTAGGGAACAAAACTAAAAGTTAAAGGTCAAAGTCAAATGAACTTTCAAGGTCAAAGTCAACTGAACTTTCAACGTCAACACAAGTTAGCCTAACTATTCAACGCAAGCAAAAAATTAAAATTAAAAAAATTATACTTAAAAAATCGTAATAAGTTAAAGGTCAAGGTCAAATCAAATTTCAAGGTCAACCCAACCAAATTCAAAGTATCTGCTCAATGAAATTTGATAGAAAAGAATTAAAAGTAAAGAAGTTTAAAAAGTTAAAGGTCAAGTTGAGGCGGAAGTTCAAGGTCAACTCGACTCTACTCAACTAAAGCAAAAAACTAAGACTGAAAAAAATGTCAAGGACAATCGAACTCGATCAAAGAATGAGGAAAATCTTTAAAAAGTTATAAAGTTTGAAATGAAAAGTCAAATGAAACTTCAAGGTCAACCCAACTAGACGCAACTATATTAATATCTAACAATATTTTATATTCAACCCAAGCAGAGAAAAAATTAAAGTTGAAGGTCAAGGACCAATCGAAACATTTCAAGGTCAAATCAACGTAATTGTATCCAAGCCAAGCAAGAAAATTAGAAAAAAGCTGTCAAATAGAAAATTCAAGAAACAAAACTAAAAAAGTGAATGGTCAAGGTCGCATGAAATTTCAAGGTCAGCCCGAGTCAGCCTAATTTTATTCGACGCAAGCAAAAAATTAAGATTTAAAAAAGTATAAAAGTTAAAGGTCAAGGTCAAATCAAATTTCAATGTTAACCCAACTAAACGTAGCTATAATAATTAAGCGTAACTATAATAATAATAATACATATTTTATATTCAACCTAAGCAAAAAATTGGATAAAAATCAAAACTTAAAGAAAATTGAAAAGTTGAAGGTCAAGGGCAACCAGATTCAACGTAACTCTATTTAGCTCAAGCAAGAAATTAAAATTAAAAGAAAAAGTAACTATACTAACTGTATTTATATTTAATAATATTTTATATTAAACCTAGGCAAAAAGTTGGGAAAAAATTAAAAAGTTGAAGGTCAAGAACAATCGAAACATTTCAAGGTCAATTCAACCTAACCGTATCGAAGCTAAGCAAAGAAATTAGAAAAAGTCTGTCAAACAGAAAATTCAAGATCTGTCCGAGTCAGCTTAACTCTATTCAATGCAAGCAAAAAATTGAGATTGAAATAAATTAAAACAAAAAAATTGTAAAATGTTTAAGGTCAAAGTCAAATCAAATTGCAAGGTCAACCCAACCAAATCCAACGTAACTTTACTCAACCCAAGCAAGAAATTAAGATTGTAAAAGATTAAAGCTTTTGAGAAATTTTAAAAGTTAAAGGTCAAGGTCAAGCTAACCCTGTTGAACCAAAGCAAGAAACTTAAACTGGAAAAAGAAAACAAAATTCAAAATTTAAAGGTCAAGCTCAAATCAAGTTTCAAGGTCAACCCAGCCCAAGTCAACCTAATTCTACTCGACGCGAGCAAGATATTAAGGGAAAGAAAGCGTTTAAAGGTCAAGGTTAAGTGGACCCGAGCAAAAATTAATTATCGTCGTTGAAAATGATACACTTCAACTAATGCAAGAGAAAATTTGAGTACATACTTTAGTTTTTAGCAAAGAAAAATCTTCAAGGTCATCCACTCTTTCAGCAACGTTGCCAAATTGAAGTGCTTCCTTTACTTCGGGAGGAAAAGCTAAGAAATTTGCCCACTTTTTTATCTTCTCTTTGGAAGATGGTTTGTCTTCATTTTTGCTCGAAAGCTATTGTTTTGTTTTTACTCCCGGATAGTCCCGGTGTTTTCCGGAGTCATTCACTCCTACAGCACTGTTGCCAAATTCAAGAAACTTCCCACATTTCCAGAGGAGATCTTCCTCCACGAGTCTTTTCTTCTTTCCTTCTTTCCACTCTAGAATCGAATTTGTATTTGTTTTTAACAAAAAGAAGAATGTTTTCAGAGCTGCCAGTTGATTGGCTGGGAAGTTTTGGCGAGAATTTTAATTTTTTTATTTTGCATCAATCAAAAGATCTTTCTCATGCAAGACTTCATTTGTTTGCTCTGGAATTAAATTAGTTTGTATTTTTCACGCAGAGATTTTTTTTTCAAAGTCGCTTAAGCTCAACTTATTATTTGCGACGTTGCAAAATCGCGAGGAACTTCCCTCTTTTCGGGGAATTTCAGTGTTAGGAAGAGATTTTTCCTAGAAAGTGCTGTGTTTCTGTGTGTTCTTCATTTTTAATCTACATTTAAAAAAGAATAAGAAGAAAATGGAGAAAATGCATCGAAAACGATAAAAGAGAAAGGTTTAAGTAATCCCAAAGAAGCATCCGCACTTCTTTTCCTTTTTTTAAATGACATGTTCGGATGAAGGAAATAACAGTGGCTGCAAATGGAAATGGAAAAATGGAAAGAATCAGACAATAAAAATATTAACGATAGGAATGAGAAGAAAATAAGAGAAGTCGAAAACAATTAAAGAGAAAGAAACGTTCTCACTTCTTTCCCTTTTTTTAAATAACACCTTCGGATGAAGGAAACGGTGGCTGCAAATGGTAATGGAAGGAATCACACAATAAAAATATTAAGTAAAGGAGTGAGGAGAAAGTAAAACAAGTCGATAACAATAAAAGAGAAAGCGTTAAGTAACTCCAAAGGAACATCCTCACCTCTTTTCCTTTTTTTTTTTAAACGACGTCTTCGCATGAAAGAAATAACAAAGGCTGAAAATGGAGATGGAAAGAATTACATAAGGAAAAGAATGAAGAAAATAAGACAAGTCGAAAACAATAAAAGAGAAAGAACCCCAAATGAACATTCTCACTTTTTTCCCTTTTTTAAATGACATCTTCGGATGAAGGAAACAATGGTTGCAAATGGAAATGGAAAGAATCAGACAGTAAAAATACATATTAAGAAACGAAATGAGAAGAAAAGAATGAAGAAAATGGAAAAGTGGAAAACAAAAAATTAATATGTATATGTCACAGAAAGAAAAACGATTAACTCAAAAACACATGAAGGATTAACCCGCCTCCGCCCCCAAATCAAACATCTCTTTAAATAATATCTGCAGAAGGAAGAAAATACCATCAATAGATGGAATGTGAAAAGTGCAAAAAACCGAACAATGAACAAAATTATTAAATTACCAAGAAGAAATTTTTCTCTTCTCTATTTATTTCATCGCACTCATATTTATTCTTGCATTACATTGGTTTGTTTAGCGGACCTTCCTTTTTGAAGTTGAGTTATTCGAAGGGTTCGCTTTCCACGTCTTTCCATCTTCGTCAGATCCTTTTTTTCTCAGCCACCTTAATATGCGAAGCACTGAAGAAAGCTTCAGTCTTCTCCTTTTACTTTCAAATGTCTGTCTCACTGTTATGTTTTCTGTCAATCTTAACCAGTGGAAAATAGTTCTCCTTTTTTGGAGTTGGGTTAGCTTTCAACGTCTTTCCATTCTCGTCAGCTCCTTTTTTTATCTGTCACCTTAGTCTGCGAAGCACTGAAGAAAGCTTCAATCTCGTCCTTTTACTTTCTCTTATCTCTTTATCTTCAAATGTCTGTCTTACTGTTGTCTTCTTTCAATCTTACTGTCTCGTTAAAAAGAGGAAATAAAATAAATTCTAACTTATTTTAATTCAATCTGAACTTATTCCTTTTATATTATAAATTATTCTAAGTCTTTTTAAATTACATTTAATCTTAACTTTAATCACTTATCTTTAAACTTAACGAACTTATTTAATCTAGACTTCTTTTAAACTTTACATCATTTTAACTTAAAAGCGGGAGGGCCTGGCCCGAGCGGCCAGTCCTGACTCGTAGAGTCCACTCGCTTGGCTTTGTTTACGCGCACTTGATTTCACACTAATTATTTCACGACTACTGAATTACTACTCTTACACTGCTACCTACATGACTGTTCTTAATCACTTGACTATCTATTTAATATCTCTCATCTACTACTTAATGCTCTTTAATACCTGCGGGTCGATCTTTTATACATTTCTTAAATCTACGTCACAATTGGTTCCTTCGCTCTGGTGGCTGGGGGTTCGGTCCAAAGTACAAAGTTCTAAAGGTGTCAGCATCAATTGACCCTTGCCAAATTTATTTTCTTAAAACGTTCTAATTGCCTCGATCTTAATTGGCACATGTAAACAACACGCTTACGTTCCGTAGAGCTTGCATTTGTACGTAAGTGGAATGCGAGCATGTGTAACGCGGCTTGTCCTACTAATCGTCAATGGGTGCTGATCCTGCATAATTTTGAAATGCACACAATTGCAATAATTACGAAACGAGTTTAAATTTACTTATTTTCGTGTTTTCTGACTGCTTCGACTGGTGCAATATTTAATTTCTTTCGTTAGACTTTGCCTTTTTGTTTTTCCTTTTATTCCTTTTTGTTTCGAAGAACCTCATTCTTGTATGTTACGGTAGGTTCTTCCAACTCACCTTCTTCTCTGTTTGTCGCCTAGACAATTCTGCTGAACTGATTCTTCTGCTACCAGTTCAATTCTGACAATGTCCCTTTATAATCGAGGACGAGATGGAATGAAATTAGGGCCTCGGCAACCTTCAAGAACTCTTTTGAGTTCGTCCTTTGCGTTACCCTTCGAATGTACTTTGTTCTTTGATTTTTTTTTTGTTAAAAAATATTTTGTTTCCCAATCAGTTACTTGCAAAGTAGTTTTTTTTTTACTCGTTTTCAATTTTGACCGTGTTGCCAAATCGAGAAGAACTTCCTCTTTTCGACAGACAATTTAACTGTTAACTAAATAAGGCAACGACGTTTTTACATTTAATAGTTTTTCCTCTTGCAACGCTCACGGCAATTAATAACACATAATCGCATCAATAATGCATGAGTATTTGCATTTAATTTCAATAAAAACTATTTAAATTAAATCGAACCAAAAAACGACACATATTCAGTCAGCTCAGTCGTAATTAATTTATTAACTTTTAAGAATTAGTAATACTGCAGTTGCATCCAAAACTTCAACTTGATGTAGTAAACAGTTATTTATTTAAACATTTGATCGCAGGAACGACGCGCCCGGTGTTTTTAATTAAAATCCAATTACGCCGGGGCTTTTATTGTCCGGCTCTGAATGGGGGGGCGCGGGCGCGTTATTTCTTTGTTTGTTTATGTGAAACGTGATCGCACATAATCGGAACGCGCACTTTTTGGCACCCAATTACCCGCTTTGATTTATGAAAATTGTAAAGCGGCGAAGCGATTTGTTTGAGATTTTTTCCCGAATTATTTGTCGCAATAAATTCTTTAAGGTCAAGCAAGGTATTTTCATCCGCTTTTGCCCTTCCAAGTGGAAGCCGAAGAGGGCACTTCCCACACGCCACTCGCACGAAAATAAACTTTTAAAAATCGGACGTGGGTAGGAAATGTATCGATTCAAAATCATCCCTCCCCCCGTGAAGGGGATCTTCTCGTTTGAAGATGTTGAGGATCACTGACTTAATCATGTGCAAAGAAAGAGTCGTTTCTAGTCCAACAAGAAAGACTCTTTCTATAGCCTAACAACAACGTCGTTGCATTTAGACTCTTTCTAATCTAACGACAACGCTGAATATAAAAGGAAGTTGGCGATGCTCGATCATTGATTGAATCGTTTCTTGAATATGAAACGTGTGTTTTAATTAATCAATCGAAACTTGTAGTGGCTTTTAATTGGTATGCAACATGGCTGGGTTTATGCAACAAGTAATTAGCAAGAAAGCGTTATTTTGTGTTCGTATGTAAGTACGTGAACGGAAATGCCACGTCCACGTCTGTATACATAGAATCAAGTCATCTGCAATGTGCAGGGCCGAAAAGAAGATGAAGAAGGTCGGGGCATCGGAAACCGAACAACAAACAGAATACAAAAAGAGAAGGTTCGACGCCATTCCATCGCATCGGTGAATTTTTAACGACGGACGGTTAATGTACAGGTTGGGGAAAAAATGCCGCGTTACACGAACTTGAACCGGTCGATTCAGGTAAATATAAGTGGCCTGCCTCCTCGCTTTGTTCGGGAACTTCGCCGTTCGTTGGGCGAACGAAACAACGTATACGGTCATTTAAAGTCGCTGTTTATTGCGTGCGAGTGTCCGACGGTGACGGTGCGAATTTCCGCATAAAAGTCCGCTGGCTGCCACGTAACAACGCACTTTCTCTCGCTTCGAATTCGGTTTTCGCTCCGGCTGCGGCAAGAAAAATACCTACGACGACGGTTCGTGTAAATTGGAGGAATTTATTTAAACAAAAAAGAAAAGAAAGAAAGAACGCGCAGATGGGATATCTCCCCGGCCGGCGCGCGGCGTAAACGTAATTGAAAGAGCAAGTAAATATTATCTTCCTCTAGAAATTCCAAGTTGGCAATTCTGCTTTGACTTCTTGTAAATATTTGTGGCGAGGCGTATTTTTTTTTATTCTTGAACAATTTTCCACTCTCCGTCATCCTTTTCTCTTCCAGAATGTTTTGGGATTAATTCCATCTGTAAAGGCGGGTCCAGACGTACGTAACGTGTAATGTAATGTAACGTGAAATTTGACGCGAACAGTGTGTGTGGACGGCACTACGAGCATTACATGTAATGCTCGTAGTGCCGTCACGACATTACACGTCTGGACCCGCCTTAAGCTGCTTAAATACATACATAAGGTTCGGTTCGCAAAAAAAAGCAAAACAAAAGATGGGGAATCTTTTTCGACTTGTATTTTTTTTCTGCTTTGCGATGTACAGGGTGGATCAATTTCGATGTCTCTTATGGGCATCCCTGTAACTATAACAGTTAGAAAAAAACTAGTGGCCAAGTCTCGATCTCTTTTTTAGAGATAAAGCCAATAGACTAAACAAAAATTGGCTATCTTCTTTTGTTTTCGAGTTATAGGCAAAAATTGACATTTTCGACTTTTCGTCAATCGCGCATATCTCGTTTATTTTTACAGATATTAAAAAACTGTTTTGACATTATTAGGACACTTTTTTGATTACAATTCAGTGGTGTAGTTGGTTTTTTGATATTTACTTAAATTTTCGAGTTATAACATAAAGTTATATTTTTTAATGAAAATCATAGTAGGCAATGTTACCATTAAATAGAGACTTTTCTGTTTTCAAAATATATACTTTGTTGGGTTTATTTCTTACAATTAATAGAATAAAACGCCTTTTTTATTATTCTTGGGTGTATTCTATTCTTAGTAGGCTGGTTTGAACAAAGGCCGACAATTTTTTTGTTTGTTTTTATTAAATATCAATTCTTGTTCAAATATTTTGACAGTTGCAACCGCATAAAGAGAAAGAAAGATAGAACGAGCATCCTCTAAGAGTCACAAAGACTACAACAATACCGATACCATGTGGTTTGGGTGAAATTCGAAATTATGTAACTTCATTTAATATTTAAGTTTAAAACGCATTTTTTTCGATCAAATATGCATTTTATGGGATAATGAACTAAATTATATGTATAAATTAAAAACATCTTAAAAATAAGAAACTATTGCAGAAAAAGTTAAAGAATATTGAAATGTAAGTAGATAATAAACACAACTCTTGATATATCACAATAAATAACTTAAAACCCAGAAAATAATATCAAAATAAATCACAATTTCAACACTGCCGCGCAAAAATACACAGCCAACTCAAGTTGCAACCCAATCCAGCTCTATCGGTGCTAGCTTTCTATCTCTTATGTTTATCGCAATACCTCTCACTCTTGTGCTACCCAATCTTCAAATCTTTGTTAATATTTAATAAAAACAAAAGAAAATTGTCGGTTTTTGTTGAAACTAGCCTCCTAAGAAAAGAATGCACCCAAAAATAATAAAAAGGCGTTTTATTCTATTAACTGTAAGAAATAAACCCAACAAAGTATATATTTTTGAAAACAGAAAAAAAATCTCTATTTAATGATGACATTGCCAACTATGATTTCCATTTAAAAAAATATAACTTTATGTTATAACTCGAAAATTTAATTAAATATCAGAAAACCAACTACACCACTAAATTGTATTCCAAAAAGTGTCCTAATAATGTCAAAACAGTTTTTTAATATCTGTAAAAATAAACGAGATATGACTGATTGACGAAAAGTCGAAAATCTCAATTTTGGCTTATAACTCGAAAACAAAAGAAGATAGCCAATTTTTGTTTACATTATTGACATTATCTCTAAAAAAGAGATCGAGACTTGGCCATTAGTTTTTTTCTATCTCTTATAGTTACAGAGTTGTCCATAAGAGACATCGAAATTGATCCACCCTGTACATATGTATGCAACGTTGCACTTGGGTCGGGTAATTAAATTGCTTCGCAATTCGTGCGCGCCGTGAGAAACGATTACTGTTATGCTATTTGTAGTTTTACGGTGAATTTATTTGGCAAATGTACGGAGGCCGTCGTTAATGTCTTAATTATTAAATCCGCTGCGTGATGTTTTCAGAAGCGCTGTGCACACATATACCTGGCTGGTAAGCGGGGAACAAATTTTGAATTCCATAAAAAAATCGTATCGTCACGTTATTTATTTATCGCCATAACAAGAACACAATTTCCAGTGCGCGTTATCTTTGATTTTTTGTCAAGAAATTCCTTCACAATTAGTTAATGGTTAGTACTATCAATCATGTCATGCCAATCCCCCAATAGAAAGAAGTAACGTACCTATTAAAATTTCTCCTCGTAGTTGGCCGTGAATTGTTAGTTGTGAACCAGCCTCAATCGACCTGACGTTTGAAACAGTGGCGGAACTTCAAATTCTTGCCCCCCCCCCCCCGCAAATTATTATTCGGGCCCCTACCACAAGAAAACCACAGATTTTTTTTTCTAAAAATTTTAATAAAAGTAAGTTCTTGTTCGATGAAAATTGTATCACAAATTCCTTAAATACTTTAATTACATATTATTATTATTTATTTATTTTATTACCCGCGAAAATCACAAAGTGAAGAAATAAATAATAAGAGGACACTCAATATTTGCATCATTAAAAAATGAAACCGAAAATATAACCTACTTTTACACTGTTCATATTTATTTCGTAACAAATTCGATTTACATTTAAAGTTTATCACGCATTCACCGAACCACTCGGTTAACAGTAACCAACCGGAGTGCATATACAGTGGTGGCCATTAAAATTGTTACCCCTTTGTCACAGTATGAGTAATTATCCAGTAGCATCACTTAAAAAAGCCGCCGTTACTGTCTGACGCCCTTAGGCCCGGTTTTTCAATATCAAGTTAAACTGTAACTTTCGGTTTATTTCCATGGCGACAATTGTGTTCTTATATGGGAGTAAACTGAAGGTTAAAGTTAACATACGATTGAAAAACCGGGCCTTACGGAAATGTAATGCAATTTGCAAATCAGTAGGTATCAAACAAAATGGCAAATGTGACAGTTACTGTGTAGATTCTTATACTGTGCCTTCATGCTAACCTCGCACTTACTGACCTGCAATGAAAACAATGGTTATTGTTGCAATTGGTTTAGGCACAGTCTACATCACTGGCGCTAGTTTCGCGTACAAAATTCTTGGAAACTCGGGGAAGAATGCGCAGTAGTCTCGCTGCTTCTATTCGTAGTTTGGTTTACCGGCTTGGTTCGGGCAACTGCAAGATTTTAAATTTAAATTGTTTGCGCCACGTAAGAATCAACGCACGGACGAATGCGCAGTGGTTGCATTGAAGACACAAAGATCAAAGGCACCGACGTCAAGTGAACAGACTGTGGTTTAGGTCTCTCCACTCATATTACCGCTACGGGTACACTTGTCCTTCGATTCGTAGCGATTTATTTGGCCACCAGTGTACATGTAATCAATTTTCGACAAGTGCGCGCAGAAGATCGCGCAGAAAGAGACACAACCGACACGACACGACCTTATAACGATCGGAACAATACGATACTGCTCTTCACTCTTTTCATGGTGCATTAAATTTTTTATTATATGTATGATGACGTTAATTTAAAAAAAGGGTAAAGAAAATTCAGACAAAGAGGATTTGGGGCCCCTATAACTCTGTCCCCCCCGCGTCGCGGGGTCCGGCGCATCATAGTTCCGCCACTGGTTTGAAACAGCATAACTCCACTTTTAAACTAATAAAAGCAATTAATAGACGTTTTCCAAATTAACGCCGAGATACTCTGGAGTAACTTAGAGCTACTCCAGTACGGCTGAGGGCCATTCCGACGCTAACCCGGAAAGCGCCTAATAAAAGAAAGAAAAGTGAGGTTATGATATACGTCAATTTATCTATCAAGTTTCAAGCAAGGCTGGTTCACAACTAGCAATTCACGGCCAGCTACGAGGAAGAATTTTAAAGAAGGCACCATTCCATAAGTTGGCTTTCTGGGCTGATAATACCACGCGATCATTTAAATTTATAATTAGAGTAGGCTATGAATTTTGAATTATATTGGCAACGCTAACTGTTAACAGCTTAATTTGAGTGGTGCGAATTGTCAAAGTGACGCTTCAAAATGTTTAATTAATTGCCGGGGGCGAACGCTTTGAACATTTGCTGCGGTTGTCACTAAAACTGTTTCACTTCCTTCAAATTAAAACTATTGAACCCGACAGTGTTGCCAGTTTTTGTTTACCCGAAATCGCCTATTGCTTCAAAAAAATTCCATTGCATGACTAGAATTCACATCCTATTCGGTTTGTTGAAAATCAAGAGGTAAATTAAGTAGAGAACGTGAAATTTGTGAAAACATACTTTTATTAAAAAATAAACATAAAATTTTTGCCTGATTATCATATAATATTGTAAACTATAATTTGGAAGAGACTCTATTAATAGATGACAACTTTACGCTTTACGACGTGGACGTCCAATGTATCTACAGTGCGTTAATATATTTTTTAGATAAGGGGAAGCTATGAAAAACAAAATTAGACTCTTAGCTTGATTCGAAACTTTTATTCTGACATTTGCTTCCTGACCCTTGTCAAATCTGTTAGTTGTTTAAACGCTCTTGAACACTATAGTCATGAGTCAGCAAGCAATCCAACGGCATTTGAAATTAGTCGTTATCATTTTAAAGAGTTTTCACAAAGCCTTATGTATTCAACTGGAAGATTTTTTCTACTATCGTCAAATGTATCTTGACATTTCAATTTTGACATAAGTTAATTTCATTTAAGCTACGACTTAGGTTTTACTTTTCATAGACTCCTCCAATCTAAAAAAAATATTAACGCATTGTATGGACCAATCACAGAAGCATAGAACACTTACTAAAGGACCAATGAACCGGCCAACCGGCATCAACATCTATTATCACCAGCCAACAAAATCTACACACAAGGCAATCAATTATTGTAGAATATCTAAGATTAACAAAATATTACTGCTCGCCCAAATTAGTCGCCAGTCGCCAAAGCTGAAAATTGGTCGCAATCTGAAGTTTAAACTCGCCCATTTGGCGATTTATCGCCCAAATTGGCAACACTGGAACCCGATGAGAATTCTATATAAACGTCAGAACATTTACATAACCTCTAATCTACACAGCGAGTCGATTGGCAAGGTGCAGAACCGTATAAAAAAATCCGGCCTACTTTAATTATAAATTTAAATGATCGCGTGGTACCTACATGTCTTAGGTTCAGGTCTCATTAAAGTTTAAGAACCTCAAAAAAGAAAAACTCAGAAGTCCAGAAGGAAAAAAAAATAAGGTAAAATCGAACTAAAAAAAAAAAAACTGCGAACCAAAGTCTCTTTATTGTAGACGCAACATATTCCTATTCCGCAACGTTTCCTATAGAATGCTTTCAGGAAGGATTTTACTTTTTTTTTTGTTTTGAGGGAAATGACGTTTTACTGAAAATGACATTGGGCCAAGCTTCAGAAGCTACAGAAAAATACGAGTTGAGTTCCGTTGGACATTTAAATAAAATCTAAAGGACATAATACGAGGAGCGTTCAAATATGAGTGAGAATCTAGTTGCCTTGAGCATAGAAAACAATGGATGGAAACAAGCGCTCTGGGTCATGTTCTGGCATATTCCAACGTGTCATTAGTAATAATCAAATTCTTCTCCTTTACGCCTATCAATAATAAATTAGCATCTCAGAGAAAAAGTACCATGTTTTGTTGCACAACACATAATCTTCAAATTTTTAGTGAATGATAGTGTTTTACCATCTGAAATCGTTACAAGACTTCAAGTCCAGTTAGAGGATGAATGTATGCCCAAAGAATGGGTGTTTGATTGGGCGAAAAAAATTCGAGAAGATCGAGAACCGCGTAGAAAACATATCCCATGTGAGACGACCGACAACGTCCTTAACTTCTGACAATGTTGGGACGATTGATCAATTTATTCGGGTTGATCATTGGATAATTGTGAGAAAATTGTCAGAAGAAGTTGTTATAGCTGTGGGGTGTCATTTGCTTTCACCATTGGGACAGTTTTTAAGTGGCCATAAATTTAGGGATAATAAAGAACTCATTACAACTGTGCAAAACTGGATACGCACGCAAACAAAAACCTTCTTCGAAAATGGTATACGTAAGCTACCAGAACGTTGTCGCAAGTGTATTGCAGTTAAGGGGGGGCTACTTTGAAAAATAGTATGTAACACGTTTTTGTTTCATTGATAATAAAGACGTTCTAAACTCATTCTCACTCATATTTGAACGCTCCTCGGAATTTAGGATGTGTGTATAATACTGTAACGCAAAATCATACAATAAGGTCAATAATTTCTCTAGTGTATGCAACCAAGTGTACATCCCCCTTATGACGTTGTCAATATGGATTCATACATATGTGCTAACCTTAAGCTGATTTTTAAAGGCTGCTTTACAGGTCGCAATTTTCATTGCCGGCAATAAGTAATTGCAGCAATGAAGAATTGAGCAATTTTTATTGCGGAACACTTTACAGATGGCAATAAAGATTGCTGGCGAATCAAGCTTTATTAAACTTTATTAAATTTGTTTGTGTTAAAGTAACAATGTATTCCAACAATTGTCGGAAAAAAATAAGTGCTGCTCTGTGCATACTTATTGCAAGTTTGGCGTTAATGCTAGAAAATCGATCTAATCGTTGTCACATATGCTATTTATTACTTTTATGATGTTGGTGTTTCACAAATTTGCCAACAAATTCTCCAAAATCGCCGTTGCAATGCAAGAAAAATAGATCCGGAGCTGTTTTCTGCAATGCAATGAAAAATTGCCACAATTGATCAAAATACAAATACTGGGCGTGCATGCAATACAAATCGCCGCAATTATTTATCGCAGGCAATGAAAATTGCGCACTGTAAAGCGGCCTTAAAAATGTTTATCCACTCTTGCCGTGAGATCTGGACGGCATGTCTTAGCTGAAGTGAAAAGTACGTCATTGCACTCCTTTATGCTGTTTTACAGTAAAGCTACGACATGCCGTCCAAATTCCATGGCGAGTATAATAAAGATACTTTAACTGCAAGCCAATAAAATTCGCCAAAAATAATTTAGTAGCGACAAATTAAAATGTTTACAAAATAATGTAAAACAAAATCAAATAAAAAAATGACGATTTCAAAAAAAGCCAAAAATTAATCTTTTGTTAACAAAAGAAAGAAATGAATGGCGATAGGTCTAAGAAATAATAAAGTGAAATATAAAAGGAAACATAACATTAAAAAAAATATATATCTAAACAAGAAAAAATTTATTGGCAACAAAACAAAGAAAATTTTTGAACTGTTGAAAGGCACCAACGACCGTGTGTCTGACAAACGATAAATTGAAGTAGAAAAGAAACCGACAACGAAAGTAAGATAAATGAAAATGGAAATACAAATTAAAAATGTTAAAATCGAAAAAGAAAAAAATGTAGGTAAGTGACTATCAAAAGAAAGCTGTGCGAAAAAAATTTCATTATATTCTTCGTAGAGAAACAACGATCGAAAGTCATTCGCCTTTTTCAAAGACAAAACAAAAGACAATCGATTTCTTCGTCGAAAGGGACGACATAAGACGATCGATTGTCGGTGCGCATAAGAAGATTTTCGATTCTCGTTTCGTCATCGGAAAAACAATGGATTTCACAAACGTTACTTAAATTTAATCATCCGTTAAAAGTAAACGTTGCCATGGTTACATGTGTTGAAGGTATAGGAATGATTATTCTTAATCGATGATTAAAGTTAAGTGACGTTTGTGAAATCCAGCGTAAGTTTGTTAAATGGATCTTTTTACGCCCGTCATTGAATTTTTCCGTAAGAAACACGTCAATACTCTCAAGCCAAGTAATAAATCGTAAGTTTTACTTCACAGACATTTGTATAAAGACGTTTTTTTTTTTCAATCCTAACGAGTGATGTACCTAGGTACAATAGTTATATATGTACAGTAGTAGATCTCGGTTATAGGGAACCTCAAGACACCATCAAAATTGGTTCGTTATATCCGAAGTTCGTAATAAGCGATAATGTCACAAATATGTATAGAGAAAAATGTAGTTCGTTATAAGCGGTGGATCGCTATACTGTATATAAAAATTGGCTTTAATAGTGCCGTTTGTCAATGACGTGCGTAAAAAATCCATTTAACAAACTGTGAGTCGTTTGAATCTTTTTGAATTTTTCAAAAATCGTACAGAAAATCGAATTTAAAACAAAAAAATCAAATAAAATGCCCAAAAATTAAATGAAATTAAATCCTTAAGACACCGATTTTTTTGTAAAATGTCAACAAAGAATGTAAAAGAAAATCAAATCGAAAAATGACGTGATTTCAAAAAAGAGAAAAACCAAAACAAAGAAAGTTAATTGACGGCAAAAACCACATCTTTTGTTAACAAAAAAAAAAAGGAAAATTAAAGTGAAGTAGAAAGGAAAACACAATAAAACCAAGACAAGTGAAAATGGACTGTGTGACTTACAGTGCAGTCCAAAATTATAAGATCGCGCAGTTTTTTGTAGTAATTCTTTTTCATTCGTTTCCTGAGTACCGTTTTTGTCGTCGGTGTTTTGATTTTTTACTTCAAGTCCCCAAGCAACACCAACAGAAGGAAGTACTTTCCGTCTTTCATTCCATAAGGTAGCTTGTTCTGGGCTCCGCTAATACCTATTGTATACATGCTTTACGTCTCATTAAGGCCTTACATTTATACTTTAATTTTGTTTTAGTCGATTTTGAATAGCTCTTTTATTTTATTAGCAAGTTAACTTTAACTGCCGGTTCACTTGCATAGTTTCTATGAGAATAAACTGAAGGTTACAGTTAACTTATGATTGTAAGTGTTGAAATAATTTATCAAAGAATTATTTCTTGTTCTAGTTTTAATAAAATCAATTGATATTAACATTGATTGTACTTTGAATCTGTCTCCTGAAGACGGTTTTCACGTAAGGCCGAAACTATTATTTGAATTCGTTGAGCTTCGCCCTTGTTATTATTAAAAATTTTTATAACCTTCACTTGATTCACTAAAGTTTTAATTATAGCCTTTATCTAAGGTTGATAAATAGGAATTAAATTAGTACCGAGTACTTATTCTTTGCGCCAGCATGTTGAAAAACATGTGAGTCAGCCAGAATCGATTTCTCATCCGGTAGATGGACGTTATCTTTGGTTTTTCCTTCGACTACTCCTGTATGTGCGTACATGCACATTGGCAAATTTAAAGCAATTTATTGGAATCAAAATGTAATGCAATTAACTACTTACCAATTAAAAGCACACGTACGCAATTTGCGAACAGGAAAAGTCAATACAAAATTTTTCCGAAGTTATGCAACACACCGTGCACCTGCGTTAATTCTGTTGCCTATGTAAAATAGTGCCACTATTATTTATACAGGATGTGTTGCAATCTGCGGTAAATATTCACAGCACGTGATTCATTTTTTCTTAACCCTCTGGTTATGAAGTTACTGAATGTCGAATACTGATGCTAAGGTGACATAAATATTATCCGATATCGTCAGTCAGAACTACATGCATACATAGGACTAAATAATAAATATTAGCACGCCTTCTTTTTTCCCGGTTTACTATAATTTACATTTCATTGAAGCAAATCCTTTATATTTTATAATTTGAATATTTATCATCGGTAGCTGCGAAACGTTAAGTGTTTGTGCGCCATTTAGTGTCCGTTTAAAAGAGTTTGTGATATAATCAATTTATATTTTAGCACTTTGTGTCTCCTGAAGACGGTCTTCACGTAAAGGCCGAAACTATCTGATTGAATTCGTTGAGCTTCGCTCTTCGCTCTTATTAAAAATATCTGTGACCTACTGCGCACATCGTTCACTAATATTTTAATTGCAAATACTTAGAGCCTTTGTCTAAGGTTGATAAATAGGAATTAAATTAGAACCGAGCGCTTGCACGTTGAAAAACTTGTGAGTCAGCCAGAATCGATTTCTCATCCGGTAGATAGACGTTATCTCTGGTTTTTCCTTCGAGTATTCCCTCTGATGGTTAAAGCTATTCAATCTTACCACAATTTACATAGGAATTAAAATGTAAAGCAATTAATTTCCTAATTAAAAGCATATCTACGCGAGAGAAAAATTCCTAAAGTTATGCAACACACCGTGCACCTGCGTTCAATCTGTTGCCTACAGTAAATCGTATTATTTATACAGGGTATATTGCAACCCCCGGTAAATATTCACAGCACACGATTCTACGTTAAAAGTTGTGCAGAGAATGACCGCATCATTTTTTCTTAACCTTCTGGTTATGAAAGTTGAATGCTTAGGTTTCATAAATATGAAAGTGTATACATGTCAATCGATAATTTTACCACGTTACCTTACGATAAATTTCCAGTGTTACCGGTAAGGTAATTAATTTGTTACCGGTAATTTTTGAACGTTACCTGTTTTGTCAACATAATGGGATGATTGAGTTCTAAGAGTTGTTTTTATATTTTTCTTCATATCGATTCTCTTATTGATCTTATTCCAAAGGTTTTAATAAGCATCAGTCTATGTAAGTGCACGAAATTGTTTTTAGGTGCCGACATACCCCCCAAGAAATAGTTTTATTTATTATTTAAAAAAATGTTTATACCAATTTTTTTTGACAAAACCATCTCGTACTAATTCTTAATATTCTTGTCGAGTGCCGATTCCGTTATAAGTTATATGTATATTCTGTGGCATACCTTACATTAATGTCAACCGGCCAATTATTATAAGAAATTGTTAATGGTTAAAGATAATGAGACGTTCTTTATCCCTGCTACTGCTTTTGGAATCACTTGGTATGAACGAAAATTCGTGACGCTGTACAAATGAATGTCAGAAAAAGTGTTCGATTAAGGCCCAGTTTTACAAACATAGAATAAGTATTCGCCGAATCGTCACCTTTATTCCAAGAATACTGTTGAACTCAGTTTATCCGACGACTGTAAAATCGGGCCTTAGTCTATCTTTGTATTCTTCAAAATCATACATTGTATTGTTTATAATTCACCTATTACTATTGCGAATAATAATAAACGACTTAGTACTCATCCCTGTTTTTGGCAGTTTTGCTTCTCAATTTTTCGGCTCTTATTATTTATTTTTGCAAAATTCATATTATTTTTGTACAGCATCTATATAATTTGAATCCTATCAAATGCCTTTTCCATCTCAACAAACCATGTCATCATCAAATGTTAACATAAACATAAATTACCGGTAATTTAACAACACTGCATGAAACTAAATACATACATAGTAAATAGTATCCCGCTTTCTTTTTTCCCGGTTTACTCTAGTTTGCGTTTTATTGAAGCAAATCCTTTATAATTTGAGAAAACGTGAAAATAAGTACGCATGCGTGCTGTGAATATATATCGTCGGTAGTTGTAATACACCCTGTATAAGGTGTTCACAAAATATGCCGCCCAGTCTGTCAAACAAGTTTCAATGAACATATACAGGGTGCGTCAGGGGGAGCGAGTTGTGACTCGTAAATATGTCAATTTGTCATTGCGAAATACCTTAAGTACATTTTCCTTTAATAGCTGACTTCCCCACCACCACCATCAGCTGTTCGTTGGTGGTTGCTAGTTGGTAAACACAGCATTACTCACGTGTTATTAGGAAATTTGTTTTTTTTCTGGTTTAGTTAAAATACTGTGTATTTGGTTGGGAACCTATTTAGTGTTGTGTTCACATCCAGCAACATCGCAAAATTCGAGGGGGGGGGCATTGAATAAATAAATAGTTGCAAATTCTTTAAATTTTTTTGTTTATTTCGTATTATTATATTAAATACTTACTTCTAATAAGCACACGCTTGTGTAATACTATTAAATTGTGAAATACTATTAAATTCCATATGATACTATTGGTTGGCTGCTTACCTAGCAAACAGCTGATCGGTGGCCATTTGCTTCTGTTTTTTTAGCACCGTATTTTTTACAACTTTCGGCTCTTCCGTCTTATATTTACATGGTGCGTTCCTCTCGACAATCCTTAACAGAGGCCAGTATTTTTTCAGAAGGCGGGAATTATTATTACTATAACATTTTGAAAATCATTATAACTAGAGCAGGGATTTAGGTGCATGTTTAGGTCATGACGTCATGAGTCATCGTCTTAGTCGGGCGTACGCGTTGTGGAGTGATGACTCATAACCTAAAAGCTCACTTCAATCCGTGCTTTAATGATACCTTATACTTTATTAGTATTTCCCTCGTAACTTTCTAATTAAGCAATTTCGTATACACATTCATTGGAACTTTTTTTTTGACGTACTGACGTACTGGTCCCCCCCAACACGCTGTTGAAATATGGTCGCATGTTTTCTAAACACCCTGTATTGTATATATATTATTTGTTTGTCTTGTTTTCATTTAATTTTTAAAAAAATTTATTTCAATTCATGCTTCATTGACTAATTTAGTTAGGTAGTGAAAACAGGATTCTTTTATGGTTCGTTTTCACGCTCAAGCAATTTGCGCAAATATGCTTGTGCATACAAATTTGCACAAGGACGTCGTTACATGAAAACGTATTTTTTTTGCTTTTCACAAGCTCAAAAGATTGGCAAATCGCAAATACTAGCACAAATCCATTGCGCAAGTTGCTTGAGCGTGAAAACGAACTATAATACAATCAACAACACTACTTGTGTGGCCTTGTGGAGGGGGGGGGGTATAAACGGAAAATCGCGGGAAACTTACTAAAGTTATGCAACACACTATACACCTGCGTAATGTTTGTTGTCTACATCAACAGTTGAATCGCTTACTGCAGAAAGGGAACATGTCACATTTTTCAATGGAGGACATTTGGTAAACTTGATGGGCCTTGATTGTAGAAACACAATAGCTGTAAAGAAAGTGCTGCCAAAAATTTAGGTAAAAAAAAACATTTGTTTTAAACAAATTAGACAGTATTTTTCACTTCCTGGACGTGTTTCAAAATGTGACACGTCCCCTTTCTACAATTAGCGATTCAGTTATTAGTTGGTTTTCATTCACCTTTTCTTTTTAATTTGTTTCAATTCAAGCTTCCTTAACAAATTTAACAGCTGGCGAAAACAGGATTCTTTTATACAATCAACTACACCACTTGTGCGGCCTTGTGGGGAGAAAAGTAAACGGAAAATCGCCAGAAACTTACTAAAGTTATGCAACGCGCTATACACCTGCGTAAAGTTTGTTGTCTACATCAAAAGTTATTTACTACATACGCTATACACTTGCGTAATGTTTGTTGTCTACAACATTTATTAGTTAGTTTTCTTTCACCTTTTTTTTTTTTAATTTGTTTCAATGCACGATTCCTTAACAAATTTAAAAGCTGGTGAAAATAGAATTCTTTTATACAATCAACTACGTCACTTGTGTGGCCTCGTGGGAGGAAAAGCAAACGGAGAATCGCGGGAAACTTGCTAAAGTTATGCAACACGCTATACACCCGCGTAAAGCTTGTTGCCTACGTCAAGCAGTCTTGCTTTTTTAAATTTATTTCTTCGTCGGGTTTTTTTCGCGTAAGATTTTTTGAGGGAACTATGACGTTGAAAGACGATTTCGTATTCTTCGGGTTTTCCGTAATCACATCGGAATTTGTTCAGAACTCATCGCAATCGACTCTTCTTTTTTTAATAATTATTATCAGGAACTGAACCAATTGTTATGTATATTATTTATAGTGAACCCAACTGTATTATTTTTGGAAGGAAATAACAGCAAGAGACTTCGCAAAGTTATGCAACACAACACGCACCTCTGTGCAGTTGGTTGTCGTTTGCGCCTTTTTTTTAATTCAATTTTTCGTTGTTTATTGTTAGGGTTACCGTGGGTTACCATCGGACGACAACTTCACCTCCGGCATAACTCAATATATATATACGTAAAATCGTCTGTATTTCTTCGGAATGCATCGCAAGCAATATTACTAACTAGCCAGTGCATCAATTCGTAATTTATTTGCTACGTTCTGGTGCGTATGATCTCATCTTTCTCACTCACGATTTTTAATCTATTTTGTATCTCGCTCATCCGTTTAAAAAAATCTTTCCATGACAACAGGCGATCTTTTCACACCCTACTTAAATGTGGAATGTGAAAGATCGCCTGTTGTCATGGAAAGATTTTTTTAAACGGATGAGCGAGATACAAAATAGGTTAAAAATCGTGAGTGAGAAAGATGAGATCATACGCTCCAGATGCATCGGACGTATAATTTTCGAACGCAACTATTGAGAGAAAAATAAGCAGAAAACATTTCAAAGTTATGCAACCCTACTTGCGTCTGCGTAAGGTTCGTTGTCTACATTAAGTAGTTTCGTTATTCAAAGACGCCCTGTAGATTTGTATGAAGTAAATTGCGTTGGTCGAAGCCAACTTCTTTTACTTTCGAAATTTGTGATTCTTTCCCCTCCTTTTTTCCCCCCAATAACCATGTGACGGTGAATCGTCGATTTTCAGTTTCACTTCCTTTTTTTTTTACTTTTTCTTGCACAATTTCTGCAGTAGCACGATCATATCTCGTCTGATTCAAAATATTATCTATTAGTTAGCGAAAGCTGGGTTTCTATTTGCTTTACATTTGTTCAGCCAAAAGAAAAAACGCCAGATTTCTGCGAAGCTATGCAACACACCATGCACGTGCCAATTCGGTTGCCTACATTAAGGCGTTCTGTTATTTTTTAAATTCAATTTTCTATCAATTTTTTTTTATTTTTACGTGGTCAGCTGGATCAGTTGCAGTAAATTAAATTATTATGTTAACTTTTCATTGCTTGTTACTATTCTAAAACCAGAACTTAGTCGGTACATACATGGATTTGTCAGAAAATGATAATTGAATTTAACAGCTTTTAAACCGTTTGGAAAGTGACGAAGGTGTTGATTTCATTAAAAGAAGAAACTTCTTGCTTGCAAACCGTGAGCTGAAAAACATTTGGAATAGTTTTCTGTTTTGTTTCAGTTATTTCACCGCCACGAAATTTTGGACGCTCGAGTGCCGTGATTGAAGCCGATGACCTGGAAGAGAACTACGTCAAGTTATGTAAGTGAGTGACACGAATTCCTTTTTTAAGTACCGAGAATTCTGCGCGGCCCTCCCTCAACCTCCCCATCATGCCTGGAGGAGATCTTTTCGAACGTGACCGACCGACCGAACGTCTTCAACGTGCCACGAAAACGCGATTTGCTTTCGGAAAATTTGCTTTCGCCTCTTTGGCAACTGCAAAATCAATACCTACGTATTACAGCCAAGGACGCTTCTTCCTCTCACGTCCCAAATTTCGTTCGATTAATAAATTAAAGATTGGACGGCGAATTGAAAGTCGTAATTTGATTGCTAATTAATTTCGTGTCGCAAGGGAGAGAAAAAAAATTTGCATTGCGTACAACCCACACTATTCCAAGAGAACAAGCCAATCTAGGTCGCAAGTCATGGCCAACTGTGCTGTAGGTCAAGTTCACGCGCGCTCTCCCTTTCCCCCCCCCTCCACTATCTGCCTGACCTTGATTTGCATTTATATTTATACAAATTCCATTCGAATCTAACTAATTTTTTTTTACTGTTCGGTCGGATCTGATACCTGCCAATTTCGACGATCGGTGAGGTGAATGAATACACCTGTTTCAGACTTTCAAAATGAAATGCGGATTAATTTCTGATAATAATAAGATATGCTTAAAGCATCTCATTAATAAATTATTACTTTTTCTGCAGCAGTCGTTGTTGCAGGTTAACAAAAAAATTTCCCCCTCTTTCTCATCTAAGGTATTCCCCCAACAATAGGTCCGTTTGTTATCCTGCACTGGTGTACACTAGTGTACACTTTTTTTTAAGAAATAAGCTTTAATGAAGTCTAAATTATTTGATAACCCCTTAGAATGTGTTTGTGAGAAGGCAATTGCATTAAACAACTCACATTCTAAGGGTTTCCTTATTGAAGGAAGCCTCGAGGAAGCACTATAAATACGGACATAAAACGTGCCTGCCGTTCAATGCGACGGAACAAGCTTGTAAGAAGGCCTGGGCTCGCCGCAACCAAATTAAACTCCGGGTAACATACCCGTATCCTTTTTCATTCCAAAAGAATCACCGTTTAAGGAAAAAGTTACAGACGCGAGAATAACTCTGGATGCAATGCGGGTAGCCACGGAGACTGGCGGACGATATTCAAGGCGACCTGTTCGCGGGCGGGGAGGGGTATCTATTGGCCAATGACAAGCCCACTTTCGACATGGGACAGTCTCATTATCAAAGCACAGGCTTATTTAGCGTTCTAAAGCGTCCGTTTCGGAGCAGTACAAGTTCTAAAGATCAAACTACTACGTAATTACACTCTCGCCAATATACATATACGGGGCGATTCGAAAGCTAGAGCTAGAAATTATTTGCAATGAATTTTCTCACCGTAACAGTTTTATACACATACATATAAAAAGATCAAACTCCAAGGACTATTGAAAAAAATTCTTTAAATACAAGCGGAAGAGAAATTGGAAATTCATTCTCAAAACTGACGAAGGAGGAAAGAGACAAATTTAGGAACGACCAACTCTCCCACCCCTCATAGAACTAAAATCGCGTG
Organism: Dorcus hopei; assembly: GCA_033060865.1. Classification (NCBI taxonomy): domain Eukaryota; kingdom Metazoa; phylum Arthropoda; class Insecta; order Coleoptera; family Lucanidae; genus Dorcus; species Dorcus hopei. The sequence continues at coordinate 27,275,650 of CM065426.1, forward strand.
TCAACGCCGTTTGTCGTTTAAACACTTGTGGCCGTATGCACAGACAAATCTTTAGACTTAAGCCAAAGTAAACCTTTACTTTGAACAATGTAACTATACGGCGAACAGTTCGATATGAAGTTAGCTTTAAGTATCAAGTCCACCTTGAGATTTGTCTGTGCATACGGCCATTGGTTGTCCAAAGAGCAAACGTCCAAAATTGTTGTCCGGCGAGGTTAAGCGTAACAGGAGCGCCGCGCATTCCAAATGACAACATGGCTTCAGCGCAACGAGATAGCAATATATTCGGCGAAGTGTCCCAGTTACCACTTTCGTGAACTTTAGGTGACCATTTGCGTCAACTTCAGTGACCACTTTCGTTCCAAGGAGCGCGCCCTCCCGCGATGTGCAGTGTGATGAACCGCCGCCTCCAAGATGGACGGCCAAGGTCCGTTTATAACGACGCCATCCAATCTTTCGGCAAGGACACGCCACGAAGAAGATCGCCAGGCAGCTCCCCGTTAAGGGAACTCCGGCGAAAAAGAAGCCTAGATAAAGGAAAGCATGAATTACGAACAGACCGGCGCCCAATGTGACTCTAAAACATACCTGCCGTTTAATGCGACGCAACAAGCTTAGAGAAGCCTCGAAGAAGGCCTGGGCTCGCCGCAACCAAATTAAACTCCGGGTAACATGTCCGTCTTTCCCATCCCCCAGACGCAACGATAAAATGTAACTAGAAGCTCGACTGCAACTGTTTGTCTTTCAACCTTGACATTCTGACTTTGGTGAAGTACAGGAAATGAAGCGCACCATTAGCTAGCAACTCACGAAAGGATTTTCTGACAGATTCGATCCCTACGAATCATACTGTGATACCACACAAACATTTCAAATTGCATTAAAACGTATTTTGCGAAAAAGTATGCATTCAGGATAACAAACAGACCTAGTAGTACCTACAACAGAAATTCTGATGCTTGTGTCAAATTTAGTACGTTTACAAGTCAAAAGATGGCGCGCTTAAAATAGGCAATAAGTACGTAAGTTAGGGTCGATTATGGGAGTGATAAAAGTGATAACACCTTAAGAACTAGTTTCTTAAAGAAAGACACAACTTGAATCGAAAATAAATAAGTTTGTGCTTTGTTGACTTTCGAAAGTTTTAAGACGCCGCCATCTGTTGAGGGAAAACGGAACGATAAAGCTGGGAATTTTCGCTCGATTCGGTTTATTCGAATCTCACTGGTTTAGAACATTGCAATACTTCTTTTGCTTTCTTTTTCTGTTGTTATTTTGTTTTTGTTTTTTTAGTTTTCCCGGGCTTCAAATAACTTGGTCGCATTGTATAAAAAAAAATACTGTAAGGTGCAGCCATTTTGGCTCCAAGTTTGGACGGATCCTGCAAACCAATGAAATGCGCAAAAAATAATTAAAATTCTTGGTAGCAACAAAACATGTCAAAATGTAAACAAAAAAAAAGTAAAACGAAATCAAATTAAATAGAAAAAGAAAAAACGATGTGATTTCAAGAAAAACCAAAAACCACATCTTTTGTTAACAAAAGAAAGAAATGAATGACCGTGGATCTGAGAAATAATAAAGTGAAATAGAAAAGGAAACATAATATTTAAAAAAAAATTAATTCACAAGAAACAATAAAAAAATTTGAGCTGTCGAAAGACACTAACAATCGCGCGTCTGAGAAACAATAAATTGAAGTAGTAAAGAAAACGACAATGAAAAACAAGTCAAATGAAAATAGAAAGAAAAATAAAACATGTTAAAATCCAACAAGAAGAAAAAAACAAATGACTATCAAAAGAAAGTTGTGGGAAAATTTAAAATAAAATCAATATCTAACGATTAAGATTCCGTTCATTTCGCTGTTACTATCTGAGCTTTATTTAATTTTTTTTCGTCGAAAAACCAAAATAAAACAGACGACAATCGTTTATGTATGTATGTGCGTACGTGAGAGCTTTCGATTTTCATTTCTTCGTAGAGAAACAACGATCGAAAGTCATTCGCCCTTTTCGAAGACGAAGCAAAAAACAGAAGACAATCGATTTCTTCGTCGAAAGGGAAAACATGAAGACATGAGACGATCGGCTGTTGTCTATACGCATAAGGAGACTTTCGATTCTTGTTTCGTCATCGATCGGGAAAACAACGAACAAAAGTCGATCGTCTTTTCGCATTCTTCTAAAACCGAACAGAAAATCGAATTTAAAACAATAAAATAAAATAAAATGCGCAACTTTTGCGAACGAAATTAAATCCTTGGTGGCGGACAAAACGCCGGTTTTTTTTTTGTAAAATGTCAGCAAAAGAACGTAAAACAAAATCAAATCGAAAAATGACGTGATTTCAAAAAGGAAAAGAAAAACTACACAAAAGGAAAGAAATTAATTCACAACGAAAACCACATCTTTTGTTATCGAGAAAAAGAACGTCGATGGATTTGTCTGTAATTAATTCTTATTCAACATTTTACAATTGACATGTCACACCTAACTTTTGTAAATTAGCAAGTGATCAATAAAGAATGAAATGAAAAAATGAAACGAAATGAAATTTGAGAAGTAATGTGTAAAGTAAAAATCAAATTTTCTTTTAAAACTGAATGGACTTAGCCAACCACGTTCTGTCACGCTCGCACTGATACATATTTTTTTGCTTTAAAGGAGTCTGTTAAGTCCTATTAATTCCATTTTTCTCCTGAAACTGAATTGGACTTAGCCAGGCACGTCCTGGCACAGATGCACTGACGTTTTTTTTGTTTTAAATAAGAACGTCGAGTCAAAATTTCTTTTAAAACACAATCGGACTTGGCTAAACATATTTTAGTGCGGACCGACATTTTTTGTTTTAAATGTTCTGACGTGAAGTCCATTTATGAAAGTCCATTATTCTTCTACAACAGAATTGGACTTCACATTCTGGCATGGACGCACTGACATTCTTTTGCTTTAAATGAGCGTCTTAAGTCCAATTAAGACAATTTTTTTCCTAAAACAGAATTGGCTTAGCCAAGCAAGATGCTCTGACGTTTTTTTGTTTTAAATAAGAATGTTAAGTCCAATTTTCTTCTGAAAAAGAATCGGACTTGGCTAAGCACATTCCAGTACGGACCGACATTTTTTGTTTTAAGTGTTTTGCCGTGAAGTCCAAATACGAAAGTCTAATATTCTTCTAAAACAGAATTGGACTTAGCCGAGCGCATTCTGGCATGGACGTACTGACATTTTTTTTGCTTTAAATGAGTCTCTTAAGTCCAATTAAGTCCATTTTTCTCCCGAAATAGAATTGGACTTAGCCAAGCAAGTTCTGGCGCGGAAGCACTGACTTTTTTTTTTGTTTTAAATAAGAATATCAAGTCCAGTTTTCTTCTAAAGCAGAATCGGACTTGGCTAAGCACATTCTACTGCGGACCGATATTTTTTGTTTAAAGTGTTTTGCCGTGAAGTCCAATTATGAGGGTCCAATATTCATCTAAAACAGAATGGGACTTAGCCGAGCGCATTTTTTTTTGCTTTAAATGAGTCTGATAAGTTCAATTAAGTCCATTTTCCTCCTGAAACAGAATTGGACTTAGCCAAGTACGTTTTGGCACGGACGCACTGACGTTTTTTGTTTTAAATAAGAATGTCAAGTCCAATTTTTTTCTAAAACAGAATCGTGCTTGGCTAAGCACATTCTGCTGCGGACCGACATTTTTTGTTTCACGTGTTTTGCCGTGAATTTCAATTATGAAAGTTCAGTTTTCTTCTGAAACAGAATTGGACTTAGCCGAGCGCATTTTGGCATGGACGCACTGACATTTTTTTTGCTTTAAATGAGTCCTGAAACTGAATTGGACTTAGGCAAGCAAGTTCTGGCACGGCGCGCTGAGGTTTTTTTGTTTTAAGTAAGAGCGTCAAGTCCGATTTTCTTCTAAAACGGAATCGGACTTGGCTAAGCACATTCTAGCACGGACCGACATTTTGTTTAATGTTTTGCCGTGAAGTCCAATTATGAAAGTCCAATATTCTTCTAAAACAGAATTGGATTTAGCCAGCGCCTTCTGAGCGACACTCTTTTTGCTTTAAATGAGTCCGATAAGTCTAATTAAGTTCATTTTTCTCCTGAAACAGAATTGGACTTAGCCAAGCATGTTCTGGCGCGGACGCACTGACGTATTTCATTTCAAATAAAAATGTCGAGTCCATTTTTCTTCTAAAACATAATCGGACTTGGCTAAGCACATTCTAGAGCGGACCAACATTTTTGTTTTAAATGTTTTGCCGTGAAGTCCAATTATGAAAGTCTAATATTATTGTGAAACGGAATTAGACTTAACCGAGCGCATTCTGGCATGCACGGACTGACATTTTTTTTGTTTCAAATGAGTCTCTTAAGTCTAATTAAGTCCATTTTTTTTCTCCCGAAATAGTATTGGACTTAACCAAGCAAGTTCTGGTACGGATGCACTGACATTTTTTTTTGTTTTAAATAATATCAAGTCCAGTTTTCTTCTAAAACAGAATCGGATTTGACTAAACACATTCTACATAGTGTGGACCGACGTTTTTTTGTCTTAAATGTTCTGCCGTGAAGTCCAATTATGAAAGTCCAATATTCTTCTAAAATTGGACGCATTCTGGCATAGACGGACTGACATTTTTTTCCTTTAAACGAGTCTCTTAAGTCCATTTAAGTGCGTTTTTCCCGTAAGACAGAATTGGACGTCATTTTTTGTTTTAAATGTTGTGCAGTGAAGTCCAATTATGAACGTCCAATCTTCTAAAACAGAATTGGACTTAGCCGAGCGCATTCTGGCATGGACGCACTGATTTTTTTTGCTTTGAATGAGTGTTAAGTCCAATTAAGTCCATTTTTGTCCGGAAACTGAATTGGACTTAGCCAAGTACGTTGTGGCCTGGACGGACGCACTGACCTTTTTTTTGTTTTAAATAAGAACGTCAAGGCCGGTTTTCTTCTAAAACAATTGGACTTAGCTAAGCACATTCTGGTGCAGACCGACATTTTTTTGTTTTAAATGTTCTGCTGTGAAGTCCAGTTATGAAAGTCCAATATTCTAACGCGGAATTGTATTTAACCGAGCGCATTCTGGCATGCACGTGTAGACGTTTTTTTTTTGCTTTAAATGAGTGTTAAGTCCAATTAAGTCAATTTTTTTTCCTAAAACGGAATTGGCCTTAGCCAAGCAAGTTCTGGCACGGACGCACTGACGTTTTTTTTTATTTTAAATAAGTATGTCAAGTCCAATTTTCTTCTAGAACAGAATCGGACTTGGATAAGCACATCCTGATGCGGACCGACGTTTTTTGTTTTAAATGTTTTGCCGTGAAGTCCAGTATTCTTGTAAAACAGAATGGGACTTAGCCGAGCGCATTTTTCTCCTGAAGCAATCGTATTTAGTCAACCACGATCTGGCAAGGACGCACTGACATTTTTTTGTTTTAAATAAGAATATCAAGTCAAATTTTCTTCTAAAACAGAATCGGACTTAGCTAAGCACATCCTTGTGCGGAACGATATTTTTTGTTTTAAATATTCTGCCGTGAAGTCCAATATTCTTTTAAAACAGAATGGGACTTAGCCGAGCGCAGTTTTCTCCTGAAGCAATCGTATTTAGTCAATCACGATCTGGCAAGGACGCACTGACATTTTGTTTGCTTTAAATAAGAATATCAAGTCAAATTTTCTTCTAGAACAGAATCGGACTTAGCTAAGCACATCCTGGTGCGGAACGACATTTTTTGTTCTAAACGTTCTGCCGTGAAGTCCAATTATGAAAGTCCAATATTCTTCTAAAACAGAATTGGACTTAGCATGGACGAACTGACATTTTTGCTTTAAATTAGTCTCCTAAGTCCACTTTTCTCCCGAAACAGAATTGGACTTGCCAAGCACATTCTGAGACGGACACTTAGATTTTTTTTTACTTTAAATATCTCGAGTCAAATTAATTTCATTTTTCTCCTATAACAGAATCGGACTTAGCCAAAGCACCTTTTGACACGGATTATTTTTAAAAGTGTGCCCACTTTCCCCAACTTCATCATTTTCTTCATCGAAGAGACGATCGCATATGCACAGGGGAACTTGTCAGTTTCCATCTCCTCATTGGGGAAACTACGAACGAGAGTCACTTGCACTTTTCGACAGCAAAACGAAAACAGAAGACGATCGATTTCGTCTTCGTCGAAAGACAAAATAAGAAGACATGGGACGATTGTTCGTTGCAAGTATCCTGCGATCATGCGTCCGAGATTACCGCTGAACATTCGAATTTGGCGCGGAAATTTGTTTTTAGGTTAGGCTTGCTAAGAATTCCAAGGGTTACTAGATCTGATTTTTATATTTTAATCACTCGGTACAAGGGAACTTTCGATTTTCGTTTCATCGCGTCGTCGGGAAAACAATGTATGTAGGTACGAAAGTCGATGGTCTTTTGTGTTTTTCAAAAAAAGACAAACAGCTTCGAATTTGTTCGACGGTTTCGATAATAATAGGACGTTCCTGGCACACTCGCTTAATGGACGCGAAATGCAATAAAGCAGCGCGCTACATACAATTTACACAGAGTGCTCTTAATTGCGCGAGGAGTTAATAAAACCGTTTGTGTACGGTTAGTTGGAATGGGCGCGCGCTATTTGCTGATTTTTATGGCCCTCTGTGAGTAACGTTTCACACTCATGATGATGATGATGACGATAATCGACTCCATTGTTTGTTTATTTAATTCCGACAATAAAATGTACGAAACAAATCGTGTATTGAACTATTAGTTACACGTCCGAGGGCTTTACTTTTGATCCAACCGCCGTATCTAACATACACTAACGATAATGCTTTAGATTTTCGACTGTGAATCAATCATCTTCAGAGTCATTACAATCGAAATTAAATGTAGATTCTAGCTTTGAATATGTGTACACCAGTTCAAAGCCATTACTTTTAATGTGACCATCGTATCTAACACGTATCATCAATAATGTTGGACTTGGTTGAAACTATTTCAACTGCGCAAATCGATCATCTTCAGTGTCGCTAGTCGTTGCAAACGAAAATTAGATTTGGATTCTTTCTTTGAATTTAATTGAACTGTATTTATCGTTAGAAAAAAATTGGCACCTTTCGGCGACATTTTCCGAACAAGTTGGCGATCCTGCTTTATTTACTTGTCGCTTGTTTGTGTTTAACACAGCCCTGATGGATTATTTATTTATAAAACGCAGAGTTGTTGTAAATTGCGCGGCTTTTGCATAACACAATCACCTATTATCTCCCTCCCCCCCCTCTCTCGCCCCGCTCGCGTAACACGTCTCTCTAATCCACGTTTTCCGTTTCCAGGTCATGCCACACCATGGGATGAACTTCTTAATATTTTGGATCGCCGGGCGGAAACCACATTAACATAGGTATGTCTTCTTCTTCTTCTTCTTCTCCTCCTTCGAAGAGGAGGAGGTCGTCGTCACCGTCGCAATAAAACGAACAATGGCGCTCCGTATATTGTTGATGATGATGATAATAAGCACGGCCCGCTGAGACTTACCCGGCTCGCATCAACGTAATTCGCGAACGGCGCCGGTTTATTTAGGCGTGTAAATAATTTTGGCGAATTTAGTTTGACAGGTCGTTGGACAGGCTTGTCATTTCACGAACGGGAAAATCGGCAGTTTTTAGGTAAGAAACTCGCGAGTAGAGTAATTTTTGCTGTGCTGAAGGCTTACGTTTTGATTCAACACGCCGCAAAGGGGGTGGGTGCTTTTTGAAAACGGTTCTGACGTAGTGGCTGTAGTTGTTAGTTAGGCCTTAGGATTTTATGTATTTGACGCATTCTCTACCGTAATGTAATTTGCACCTCCTCGCGCTTCGGATTGTATGTACTACATATGTACATATAACATACAAACGAGTCGAGGTGAATAACACATTCTAAAAACTCTTTCTAATCGCCACGTCGCGTCGCGTCGATGTTATTTATTGATTTTTGCGTTTATCGTCCGGCCTATATGTAAGTTTTCTCCTTTTGTGACTCGAGAGTATTAATTCCGCTGCTTATACATACAAATACAATTATTACATTCGAAGAAGTGAAAGTCCTCCTGCGTTTGCCGTGGACGGTATGCGGCGGTATTACAATGCGCCCGGTTCGGAGGAAAAATTCGATAATACTCGCGAGTCAATGAACCGCGCACCAACGACCAAAAAAAAAAATTAGAAACAAGAGAAAAAAAAGTAAACGTATGCGACCGGGGACTCACCTCGTCCTCGTCGTCGTGTACAACGTACAACCTAAAGTAACATTACAAAAGTGTGCTGCTTATTTTTAGATGTACGCGCCTCACGTGGACGAGGCGTTAAACGCGGTTCGTTAAATGTACGTACCGGATTTGTTTTGTTGGCAATTACGCTCGGAAACCGACGAGAAGAGAAAGAGAAATAGAAAGCTTGCGGTTTTTTAAACATTCGGCGATTTCGATTTCACTCGGTTATCAAAATACCATGTGATCAAAAAAAAAATGTTTCGTGTAGTACATCAACACAACAATAATAATAATAATCAAATTGGCGTAGCAGTGAGTCTCTTAAATAGGTGGCCCAACCTATTTTTTTTTTGTATTATTTGGGTTGCTCTTGTAATCCTCAAAATACCAGGTGATCAAAAAAAAACTTAACTATGTTACCTATTAGTTTTTTCTTTTCAATTTTTGGCTATTAAATTACGCGTTTCTATTAGAAGGTCTGTTCGATAGCTCTGCACTTTCTACACTTTTAACACCTTTACTCTATTTTTCTCACTCCTATTGATGTTACGTCATATACATCGCACTCTCTCAGGAGCGGTTGGTGCAAAAAGTGTGGAAAAGTGCAGAGCTATCGAACAGACCTATAATAAGTGTCTGCACTCCCTCTATCATAATTGTTTGTGCACCATCATCATCATCCGTCACATGCGGGCTTGCCACTTGAGTTTGAATCAAATTTGCAACAACTTATTTTTCTTGTTGTATATGTTAGATTCATATGCCGAATTCGTCAAATTACCGAAATAAATGAGCGATCCTAGGTTTGAGCAAAAAAATATAAACATTTGCTTATTTCGGCAGCAGAACATCAAAATTTAATCAGATCGCGGATTGATCATGCGACTGTTGTTCAGATGGCGGTTATTTGCGATTTGCGGCAATGGATCATGTGCATTTACACAATTCCCGTATTGCTTAGTCTAAAAGTGCTCTGTTGTTTCCTACTTTCCCGCATAAAATAATCGTCTTCTATAACCTAGAAAATAGCATTATGACATAAGACAAACGTGTAGTGAACTATGTTGTTTATTTCTATTGTATTTATTATTGAGTAAGTGTTACGATCGATTCGATAGCACCGACATACATTCATTATGAATAACGAAATAAGATCATCTGTTAGCCAGGAAGCTTTTAACGAAAAAATTCGACTGTTTATTGATGGATACAACAATAATAATTTTACGTGTCCCTTAACACAAGAGAGAATAAGCGACATTATTACTGAGGTAAAAACTAGCACAGCAAAGAGGTCTGCAAACGAAAAATTAACGACTCTGGATTATCGCCGGCTGAACAGATTTGAAATAATAAATATTGGTGGTTCAGACAAGTTGATAGAAAAGAGGAAAGATGATGCATCTCCCATAAAATATTACTGCTGCACCACTGAATTATATGACATTCTGGAAAAAGCTCACAATGAGACTGGACACAAAAGAACGCTGGGCATGGAAAAAGAAATAAAGAAAAAATATTGCAACATTAGTCGGAGCATAATTGAAGAATATCTCAAGTTATGTACTCCTTGTCAATTAAAGAAAAAGCTTAAGCGCAAAGGTCTTGTAGCTAAACCAATAATTTCTTCAGGTTTTAATAAACGAGGACAAGTTGATCTTATCGATATGCAAACAGAAAAGGATAGAGAGTTTAAATTCATTTTAAACTATCAAGACCATCTCACTAAATTTCTGTTTCTAAAACCACTAAGGACAAAAAGAGCTGAAGAAGTTGCTTACAACTTAATGGAAGTTTTTTGTATTATTGGCGCCCCGTGTATTTTACACAGCGACAACGGGAGAGAATTTGTGAATGCCACTATTTCCAACCTCTCTGAAATGTTTAATGCAAAAATTGTTCACGGGAAGCCACGACATTCACAAAGCCAAGGTTCCGTAGAAAGGGCGAACCAAGACGTACGTGACATGTTAATCACATGGATGAAAGAAAACAACACGACCAAGTGGGCAGAAGGCTTAAAATTTGTACAACTGCAAAAAAATCGATCTTTTCACAAAGGCATACAGCGTACACCTTATGAGGCCATGTTTGGTGTTCCCATGACTAATGGTTTGAAGGATTCGAGTTTGCCATTAAATATAGTTGAAATAATACAAAATGAGGAAGATATAGATATGCTATTGAATTCCTCTCAGGAGAATGCTAATGGAAATGCAATCAATCAAAAAGGTACAGAGAAAGTAGAAGATTTAGGACCTGGAAGAGAAATTTTAAATAGCGATGAAGAAACTGAAGAAAATGTGGGGTACGACTTTTTAGTAACTATTTTTACCAGGTAAAAATCTACGTCGAATTTTAGGAGACTTGAAACCAGGTTACAGTTAATTGATAATACCAGAGCAGAAAGTGTGCACAGTTTAAAACGGCAAGCAGAAAATATGCTGTAGAGAAGTGCAAAAAAATTTCCATCATTAAGTGTTGGTCAAAATGTTTTGGTAAAAATACCAGATGTTGACAGAGGTCGAACGGCTCCTAGAAACATAATGGCGGTGATTGTATCTGAAACGGACGGACTTTACAAACTTGCTACGTCAACAGGAATTCTAGATAAACTATATGCTAGGAACGAATTCCAGGTTAGTTATTTTTTAAGGCCGATTCTCACTGGGCTGCTCTGCCAATAAGTGAGCATCGACCTTTTCACTCAGTTAATTATTAATATTTTTATAACCTTTGAAGGAGTCTTAGACCAGCTTCCTATCAATACACGACGTTCCCACAAATTCTTCATCCCTAAGAGCAACCGCTGCCGCAGAAAGTAACTCTAAACAGGGTTTTGTGAAATGCAATTGTAAAAGGAAATGTGGAGATAAGAAGTGCAAGTGTATTTTTAATAATATAAAATGTAACAGTAAATGTCATCAAAGTTCTTCATGTCGAAACAAATAGCAGTTTTACTTTCATTGTTTTCTTTAATAAATAATTATTGTATGTATTGTGCCTTATCATTTATTTGGGGATAATATGATGAAGCAGAAAATAGTTTGAACATTTGTAGACTAAACAATCCGGGAATTGTGTAAATGCACATGATCCATTGCCGTAAATCGCAAATAACCGTCATCTGAACAACAGTCGAATGATCAGTCCGTGACCTGATTAAATTTTGATGATCTGCTGCCGAAATAAGCACTTATTTCGGCAAATGTTTATATTTTTTTGCGCAAACCTAGAATCGCTCATTTATTTCGGCAATTTGACGAATTCGGCATATGAGGCTAACATACTATTATATTATTATTATTATTATATTATTATTATTATATTATTATTATTATATATTAGTGCGTTCAATAAAAAAAAACGGTCAAGTAGGCTGTAATTTTTGTAGAAAGTATAATAAATTAGTAATAAACATTTGTTTTTGCAATGACTCTTTTGAGTTGGAGTGATGTTAGAAGAAGACATTCAAAAATAAACGTTTATTACTAATTTGCAAAATGTTTTACAAAAATTAAAGCGTGTTATAGCCTACTTGACCGTTTTTTTTATTGAACGCACGATACGTAACATTGTGAAGCAGGTCTTGAATTAGATTAAAACGAAACGTCACTTGACGTTTAGCGTTTTCGCTCGCTGTGCACACAGAGTATTCGCATCTTGTGACAGTTCACTTTTAGGCGTTGACATTAGTTTTTGTTTCAAATTGAAACCGTGGCGGCGAGTTTTTTAAAGAATTATTGCGTTTTTGTTCCAAGCAATTTATTTAAAGAAATTTCCTTATTCACCAGTGCCGCCGGAATCGGGGTAGAATACAAAAAATAACTACAAATTTGTTTTTGAGCAAAAACAAAGTGTTCAATCATATACCCAGTACATGCACCTAAGTACCAAGGTTAATCTTTCAGCCACACTTCCGAAAACACGCTGTATATGTACTTCAAAAATCGAATGGTCTTATACCGGGTTTAATTAAAAAAACCTACACACGAGATATCGGACTTTGAAATTTTGAAAGTCGCCCCACCCTTTTCCGCGGGAGTACGGTCTTGTAGCGGCCCTCCCGGTCGTCCGATCTTCAAACGCGCGGCGGCATCGCGTTCCCCGTCATTTTCTGCCTTTCGATGACGTGCAGCTCGATTCGATCCGAACCCCCTAAGGTACCGCAAAGAATTCCGGAAGAAAAGCTTGCAAACTCAACAAATTTCAAAAAATCATATCTCGAAAAAACGCCTTTTCCCGAGATATAGACCCCATGGGTTAGGTACCCGAGGAGGTCTTCTTGCGTGTGAGGGAGATCACGTTTTCGAGAAATTTTCTAAAATGTGTAAAAATGGCGGTTTTCAGGCCATAACTAAAATCCAGGACCGGACTCGAGGCCGAGCGTTCGCAGGTATGAATGGTATTACTGCCCCATTCCTACGTTTCGAGTTTGGTCCGATTCGGTCCGTAAATAAGGGCGGTGGGATTTTTGAACGGTCAAAATGGGCTACTTTTGGAAACCCCCGTGCAAAATCCGCTCCCCCCCCTCGCGTCCGATCGCAAAATCAACCCCGCAGTCGCGTCGGTTTCTCGGATCTTTTCTGGCGTACGATGCCGAAAGGCTCGTCGCGATCCGATCACGTTTAAGGGTCGAAAAGAATTTCCAAAAAGTGGTCTGCAAACGTGCACCCCCCGAACGTTTCGTCCTTTGGCTCCCGACAGCGACGGACCATCGCGAAGCGATCACCACCAAAAATCATCTGAAGGACGTTTTTACGGATTTCCATAAAAAAAATTCCAGCGGCCGCAATATTGAAAAAACACGCAAAAACGGGCGAGTTTCGGGATGCGTTCCGAAACGAGGGCGAAATCGAAAAATCCGTTTCCCAGAAAAGTTGGCAATCAAAGTCAATCATAGTCGGATAAAGAAACTTCAGGATTTGTCTTAAGAGTTACTAAGAAAACGAAGTGCGGAAGGCTAGATGTTTAATGCCGACATGTTTCGACCTCAGAAAAGGCCATCTTCGGGGCGACTAGTCTAAGGCAACCCCCAATAACAATAATTTTTTTATTGTAAAACTATGTGACAATCAGGTCTAATCTAGTCGCCCCGAAGATGGCCTTTTCTGAGGTCGAAACATGTCGGCATTAAACATCTAGCCTTCCGCACTTCGTTTTCTTAGTAACCCTTAAGACAAATGCTGAAGTTTCTTTATCAAATTTTTGGTTACTAATATCAATCACGGAGAAACTTACCAAAGTTCATAGTCGGATTTATTATATGCCACAACTTGCACATCGTGAGTGAGAAGGATGCGATTACACGCCCAAGAAAAGCACTTGGAGGTGTAGTTTACGAACGCAGCCCGGGTGTCACCGTATGTAGTTAATCTTCTTTAGTCGGTGGCACCATCTCTGTGCATTTCAGCAAACTGATTTCCGTTATTTATTTATTAGTGGTGCCATCTGCACGTGCTTTTTTGAACCAACTTCGTGAACGGCAAGTTCAAATTATTATGAATCGAATTTTAACGAAGAAAAATAATTAAAGACGATCGATTAAAAGACGAAAGTAAATGACAACTGATTAGTAGGAAAAATAAATCAACGACAATCGGTTAACGACTAAAAGTAAACCGTGATTGGCTGATGAGGGAAAAAAAAATAAATGAACAAAACCGGCGAGAATCGACTAATGCAGAAATATGAAAACTATTTCACATTTTTTTATAAGGAAAACCCCCTAATATTGTAAGTCATGACGTCAGTGTTACATAAGTGACAACCAATCGGTATACAGAAATGAGTTGTATCTAAATTCTGATTGGTCAAAACATGTCATGTTTAACGATTGTCGTTTTTTAACGATGTCGTTATGAGTTATAGATTAAGGGCGTAAGTCTTGCGCACTCTATGTCATAATTTTTTATGCACGTCAATAAATGATGACAGCATCATAACATGCGATGTTGCCACGTGCCTTTTAATTGAATTTGAAAGAAGCAGCTCGTACAAGCGCAACAACCTACTTTTTTTCTATTGTTGTAGTTAATTAATCAAACTTTCTGTATTTTTCTGTAGCCTTGCGCGCCCTCTATCATAATTTCTCGTGCATTTCATCAAAAAATGATGATAATGACATGCCATGTTGCCATATCAAATTGATAAATCAGTGCTTCGCTTAAACAGATGTACCAATCTATTTTTTTTGTTTAACTTGTAATTTTTTGGATTATTTTGGTTGTTGTAATACCATGTGATCCAAAAAAAAAAACTGTTACCTATTACTTTTTTTTGTTTTCAATATTTGACCTTATTAAATTACTTCACATTTCTAAAAGAATGACTTTCTATCATAATTTTTCGTGCACGTCATCAATAAAGGGTTCCACAAACCGAAGCGGCCGCGGTGGCGGCCACGGTAGCGGTCGCGGTGGCGTTCAAACGCGGCACATGTATGTTTAACAGCGCTTCCACATTGACGCGGTTTAGCGCTCGCAAACGCGGTCTGTGCCGCGGATTGCTCAGTTTATTTTCTAAACTGAATTTTAGCTTTAAATATAAAAGTTGTAGGGTTTCATATGTATTATCTTTTAGAGCTATCACAGAAAACAAAAGCGAATCGCAAAGCTGAGAAAAAATACAATTTTTGTTTTTTTTTTTTTTTAATGGAACATCCTATTTTCATTTCTCCACTTTGCGTTACGCTTTTGTTTTTTTGTGATAACCCTAAAAGATAATACGTATAAAACTCTATAACTTTTGCTTTTAAAGTTTTTCTCTGGCTCCTAAAATAAAGACTCTAGGTGCAAAATATAAAAAAAATCCCTGTACATATATTCCAGCTAAAAGTATAAATTATATGGGGTGCCCAGAAAAGAATGAATTACAGCTCAAGAGTAACTTCCTTGAGTCAAAATAAACCGATTTAGATCATTTTTGTTTCGTTAAAAAACTACGGTCCTTTAAAGAATATTTCTTTACTTCAATTTTTCAAGAAAACTCATTTATTTCTTGAGATATTTACTTGTAAAATGACAAATGGAAGTTTTCTGTATTGCTGAATCTGAATATTTGTTTATTATTTGTATAAGGTAAAGTAAGCGCTGTCAACACTGACATTTTTTTTTGCTATATTTATTGTATGGGAACATATTAAAAAAAAATGATTCGTTAACTTTAAAGGATGTTTATTTTTCCTTTCAAAAGGAAACTAACTAAATTGCACCATTTTCGAGAATAATTACTTTAAAATTAATGACGCAGATTGTATGTACCAGTAAAGAGTACAGTTTATTTATATAGCACCTGAGAATTTTCTACTGCGTCTTTCAGTTTGTCGATATCTTTTCGAAATTCAAGATTCCGTGTTCTTTTAATTTTTCATTTCGATTATTCAAACATTTTCTTCGTTTTTTTATTTTTATTATTGACGATTAGGTTCCCACGCTTTTGGTATTTATAAACGGAAATATTAATTTCTATCTAAAATTCTTTTTGGTGAATTGTCGTGAATTGTGTAGAAATCTTTGTGATAGCAGAAGTTTTTTATATAAACTACCAAATCTCATTTCGTTGAAAGTAATAATTTTCTAGTAAAAAAATGCAAGACCTATTGCGGATCATGCTGTATATTATTATATTTACATTTATATGTTACAAATATTAGGTAATTCTTCGCTAACATACGATAATAATGTGGAAAAATTCATTTCAGTTTTCATTTTTCTTTCATTTTCCCTCTCTGCTAACACAAGGCTTGATATAACATTAAACAAGAAGTTTGTTATTTATTTTATGTATGAACTTTTGAATTAATCGAATTTTCACCGTGTATTGCAGTTGACATTGATAACACATGTATACAAATTTTCATAAAAATCTGTACACCTATGTAGCTATAACAGCTATGTCCAGTAGCTTCCATTACGTCGTTCTACTGTGGGCCGCCACCGTGATCGCTACAGTTTGTGGACCTTCTTTCGCGTTCGCATCCGCGGCCGCTTCAGTTTGTGGAACCCTTAAATGATGACAACATCATCACATGCAGGGTTTCTACTTGGGTTGGAATCAAATTTGACAGAGCAGCGAGTCGCCTAAACAGGTGCAACAACCTATTTTTCTTGTTGTATACATTGTTATATTAGTTTGGTTGCTTGTAATCCGCAAAATACCACGTGACCAAAAAAGAAAAGAATCCATTCATACTATTTAATGCATTTTTCGTTTCGTTCTTGTCACTTTAACTTAAGCTTTCCTGTGAGGGAAATGAGACCCAGGCTCCGAAACAGTCAACCGTGGTTCAGTAACGAGTTGAAGAGCCTGTCAGAGTTAGTTAGGGAATTAAGTGAAATGCACAAATTTTACAGAACAGACGCGCTACAGCAACGGCTTTCGTTTGTAAGGAAAGCATACGAACAGAAACTTACAGAAGCAAAAAATGCCTATTTTAATAGTAAAATCGCCACGTCAAAGAATCTATCCAAAACATGCTGGGAGATAAAGCTACAGTTACTGTACCTAAGGAGATAACGAATTACTTAATAATCCTTTTCAAATCGCTAATGCTTTCAATGAAGCGTTCCTTGACATACCAAGACCAGCTGCGTTGCCAATTTCTGAAGTTAGAGTAACTCCAACAAATCATTCCTCCATTTTTTTTGTATCCTGTCACACCAGAAGAAGTTTCAAAAATCATCAATAAATTTTCTTCCCAAAGATCCTCAGGTACTGACGGTATTCCCGGTTTCATTTTAATTTAATAATGAGGTCACTATCCCATTTTACTTTGCTAAACGTTTTAAACAATAATTGTTGAAAAGTTCAAGCACAATGTAGTGTTGATTGCTACGCTACAAGCCGCTATCGAAACCGGTGACAAGATGTACACTTTGAGGGAACTCTCTTTTTTGTTCCTGCTTTTTTCCCATTTTTCTTTGACATTTACCGCTCCGAGTGGAAACACGCAACTTTTGTTACTGGAAACAGAAACATGAAGGAACTTAAAGAAACTTTCGGAAACTACCGGTAACTTTTTCGAGGAACATGAAACAGCAACTAAAAGTTCCCTATTGTTCCTTCAGTGTGGATTCAACTTTAGATCTTCTGCTGTTAGCAAAAATTTAAAGAATTTATATCCACCTTATTATAAACTTCTTGAGGAGAAGGCCAAATGTTACCCACGAAACATCCAAGTTACTGATACATCAGCAGGACTTGGTTGACCACACAGTTTCACGCATTGCGGAAACTCAAAGTGATGTTTGTGCGACTTTGGATGATCCAGGTAATACTCTAGAAATGGTTTATAAATGGGGTGCCGATGGAAGTGGGAGTCAAAAAAATTACAAGCAAATTTTCGAAAATGAAACTTCAGATGATTCTAGCATTTTTGTAACTTCTTTGGTGCCGCTACGGCTTCATACCAACAATAGGAAAAGTAAAATAATTTGGCAAAACCCACGTACAAATTCTACAAGATTTTGCAGACCACCAATTAGATTGCAATTCATGCTTACATCGAAGGTCAAATTGCCAATCTTACTTCAACAAAAATTGAATTGAATAATCGAACATTCACTGTTCAGCATTGTCTGTTAAAAACTATGGCTGACATGAAAAGTGCTGTATACAAAGAGAAACTAGACAATTTGGAAGACCTAAAGGAGAGGATAAGAGCTACTACCAGAGTAGTTGCACCAGAAACTATTTCTAATGTTTTATTGGAGTTTCAGCATAGATTAGCTTAGTGTCAAGAAGTTGCTGGTGGACATTTTGAGCATTTGCTTTGATAATAACGTTGTATTTCTTTTTTGTTTACAATAATAATAAAAATGTCTTCTAAAAAACAAGTACAACAATAATTAAACACTTTTTCTTACAAAAATGTGAATAGAATTTAATAATTAGTAACATTCGGTCATACAAACTCGCTTCTACAACCCTGTTGTATTTTTTCCTAAAGCGATTTTTTCCTGTGCACTTAGACGCTTCACCCTGTATATTCGTATATTATGTCAAAAAATGCGGAATTTAAAAGCAAAATTGACCTGTTTTTGGAATTTTTCCAAAAATCAGTACTGGGGGGTGTTTAGAATGCCCCCCAAATTTCAATACCACGAGACATTTTTGAGAAAAACAGTGCATAGTATAGTGTACGGGCCGTTGTTTTGCCTATCATAGATTTTATTCTTTTTATAGCAAATTTGCTTTCGAAAGCTCCGCGCATAAGTTGTCAATGTGTTGTCGTCGCCATGTTAGATGGGCATCTAAATATACATCTAGGAATTTAACAGCTAGTTTCTCAGACGTAAATGTGGCTTCATTTGTTTTACCTATGTTTAATGATGCAAACCATTCTGCAGCTTGAAATATCAGACTTTCCGTAATAGGTTCAGATTTTTCATATCCTATCGCCGATGTCGTGTCATCTGCGTTTAGAGTGGCATGACAATTTAAACAATTTGGTAGGTCGTTTATAAAAATTGTAAATAGCAAAGGTCCAAGGACGCAAAACGTCAGATCAAATTAAAGTTGGAATACCTAACCTTTTGACAGCGCGTCCAGCCATGCATCAGGGTCAACGTTACCAACCGAAGCGCGGTGGCCGGTTGGTAGTTCGCAGATAGCGTCGACAATCTGGATCGAACTGGATCCGCTGGGATCGTCAAGATGGCCGGTCAGGTTTCCACGATCAGGCCACGGTACATTCACAGGGCAGAAGCGCCACCGGAGAACTAGGACTAGAAGCCTGGACTAAGAGCCTGCGCCAGAAAACTGCGCCCAAACAGAAAAGCCTACATGGAAGAAACGTTTTTTGTTAGCGGCCATGTTAGGTACCCGCCCTTGCACGTTTTACATTACTTGGAATTTTCTAGATTTCCAGGCTTAGTATGGAACTTAAAAGTGCCCCAACTCGTTCGGAGGTGCAACCAGAAGTTCCGACGCAGTCGTTTGGTGAATTCTTCTCACACAGAGAGCAAGAATTCGGGGAACACACAAAACACTGTCACCCAAGTTTAAATTTAATCTACTTGCCTCTACCTACCACGGTTCCAAGTGACAAGTCTGCCGATTCTTCGATCAGCTGTGTCCCTGCTAGCTACAGTGGGGATGGGGCAGGTTAACTTACGGTGGTAAACTTATAAAGGGGCGCCAGAAGACAATTGAACAAGCTAATCGTAATTCGACTGGCCGACGCGACGTCTCCAATCGACCAGGTCGAGCAGAAAATGAAACTCGAATAAATCAGAGGCGAGAATCTTACTCACTGTGTATATGAAAGTAGAAATTAAACTAGAAAAAAAAAGAAACACTTTACACTCTTACGAAAAGGTGCTTATTCTCGAATGCAACGTTTAATCAAATTAAATCCGCCTGAAAAGCCAAGTAGAAAAAGCCTGAGAGAACTGGAGCCTCAGGCTTGGTACGGAGATTAAAACTACCTCCAATCGTTGTTCGGCAGTGTCGAATGATTTTCCAGCAAAGCTGCGACTGATTTCTTCTCCAAATGAGCAAGAAATCCGTTCATTTTATCACACGCGAAAAAACACGTCCTTACGGCACAATGCTCGAACAACAAGAGAGAGCGACCAGGCTGCAAAATGAAGCATGTCGCCTCGACGTGTAGGAATTACTAATGGCAGACGGCCTGAAAGTCACATGGAGCCTTCAAGACCTATCAGAACTCACGATCTCAGTACGCAGGTTTTCCCCCCATAGCGATGTAAAGAAGGGGCATCAGGGTTGCCATGGTGCGAAAACGACATTACTAGGCGGTAAATCGCCGCTACATTTTAGCGCCAAATTTAAATGTAACAACACGTTCCACCTGGACGAAGGGCGAACGTAAAAAGAACGATTGAAAATGGTAGTCATGGTGGTACCCCACAGCAAATGAGCTTCGAGTTAGCGAAGGAGGGATACAAGATTGCCAACTGTATCGACAGCGGGTCAGATGTCGTCTCGATTCCGCGTTTTCTTTGGCGGGAGATTTGAAACGTAACAAATGTCAAAACAATCACTGATACTCTTGATTCTCAGATTATTTATGATAGTTTCTACTTCTATTGTTGTCGTAGGGTCCACGTATATACTTTTCCTATTAACTCGTATCTACCTTTTGCAAGTAGAGCTTCGGATTGGGTAGGTATTTGATTTACGACATTTTTGTAGTAAGTGTTAAATTCATGGGGTGTTGGTTTATTTATCTGAGAAGGTTTGTGACTTTGTAATGTTTTGTTGAGCACCTGCCAAGTTGCCTTTGATTTGTTGGTCTCTTCTTCTGCCGCATTGTTGAATTGTTTTTTAAATCGCAAAAAATCTGTTTTATTTCATCATCTCCTGTTGTCTTGTACATAGGTATTATGCATTAGGTCCAATAATTCTTTATTTCCTCTTAATTCTGCGTTTTCCTTGCGTTGCCCTTTCGTCTTGAAGGGAAACTAATATTAAAATAGTGAAGAAAAGTATCCAACTTGCTATTTGTGTCATTTTGCGCCTGACATAATTTGACCAATGGGTATTCAGAAATTCTGTTTGGTCAAAACGATTGTCGTTATTTAACGATGTCGTCGTGAGTTATAGAAGAAGGGCGTAAGTCTTGCCCCTCCCTCTGTCATATTTTTTCGTGCACGTCATCAATAAATGATGGTAATAATGAAGATGAGGTCATCATAACATGCGATGTTGCCACTTGCATTAATCAAATTAACATATTTAGCAGTGACTCGCTTAAACGGACAATAAAATCCGAATCCGAAAAGAATTTGACATATCATGCTTTTATTGAGGTTATGTTTCTGTCGAGAAAAATTTGAAATGTCAAACTTAATAAGCGGAAATTTCGCAGCAACTCCAACCTTAACGTAGCAAAGTCATTACTCTTATTTTTTGAATGGAATTTAAATTTAAACTCAAATTTAAAGTTTATCAAAGCACAGAATAAACGAACGGTATTGTTTTACTAGCGCCATCTAGTGAACTGTCGCTGCAGTTTTAGAGCATTCACTCTTAAATTTTATGATCACCGCGGCGTTATACTGCAGGCACCATCTAGTGACTTAGAACAGAACCAAATTCACTATAGTTTTTTTTTAAGCAATCGCAGTAGCGATTTACAATTTCCTTTTTCCTTGTTTTACGACAAGTGTTCGACGCCATCTGTTTTTACGTAGGTAAATCATTTTAACTTAAACTTAACTGCTGTGATAAAAAAGTACCTACGCGTTTTTTTTTATTTCTCATTTCAGTAAACAGAAACTGGCAACAATGAAATGGATCTAAGTTCCTTAAATTTGAATATGAAACTGGCGCCATCTAGTATCAACTGATCGTACTATTTTTTTTTCTGAGATTCAAAGACGCGGTAAAAAGTGAAAGGAAATCTGTCATTTATGGTTTTTTTTATCTCTCTCAAAAAATGTGCACTTCAGATGGTGTTGCATTTTCTCTAAATATAGAATAAACAAACGTATTGTTTTACCACCGCCATCTAGTGGATTGTCGCTGCGTTCACAAAAAAATAGAAAAAGACTTCGCTGCGCTATTTCTCATATCAGTAAAGAGAAGCTAGTAAAAATGTTCCTCAAATTTTGAAGTGAACTCGGCGCCAGCTAGTATCAACTAATTGAACTATTTTCTCTGTGATTCAAAGAGACGTTGCCTTACTAGCGCCACCTAGTGCATTGTCACTGCAATTTTAGACAAAAAGAAAAAGACTGCGTTGTGTTTCCTGTTATATTAAAAACGTACGCACTTTTTAGTTTCTCATTTCATTAACGAGAAACCGGCAAAAGTGTTCCTCAAATTTTAAAACGAACCTGGCGCCATCTACTATCAGCTAATCGAACTATTTTCGCCGCGATTCAAAGAGAAGTTACACGTGAAGAAGTCCGTCGTTTACGGCTTTCTTTTTCTCAAAAAAAACGTGCACTTCAGACTTCAGATTTTGTTAAAATGCAGAATAAGTAAAATTTGTATTAAACGTCAGAATTACTAGTGATACTTTTTGTATGAACTAAACGTCAAAAATATGAAAGCGAATGACGTGCTCGGATTTTATTGTCCGCTACTGTACCATCCTGTTTTTTCCTGATCTTACTTGAATTTTTTTGTATTATTTTGGTTGTAATCCTCAAAATACCGTGTGATCAAAAAAAAAACTTGTCCAATCGGTATACAGAAATCCTGATTGGTCACTTAACGAATGTACGAGTAGTTATTTAACGATGTCGTTATGAGTTACAGAAAAAGATTTAATAATAAGTTTTGCGCTCCCTCTATCATAATTTCTCGCGCACGTCATCAATAAATGATGACGTCATTATGACGTGCGATGTTGCCACGTGCGATCAATCAAATTCGACAAAGCGGCGGCGAGTCGCTCAAACGGGTGCAACAACTTGTCTCTTTCTATTTTTCCTGTTGGTAAATCAAAACTTTCTTCTTGTAATTTTTTTTCGTATTAATTTGGTTGCTTGTAAACCTCAAAATACCATGCGATCAAAAAATAATCTATCCATTCTGTAGTATGTGTTACATTTTTCTTTTCTTTCTTGTCATTATTAAATTATTTAACATTTCGTATAAGAATAGACTATTATAATTTTTCGTGCACATACACCATTTGTGACGATGATGCTGATGACGTCATCATAACGTGCGATGTTGCCACTTGCTTTTGTAAAAGGACCGAGTCGCTTAAAACAAGTGCGCCAAAATATTTTCTTTTTCTATTTTTCTTGTTGAAACAGATGAAACTTTCTTGTAATTTTTTTTTTGTGTTAATTTGGTTGCTTGTAATCCTCCAAATACCACGTGATCAAAAAAAAAGAATCCATTCATACTGTCATTTCAATCCCGTCGTTATTAAATTATTTTACACTTCTGCAGGAACAAGTCCATCATTATTGTTCGTGTACATCGTCAGCTATTGATGACGTACAACTGATGATGTACACGTACGTCATCAATAATTGATGACGTCATCAATAATTGATGACGTCATCATAATATGCGATGTTGCCACATGCCTATTAATCAAATTTGACAAAGCAGCGAGGGGCCTCAACAGGCGCATCAACCTTCCCCCTTCCCTGTTTTTTTTTCTGGTTAAGAAATAAAACTTTCTAGTAATTTTTTTGTAGTAATTTGGCTGCACTGTAGTCCTCAAAATACCATGTGATCAAAAAAAAATCCATTCATGCTTTATCATTTATTACATTTTTTTTATAATTCTTATCGTTATTAAATTACTTCCAATTTGTATAAGTATGAGGCTTGCACTCCCTCTGTCATAATTTTTCGTGCACGTCTACAATAAATGATGACGTCATCGCAACATGCGATGTTGCCACATAGTTTTAATTCTTGTTATTATTAAATCACTTCCCATTTCTAAAAGTATGAGTCTTGCGCTCCCTCTATAGTCATTTTTCCTGCACGTCAAAAATAAATGATGAGTCATCACAACTTGCGATGTTGCCACATAATTACATTTTTCTTTTAATTCTCGTCATTACTAAATTATGTGACGTGCTTACATTTACGCGCTGCTATCTTTGCGTATGTGTTGTTGGTCGTCGGGGTTGAAATGGAGTTCTCGAGCTACTGTTCTGCTGATGAGGCCCCAAATAGGGCCGAAATAGCTATACAGAATATGATCGGGGGCCCCATTGCAATCCAGCCGACTTGCTACAAGAATAAGGCTTGCACTCCCTCTGTCATAATTTCTCGTGCACGTCAACAATAAATGATGACGTCGTCGTGACATGCGATGTTGCCACATATGTAATTACATTTTTCTTTTAATTGTCGTCATTATTAAATTACTTCCCGTCTCTGTTATAAGTATGAGTCTTGCACTTCCTCTGTTTTTGTGCACGTCATCAATAAACGATGACGTTACTATGACGTGCGATGTTGTTTTCTGTATTTTTTGTTAATAAAAAATGAGACTCTTGTCATTTCGTTTGTATTGAAAAGTGTTTTACTCTACAACACCAAACAATCTTCATGAAAACATTGTATCGTCAAGTTTATTTTTGCACAACAGTTGGATGCACTGGTGCTTCCGGATCTATGACGTGCACGCAAAACTTCGCCGGACGCAGTATATCACTTGTTGCACTTCCTCCTCTCCTCTAAATACTTCGGATTAATTTTTTTGCAGTTTAATTGTTTTTGTTTTACGGTGGTTTTAAATTAGAATGTTACTGTCGGGGGGAGAGGGATGAGGGTGCACGTCTGCAATAAATCGAGCCGGGGCCTAATCTCTTGCGTTTGTTTTATCTGTTCCAGAGCAGTAGGGTTGCAATGGATAAGGAAAATGGGAAGAGCAGTGAAGGTGGTTCAGGCTCAAGCAAACTTTCCAACCCTCCGGATCCTGCAGCCCTTCTCGATGCTGCCAGTCTTTTCGGTAAGGAAAAACAAGTTAACCACGACACACTTTTTTTTTTTAAATTAATTCAGGCTCTATTTCTTCATCTCCAGTTAATTTTATCTGGCGATTAATTCCCATAGCAACGACTGTGATCAAAATTGTTACTATGGGCCGATATTTCAGTTACAAGTTTATTCCCATAGTAACAGTTGTGAAAACAATTATTCTTATGGCAATAATCTGAAGGTTAAAGTTAACTTGTGATTGAAACATCGGCCCTATGGGAATAAACCGTCTGATAAAGTTAACTGGAGATGAAAAGACCGGGCCGTACACTTAATACTCATAAAACTAACAAAAAAAGAAGTTATTAATTAAAAGATTATACTACGACCTGTTTTAGGCTTCAGTAGTAGGCGAAATAAATAAAATTCTATACTTATTTGTTGTTGATAAACTGATAAGCCTACTAGGACTCGATGTGCATTCCAAGAAGATTTTTTTTATAAAGCTGTTTTTTGTTTGTAGCTTATTGGCCAAGAAATGATGCAAATTCTGCCAACGCGGCGAACCTGTTCGCAGCGGCCGGTGGCGCCTATGGTCTCAGTCCGCACCCGGCAATGCCTTTTGGTATACTTCCCCCAACACCGACGCGCGGCGTCGCGGCGTATCCACCGGCGTCCAGCGCGGCGGCGGCGTACAACAGCGCCTACACGAATACTCTCTCCGTCGCAGCTAGCCAAGCAGCCAGCCTAGGAATACCAGCAGCGAGTAAGTCCCTCTTACCCCTTCGTATGTACAGTCGTGGACAGTTAAAAGAGAACGTAACTCTTTTTTAACTGTCCGCGGTTATTTGTACGTATTTAGGTCAAGCCTTGCAAAAAGCACTTATAAAGCAACGTATTAGTAGGAAGCCTTACAGTATGTTCCCGGAAACAACCTTCAATCATGTTGTATACATTGTGCCCCAAATTAGCAGAGGAGGGCGACTCCCCTCATCAGAAATGCCATAAACACATGTACGCTGTGTCTCTAATTGGGAACGAATGTATTTTGTTGCCTTGGTATTATTCAGGGTTGCCAGGTTGGGGGATTTTTCCCAATTTTTAGGCGATTTCCTCTTCATTGGGAATACATTATTACTTTTACAAACAAAGAATGTATATGAAAAAGAAAAAGATTAATATCTCTTTTTCTTTTGCGTATACATATGTACAATCTCACGAGTAAGAATAGCACCCAACTCGTCTAAAGAATGTATGATACTTTAAAAACTAATGGTATTGAAGTCTTGGTTTTATTTGAGCTTGCCAGATTGCAGGACTGTTCCCTATTTTTAGGGGATTTCCTCTTCATTAGGGAATAAAACGGGGGAGCAATTAGTAATTTTCAAGTTGTTCACTTATATTCACGGAACAGTTTGTAACTTTAAGTAAGTTAAATTGCATGTCGAATGATAAAGAAAAAAATTGAAGAAAAAAATGGGTTTGGTATGACAACAATACAGCATCCGTCAAGACCTTTCCAGAGTGTCCTACTTCACCCGTTTCATAAATAAGAAGTGATCAAATGAAAAACGAAGTAGAGTTGGTTATGCAACCAAACGCGCACGCGTGCGTTTAGTTCATCGGACGTTCCTTCAGTCACTTTCAGTGTTGCCAACCGTACAATAATTATCGAATTGTATGATATAATTTTAAGGACGCGTACGATAGCTTTTTTTGTACAATATTTTTACAATAATTTTACGATTTTTTTCAGCAAATTATATAATAGTTTTAGGCCTGGTTTTACAATCACAGGTTAACTTTAACTTTCAATTTATTCCCATAGAAACAATTGTTTTCACAATTGTAACTATGGAAGTAAACTGGTAGTTAAAGTTAACTTGTGATTGTAAAACCGGGCCTTAATGATAAACGGAATAGTATTTTTATTCTATGTTTTCAATAATTCATAATTTCATCAGTATTATCAGCTTTTTTTAACTACGTTTGTGTTCTGATGTTATATTTGTTTTTAGTACTTATATATTACCTACACGTCATTTTTTACAATAAGCCGATCTGATCAATCTGAGTTAAGAACATAACATGACCCCCAACTGCAAGTGGCAAATCTATTTCACGACAGTTTAAAGGAGATAGCTATACCTATAAAAGTTCTTAAAATTACGATCGATCGATTGACATTTATTAAAAAAGTGATGAACAAACTTTATTTTTTTATTATATGCCGAGTCAAGAAATTGAAATGACATGACAAAAGCCGTAAGGCTGTTTCACGAAAGTTAGAAGGAGATAGCCACATAAAAGTTCTTTGACTTATCGACCGATCGATCGGCATAATGGCATATAATAAAAAAAAATGAACTGCATATATGGTGATTATTTTCAGTAAATAAAAATGTATTAAATATTGGTGTTCTTCATCCAAAAATAACAAAAAATGAAACTATATAAATGTATACTGGTGTCTAAAAGTATCCGAATGAAAAGCAATAAAATAGTTCGAATTTGACCCTTGTGTTAAACTTCCACAGTGCCAGGCGGTCACGCCGGTCGTCCGAATACTTTTAGACACCAGTATACAATAATTTGGAAAGTGAAAGTTGATAATGAACAATAATTTTGGTATACCCGTACGATAGTTTGGTTAGGCAAAGTTGGCTACACTGGTCACTTTTGACGTTCCTATTCGAACCTAACCTTAATTTGAAATTAAAACATTCAAAGGGTAAGTTCCAGATAATGCTCACGCTGATCACACTCGCGATGACTCGTAACATCGTTCCATTTAAAATTCGATGTGCATACCAGTGCAAATGGAACGCCTGCGGATACGTAAATTAAGCATTGACGTTTGACATAACCTTATAAAACTTATTCATTAAAAATAAACGTTACGAGAGAAAGATCTCTTGCAGTCAGTGATGTTGATTCGACGACAAAGAGAAAATATTTCAGACAGTGAAACGTCTTCCGATGGAGAATGAAAGCATCTATAACACAAACGTCAACAAAAATAAGGTTATGTTTACATTTTCGGCATATTATTTATGTCACAATTGATTGACAATTTGTCCTAGAATGACGTTATCCAAGACACGCATTTAAATTCTAATGCATACTCTAATTCGTTTTTATTTTGATCACAGTCGTTATATGTATTTAATTATTTTGTTATACTTTTAGTTTTAACTTATTTTGGGGTACTTTTTTTTAATTAAAATTTGTTTTGGGGGATTTTATTATTTTATTTGTGGGAAGATGTCTGGCAACCTTGGCCTCATTAATTGTGGGAAGACATCTGGCAACCCTGGCCTTATTAATTGTGGGAAGACATCTGGCAACCCTGGCCTTATTAAAGCTGAGTTAAATCATAGAATAATTTCTTGTGGTGTGTAGCCTTTTATTTAGTTTTTGTAAAAGAAAAATCGCAAACACTGACATTTCTTTTAATTCTTTTAAAAGTTGTCTTCAAACAGTTTTTGAAGTTGTAGTTATTTTTTTATTTTTTGCCATATTTGATCTTTCAGTTTTGCACAAAGTAGATATTTTTTGCGGAAAAATGGAAAGAATATGTAGGTACTCTAGCGGATAATAAAATCCGGGCAAGTATTTGACATATCATGCATATTTAGCCAAATTTGGTAAATCAGGTTTTTATTGAGGAGGTTATGTTTCTGTCAAAACGTAAAAAGGGATTTGAAATGTCAAACTTAATAAACTGTAAGTTCGCAGCAACTCTTCCTTCTGTCCAAACTTCATCTGGCAAAGTCAGTATTTTTCCTTTTTGAATGGAAGTGTTTTGTCAAAATACAAAATAAGCCAGAACTAACGAGTGTCTAAATAAAAAACTGGTCAAGTAGGTTGTGGAAAAATTTCCAAACAAGGTCTGTATGTCTTGGATAGCTTCGTACTTTTAGCAAAGAAATAAACCGCCGTAAAGTAATAAATGATTAAAGGACTTTTCTTCAATTGAAAAAGGCATTTTTTAGTATTTTATAAAAAAGTCGTTTTGAAATAAACAATTTTAAAGCAACATCACTATTAATAAAGAAATAATTCAACAACAAATTTTCTTTCGTTAGATTTGACAGCTCGACGATTAAACTTAGAAGAGACGTGCATGCAGTGAACAAATTCTCGGCCACAGCCAACTTGACCAGATTTTTATTTAGACACTTGTTACTATTAACAGTAAAATTTGTATTAATGTCAGAATTGCTAGTGTCATTTTGCTTATATACCAAACGTCAAAAATGAAAATGAAAGTATAATCTATTCACTTTTTTTCCTCGTCCCAGTAGGCGAGTTAGGATGACATTTTTGTTGATATCACAATGAAACATAGACGTCAGATGAGACGGTTATGTTTATTTTTAATTTCATGGTTATAATTTGAGTCCACTGACGGAGACGTTGTTGCCAGCTCGACTGTAGTGCATATTTCACGGTGCCATAGTCGGTGCTCCTTCGTATAATATTTGGCAACATAGTCAGATTAGTGGTGTGGAATTGTCATTAATATTTTTCACGTCAGATTCTGGCATCTATCAAAATTCAGGCCAGCAACTTAACGAAACGAGAACACGGCCTACTGAGACGAGGATAAAGAGTGAATAGATTTAAGGTGTACATTGTAGAAATGACGTGCCCGGATTTCATTGTCCGCTACTGTACTTTTTGGTAGAAAATTTTAATTTTTGCATTTTTTTTTAACGTGAAAACTTAAAACGCAACAAAATCTTATCAACAAAAAAAAAAGAAACCAAACCTAACAAGAGGAAATCAATGTTTTGTTTGACAAAGAAAAGGCGAAAAGGATTAAAAAAAAAAAAAATTAGTCTCGTTTTTGCGAAAAGAAAATTCAGTCGTTAAAAAATAGGAACCAATACAAATACAAAATGCAATAATTAAAACGAGCGAAAAAGTTCCTAAATCAATTTTAAAAAAATCTAAAAAAAACTTAGGAGAACCAAAAATTCAAAGTAAACAAAAACTGTATCTTCGAGAGGGAATTCTACTAAAACACCTTATCCCCCGTCCCTTCAGTGGTTCACCCAAGTGGGGGCGGGGGGGGGGCACTGGGGTATGTGCCCCCGCATATAATTGTAAGAAAATGAGTTTGCACGTAAGAAAATGAGTTTTTTTTTTTAATTTCTCGGTAGCTTGGTTATTATATATATATATAAGTATACTATGCCCCCCCCTCCCAGTATTAAGTACTGAGTGCGCCACTGTCCTCTTCCCCCCACCACTCTCCACCAATTTGTTTAGCTGTCCATAAACTTTTTTTACTTAAATTTAAAAAATTAAATTAAAAGCGTCATTTGCTCTTCCCCCCACCACTCTCCGACAATTTGTTTAGCTGTCAATAAACTTTTTTAACTTAAAATTAAAAAATTAAATTAAAAGCGTCATTTGTTTACTGTTATAAAATGCAAAGAAAGTAAAAATAACAAATACTTATTTTACATATTAAAAAAAATATTTAAACTGTTTTTTTTTTAAATGCTTGTATGTAGAAGGTATAAAAAAAAATAAATAAAAATGTAAAAAGCATTTCTCAATGTGTATGTACAATAAGTGTCGCGCGCCTATAGTCACATCGTCAGTGTTCGTTTACTCGGGGAGGGGGGAAGATGTACCGCAGCGAAAAGTTACTGGATCAAAGTATTAAATTACTGTAGATGGAAGATTTCCCAGTTTCTCAAACTATTAAATGGCATGTGTCACTTGTTATTAATTAATTAATTAATTGCAAAACGTCAAATTTATAACTTGCGCTGTTTTGGCGCAAAAGTGCTACACCGCCACGTATTCAGACTACGCCATACATCCATTGTTAAAAATTTCACAGCACTCTAGACAAAAAACCACTCGGCACAAGCCAAATTTGGCTATTTGTTTGTAGTGGGAAATTTATTGGAAATTAAAGTTTTGAAATAATTTATTTGAAATGTTTAAAATACTTGTGGTTATTAAACGCTATTTCTGGATGAAACAGACAGAATACGCAAGAGTTCTTGGTCTTACAGTGCTGAGTTGTAGTTACTTTCATTTTTAAATATCGCCCAATTTGCGGTTGGCGATTTTTACAAAAATTGACGCGCAAATTGTATCTCAAAATCACCCAATTTGCCCAATCTGGCAACACTGGTTAGTAGTGTAGCCATGGCCGGTTTAAACTTACGCAGTAGTTGAAATCGTACACGAACCGAGGTCTAAATGCATCAGCTCGAAGCTAGACTGTTTTAAGAGCCAATGAATGAGTTTTTCCTCAACACACGGACCGAGCTCGAAAAAATCAGTCTATACTGTAACTAATGGGATCGTTTGCATTTTTTATGTGTAGAAACAGACAGAATACGCAAGAGTTCTTGGTCTTAACAGTGCTGAGTTGTAGTTACTTTCATTTTTAAATATCGCCCAATTTGCGGTTTGCGATTTTTACAAAAATTGACGCGCAAATTGTATCTCATCAAAATCACCCAATTTGCGATGAATCGCCCAATCTGGCAACACTGGTTAGTAGTGTAGCCATGGCCGGTTTAAACCACTTTTTTGGGGGAGAATCGACATCATGTACCAAACGTGTATGTATGGTTGCCTATCGTCGCTCCGACAGGCGCTCGGTGCGCGAGGTAAAAATAGCTGCCGGTTTGAATTTCTTGTGCGTGTGAAGGCGGGCGGTGCCTAGTTACGACGACGAGAGGGATGCCCGGATCTGGGGTGGACTGTCGCAAAATTTGGTTTAACGCCGGCGAAGATGGTGCGCACCCCCTCGCGATCATCGAAGTTCAAAATAACGCGCTAACTGTTGTAGTAGTGATCTCAGCGTTTCTCTTTTTCTTCATTCGGTCTTTAATATTGCCTGTGCTTTTTTCCTTCTTCGATATTGCGAGGTGTGCCTCGCTCCTTTTAATAACCAGACATACATCACTATAAAAACAAAAAAAAAAACGACAGTGCGGTGGTGTGGTATGAAATACGCGCGTTTGAATTTTTGCGCGGCGTCGACATAATACGCGCCCCTTGCGAAAACAACAGGTAAACGCGCCCACATAATTCAAAACGCGCGAGCGTAAATCATTGTAGATTTTCTGCTTCGGTTTTCTTTCTTTTTTTGTGGTGTTCGGCGTGTGTGCGTCTCGTGCAAACGCCGCCGCGCCGCACGACCATGATTTATATTGCCATGTAAACGTACTGACTCATCTGGGAGAGAAGTATTATACACTAAATGTAATTCATTTATTGATCTACTCCTCTCCCTCCAGTTTTAGCAACAACCCGCACAAAGACTTCAACAAAACGCACATAATTCGCGCGGTAATTGCACGCACCCGACACGACGAAAGGCGAAATGGTCGTCGGCGGAGCACCTCGCCCCCATATGGTAAATCGTGTGTGTTTTTCTTGTTGTTTCCGTGTGTTTTCCCCCCTGCCCTGGCGCTTCCTAACCTCACTCGCTTTTCACCCCGGCGCTTTTATGAATGGGGAAAATCGCCGGGTCGAAAACACCGGCCGATCGATTACGTCGCTCAAACGAAATCTGACAATCACCCCCTTAATTATTATCAATAAAACGAAGATCATCCCCATAACAACCGAGCTTTCACATTGAAAGAAAAGCACCCCCAATTTTTTTTTGCCTTCACTGTAAGACGTAGGGAAATTTTTGTTTAATTTTACGCGCGCCTGTTTATTGTTTATTGTTTAAAATCCAATGTGGCGGCACTTTGTGACCTAAATTTATTTTGTTTTGGAACTGGGATTCGCTTTGTGCCACTCTGGCACACGACTGTGTAATTATGACGTATTTCCTCAAATTATTTTAGTTCCTTTTTAATTTTTAAATAAAAAAATGAACATACTTATTTAATTCCTCAATTTTGTAATACATACTCTTTTTATTCTGATTGGATTAGTTTCGAGATTTTTTTTTCATTTTTTGTTTGTGTGTAGGTACAGTAAAACCCCCTTAATTTAAACTATGTAATTGCGGAATTACGGACATTCCGAATTGTGGAGTTTGTTTATGTAATGCACTTGCACAAATCAATTCCCCCCCTCACAACACCTTTTTGAGAGCGAGCACGTGTTTCATCCGCGTTGCGGACATCATCAGCGCTAGACTGATTGTGAGTCAGTCTGTCGGGCAGTTGCTTGTGCTAAGTTCATGCTTTGTCGTTTTGTCATATCTTCGATGTTTTGATTATTTCAACTTCCACATTTTTTCTTCTTAATTTACCGCAAAATAAAATAATCATTTTTTAAAATTTTTGTTAAAATCGATTTAAGTTTGTTTTACTTCATGAACTAAATAAAAATTTACTTACGCAGTAGTTGAAATCGTACACGAACCGAGGTCTAAAGAAATCAGCTCGAAGCTAGCCTACTTTAAGAGCCAATGAATGAGTTTTTCCTCAACAGTCAACACACGGACCGAGGTCGAAAAAATCAGTCTATACTATAACTAATATTTTGCATATTTTATGTGTAGATATTTTTTTAAACCGAATTTACCCGGCAAACAATCGTCTTTTAAAAGCATATTTTTCACAATGTTTTTAAATTTACTGTGGATTACGCAGTACATAGTTGAAATCGTACACGAACCGAGGTCTAAATAAATCAGCTCGAAGCTAGACTATTTTAAGAGCCAATGAATGAGTTTTTGCTCAACACACGGACCGAGGTCGAAATAAATCAGTCTATAACTAATGGGATCGTACACTGAGAAAACAAAATGTGTTAATTCAACCAAGAATTTGTTTGAATGTATTCAACCAAAACTTTTTGTCGGATAAACATTTTTTTTTTTGGTTGAATTAACACATTCGTTTTGTCAGAGTATACACTGACAACCAAAAAAAAATGTTCACCCAACAAAAAGTTATGGTTCAAACAAATTTTTGATTGAATTAACACATTTTGTTTTCTCAGTGTATGCATTTTTTATGTGTAGGTGCTTGCTCAAACTGAATTAAAAAATAATTGTTGTCCGGCAAACAATAGTTTTCTAAAAGTATATTTTTTCACATTAAAAAAAAATATTACAGATTACGTAGTAGTTGAAATCGTACACGAACCGAGGTCTAAATAAATCAGCTCGATGCTAGACTATTTTAAGAGCCAATGAATGAGTTTTCCTCAACACACGGACCGAGGTCGAAATAAATCAGTCCATCGTTTGCATTTTTTATGTGTAGATATTTTTTTAAACCAAATTAAAAAAAATGTTACCCGCCAAACAATAGTTTAAAATTGTTTTTCACAATTTTTTTTAATTTACTGTGGATTAGGCAGTAGTTGAAATTGTACACGAACCGAGGTCTAAGTAAATCAGCTCGATGAGCCAATGAATGAGTTTCTCCTCAACACACGTTTTTCGATTGTTTTAGTTTTTTGTTTACGCTCGTCAAATATTATGGCGGAAAATAAAATGTGTAATTTAATTTAATCGTTATTTTCTCTTTCGGTTTCATTCATTCCGAACGTTTTGACGTTTTGCAATTGTTCTTGGCACTTTTCCAATTGTTTTAGTTTTATTTACGCACGTCAAATTGTCATATTGTGGACAGAAAATTAAATAATTTAATTTAATCGTCAATCGCCTCACATTTCCTTTTATTATTTTCTCTCTCAGTTTCATATACTTTAAACTTTTTGACGGTTTTCAATTGTGTCTGGCGCCTTTCAATTGTTTCAGTTTAGTTTTTTTTTACACTTGTCAAATATTGTGGCAGAAAATGAAATAATTTAATTCAATCGTTAAATTTCCTTTTATTATTTTCTCTCTCAGTTTCGTTTATTCTAAATCTTTTGACATTTTTCAACTGTTTTTAGCGCTTTTCAATTGTTTTAGTTTTTTTTACAATTGTCAAATATTTGACAGAAAATGAAATGCATAGTTTAATTCAATCGTCTTACATCTCCTTTTATTATTTTCTCTCTCAGTTTCATTCACTGTAAACCGTTCGAAGTTTTTCAATTTTATTGTTTCTGGCGCTTTTCAATTGTTTTCCTTTTGTTTTTAACGCTCGTCAAATTTTGTGGCAGGAGATGAAATACATGCATAATTTAATTCAATCGTCAAGTCTCACATTTCCTTTCATTATTTTCTCTCTCAGTTTAATTTACTCTAAACCTTTCCACTCCTTCAATTGTTTTTGTCACTTTTCAATCGTTTTAGTTTTTTTTTTGTTTTTTAAACTTGTCAAATATTGTGACAGAAAGTGAAATAATTTAATCGTTAAGTTTCGCATTTCCTTTTATTTTCTCTCTCAATTAAACCTTTTGCCATTTTTCAATTGTTTTTGGCGCTTTTCAACTGTTTCAGTTTTTCTTTATTATTTTGTCTCTCAGTTTCATTTATTCTAAACCTTTTGACGTTTTTCAATTGTTTTTTTTGCAAGTGTCAAATATTTGACAGAAAATTAAATAATTTAATTTAAGCTCAAGGCTCACATTTCCTTTTATTATTTTCTCTTTCAGTTTCATTTACTCTAAACTTTTTGATATTTCTCAATTGTTTGTGGCGCTTTTCAATTGCTTTAGTTTTTTGTTTTTTTTTTGACGCTTGTCAAATATTCAATCGACAAGTCTCACAGTTCCTTTTATTATGTATTTTCTCTCTCAGTTTCCTTCACTCTAAACTGTTTGACATTTCTCAATTGTTTCTGGCGCTTTTCAATTGTTTTAGTTTTAGTTTTTGATGCCTGTCAAATATTGTGGCAGAAAATGAAATAATTTAATTCAATCGTCAAGTCTCACATTTATTTTTATTATTTTCCTTCTCGGTTTAATTTATTGTAAACCTTTCGACTCTTTCAATTGTTTTTGTCGCTTTTCAATCGTTTTTTTGTATTGTTTTTTACACTGTCAAATAAATAATTAAAATATGTAATTTAATCGTCAAGTTTCACATTTCGTTTCAATTTTTCTCTCAGTTAAACCTTTTGACATTTTTCAATTGTTTCTGGAGCTTTTCAATCTTTTATTTTTGTATTTAAACTTGTCAAATATTGTGGCAGAAAATGACACACGTAATTTAATTCAATCTAATCGTCAGTCCTTTTATTATTTTCTCTCTGAGCTTCATTTACTCTAAACCTTAGACGTTTTTTAATTGTTTTGGTTGTCCTTTGTTTTTCGACCGAATAAAAATCGGAGAGAGAGAGAGAGAGAGAGAGAGAGCAACAAAGGGGGGTTTTAAAGTACGCCGTCATTTTTGTTCGTATTTTAGAGATTTTATGTTGGCTGACTTGAGTTGCCTTTACTTTTCGGTTGCACTTTCTTCTTCAGTTACGGGAGGTACTAAAAAAAAAAAAACAAAAACAAAAGAGTACCCTTTCAAAAGGTACTTGACAAGTGAAATGTCAATGAAGTCAAATACAACAGCCCAAGAAGAGATCACATGACCTTCAACCATTGTTACTGTCCGTTCCTCAAGTTTCTTTTCTGCGAAGAAGTAGACTAATTTTTTGTTGTCAAGTTGGGACAAAAAATTTCGCATGTCATTGTCATTCATCTGACGTATGCATAAGGGAATTTCTTAAGTTCTACGTCACTGGAATGACAGTGACATCCGAAATTGTATTTTTTGACGAAACTTAAAATTTGACATTAACTTTCATCATTTAATACTGACCGTGTAACAAATACAGCTAAAATAATGAAACTCAAAACAAATACGCTCATGAAATTAGAAGTGACAGTGGTGCCAACCGAAGTGTCACCCTGAGACCCCCTTCACCATTCGGAAAAACTCATATTTCTTTTTGTTTTTTAGTTTTAATTTTAGTCGACCAATTTTACTCATTGTCAATTTTAAATGATCTCTCGACGTTTTTCAATTGTTTTATAACGTTCGTTCTTTATTTATTTTTCAAAAGGTAATAGCCCTCTTATACAGGGAGAATAAAAAGTAAGGACCATCGGTTATTTTACAAAAGAAAGTTTCAAAAATAATTCATTTCCTCTTCTGATGTCAAAACTCGGGCTGTGACGTCATCCATGATTTTTTTTTGACTACACTGTATATTGTTCTGGCGAAATTGTTAGTGTATCTTTTTTCATCTTTACGATAGTCAAGGTTGCTTAAGAAAATCTCCTTTATTGTAAGGACACTTGATGAGTATAATTGAAAACTGTCCTTTTCTCATCGAGTTGCACATTCCCAAGCAGTTAATGACGACCAATCTTTTATAATCGATTAGAAACAAACTGTTTCGTATGAGTCTTTATTCCACCACAGAGAAGTTAGCAACACATTTTATGAATGACCCTGTATAATGTAGATGTTTGGAGTGTATTGTTGGGGATTTAAGTTCTAAATAAACTTTGATTTTCAGGTGCAGCATGGTGGTCAATGGCATCACACCTGGCTGCCCAAGATTACCTTGCACGTCTCCAGGCGTCTGGTTTAAACTTCCCGGGCCTGGGAAACCCCGCCGATCCGTACTCGTCGCTGGGCATACCCTCGCTGAGCGCACATCACAAGTCCACGAAGTCCGGCAAAGCTTCGACCGCGTCATCCTCAGCATCCTCACTGCCAAAATTGCAGCAAGCGCAAGGAAATACCTCAAAGGAAAAGTCGTCGTCTTCGTCCTCGTCCTCGTCGTCCTCCTCGTCGGGGGGCTCCAAATCGGACGGCCGCCTCGACCTCAACATCAAGGCCAGTTCGCCCATGCCACATAGCAAGAATTCCAGCGCGAAGTACTCCAACGTCGGCGGCCTGACCATCCATCCCTCGAACATGAAATTGCCCATCTCTTCTGCGAGCGCTGCGAACGCCAGTAGTGAGAAAAAGACGCTCAAATCCAACGACGCCAGTTACTTGAAAAGCTTGGATAAGCCCAAGTGCACGCAGTCTTCTTCTAGCATTTTCACCAGTCCACTCAGCATGGCCAGTAACATCGACAAAACCATGGTCAGTACTTCATCGACGACGCAATGCTCCAGCACCACAGTACCGAGCATACCATCTAGTATTTTAAGGTAAGACCCCATCCCCCCATTCTCATCGCAAACGTTAACGAGCGTCTTTATTTAGTGCTGCTTTAGAAGGGAACGGGTAAGGCGACGGAAACCTTCCGTTGGTAATTAAAAGTTACGCGTGGTCCATTTTTTTTTTTGCAGTGATCCAAACTCGATCCTCGGCGGAGTCAGATTGCCGCCGGATACGGAAATTATCAAGTACACCTCGTCGATCGTCGGGCCGAAAATACCAGGGACGACGAACCGTGGCCGGAAGAAAACCATTTCGCTGGATCCGCCTTGCGTCAGCGTACATCCGACGCATTCCAGTACGGGAATGCTCATAGAGAGGACCAGTAAACGTCCAAAACTGGTAAGTCCTAGAAAAAAACACTTTTCCACTTGGTTTTTAATTATTTGGGGACTCCCCTTGATACTTTATTTAAAAAAAAGTCCACGTTTAAAATTAGCTAGCCCCTTGTGTTGTTTTAAGGTGATGTAGGCAACCAATCATACACTAAGGCATCTTTTTTTTAATTAAAAAAAAACCGCTGCTTGAAATTAGTAACTTGTGTTGTTTTAAGATGATGTGGGCAACCAGTCATACACCTAGGCGTTAGTTGGGTTGTTTATAGGCCCAGTTGTACCGTGCCAGTTTAAAGTTAAGCTGAAGCTTAAACCCATAGCAACGATTATTTCAACAATGTTGTTGTTTAAGGGTTTAAGCTTTGGCTTAACGTTAAACCGGAATTGTACAACTGGGCCATAGACTTTGCCAAAAGTTATTTATTTACTTTGATTGGTCGTTTCGTCAAGAGCGGTTCGTTTTTGGCCGTGCAGTCATTGCGTAAAACGTGTTTCATCTTGCGAACAAGAACATTCCTGGAGTAAAATAAATGAAGTATACGATGACATCGGAAATGACTTCAACTCATGTGGCCAATTTGGATTGGGAGTGGCAACAGTGAGGTCGCTGTCACCACAGTATTTTCATCAATCAGTAGAGACAGTTAGGGGTTTCTGGCACTACACTTGCTAAATGCGCATGTGCGAAAACTGGCGGACTTTCCACAAACGGCCGCGTGTGGCGCACCGGTGAATTCATCAATTGCTTTTAAGCGGGCGTTTTTTAATTCAGCATTTTGTGTGATGGATACGGAGAGATGAGAAATATTGAATAGAAAACCATCTTTGTTAGATTATGATGAATTTATGTTGTGTAGAAAGTCTGAAGTTGCGTAAAACAACATCGCATTCTATGATTTGCTTGCAATCATTTCTATCCGTGCCATTTTTTCAACCAGTGACATCTAGTAGCAATAAAATGAAAGCCCGCCAGTAACGGCCATATTGGCTCTGAAAACGGTAGTATGAACATCAAAGGTGCCGACACGAGCTGTCCCTACTGGTACTGATTGATAACTATACTGTGCTGTCACAGTATAAGAATCTAAGGTACTAAATCAGCATACTTCGTATAGAGGTAACGCATTTAGTGATTTTTTTATATCTATCCTTGTCGTACATTCCTCTCATCTAGGGATAAAAGACAGTTGGAAATATTATTTGAAGTGACGTTTGTCAAAGTTACTGTCAGTGGTTAAGAAAATTGAGTT
Source organism: Dorcus hopei (assembly GCA_033060865.1). Taxonomy (NCBI): domain Eukaryota; kingdom Metazoa; phylum Arthropoda; class Insecta; order Coleoptera; family Lucanidae; genus Dorcus; species Dorcus hopei. Next base: position 27,314,876 of record CM065426.1, read on the forward strand.
TAAATATCGCATCCCAAACTTTTATCACAATGACATTTAATGATTCCGCCTTTTTCGTAAAAGAAAAATCCTGCACTTCTTAAAATAACAACTTTTTGATTGGTAAATAACTTAACTAGACATAACCTAATACACTTTTAAATTGAAACCAGTGACATTGCGGTAAACAGAATTCCCTAAAACTGTTGTCTTCCTTATTGCACTTGCGACAATTGTATTTGTTATCTTTGTTTCTCAATCTTCTCCCGAGAGGAATGGGATTGCGTTAACTGTACGGAGTGTTGATTTAGAGTACGTTCCATATAATGCTCGGAACACTCGTAACGTTCTTCGATGACGTTCCATTTAATGACGCTAACGTTGAAGAGTGTTACTACGCGTACCCTGTACGAGGCTAGAATTCGTGATCGCAACGCTCTTGTTACGAAGGTGGGTCTTTGTGTACGGTCTTTGGGTGCGTTTTTAAAGTGTGCGAACAAGTGTTTGTGTACTCGAACATGTAAAAAGGCGTTTTTAAATACAAATCGAACAACCTAGCTAGCGTCTTAAAATTTCCCGAGTTACTCAACATAGTGTTCGAGTTGTATTCTCTTGCACCTACTCGGCAGGAAGTGCACGAAGTACAGTGGCAGGAATTGAATAAACATAACCTAAAAATTCTGAAGTACGTCGATCACACAACACGATGGATACTTCGCCTTCATCGTCAGAACATTATAAGAATGTTAACATGTTATAGAAATCAATATTTAAATTCATTACCTATTTATGTAGATATATAAGCAACAAAAAACAAAAATTTAAGGTTATGTACATATAAATATGACATATTAGCGTTTTTAAATTCTAGCGATCGAGCAAGTGTTCGAAGAATTTGGAAATTGTTCGAACATATTTGGTTTGAATAATAGGTGTGATTTAAAAACGCACCCTTTGTGAGCGTTTGAAAACATAACCTTATTTTTGTTGATGTTTGTGTTGTAGGGACCATGCACATGCGAAGCCAGCGCCACCAATGACCATATTCTGCATTAGTGGTATGAAAATACGAGTTGTTTCAAATTATTAGTGTACATTTGAACTTGAATATTGTAATGTATTTCAATACCAGGAAGCTCAAGTATTATGTACTACAATCGTAAATTGTCATAAGAGTGATATTATTCCCATGTGTCAAGAAATATTTTCATATCACTAATTCACAAATCACCACGCCAGGCGGCGCTGAACGCAGGGATGTGTATGGCGCCTATAGATGCTTTCATTCTCCATCAGAAGACGTTTCACTGTCTGAAATATCTTCTCTTTATCACCGAATCAACATCACTGCAAGAGATCTTTCTCCTGTAACGTTTATTTTTAATGAACAAGCTTTATAAGGTTATGTCAAACGTCAATGCTTAATTTACGTATCCGCAAGCGCTCCATTTGCACTGGTACGTTCACGTCGAATTTTAAATGGAACGATGTTACAAGTCATCGTGAGTATGACCAGCGTGAGCATTATCTGGAACTTACCCTTAGTACCTTAATAAGAATCTACACAGCAGCGTCACTCGCGTATAACTGTCACATTTGCCATTTTGTTTCGTACCTACTGATTTGCAAATTACATTACATTTGCATAAGGGTATCAAACAGTATGGCGTCTTTTTTTGACACTGACGTTTAAGTGTCGCTACTGGGTAATTACAGCTGAAATCAATAGGCGTTTGATTTTAAGATCTGTTTCAAATTGGTGTGCGTTTGTCATTGACGTTCTGCTAAAATAAGAAAAATGTAATAACGACGGCAAACAGCAAATAAAACAACAAAATATGAAGAAATAAGTGAAAATAAAATTTACGCTTTGAAAGGAAATGGTAATCGAATAGGTTCATTAAAAAATGATTCTAACACTTCGTAAACAAAGAATAAAAAATAAGGAAGCCGAGAAGTAGACTAAAAGAAATGATTATAATTTATATTTAAGAAATAAAACGAATAAAATGAAAAAGAAAACAAAATCGTTGACAACTGTTGTAACGGTGATGGACTCTTCTCATTTTGTTCTAGAAAATAGTTATTAAACAAATTTGCAGTTTCTTTTGCATTTAATTTGGTATTTTCAATAGTGATTGATACATCTTTTCTTCTTGCATCAAACTTGTAATCATTAATAATGTTCCAACAAACTTTATTTACATTGTCCGCATTTTGAATTTTTTCCTCATTGTAATTACATTTTTTTTAATAGATTCTTCAGGTCTTTACACCTAGTATTATAAAATTGACTTTGCATTGTATTCTTCACTCTGCACATTTCCTTGAGCAAGACAGATAATTCTTTAAGTTCTCCTGTTATCGATGGCTTTTTGTTATTAATTTTATTATTAACTGGTACAACAGGGAAGGCTTTAATCAAAGTAGGTACTTTATTATTATGTTTTCAAATTTATTAAAATTCTCGTGTGTGTACTTTCGACCGTACCGTAATTGTTTATTCTTATCTTCAACTTCAAAACGAATCTCTACAATTTGCAAAGCATGGTCGGAGAGATGATCATCCAAAACTTGTCTGTAGGTTAGTGGAAAACAAGTCAATATACGATTGTGAGGTTTTTGAATACCTTACGGGTTGTCGTATTTGTCGAATCGAGTTATATTCTTTATTTATATTTGTTAGAGCTCTTTGTAGATGTCCTTCTGTTAATAAATTTACGGTCATATCGCCACATGTGATTAAAGATTTATTTTTTCCCCCATTTTTGCTCAGTAATTCTTCCAATTTATTTAGTAGTATAGTTGGGTCGTTGGAAGGAGTTCTACAGGATGTCTCAGAAAAACTATTCCTAATTTTCAGAAGAAGTAGAGGGCATGTAATTAAGCAAATTTTACAAATAAAGTTGTAGCCGGAAATGTTGGGGCGTCAAGTTAAAACGAGGACTACAAATACTCTCGATGTAAGAAGTAACTTTTCTATTTATTTCTAGTAGCTAAACAATTTTAATTAAGGTCAATTTAATAAGAAAACTTGAAACATTATGAAGGCTACCCTTTTGATTGCATAAGTTATCTGGGGATGATCGCGAATGGCATCAAAAGTAAGAATAAATTCGAGCCACTAATCCCTCTTCTATGTCGACAGGTGTTGCATAGACGATCGATTTAGTATGACCCTAATTGTACAAACGAATTGGAGTCGTATCTCGCGATCGAGCAAGCCAATAAAAAGGACCATCTCTAAAAGAACAATCTCTAGATTGGGAAAAATGATCCTTTTGCTTTGCCTGTTCCAATTCATTTTTGCGTTTGGGGGTCATATTAAATCGATCTTCTGTGCAACTCCTGCCAACACAGAAGAGAAGTTAGTAGTTATTCTTGCTTTTGGTACTATTCGTGATCGCCCTCGGATATTTCGAAGAACACGTTGTTCAACCGTCAACACTTATCCAACCAAAATGGTAGCCTTAAGTTTTTTTTTAAATTAAATTGAACCTAAAATTGTTTAGCTACTAGAAAGAAATAGAAAAAAATACTTCTTAGTCCTCATTTCCTTTATTTCGTTTTAACTTGACGCGGAAACATTTCCGGCCACAATTTTATTTGTAAAAGTTGCTTAATTTTATACACTCTACCACCTCTGAAAGTTAGGAACAGTTTTTCTGAGACACCCTCTATAAATGCACGATACAACTATATACAAGTTCTTGTAAACTTCCAGCCAACTTTCGTCATTAATGACGTTAAACCAGTACCGACTGAACTCAAGATGTAACGTACGATGTATTCGTTGAAATTTAGTAACATTTTGTTACTACAAGTTTTTGAAAATTACAATGTTGCCACCGTTTCAATTATCACTAACGTCAGATGTGTTTACTGTGAATATAGCCGTCCTCCATTTACATTCACTTCACTCAAAATCAAATCGATTTGATTTTGAACTGAATTGATTTTAAAATGAACAGAGAGACTCTTAAAGGAATGACGTTTTGGAAGTAAAATTAACATAACCTCAAAATACGTATGAAATCACATGAAACATAACTGATTTAAGGCGATTTCGTTAATTCGATTGGAGCGCTATTTTTCTCACTCTTACGTTCATTAAGTCTCTAAATGTTCTCTCTCACATTTCTACTCGGAGCGAATTTCCGAAAACGCCTTTAGAAAACCAGCTTGATCAGTACGGGGTGCGGGAGGGGAAACTCAATCACTTCGTTATCACTAATCGCTAATTGAATAACTGTAAATGGAATGCAATCAGTGATTTTTAAGTGAATTTGAATCGATTCGCGTTCAAATAGGCTGTAAATGGAGGACGGCTTATAATTACAACACGTATATAACCTATAATACACCATCAACCACCGATCATATGTAAACACTTCAATACTTGGCAATATTGTTATAGCATTACGTCATAAATATGAATGACGAAAGTTGGCTGGAAGTTTACAAGAACTGTATACAACTACGCTTGGTTTCCAAGACTGATATTAATCGTTGTTATTTCGAATACTTTTTCCAGACCTTCAACACGCCAGAGTTGCCAACTCTAAGTTCATGAAAATAACCGACACTGATGCAGGAAATAGCTAGATTACAATCAAGTTTAATTTACTGTTCTCACGTGTAGAATTAGTTTTAGTATTAATATTAATATTTTAAACAATTTAAGTAGCGACATCTTACAATCGCTTTTTGACCTAACATCTGCTGTAATCAAAACCGATTTGCACACAATTTTTATTAATATTTTACTTAAATTTAAGTAATACATTTACCTTTCGTTTGATCAGTAGCCACAGGTTATAACCAACCCCTGAAAGAGAGATCTTTCTCCAATTCTTTTCTATAGGCGTTTGATTTTAAGATCGCAGCGCTACCGTGGAGAAATCTGAACCTTTGTAAGCTACACGGAATTTTTGTAATGCACGTGTTTAAGTGCGTACTAATACAAATACACAAGTTGATTTAATGTGAATGTCACATTCACATATGATACAATTCTGATACATCATACACTCTCAGGAAGGATCGACGCCAAAACACGATTTGTTGTGTAGCATGCAAGGGTTTGTTTAGTTGACACGAGGTGGCGAACGCTTAGCTGCAATCTCCAATAGTTCTGTTCATATTATGGTTTTGGCATGATTACAGTTGAATATTATTTGCCTAAGAGCCAAAACAAATCGCTCAAAAATATATGCATTTATAGCTTAATGAAATAGTTTCTGCAACAACAAACTGATTCACATACTTGAAAAATAAGTGAACTTAAACTGACACTGTAGTTTATTTTTAAACTGGGAGGAGTAATTTGAATTTTGCCCGCCAAAAACTCGCAAAGTTATTGGCTGTTTGACAACCGGTGCTACACAAGCCTTCGATTTAAACCTAGAGTTTAACGTCTTTCATAATTCATGTGACAATTTCAGTCAGTTTTAAACTTGTTAAAGCAAATTTGTTGCTAAAACTGATTATTTGAAGATTGTGTAAACTTCCTAAGCAAGCCAAATTAATTTCTGATTTAGTATCACTGTGTCAATCTGTCTACATACAACGGGCCGATAACTGTTACTCATATATAAAGTATCTATATATCGGACACGCAATGTTAAAGTTTGACAATAGCATTTGGCGCTTTTTTTGCAGAGTCTGATTTCCGAACTACGGAAGGAGTAAACAACCTAAACTACAAACTTGCAACGTGTTTTATGGACAATGTAAAGCTGCTTTCCATTTACACATTATGAGCTGCTCGGAGCTGCCCCGGGGCTGCTTGGTGCTGCTCCCAGCTCCCCATGCCTAATCGTGTAAATCGTGTAAATGGAAAATGCCTAAAAAACACAAGAATTGTTATTCAAATCAATTCAAATATGGCGAACGAATAAAAACGATTGCTAGCGAGAGCACACGACTAGCCGATGCCGGCGCTTGCAGCGGCTGATTTTTCGTAACAGTATTTCCAACTTTCCCTATGTAGTGTCTCATATACTTATATTTTGTATATGCTGTTACTCCTCCTAGTTTAAAAACAAACTGTAGTTTCAAATTTCAACGATTGTGTAAGATTTCTGATCTCGGTGGGTAAAGCAGTAGTAGAACAATATTATTAACGATTAACGTAGTAGTTCAAAATATTAACGATAGATGACGTGGAGACGGGGAATTAGAATTTAGAATCAAAGAAGTAACAATGCAGGAAAGAGTGGAACAGTTTGAATAATAATGAAAATTTGATATAGCTAAAAATTAAAATATAAGCCAGAAAGCATCTCAAAAATGGCCAGGATTCCGTGATCCCGGAATTTAAAGAAATAATAGCTAACGTCTGATTCAAATAGGCTAGATTTACCCATAAATGGCTGAAGTTGGCAACTCTGTCAACACCTTGAATACATTTGGCATCGGTTTCATTTTTCATGAGTATACAAACACCTCCTCTGATAAATTCTTTTCTACAAAAGTTTCCAATTACTTTATGTCCATTAATTGTTAATTATAGCATTTGTTTCTATATAGCTCGTTTAACCAGTGTTCTGTAATACAGATGACATGGACGTTATGTTCGAACGCTATCATTTCTAATTTAACAAAGAGAAACATGTTTAATTTGTTTCTTATGCTTCTTACAGATTCAATACGTACAAAGAAGTGTTAGTGTATCATTTTGACGTCCCTTAAACTAAGAATTAGCTTTGCCAGTTCATGTATTTTATATAAATTCACGAGAAATAAGTTGGCACTTGTACTGTTCTTAATCTCACCAATTCGTTTATACCCTGTATGTTGACACAATTTTATATCTATGTGTATGTGCTGTAATTGCTGTTTGTTGTCTGAAAAAAGACTTTGCTTCTCTGTATTTCTTGTATTCTTTTGTGGCACTTGCAGTTTCCATCCTGTACAGTATGACTACCTTCCATATTCAAATTAAATTTTTGTTTTGCTTCGTCACAATTTATACACTTTTTGTCAGACTTGTGCAATTATCAGATACGTGGACGTATTCTGGACGTATTGGACATGTCATTTCTTGTTTGCAGTCGTTTGCTAAATGTCCATAACGTTGACACATATCTACAGTATCTAAAAATTTGCAGATCTTCTTTTACTTGACATTCCGAATTGTTCCTGTGTTTTCTTGTCGCACTCTATTATAATATCATACCTACGTTTCTCGACTGCAGATGTGTGGACAATTTTCATCTGCATATGTATTTGTTAACGCGTTCTTCAGTATAATGGCTTTAATTATTTTATCCACTATCACATTATAATTGGACTTTTATCCACACTTATGAAGCATTTAAAGTGACCTATCATCCACTAGTGGATAATAATAAACAACATACCACAGCAACCAGTAGGTGTGACAAAGCCTGTCACGTTTCATTTTACGAATACGAATATTTTTTTAATTAAATTTCGCTCATTCTGATTCCATAAATGTGGTGATTGTGGATATTGCGTGCGTGTTTTAGATGCATTTGATACACTTAAGAAAATGCTGCTATCTAAAACACTTATACAATAAATATTATTCTTGTTAGTTTCCTCATAAACTCCCAAGACTTTAATTCTAGGTTTTATAAGTTGCGGTTTCTCTGTTTTGTATTTTTCATTTAATTTACTCTCTATGCTTTTTTTTACTGTTGATTCTGCTTGCATGTTTTCACATTGCAATATTATCCCTCCTTGTTTAGTTTTCTTAGCAATCTTTACCCCAATTTTGAGCTGTGAAGGGTCGACATTATTTTTAATACCTTCTTTGATTGTTTTTGTATCTAGAGTTTTACATAGTCTCTCATACTTTTCTTCCATGCTTATCAGCTTGTCTAAAATTAATTCATACGGTGAACTTTGTACTACTTTGCCTTTAATTTTTTGTGTTGCTCCTACATTTTTACAACATTCCACTGTGCCGTTTTTTATTTTATATCCCAATACTTGTGCGCAACTGTTATGAAAATCTAGTGCATTTGACTGTACTAATTTCGTTTACGACGGCACTCTTACATCTTCTACAAATTTTACATTACATTTTCCATTTTTATATCAAATTACAATGCTTTTGTAGCACCCTCCAATGATTAACCAAAGCATTGACGTATCACAGTATAAGAATCTACACAGTAGCATCACTCGAGTACAGCACATTTGCCATTTTGTTTGATACCTAGCAATTTCAAATTACATTACATTTCCAGAATTACTTATACTGTGACTGCATTGTTACCAACACAGTACAATGTGCGAGGTCACGTGGGTTCAAATCATTTCTGATGTCCCTGTAGAATAGAGGCTATAGTCGACCTGCTTGTATTGTTGGTTGCCTAAATATCAGTAGAAAAATCATGGGTGTAATTGTTTCTGAAAACTGGGTATAATCTGTGTAAACAATTAACTTGTTGTGTGTTGTTACCAACACAGTACAATGTGCGAGGTCACGTGGGTTCAAATCATTTCTGATGTCTCTTTAGAATAGAGGCTTTAGTCGACCTGCTTGTATTGTTGGTTGCCTAAATATCAGTAGAAAAATCATGGGTGTAATTGTTTCTGAAAACTGGGTATAATCTGTGTAAACAATTAACTTGTTGTTCACATTTTTATTGAATGTACCGTTTTTTTTTTGTTTGTGGAAACACTGATTACATATCTTTATATAGAACGTTATATCACAACAACAATAAAAAAAAATTCGTCACGCATTTGCATGCGTGTGTATACTGTATAGCAGGTTATTTATCAGTCTCCTTAATCATATCAATAAACAAATTTGGAAATAAATTCGTCCCGAAACTTATTATCTCCATGCAGATTGAGGCGAACGAGGTTTATCTAATCTTATTTTCTCTAGAACTATGAATATTCCAATTCGTATGCCAGGCAACAAGTAGAAGTGAAATGCGCCCCAAGTAATTTTGTTTGCAAACAAGTTGCTTTCGTTCTTCAGGATCCCATAGAGATGGGCGCATCGAGTCCACCGAACGACAGGGTGGAAGTCATCAAACTGCCTGCGACCAACGGCAGCCCTTCAGGAATCTCAATACCGTCTTTGGCCGGCAACAGCAGTGGCGAAGCATCCAGCGACGGCCCCCTCAATCTATCCCTCAAGCCGAACTCGAGCTCAGTGAATCACACCAGCTCTTCTCTTAACTCGTTAAGCAACATGTCTGCGAATATCGGAATCGAAAGGATCTGTGAGTGTTAAGTTCTTAAGCCGGTGGGATTTTACAATGAGTTTTTTGTTGTAGCTCGAAGAAAGCCGGGCCCGAAACCTCGCAAAGTGGTTCAGTCTTCTTCGTCTTTGCCTCCGGGTGCACCGAGTGCTTCTCTCGTGCAATTATTTGCAACGGCTGACTCACCGAGGCCTCCCAGTCGAAACGACGGCTTAGAGAATCTAAGCTCGAGTCAGAACCACAAAGACGGAAGGCCAAGAAATTTAGGCCGTGGCGTAAGCAAACCCAAAAAGAACACGGTCGCTTCACTCCTCGCACAAAGCAGAGCTTTAGGTAAAGTAAAAAGCGGGATAAGTTAATGTGAAGGGGGAGTTCTCATTTGGGATTTCCAGGTATTAAGCCAATGCCAATATTGGACCCTAATGTTCCAATGACTCAACAGATGTCGCTGCTGAAATCGAACATTTTGGCCGCCCAACAGTACATAGCGGAATCAGGTGGTGATGAAAAAACATTAAATAAATTTTTGCAGGAAAAATTCAGGGGTACCTTAAGTGACTCAAGCACAGTTGATGCTTCAACAGATTCTGATAACCTTACAGATTCTAATCACACAGATTCCGAGTTGGAAACCGAGATCGTCGCCAAAAAACCTAAGCAGTACGACGAGCAGGCGTTGAGGTTACCTCTGGAAAAAGGTAAACCCAATCGATGCTTATCATCGGCACGTTCTTTATTTCATCGATTAACCTATTCGGTGGCATCAGTTCCATCGAGGTCATTCTTTTTATTGGTTGATGGATTAACCAAAGACATCAACAATCATTCTTTTATTCTAATCAGATGGCATCACTGACAACACTGACACAGTAGCGTCACTTGAGTATAACAGTCACATTCGCCATTTTGTTTGATACCTACCGATTTGCAAATTACATTACGTTTCCATAAGGGCATCAAACAGTATGGCCGCTTTTTTGACACTGACGTTCAAGTGATGCTACTGGATAACTGTGACACTGACTCGTTTCAGATGTTTCTCAAACTGTTTGCAAGTAGCCCTCCTCCATTTACAGCCCATTTGAACTCGAATCAAATTCAAATTCACTTAAAAATCACTGATTGCATTCCATTTAAAGTTATTCAATTGGCGATTAGTGATAACGAAGTGATTGGGTTTCCCCTCCCGCACCTCGTACTGATCAAGCTGGTTTTCTAAATCAGTTATGTTTCATGTGATTTCATACGTATTTTGAGGTTATGTTAAAACGTCATTCCTTTAAGAGTCTCTCTGTTCACTTTAAAATCAATTCAGTTCAAAATCAAATCGATTTGATTTTGAGTGAAGTGAATGTAAATGAAGCCTCAAACCTAACCTCACTCTTTAAAAACATAAATAAAATTAAATAAAAGTTATATTAGCGTGTGTACCGTGTTTAGCACAATGCAAGACTTGGTAACAGGTAGCTGTAAATGTAAGTTACAATAACATAACCCATGCAAGGCACAAGAACAACTTTTTTGAGGTTAGAAAGGATTTCAGCCGAAAACCAAAGCGTTCTTTCATTCCAAATCTGTTGTATCCATCCACCGGTAGATGGCGTCACTGCATCAAATCCCAGCACAAATTTGCATTGAAATAAAGAACGTGCCCTGCGGTGGATTTCATAAACATTAATTAAATTTAATCATCCGTTAAAAGTGGTTACATGTGCCGAAGGGTATAGGATTGATTATTCTTAACGAAATGATTGACTTTTATGAAACCCAGCATGATACTCCATTTTAAAAATTTGTTGGAAATAGTAGTTCGTTTAAGCAAACACAGAGGTCACTAGTGTTTCTTTTTCTTTCTTTAAATTGATACCAAATGAATTCTTGGCAAAGTATTTATAAGTCGTGTGTGTACGTGTTAAAGGTTGGAAGCGAGAGACAGTGATCAGGGGGGTGTCGAAGAACGGCGGCATTAAAGGTGACGTTACTTACGCGGCGCCCGACTCCAGCAACAAGTTCAAGCAGATGTCGGACGTGACGCAGGTATTTATTCGAAGCCACACACTGTGTGGTGGAGACCTCGGTTGCATGAAAACGACTTCCTCGCTTTCAGTATTTAGACTATCAAAAGACTAGCGAGCTCAGCCGGGAGAACTTCACGTTTAGCAGTAGGATAATTTTAGGAGATTACCTTCAGCCGATGCTCACCGAGTTCGGGGCCGAGGCGGAAGTCGTTAGACTCACGGAGGACGACGTGCAACGAAGGTGAGGCCATTTGATGATGCATTTGCCTTTTTTTTTTTGACTCGGGTGGTTCTAGGCTTGAGGATATCAAGGCAGCAATGCGAACTAGTTTGCCAGTGGAACAAAGGATTGAGGTGGCTCGAAGGCAGCAGGCTGCGAGAGCCGCAGCTCGGTTAGACAGGGAGCAGGCGAGGATAGCGAGGGAAATCGAGAAGTCGGAAAGGCAGGAAGCCGCTAGGCGTGACAGGGAAGCAAGATCGCAGCAGATGCTGGAGGTAAGTCACAAGATTGTTCGCTGTTCCCCCTTCATAAGAAGGTATATTAGGCAATTATTACATTAAAAAAAAAGTTAAAATCATGTTGTGAAAAATAATTGTCTTTCATAGTAAAATCCATTTTTTATTTTGCATTCATCACCAAATTGTAATTTATTTATTCTGCACGATCAGTTATAAAAAATGATTCGTGAACACGGCTTTAAAGTTGGCAGAACTGACCATTGTAGAGTGTAGCACATGTGTCAAAAAAGCCGCCATACTGTTTGATACCCTTATGGAAATGTAATGTAAATTTGCAAATCGGTAGGTATCAAACAAAATGGCAAATGTGACAGTTATACTCGAGCGACGCTACTGTTTAGATTCTCATACAGTGGTTGTAGCACAGTATGAGAATCTACACAGTAGGGACACTTGAGTATAACTGTCACATTTGCCTTTTTGTTTGATACATACTGATTTGCAAATTACATTAGTACATTTGCATAAGGGTATGTGCTGAGGGGTACTGAGTATTTACTTATACTGTGGTTGTATCTAAATCTAACTTGGCAACATTTGAACTAAATCTGGTAGATTCACTTGTGCCATCTAGGTGGAAAGGTAGAAACTCGGCTATATTTCAATTAAATGATTTCAAGATTTTAATTTCCACTAATTTCCCACTACAAACAAACAGCCAAATTTGGCTTGTGTCGAGTGATATTTTTTTTTTAATTTCATGTCTAGAGTGCTGAGAAATTTTTAACAAAGGACGTATGGCGTAGATTGAACACGTGGCAGTGTTGCCAGATGTGACACTCCTGCGCCAAAACAGCGCAAATTATAAATTTAACGTTTTGCAATTAATTAATAACAAGTGGCACATGCTATCTAACAGTTTGAAAAACTGGGAAATCTTCCATCTACAGTAACTTAATGCATTGATCCGGTAACTTTTCTTTTTTATTCTCGTACCCTAGAATCTACAGCATGATCAATTATTGTCATCCGGTTTCACAATTTTTTGTCACTTTCATGTGACAGTTCCGTCAGTTTCAAAAATGTAAGCACTTGAAAAATTAAATTTAGTAATTTAGATGAAAATGACGTACTGTTCTCTACAGTGTTAATTCGCCTACGACCGCTAGCAATGTTGCCAACTCTTCAAGGAGCTTTATTCCTAGACGTTAGTTGAAAACCCGAAAGAAAACACATTTGTTTATACTAAAAAGTTGGTTATTATAAAACACACTTTGAAAAATTCCTGTAAATTTTTTTTTTTTTTTTTATGGGCTCGAAACTTTCGTTGTCCACCGAGAGATGGCGCTTTACTTCCTTCCACACATTCCATTTGTCTCTCTTGTTTGAGAAAAAAATTAATGTTCGTATGGGTTGACAGTTACTTACTTTCTCCGTTAACTCATAGATGTCGCTGTAGTTTCGAATAAACTGATTATTTTTTAAAAATATTTCACAAATACATATAGTATGTATAGAGGCCGTTTCAGACGAAATAACGACAAGAAATTATGACAAGTTAAAAAAAAACAGCTTTCGTTGTCTGTCGAGAGATGGCGGTTTTTAATCCCTTCCACACTTTCTCTCTGTTGTTTGAGGAAAAATTAATGCTCGTAATTTTTCTATTGCGTTTCCCCTTTTGTCAAATGTGTTTCCGAATTTGTCAAATGACTTTCCAATCCGTTCAAAGTATAGTAGGCCTGCGGATTGGAAAGTCGTTTGACAAATTCGGAAACATAATTGACAAAAGGGGAAAACCAAAAGAAAAAGACTGTATGTATGTACGATTGTGCGAAATTCGAATGAAAATGTAACATTTAACGCAGTAACTATGGCAACGGCTGAAGTTCAATTCAAAATTGTGCAGAAGGAGCCACACACCAACGAGAGTTTTCGTAATAGAACAGACTTTTTCAAACGCGACCGGCCGGATAAACCATTGGTGCTTTTTTAATGTAGGAGGGCGTGGTTGACACTTATTTACTTTCTCCTTTGACTCATAGACGTCGCTGTAGTTCTGAATAAAATGGTTACTTTTTAAAAATTTTCGCAAATACGCACATACAGGCTGCTTCAGGCGAAACATTTTTCTCATTCAAGAAATTGTGACGAGTTTAAAATGTCAGCGCTCGCTGTCTACCGAGAGATGGCGCTTTAATTCCTTCCACACTCGACACTTGACGTTCGACATGTAATCCCAATGCAACTCCGTAGATGGCGCACTAATCACTAATCTCAGTACCGTCACTAAATAATTACAGTACCGCAATCAGCCGCCATTTTAGTGCAAAATATTGGCGGGAAATTTAAATGTCTAACGCTAACAACGACATACTTGGGCATTTTAACCTTTTATTTGACAGATGTTCGGTTTGATTAAACTTGCCGGAAAGAAAATCACTAGAAAAGTCGGCCATTTAGACTTGCCAGAAAGAAAATCACTAGAAAATCGGCCATTTTAGTGCAAAAACGTGGTTTCTTTGTCTTACAAATTAAGCATATGTATTTATTTAGTGACTGTATAATCTCAGTGGTAATGAAGTCCCTAGGTAGCTAAAGTACCGCAATTACCGCCGTTTTGAGTCAAACTAAACGCGCAGATTTAAAATTGAACGTAAGTCAATCACCAAAGTAGCAAGCTGCATGCTGCTTGCATCCTGGATGCACGCTGTATCCCACTAATTTTAGAACCTATGTAAACAATTGATAATATTCACACCGGTGTAGCGTAGCATTCATGCGACCTGCCTTCTAAGATGCCCTGCGCGGCACGCTACTTCTCAAAAGATGCAAGAAGCATGCAGCTTGCTACTTTGATGTGAAAGTCGACTATAGTTTGTTTTTAAACTAGGAGGAGTAGCTTGAATTTTGCCCGCCAAAAACTCGTAAAGTTATTGGCTGTTTGACGGCCACTTTTACACAAGCCTTCAATTTAAACCTAAAAGTTAATATGTTTCATAATTCATGCGACAATTTCAGTCGATTTTATACTTGTAAACAAACCTGTTGCTAAAACTGGTTATTTGAAGACTTTGTAAACTTCCTAAGCGAGTCAAATTAATTTGTGATTTAGTATTACAGTGTCAATCTACCTACAACAGGCTGACAACTGTTACTCCTCCTAGTTTAAAAACAAACTATAATAGGTAATGCGACTTCAAATTTGGCGCCCTTATTTCGACTCGAAATGGCGGTAATCGCGGTACTTCAGCTACCTAGGGATTTCATTCCACACCAAAGTCGGTTGATACGATAAAGTACCGACATGAAGCGACGGAGGCACCACGAATGAATTTTTATCCGGTAGGGGGCGCTCATGTTTTTTTCTGTTTTGAACATTTTGTGAACGACAGTAAAAATAAGATGGCGATAAAGGTGTTGTTTATTTTTTATATTTTGATTAGAGAATCTTTGAAAACCGAATTGATAATGATATTTATCTATAAAATACAAAGTGGTCAAGAATCACTGTTTGAGTTGGCACTGCTGAATTTTGTTTTTAAATGTTACAAACTGGAGTAACTTCCGGTTGTTGACAACTTGACACTGACAGCCTGCACCTTAGTTTCTATTAACGTAACCTACAATCCGGTCGTTGTTCAGGTTACGTCAAATAAACCAACAAAACATGTATCCGGTTGCAGGGTTGCAAGTAGCCAAATAAAAACTCAAATAGTTATTCTTGACCACTTTGTACAGTGTTTCTATAAATGATTCTAACATCAAAGTAGGCATTGAATATTGCGTTGGATATTCCATTTCCTTTTAAATGTGTATTCTACTATCTGAGAAATGTCAGTGGCTGCGTTCACCGGAGATAAGCTGCTTATGCTTAGTTGTTTCAGCGTTTATTTTGTAAGCGGTAATCTGGTGGACGCTTAATAGATTAACTGCTCATCCCGCCGTTTATGAACACGTTTATACAATTCGGCGCTTCTAAAAATGGCGTCCGCTTGGTAAACAGGTTGAAAATTAGCGCCCCGTTCACCCAACAAAACTTGCAGCCGCTTGCAAGCGCCCCATTTTGGTGAACGCAGCCATTGTCAACACTGTCATAAACTTGAAACTTTTAAATAAACCATTATTGCTAAAACACACCAGTATCAAATGTTTCAATTTGAGTTTACAACTTATTCTTTAAATTGATGATGTTGCACCAAATAAGCTTCTGAAAAAGATGTTTGATTATTTAAGAATTAAAACCGATGACGTTACCAATGACTGTGTTCAGTATCGGTGGTTAGTGGCACATGGTCATTTGTTTATCAGAGGTAATGCGATGTTAGAATCATTTATAGAAACCTTGTATATTACATATATTAAACCAACGCCGATAGTGCCTCTTGTGAGTGTTAGATCGTTGTGACCTCATTCGTGTCGGTACTTCATCAATCTCCCGGCTTTGCTCCACACTTTCTTTGTCTCTCTTGACAGTTGACTTTCTCCGTTGACTCACAGATGTCGCTGTAGTTCCGAATGAAAGTTAGAATACTGTATTCCACATTCCATTTCGCGTTTTTCGTCCCCCAATTTAAAAAAGGATGCGATGCGACGCCACGAAGAAAAAGGATAGATAGATAGCAAGTTACTGTTGCTAGGGAGTTTGCGATGAATCTAACCCCAAATTAAAAGAGATTGAAGAGAATGAGAGAGAAAATTGGCGGTACCTGTACAGGCCGTTTCAGTCGAAACATCGCAATCGAAAAGTTGTGACGAATAAAAAAATTAGCTTTCGTTGTCTACCGAGAGATGGCGCTTTAGTTCCTTCCCCACACACATCCTTCCTCTCACATACTATCAGAAAAAAAGAGATAATTTTTTAAATCTTATTCAGTTTCTCCACTGACTCGTCGTAGACTGGCGTTGTAATTGAGAGGTATTATTATTATTTTTTTTTTAATTTTAAAAATGCATCTCGTTAGCTTGTCAACTAATGGTTAAGGAGGAATTTAAACGTTTTTTTTTAACAAAAAGTAACCGTCTCATCTGGTAACACTGGCAAATATGAGACAAATGTCACAGTGCGTGACAATTGATTTGTTTTATAGTCATGACGGAAACTGTTTTACCGACAATCCAATAAAGTGAATTAAGTAGAACAGATCTGATGATTGTCTCATTGGCTGTACAAAAGAAATACAAGAATTCAGAGCCTCCAAAAGTCCCTAAAAATAATCGTTTTTAATTAAAAAAAAGTCCCTTTGGGTATAAAAAATCTCTATCAAGTTGGCAACTGTACTCGGTAGCACAGTATAAAGGCGTTTTCGGAAAATAACTCTGATTGGAAAGATTAACCCTAGCGGGTTAGTAGTCAGGTTGGTGAATTTTCGAACGCGAATGTGGTTGTCAGGTCAGTATTACAATAACCAAATCTGTCCAAATTTGGCAAATCCATCATTTTGTGCAAAATCATTTACAAATAATTAAACACTTTAATTAAAACAAATCAAATTATATATTATTACATGTCATACATTTCAAATTACCCAAACTTCAAAAAAAGGTAACAGATGAACATAACCTCATGACAGAACCTATGTAACTCTACTCAATAACCAGAGTCACTTGGGTCGCGTACCTGTACTAATTTTCGAATGCAGAACAAGTAACCAGGTTTAATAAACGAACGCTTTTCCAAGAACCTGACTGCTCCGACCGAATTTCCGAAAACGCCTTAAGTAATTAGCCAGTAGCGTCTCTTAAACGTCAGTGTCAAAAAAGCGGCCATACTGTTTGATACCCTTACGGAAATGCAATGTAATTTGCAGATGGGCAGGTATCAAACCAAATGGCAAATGTGACAGTTATACACGAGTGACGCTACCGTGTATCGGTAGTATTCTTAAAAGTACAGTGTTGCCAGAAGTGTGGGAAATTCCCGTTTAACCGGGAAATCTCAAGGTGTGTGGAAATTTCCAGGTTCTTTTAAGTACCTTTAGGTATTTGAACTCGTGGTGTTACAATTGAAGGTGAAGACCAGAAATTTGTAATGACATGTCAGTGCTGCCAACGCTAAAATCATATATGTACTCATTTTTAGCACAACTACTTATAAATGGGGGGCGGTTTCATTTTTTTTTTTTTTTAATTTAATAATTGCCTAATGCCTTGCATTAGTTATGCATTTCTTAATTATAATTGTATGTGTGTGGGAATGTATGTATGTTCATTCAGTTGAAGTAATTTGTTCGCTACTCATTTAAAAAATTCGGTTGTCAATAAAGTCAATGAATTAATCAATCGAATCGATGTATGTGGAGGTATAGTACTTAAAGTGTGTTGAAATTGAAATTTTTACGAATGTCTCTATGTTAGGGCCGAAAACGTCTAGCGTTCACTTTAGAGCAGAAAGTACAGATAATAACTGAGATAGAAGGTGGCAAGACGAAATCTGACGTGTCTAGAAAGCTGGGCTTGGCCAGTTCGACTGTGGCGACAATCTGGAAGAACCGTAACCACATTATTCACGCGTACGGTTCTGAGAGTGTTGCCTGCAAAAGCCCACCCGTTTCAGATTACGATACATATGTAAAAAATAACTTTGATAGTTCCGTGTCGGGTTCGGATAGCTTTATGGTACGTTTTCAGTTTTTGGAGAACAGAACAGGGTTTAGGTTTTTTTTTTTTATATTTAAAAACACTAACACATGCTGCTTTTGTGCTGCTGATTATTGTTTGGATCAAGAATTTTTGTTTCTTAGTGTATCTCACTAACATATAATTGCCGTTTTTTTTCTTGTATGTTTTATTTTTTTTTTTTGACACAGTGCCATGCCAATCGTTGGTTCAAACAATTTGTTTTGAGTTTTATTTTAAATCTAATATAATAGATGGCATCACAATTTGATTTAAAATGTACAAGATTTTTTGTTGTTGTTATTATCGAAAGCTAATCGAAGATTTGTTGTACTTAATGTTGATGCGCAATCATTCCACTAGTTATAGGCTCATCATAGTATAATGATCTGCAGCAAAACGTACTACTACACGATGAGTGGTAGGTGCTGTTACGCAAAAGCTTTTGTTGCAGATTGACTCGAACAAACTCTGTAGGGAGCTGTATGCGTAGTTGTCGTTGATAACCTCAGACTTAACAAGCTTTTAAACATCATACCTCATGTCATGTCGTAGGTTTAAAACTTACTATGCCTTCACGAAGTAAAACGTACATTTGCATGCGCCGTGTATGCTGGCCCTAAATTCATCATTCATCGAACAAACGCCCATTAATCAAGTTATTATTGGTTAATGCTTCGAGCGCATGTGTTTCTTGTAACATAGTTTTTTTTTCTCTCATCTTTTTATTTATTTCATGGAGAGACGTTGCATATTTCTGAGTTTCCTGTAAGCAACCGAAACATGCAACGTTGCACATTTACATTTACCAGTCGATGTTATTGTTATGAGATGTCGTAATGTGTTGCATGACAGGCCAAAAGAAAAAGGCAGGAGGAGATGGAGAAACACAAACAGGAAGAGCAGCAACGCAAGCAACAGGTAAAGACTCCTTTTTTTTTTTAATTTAATTTTTCGTTCCTCTCTGTGCATGACTTCGACGTTGTCGTTCCGATGTAAAACAGAACAGAAAAGAATCGTTTTTGTTTCAGGAGAGGGAACTGAAAAGGCAGCAGAACGCGATCTTGAAAGAACAGGTACGTCTCTCTCTTCGTTCTCACTCCGATTTCCATCTGTCTGTCTGTTACGTGTAGATTTTTATTTTTTTGTTTTGTTAATTTGGTGCTTTAGAATCATTTGTGTTAATTACTTTCTCTCTCATGATCATGAATAATATAGACGTTGTTTGCATTTTTGAGTTTAGTTTGTTTGTTTGAGGAGAAACGAAAATTTTACCAAGAGTCAGATTTTGTTAGGTTTTTATGTGGGGGGGTTATGACAAAAAGAAATCATTCGCCTAATAGCGTTTTCGAATGACTGCTCTAGAGCATTCTTTAAACTCATGTAATAATAAGGGATGGACGAATTCTGAGAGTGCTCAAGTTATAGATTTTTTTTTAAATTAAATAATCATCATCTAATGTTCAAATTATTTACATTTTTTTTATCTTCAAACCCAGGGCAATTAAAAAATACTCCGTTTAATGAACAAGGAGTTTTGTGTTACCTTCGTATCGTTGTTGCTTTAAATAAAATGTAATTCTATTATTTATTAGAAACGTATGAACTAAGAAATGGTTTTGTTAGATCATACCCCACCAGATGAATTGATTGATAAATGTGCCGTTAAAGAAGGTGGAGATGTATTTGTCCAGTAAATAAATTATTTAATGGAGCCTGAAATGTAGGCAACTCATTTAACAGCGATGATTATTAGGTTGCACTTTTCCGAAATTGATTCTTTTTGTCATGCGCCTTTCTAATTATTGTAATGACAGATAAATTTGATTGAATATTAAGAAAGTGAAGAAATTTCTGTTCATTGAATATAGCTTGAGATGTAGGCAGCTCATTTAATAACAGTCATGATGGCTGAGCTGCAAATATTACAAAAGTGAAGGTATATCTGTTCAATAAGTACAGCCTGAGATGTAGGCAACCCATTTAACAGTAGCAATAATTGGGTTGCGTTCAAAAAAAATTTAACCTTTCTAATGATTATTATAATTGTCGAATTAATTAAATGTTTTGTTGAGAAGGTGAAGTTGTATTGGTCCAGTAAATGAATCGTTTAATATAACCACAGATAAGAGAACTTTACAGATGGCCAATGTCATATACGATATGTGACGCTCTAAATTAGGAACTGGCTCACTAAGTACGTGGTGGCGCTACCGCTACAATAGCAGAGTGGAAAACCGAAACCTGTAAATATAAACATGTAAACAATATCTATAACTTAGGTCCGTGTGACACCATGCAAGATTTGATAACATTTTTGTTATAAAGTGAGGGAGATGAGCTACCACAGTGAATTCTGATTGGTTGAATCGGCACTTCTCGCTCATTTCGTAACAAATCTTGCACAAGAAATATCAGCTGCTTTCGATTATGCGTGTTGGAGTGCATCAGAGTAACTCCGGGCTTCTCAGACAATGAAAATCTGTGAAAATCGAACATACCCGAGCAGCCTGGGGTGCCCTGGAGTACTTCAGTGCATATAATCGAAAGCAGCTATCATAGTGTCACACGAGCCTAAGTAATGTTATTGCAAAATTTAAAAGGAGAATTGACAGTATATCATAACCGTACGCATTCTAGCCCCACTTTACACTTCTTTCTTTGTTATTGAAAGAGACATCTGGCGGTAAGTAAACCAACTGAGCTTCGGAATTAGTGAATGGTTTCTCACAAATGTTTAGTTTTCGAATTTGTTAAATACTCAATAAATATCACTACTATTTTTAGAGCGTCCGTTCGTTCCTATGTCATTGGCTATCTGGGAGAGATCTATTATCTGTGATATAGCTTGAAATGTAGGCAACTCATTTAACAGCGTTGATTGTTGGGATGCGTTCAAGGCATTTTTTTCGGTGATTTTCTTGCCGTGCAAGTTGCAAGCCTTCCTAGTGATTGTTATTGAATTAAGAACGTTAATATGAATCTGTTCGATAAATAAATTCAGCACTGCCTGAGATGTAGGCAACCCATTTAACAGTAATGATGACTGAGTTGCAAATATGTATTAAGAAAGTGAAGATTTATCTGTTCAATAAATAAATTTAATGTAGCCTGAGATGTAGGCAACCCATTTAACAGTGATGATGCTTGGGTTGTGTAATTTTTCTTTAATGTAAAGATTAAACTAATTGTTAGCAAAGCTCTCCGTGCTGTTTGTAGCCAAATTTAATTCTAAAATGGAAGTGAATGAGTTTTCCTACAGTAGTTTTTGTTCCGTTCGACAAAACATTTTCAAGTGTAGCTGATCTTTAAAAGAAAAAGATGATGTCTAACGATGACACAATTCATATTAAAACAGAAAGCCAACAGATGGCGGTAGTGAAGTGAATACTGTTCAGAAATTAGCAGAGCCTGAAGTGTAGGCAACTCATTTAACAGCGTTGGTTGTTGGGTTGCGTTCAGAAATTGAATCGTCCTTTCTAATTATTGTAATAATTGTTGTGTATAACAATAACAATAACAAGTGTAGTAGGCCTTTAAAGGAAAAGAAGATGTTATGTAACAGATTAGTAAAAACATAACGATAAAATTTAATTTACATATTGAAATGCCAATAGGCGCCATTTCCCCCGACAGTGACACAATTCATATTAAACCAGAAGGCCAACAGATGGCGGTAGTCAAGTGAAAACAGTTCAGAAATTAGGAGAGCCTGAACTATAGGCAACTCATTTAACAGCGTTGGTTGTTGTGTTGCGTTCAGAAATTGAATCATCCTTCCTAATTATTGTAATAATTGATAAATTGATTAAATATCAAGAAAGTGAGGAAGTTGCTGTTCAATTGCTAAATTTAATATAGCCTGAGTAGAAGGCAATAGCCTGACATATAGCCAACTATTCTGTTAGTTTTTCAAAAGTTACATAACAAGTGTCTGAATAAAAACCTGGTCAAGTAGGCTACATTTAGTCATTCTGCTATGTAAATGCAATGGATAAACACTCGATCACAACCTACTTGACCAGGTTTTTATTTAGACGCTCGTTACATTATTGAACTTTAAATGTAGGCAACTCATTTAACGACGCTGTTAGTTGAGTTGCACTCAAAGCGTTTTTTTTTCGAAGAGATTTTGCAAAGCAAATTAAAATAAATAAGTTACATCAACTTTCCCAATTATTATTAATTATCTATAAAGTCTGAACTGTAGGCAATTCATTTAACAACACAACATTGATCGTCGGGTCGCGTTCAAGACGTTTTTTCCAAAGTGATTTTCCTGCTTTGTAAATTAGGCCCAGTTGTACAATTCCAGATTAACTTTAAGCCAAAGCTTAAACCCTTAACAACTATTGTTGAAATAATCGTTGCTATGGGTTTAAGCTTCAGCTTAACTATGGCCGTATGCACAGAACGAATTAACTCAGTTTAACTTTAAGCGTCACTTAGAATGTGACTTACGAAAAGTTATGAAACTTCAAATGTCACAGTATAAACGTCACTCAAATTTAAACTCGATTAAAGTGTTTGGTGCATGTGGTCCTTAAATTTAAGCTGGCACTGTACAACGGGGCCTTAAAGTAAGTCAAAGCTTTCCTAATTACACTAATTGATTCGTGAACCCGTGAACAGAGAAGAAAAATTCGAGGGCCGCTCGCCTTTGGGGGCTCGCGGCAACTAGGGAATTGAATTTTCTCTCGGGTCCCTTCGACCTTGACCCCGAAGTCTTTCGTTTAATTTGAAAAAAGAAAATTCTTTTCGATCTCAATTCGTTGCTTTCGTTGACTACAGTTGAGTTCGCTTGGGTTGGGTTGACCTTGAACTTCCGTTTGACCTTGACCTTTAACTTATCGAAAAAAAATTGTTTTGAATTTTTTCGATCTCAATTCCTCGCTCGGGTTGACTATGTTTGGGTTCGCTCGGGTTGGGTTTGCTTGGGTTGGGTTGATCTTGAACATTCGTTTGACCTTGACCTTTATCGATTTTTTTTATTTTGAATTTTTTCGATCGCAATTCCTCACTCGGGTCAACTACAGTTGAGTTCGCTCGGGTTGGGTTAACCTTGAACTTCCGTTTGACCTTGGCCTTTAACTTATCAAAAAAAATTAATTTTGAATTTTGTCGATCTCAGTTCATTGCTTTCGTTGACTACAGTTGGGTTCGCTCGGGTTGGGTTCACCTTGAACAATCGTTTGACAATGACCTTTAATTTATCGAAATTTTTTTTTTATTTTGAATTTTTTCGATCTCAATTCCTCGGTTGGGTCGACTACAGTTGGGTTCACACGGGTTGGGTTGACCTTGAACTTCCGTTTGACCTTGGCCTTTAACTTATCAAAAAAAATTAATTTTGAATTTTGTCGATCTCAGTTCATTGATTTCGTTGACTACAGTTGGGTTCGCTTGGATTGCGTTCGCTTGGGTTGGGTTGACCTTAAACATCCGCTTGACCTTGACCTTTGAAAACAAACTTATTTTGAATTTTTTCGATCGCAATTCTCGCTCGGGTCGACTACAGTTGGGTTCGCTCGGGTTGGGTTGACCTTGAACTCCCGTTTGACATTGACCTTTAAATTAAAAAAAAAATTAGTTTTCAATTTTTTCTATCGCAGTTCCTCGCTCGGGTTGACTACAGTTGGGTTCGCTTGGGTTGGGTTGACCTTGAACTTCCGTTTGACCTCGACCTTTAAAAACAGACTTATTTTGAATTTTTTCGACCGCAATTTCTCGCTCGTGTCGATTACAGTTGGGTTCGCTCGGGTTGGGTTGACCTTGAACTTCCGTTTGACCTTGACCTTTAACTTGTTAAATATTAAGAAAGTTAACATGCATCTGTTTAGTAAATAAATTTATTACAGCCTGAGACGTAGGCAACTCATTTAACAGTAAAGATACTTGGGTTGAATTTTAAAATAATTATTATTATACAAATTAAAATAAGTCAGTTACAATCAAGCTTTCTAATTATTGGAGAAGGTGAAGGTGTAATTATATAAATAAATTATTTAACGCAGCCTGAAATGTAGGCAACTCATCTAACACCGTTGGTTGTTGGGTTGCGTTCGACACATTTTCTCCAAAGATTTTAGAGTTGTGTGCAAATTAAAATGAGGAAGATAAATAAATTAAATGTAATCTGAGATGTGGGCAAACCATTTAGGCCCAGTCGTACAATTCCAGTTTAACTTTAAGCCAAAGCTTACGCCCTTAACAACAATTGTTGAAATAATCGTTGCTATCGGTTTAAGCCTCAGCTTAAGCCCTTAACAACAATTGTTGAAATAATCGTTGCTATCGGTTTAAGCCTCAGCTTAAATTTAAACTGGCATTGTACAACTGGACCTTAACAGGAATGAGGGTTGAGTTGCGCTCAAGAAAATTTGCAATTATTGAATTGCCGTTTTCATCCCCAGTTAACTTTATCTGACGGTTTACTCCCATAGCAACAATTGTGATCACAAACGTTACTATGGGAATCAATCGCCAGATAAAGTTAATTGGAGATGAACTCAGGCCGACAGGCCGATGTTGTTAAGAAGGTGGGGCAGCAGCACTGAGTTAGATTGCGTTCAAAAATTTTTTTTTGAAGGTTTGCTGTGTAAATTAAAATAAGTTACTTGCCTGAACCATCCCAATTATTGTAACTACTGTTTGGTAAATAAATTATAGAAGTAGAACCTTAAATGTAGGCAACCAATTTAGCAGCACTGTTAGTTGGGTAGCATTTTTTTAAAGAAATTAAAATAAGTAAGTTACATCAATCTTTCTTTATATCTCGTAGTGTTTTTTTTTAAATTTTAATTCATATTCAACCAAAACAAGTTTGCACTTTCTTTTTTTTTGTTGTATTTAAAAAGAAATTGTATTTTGTGATGTATGGTTTATTAGCCCACGAATCTGTTTGTTTGTGCAGTAGCTAATTGTATTGAGATTGAGACGACGTCACAGAATAGAAAATTGTGTGTTTAGTTATTTCGATGACTTGTGGCTTGTGTAAATATTGTTACGCTGTTTTTCTCCCATAGATGTACATACAGGAGATCAGTAAACAGCGAGAAATGCTCTACACTGTCGAATTGGTATGGCTCTTGACGTTACGTCAAATGTCATTCATCTTTCATTTTGCATTTCTCCTCCTCCTCCTTCTTCTTTCTTCCCCCGCCCGCCCCCCCTCTTCGAGCTCCTCACTTGTTCGTTTCTGTAGACGCTTTTTGTTTCGTTTCGCTTGGACTTTTATTAAACTCCTCCGGTTGCCGGACTTTAGATGATATTGGTAGATAGACCCGCCTAATATGAGACTTGCGCTTTGCCAGGACGAGACAGCAGAGACTTTTCTTCAGTTTATCAATTAACTTTGGGTTTTATCGGATTAAAAAGTTTCATTCTCATTCTTTAATTATTGAAAAAGTTGAAATTGTACCGCCGGATCTGATATATTCATTTGCCTGCTTCCGCTCCACCTTTTTTTTTTTTTTTTTTCTAATTTGGTTCATAGATGGAGGTCAAAAACTTATTAATCCGACAGCAGTTTTATTAAGGCGCGCCACTCTCTCAATTTTACATAATGTGATCGGAGCCTTAACAAAACACCAGCCGAGCTTAACTAACAGTAAATAATTTCTTCGAACTAATTCCGAACACTCTTTTATCGCTGCTGCAGTTTTATTAAAGCATGCCCACGTGATAACACGCCATCGATAAAAGAGTGCGGCCTTCAACGCGGTAATCCCCGTGTATTTTGCGCGTAGGAGAGAGAGCGAAGAAGACAGCACATGTCACTAGTCAAGGCGCTGGAGAATCGGCGGAAACTGGAGGAGCGCGAGCGCAAGAAGCAGCAGATGCTGGCCGAGAAGCAGGCCAACAAAGAGAAGAAGCTGGAGCAGAGGCGAATGGAAATGGAGATACTGGCGGAGCTGAGGAAGCCCTGCGAGGACCTCGAGTTGGCCCAAAAGCCCCTGCCCGAGTTGAATAGAATTCCGGGGTTGAAACTGCCGGGGAATGCCTTCTCCGATATACTCATGGTGTTTGAGTTTTTGCACAACTTCGGGGAGACTTTAGGTTTCGACATGGAGAGCCTGCCCACGTTGGACTCCCTGCAGCAAGCCCTGCTGCATAACGAGACGACCTCGGAGGCCGAAGAGGAGTTACTCTCGGTCATGACGCACCTAATAGTTTGCGCAATCGAAGACCCCGGCATTCCGAACCCGGCGAGGCACACCACGGTCCTGGGGCAGAGCCTGAGACAGGCGGACATCACCCACACCAACCTCTCGGAGATTCTGCGCATTTATCTGTACGCCAACGCGACGGGGGAAGTCAAAGCTTTGACCGGTAAGCTCCTTTTTTATTTTTTTGGACACCCACGAATTCTTTAGTTTGGTATTTTGAGTTAAAGACCAAAATAAAGTCGCTTTTTTTATTTTTAAATATATTAAGGCGTCCATTTTGAAAGAGATCGAGAGAAACGAGTGGCCGATCACCACCAGAACAATTGCGAAATGCAGCAGACGCAGTCGGGGAAGAACTCGACCTACTACGAGCTCCTGCACGAGAACGCAACGTGGAAAATGTCGGACATGCTGAAGGTACCGCCGACTCCCTCTGGTTTAATTTTTTTTTGACACAGTTTTCAATCCACAGGACAAGCCGTTCCTGGCCCTCTCAGCCACCGATAAGGCAGCGATCCTGGCCTTCATATGCAACGAGCTGCTTCAAAACAAGGCGGTCATCAGGCAAATTGAAAACTCCCTCGAGACCGTGACTCAGTGCAAGAAAGAAAAGTGGATGTTGGATGCCAAGATAAGAAAGTGAGTGGTGCGTCATTTTCACCCGTTTATCTTTTAATATTGTCTTTGGTAGGTTGAGGATATTGCACAGCCGTAAGGTGAGATCGGAAGCCGCAGAGAAGGCCCACGCGAAGCTCGATGGTGAGACCGGGGAGGCCACCGTCGATTCCCCCGCCATAATCCACCACAAGGACGACCTCCTGGACGATGAGGAGAATGAGATGAGCGAGAACGAAAGCGTCGGGACGCAACCGGAAGAGGTGAGGTGGCACAAGGTGTTTTGCACCTTCGAATAACCAACGCGTTTATGCTGCAGGAGGAAGACAATAAGTTATCCGGGGAAGAACTGGGCAAGAAGCTGGAGAAATTCATGAAGTCTTCGGAAATCCAACTGCACTCGTTGAACGCGTCGGTCCATCAACTGCGCGCCACCTGTTACGGCCAGGATCGTTACTGGAGGAGGTACTGGTCGCTGCCGAAGGCCGGGGGGGTCTTCGTCGAGGCGATGGAGTCCGCCCAGCCGGATGTTATAGAAGAGCAAGAGGCAGCCGACAAGGCGAGCAACCTGGGCATAAAAAGCATAGACGACATCAAACGCATCATACACGACGTCGACGCGTTGCACGACCCCAACACCGACAAGGAGGTCTCCAACATCGTCGGGATCGAAGAGCCCAGCGAAGAGATCCTCTACAAAGACAATAACGCCAACGAGCGCAACAGCAAGTACACGACGAGCACCAATCGTTTGGGCGTGATAGAAAACGGCGAGATCATGATGGACAGTCGCGAGCGTAACCTGGACGAGCTCAGGAAGAGCGTGGATAGGATAGTACAAAGCCTGGAGAATTCCGAAAACAAAAAGCAGGACGATGTCTTGAATAACCACATCGATTCTCCGCTGATCAAAAAGGAGCAAAGCGAAAGCGAGCTCATCTCGAACAAAAAGTTCAACCTCTTCGAGAAGCTGGGGGAATGCATGGAGCGAGAGAACAAGAGCGAGGAGGACCTCAAGGCGGAAGTCAAGGCCGAAGTTAAGGAAGAGCTGAAGAACGAGATCCTCAACGAGCTCAAGAACGACATTAAGAACAGCTGCGAGGATGAGAAGGGCGATTTCGAGAGGAAGTGGTTCAGTATACTGCCGAAGGATGGGGCCACTTGCGAGGGGGTCCACTTGACTGCTGGGAATCGCTGGGACAACGGAGTGGGGGCTTGCACCCGTGATAATCTCACCGAGCTGAGGATTCCTGTGTTTCCCCCCCCGAATTGCACCTCGTCCGGTTACTTATCGAACAACTGCGATAGCCCTGCGCCTTTACAGATGACTGCGGAAGAGAGTGCGCAGCTCGAGTACATCAAGATACACGGCCTGCCTAAATCGTGTGAGCGAACAACGGTGCCTGCGGATAAAAGATTCGGGTGGTGGAGGATCACGGACACGGAGCAACTGCAACAGCTTCTAGAAGCCTTGCACGTTCGGGGCGCGAGGGAAAGGGAACTTAAGCGCAGCTTTGTCACGTTGATGCAGACGATGTACGAAGACCAGGGGAAGTTGCACATCGAGGAGGGGCAGAAGGATGCCACGGATTTGACGGTGACTGAGAACGATGCTGAGGAATTGGCTGAAGCGAGTGCCAACACTTGGAGCTCGGCTGTTGCGCAACGCGTGGACCTTTTTCTTTTGGAACAGGTCGAAGCCCTTGAAGATAAAGTGGCGAATGCCAGCATGCAAGTTAAAGGCTGGCGCGTGCCTAGTCGTGATGGGGTAGACATCCCCCCCGGTGATGTCGTCAACATTGCTAAAGAACGACTGGCCTCTTTGGAAGCGGCCATCGAAAGGCGATACCTGAAACCCCCTTTAGGAGCCAGGTAGATTCTTTTCGGCCCCCTCAAGTATCCACACGTAACTTTAATGTTTGGTTTTAGCACCGGAGACCCAAATTTAGCAGCGATAGCTCAGGAAGCGACGGGCGTCCCAGTGACTGCCCAGCCCGTCACAAATTTCGATGAGGTTCCTAAAGGCCTGACCGTATGGCGGGAGGCCATAAACAGATCACAGACGTCTGCACAGCTCGCGATGTGCCTGTACACACTGGAGGCTTCCATCGCTTGGGACAAGAGTATAATGAAAGCTGTGAGCCCCTCTCTTGTCTTTAATAAACAGAGAGCTCGCAAATATAACAGCAAGCTGAGTGTGGGTGCTTGTGCTTATTTTAGTTTATCTTTAATCACTGTCTTTGAGTTCGTTGCATGAATCAAAAAAAAAAAAAAAAAAAGAAAAGAGTTTCCTTTCGAAACGTTCATCTTAACTTTCCAATGCGCACTAATTTTTTAATTCATTAATTTAGTGGCTGCGTGCAACTAATACGCACTATTTCATTCGGTGTCTTAATTTACCGTTTACTAATTTTCGAATTTACGAATTTCCCCCCAAAATAAACGTGGCCGTTCGTTCTTGCAGAATTGCCAGTTTTGCAACAGCGGCGACAACGAGGACAAGCTCTTGCTGTGCGACAGCTGCGACAAGGGCTACCACACTTACTGTTTCAAGCCGAAAATGGAGAACATCCCCGACGGCGACTGGTACTGTCACGAGTGCATGAACAAGGCCACGGGCGAGCGAAACTGCATAGTCTGCGGGAAGAAAATGTCCAACACCGGCACGAAACTCATCCTCTGCGAGGTCTGCCCGCGTGCTTACCACACGGACTGCATAAGACCTGTACTTAATAAAATCCCCCGGGGGAAGTGGTACTGTTCGAATTGCATCTCGAAGAAACCACAGAAGAGGACGGTGCGCAAGAACTACAAAAAGCATACGTGCGACAGCGAATCATCAGATCACCATCCGGCAAGGTATTCATTTTTTTGATTCGTTTTTGTTCAATTAAGGCCCGATCTTTTCGTCTCCAGTTAACTTTACCTGGCGATGAATTCCCATAGTAACGATTGTGAACACAATTGTTACTGTGGGAATAAACCGGGCCTTAGTAAAAATTCAAATCTGTCGTTTGTTGTAGTCCTGCGCCCTCTCATAGTTCGGTGACAACGAACGAGGATGCCCCATCGAACGCCTGCAATCAGAGCGACGTCTCGAATTCGAGCTTGCCGAATTCCGGCTCTCCTTCCACGCAGGCGGCCAAAAAGGACCGCATAAATAAGAAACTGATTAAAGAGCTGGCGCCCTGCAAGGCCATCCTGGAGGACCTCGAGTGTCACGACGACGCCTGGCCCTTCCTGTTGCCTGTCAACACGAAACAGTTTCCTACTTACAAGAAGATCATCAAGAACCCCATGGATTTGTCTACTATAAAGAAGCGCCTTCAGGATTTGTAGTACGTATAATTTTTATTAATTTGGACGTTTTGGAAGCTGCTCTTTAAAGGAGAAATGTTTGTCCTTCCTCTGCCAAATCAAAAAAAAATGCAGACTTTACTTGTTTTGAATTTTGATCGAACATAAATTTTAAAAATTGCGACAGAAGGATATGAAGTTGATGTGAAAGATCGCTTTGGAAAAAAGGCTTTGGATGCAACCCGGCTAACAGTCTTGTTAAATGGGTTGCCTACATTTTAGGTTCTATTTAGATAATTATTTACTGGTCAATAAATACTCCGGTTTGGAGGACTCGTAATACTTAACAAAACCAAATATTTTTGTTAATGAAGTACATTAAGTTGTTCATTTTATAATACATTTATATTTGAAAGTATAAAAGAAAAATCTATTCGCAAAGTACAATTTTAAGCCAAAAATAGGCTGCCAGCTTCACTTAAAAAAAAAAATTACAATGAAAAGGGAGACTGATGTAACTTATTAGTTGCGTTCCTTTTACACAAATCAACTGAGGATAGACTAAGTCAGGCAAGTGGCTCATCTCACATAAAAAATGAATGAAAATTTGTCTATATGGAACACCTGAGGAGGAAGAAACTGAGGAAGTTCTTACGTCAAGAAATGTCAAAAATTTCAAAGTCGAAACTTGTAAATTATACTTATAAGCAATTTAAGGAATCGTGAAACGTGTTTCATTTAACTAAATGAAATAATGTTTGGCAACTACTTCAAGAAGAAACTTTTTAGAGCAAGTATTTCGTGTAAAACAATTTATTATTAGTTTCACCCACTACTGAGGGACGCATACTCATTACTGAGGAAGGGTTTGCGATTCCTTCAAATCGCTAAGGGGGGAAGCAACTTCCTCACTTCTGCTTACCTCACTTCAAGCAAAAGGAACGTGTAATTTAAGTGAGGAAGAGGAAGTGAGGTAAGATTTTCTTAGAATGGATGTAAAAGGAACGCGACTATTTATTTTAATTTGCGTTGCAAAAGATCTCTTTGGAAAATAAGTTTTGCTTGCAACCCAACTAACAGTGCTGCTAAATGGGTTGCCTACATTTTTGGCGATACTTACGTGATTATTTACTGGACAATAAATACTCCATTTGGGGTACCCTTGATACTTATAAATTAACAAAACCAATATTTTTTATAATGAAAGACGTCATATATATCACGATTAAAAAAAGAAATGAAAAATCACTGATTAAAATAAAAGAATTTCGATTTTTGAATAAAACCTAAATTTTGTATTTCAATATAATTTTGAACAAGTTTTAAAAAATCATGATTTTAAAAAATAAGCTCAAGTCTGTTTAAAATATAT
Organism: Dorcus hopei; assembly: GCA_033060865.1. Taxonomy (NCBI): domain Eukaryota; kingdom Metazoa; phylum Arthropoda; class Insecta; order Coleoptera; family Lucanidae; genus Dorcus; species Dorcus hopei. The sequence goes on from CM065426.1 coordinate 27,346,590, forward strand.
CTTAATTTTAGAAAGTCGACTCAGTTTTGTTTATTTATTTTTTTAAATTTTATATGTAATTTTTTTTTATGTAATTTTGTCGATTGTCTTTTGTTTTATTTTGCGTCAAGATTTGCATGATTGTCAATCAAATGTCTTAAAATATATCATAATTTTAGAAAGTCGAACCAGTTTTGTTTATTTAAAGAATTTTTTTAATTTTTTTTTAATTTTGGAAATTTTCTTGATTTTTATATCGATCGTCTTTTGTTTTATTTTACGTCAAGAATTACACAATTGTTAATCAAATGTCTTAAAATATATCATAATTTTAGATAGTCGGACCAGTTTTGTTCGTTTAATGAGAATTTTTTTATTTTTATTTTGTAATTTCATGAATTTTCTTGATTTTTGCTGTCGATCGTCTTTTGTTTTATTCTACGTCAAGAATTGCACAATTGTCAAACGTCTTAAAATAAGTGTTGATAAAAATCACGATTATTTTAATCAAAAATTCATTGATTTAAATAATAACAAATCTGGATTTTCTTAAGAATCTTAAATAAAATCCTCATTTTAAATGTTTCTTAACTTTTCGTATATATTTTATATTTTTAAACACATAATAAAAAAATCAAAAAGATAGTTTGTAATGCAACCCAACTACCGGTGCTGTTAAATGGGTTGCCTACATTTTAGGTTATACTTAAATAACTAAACTAAACGTTTTTGATGATGAAAGACGACCTAAGTGCAGTAAATTGTTCCTTTTATAACACATTCACATTTTTTTTGTAATTAAAAACAATTTGCACGCAACATACCATTTTAAGTCATGATTCACTTACAATAAATTACAGGATTACAATAAAAAGGAAGGTTGATGTAACTCATTGATTTTAATTTGAATTTCAATAAACCCAAGGGGTAGGACATCTCTTAAATAAGTGTACGAAGAGTTAAAATATTTAAAAATAAATTTAAATCTACTTAATTATTTCTATAATTTAAAATGCATATGTTAATTACGGTATAAATATAATATGTATAAATACCTTAAATTAAATTAATTAACAGTAAATACCAGTAAATACGAATAAATACCATTCAAATTCTAATAAATAATTTTAAGTTTTTGTTAAATACCATTAAACTGAATTAAATCCTTGCAATATGAATAACTGCAGTAACTTCAAAAAAACGGAACGAAAAAAGAACAGAAGAAATTAAAACTATGGAAGGAATAGAAAAAGGCATATTCCAAAGATTTTTATAAAGGAGTAGGTACTTAGGGCCTTTTTTATCTAAAAAAAAAAGAAAAAAACTAATTATTCCATTTTAAAACTTGGACGCTGGATTTCACAAACGTCACTTAACTTTAATCATCGATTAAGAATAATCATTCCTATACCTTCAACACATGTAACCATGGCAACATTTACTTTTAACGGATGATTAAATTTAAGTAACGTTTGTGAAATCCACCACGAGACTCTTTACAGTTAAATTCAAATACTAATAGTAAGAAAAATATTTGTTGATGTTAATGTGAGCAATAAATTTTGGTCGTCATTGCTGACAAAGGTTTGTACCTCATTTGTATTTCATTAAAAATAAGAATGTCTTAATTTTGACTATTGGGAATAATCTCTGAAAAACTTAATTTATTTTCGACATTTTTTTAGTAACAAAATTTGATATTTATTGAAATGTTTTAATTTCTGGAATTAAAACTGACATTTTGATTAAGAGTGACGACCAAACTTTAATATACTCGTACTGTAAAACAAACAAATAATCATTTACTTTAGTCTAGTAAAATCAAACGCTAAATAAGTATTCCTCCTGTATTACATTACTTTATTAATTCAGTTAATCACAGGCATACATTTTCTTTGCACCGCCTACTCTAATCTGATTTTTTTTGCTAACTTTTTAATTTTACACGATAATAATTTGATCCATCACAAGATTTAGACATTCTGAGAAAATTTGGATGAATATTTTACCTGATTCCGATGGATTCTTGAATTCGACGGATTTTTTTGAACGCAGGATTACCTGCAGTAACAAAATGAGAACAAAGGGATGGCAATTCGTGCATAATTTTGAAATTTCCAAGAAATGCAAACCACTAATATATTCTAGAAGCCAGAGAAATGCTCGATCGCTAGAAAAATGTGCTTCAATACAGAAACTTGGACTGTTTTATGTAAGTGCAAAAGAAATCATTTACTTCTTTTTGATAATTCGGCGAAACTGGATATACCAAAATTCCATTATCACATTATCAAAGAATTTTATTAGTTTAAGGCCCGATTTATTCACCTCTGAGTAAGTGCCAAGTTATAACCTGACGGATTAGCACAATGCTATCTTTAATCATCAGGTATTTTACTGGCCACTTACTCAGAGATGAATGAACCGGGCCTAAACTGTTATACTTACTTCGAGATTAATGCTCACTGTTATTGCTTTATGCTTTATGTAGAGACAGCAATAGGTTTTTTTTAATTCAGCATTGTGTTATGATGGATGCGGACAGTGCAGAAAGTGATTGAACAGGTATCAACCTCTGTTAGATTATTGCCCGATTTCTTCGTCGCCTTATCTTGAGGTTAAATTTATCTATCAGTTAGAATGTGACACAGAGTATGTGTACGGCCAACCATACGTCACATTCCAACTGTTAGATAAATTAAACTTAGGTTAAACATGTTGAAGAAATCGGCCACATGTCGATTATGAAGGGTTTATGTAATATGTATAGGAATTTAGTAGAGCTGGCAACGGTTAACCGATTTTGGATATTTTGGATATTCGCGGTGTACAACATGTCACTCATGCAAATAGAGTTGCATGAAAAAAAATTTTTCACCTAGATTCACATTCAAGTTATGCAACTCTATTTGCATGAGTGACATGCTGTACACCGCGAATATCCAAAATCGGTTAACCGTTGCCAGCTCTAGAATTTAGTGACAGTTTGATGAGAGTTGAACGCCATTCAACCTACAAATATTGAATCATCAAGTGAAAGTTCATCATCGGAAGAAGAATTAATAATATTGTACAAATCAAATAAAAAGACATTAAAAAATTGCTTAAATACGTAACATATTTTTTCCTCATCATTTAGCTCGACTGGAATTCCTTCCATTTTTTCTTTTATTAAATTATGTCAAAATAAAAACGATGAAGTAACATAAAAACAACACAAGTTTGAAATTACACTTCCCCCACGAAAAACATCAGGAATGAAGCAGATCCACCAATTTGTGAATGAATTGATTTATGTTTGAGTCAATTAAATTTCTGTTGAATTTAAAGATGCAATCTGTTGCTTCGTAACAATAAAAAAACACAGGCCCTAAAGAATAACTCCATGTTGGTTGCTTCAAACTGACAAGCGAAGATTAAGAAGTGGCAGATTGTACTGAGTGTCCCAGCCAAGATTTTAACCCCTTATACCTACGTTGTTTATGGATAGAAGAAAGCAGAATTTAGTAGAAGTATGTATTGATTACCGATGAATCTTTCTGCTACGTCAAATCTCTTGTGAATGCAAAATGTTATTTTTAAACAGCTTACAGAGTTGATGTTAATATTGATGATTATTATATGCAACGCGAATTCAATCCGGGGACACAGTGTAGATACAAAAATATATCTAAAACAATAAAAATGTATTTTTTCTCTTTTTATAACGTTGCACTTAATTTCTTTATTAAAGTTTTCGCATTAAACGGTACTTAACAATTATTTTCTTTCAAGCGAATGCATTACGTTGATTAACTATCATAGTATATTTTAAATATATTTGAATACGTTTAAATAAATGTAAACTAATATAATTCTTACAATACAATCAAATAAATGCATAAATACTTCAAAATTATGTTTAATAAATAGTTTTAAATATACTGAAATATTTTAAATGCAATTAAATCTTGTGTATTTATAAATAGGTGCACAAAATCCGAACGATATCCTTCCCCTCGAAAAAATCTGTTTGAATTCAACCCAACTACCAGTGCTGTTAAATGGGTTGCCTACATTTTAGGCGCTGTGTACTTAAATTATATTATTTATTTATTTATTTATTGGATAGTTTATACTTATTGTAAGAAAAAGTCGGGGAATATTAAGTAATATGTTATGGGGCTACAGTAATGAGCCAACCATTCATTGATTTGGTGGAGAACGAGAACTAATTTTTTCTTTATCGTGTAAGCTTGGTATTGATAAGTTTCCTTTAAAAACAAATCAGAGTTCCAGCAAAAAGAAATGAAAATTGAAGAACCCATTCTATAGGGCCTATTCTGCATCGAAGACGTTAAATTTAAAGGGTTGTTAAATTTCGTTACTGTGGAAACAGCCAATCAGAAGACTCTATTTCGAATTTTAACGTACCCTTAAATTTTAACAGCCTGTTAATAAGTTACAGAATAGCCCCTTATGTGTATTAAAAGCATATCTTCAGAGAGCTTAGTTTTAGCCGGTGCACAGTAGTGTGCAATGTGAAAGGCTTTTTTAATGACTTTCATTTCAAAGCGAAAAAAATGTATTACTCTCGTTGAAGGCCAAGAAGCAACAATTTAATTCTATCAGTAATATTTTTATTCAAGAAATTGCAAGGAAAAAATAAAAACGAATATACTTTAACTTTAGAAAAAAAAATTAGAAAGAACTCACATTTTGCAACTGGATTGTGTTGTACCCACAGCAATTATTTTGTTTTTGTGCTATTATTATCAATCTGTATTAATTGTATTGTATTTAGGTTAAATCATTGATGATTCTTACACACTTGCATTCGTGTCTGACAAGAGAAAATAAAACAAGGTCAGCAACTCTCAGTATCCGAAATTTCTTCGTTTTTGATGGAATTTTTACAACTTTTCGTTGTGTTGTCTGTACATTAAACCTACGAAATTAAATTTTAGTTGTGCTGCACTTGCATTTTACTTCTGACAGATTTAAATATTTAAAATAAAATCTTTTCAAAATATTATTGTCAATAGAAATTTGTCAGTAGATGAAAGTTTAAAATTTTAATTGCACTACAATAACTGACGCAAATCTAAAAAAATTATAGATGTATTGAAATCCGGCCAGTTGCTGTTGCTTTTAAATTGTCCACAAACTTGAACTGTGTTTAACATACCCACTGTTTCATTATAACTTGAAAAAAGGTGGAGTCGGGCTATTTTATAAAATCGAGAACGTGAAACATTGCTGAATAAATTAAAATAAATGTGTTTGTCCTAGTTATAAATCGAAAGAGGAATTCTGCATGGACGTCCGACAAATTTTCAACAACTGCGAGACCTTCAACGAGGACGACAGTCCGGTCGGTAAGGCGGGTCACTGCATGCGTCAGTTCTTCGAAGCCAGGTGGAACGAGTTGTGCATGTCCCACAGTTGAGGACTACTTTATCCGAAAAGACCTTACCATCGAAGAGTGAGGCTGCCGGAGCACAGTGTTTAAGTTCTAAATTTTTTTCTCTCTCTGTCTTTTCCCTCCTAATAGCGTTCCGCGTCCCCGGAACAACAAACAAAAAAAAATGAAATAAATTAAAGTTTAGGCCGAGGCGACGCTCAGAATTTAGTTGATTTTGGAGTAGAGGGCGTCTCCTCTCTTTTTTTTTTCTATTTTTTTTTTCGTGTATCAGAAGTTTATAAATACAGGTATTTCCAAGTGTGTGATATGAACATTTAAAAGGTATACCAATTTGAAGCTTTTTACTGTTTGTCCATAAATTGTAATTATTTGTATACATTCATCGAAGAAAAAAATTTAAAAAACATGACAAGTTTAATATACATGTTGTGTAGTTCAAATGACGTTGTGATTTAACGATTTTTTATATGGACGTTATGCCGCTTGTATTATTAAAAAGAACACAGAAACTAGTTGTATTTTTAAAAGATAGTCCGTCGTTTATGATGTATTTTTTTACGTATTATTTAAACGTTATTTATTTAGTACGATCGCTTGATTTTCGTAACAAACAGCTTCTCTTATTATTATTATTTTTTTTATTATTTATTATAGATTTTAGGACATGATCCCAGTGCTTATTTTTTACGTTTCTGACAAAGAGAGAGAACGCACACGTTTCTTGTGACTCGAGGTAATCGACGTAATATCATAGTCAAAATACCCCCCCAATCCGACTCTGATGTTAATACTCTTTATTGCGCTGCATTTTCTGCGTCCAGTATTAAATAGAACAATTAGAAACGACGCTTGTGATATTGAATCGACTTTGGCATCGTTCAGTATTATCACATAGATCAAAAGTTAAAGAAAAAAAAAGTATTTTGTCTGTGATATTAAAAGAAGCGACTGTAAATAACCATTCCATGTGGCCATGTGCGCTGCTGCTGCTACTACTACAAAATCGTTTTGCACTTGTACTATTACATGACCTGTAAAAATGTAAAAAAAAACTTCCCCCTCTGAGCTCAATTCTAAATAGTACTTCCTTCGGCTGCTCTCTCTCTGTTTTTTCTCTCTCCTCGCATCTCTCATTATTTTTTTGTTTTTTAATTCGAACTGTTATGTAAGTTGAACATAGTTCTGGAATAAAATTGTATTTAAGAATTAAATGTGTTTGTAGGAACTAGTTCCACTGCAAGTAATTAAAAATATATTTGCAAGAACTTAGGACTAGGTGTGTATTTCGAGTGTAAGATATTTATATTAATTATATTTAATTATAAATGTAGGGGACGGTGTTTTTTTTTTTTTTTTGTTCGAGTAGTACTACACCCCCTGATTTTCCTTACAACTTTATTTCTTTTCTCCAAACGACCGGAATACAATATTAACAACGTTAACCCTCGACCGACGCATTGTTCTTCTTCGCCCTCCTCCTCGCGGACCTCTTCTGCGATTCCTTAACGCTACCGGCCAAAAGTCCTTGCTTCCTCATCGCTGCCAACTTTAGATTCTTCACTTTCATGTCCTTTTTCTTTGAGGGTGGAGCTTTCGCCCTCTGCTCTTTGGAATTCGTGTAAAGAACGTTTATGCGTCGGCTGTCGATAAAAGTGTGATGCATAGACAGAGCTTTCTGAAATAAAAAACTTACAGTACGTTGCTCTTGCTGTACTTCATTGAATTCATACCTCATACGATTCCCTATCGGTGAATTCGACGAAGGCGAAACCCCGACTTTGATTCGTCTCTTTATTTACAGGTATCCGAACGCTCGCGACCTTGCCGGCCCTCTTGAAGTGCTCGCTTATTCGATAGTGATCAATCACGTAAGGTAAATTCCCCACGAACACCACGTACCTCGTCTTCTTGCTTGTCGCCTCACCCCCTTTTCGTTTCACATTTTTATCGTCCGCAGTTTCATCAGATACACCAGCAGCGTCCGCCTTCTGTTTCACATTTTTTTCATCGGGTAAAGTCTTCTCTGCAATAAACGAGAGGTCCCCGGCTTTAATCTTCTCCACCACGTCCACGCACTTCCGGTACTTACCCAGAAGTTTGCGCTGTGACTTGCTCAGTGTCCCGCAAGCCGACAACCTCTTCACCTTGTCTTCAAAGTGGGATAACTTATCGAGGATCGCCGGGTCCCCCGCGTGCAACTGGTTTATCAGTTTCGACTTTCTCCCTTTATATTTCTTTTCTTTTTCCTCGGCGGCCGAATTCAAAGTCGAAGTTCCGGAAAACATGGGCACCCCCGCGCGTTTCTGGCCCTCATCTTCATCCGCCGAGGAACTTTCCTTATCCCTACCTTCGTTCTGTTCGGAACTTTCACTCTCATCTTCATCTGAGCTTTCCATTGGGGACTGAGAATCCTCATTCACAACTTTGTCATTTTCCACCTCATCACTACCTTCGGGATTTTCACTCTCGTCTTCATCCGAGCTTTCTGTCGGGGACTGAGACTCCTCGTTTGCAGCTTTGTCACTTTCCTCAATCAATTTTGTGGGTAGAACCAACTCGTGCTCCACGGGGGTTTCGAGCCAATCGTCTGCGCCTGAGATTGACCTTTGAACCCTGCCCTCGGAATTCGGCAGTTGCTTCTTGGGGGCCCTCTTCGAGGGCGTTTCGAACTCTGTTTTAACGCCGAGCGTCGACTGCCGCCTCTTGATTTTAGCCGGCGTGGTCTCGACCACCAAATTCGAATTGCGTACGAGCTCGCGCACTTTGTTTATTTTGCTTCCTGCGTTCGTCGCGTCTTTGAAGAAGGGATCTCTCTGGGTGAGTTTCCCCATCGGTTTCGGCGTCTTCTTCTTGAACGGTCCCGTTGCGCCCCCCGGGGCTGGTTTAGGGGTTCGGCGTTGTTTCTCTTGATTTTTAGCGAACTTCATGGTCACGATCTTTAAAAAAAAATTATAATGTAAACGCGTGTGCGTCCGACACTTGACGCACAAATAAAAGTGAGGTTATGTTGATGCAACAGTGTAGCCAACTTAGTTGCTCAAGGCAATTTCACAATGTTTAAATTTAAAACTGACATATTTCGGTGTTCTTGCTTCAATTAGGTGAATATTGTAAATGAAATTACTCTTAATTTTCCATATTTAATAAATTGAGCGGTGCGCGGCAGCCAAAAGTAAATTATACGAATTATACTATCCAGAAAGTGTTGCCACTACTATTATTCTATGGATACATATAGCGTTTTCGATTCACTTGCACCGGTTGCACTCAGTGTATTTGCATCTTCTTTTAACCTCATGTAATAACACGAGATCAAGATATTCTGAGTGCGCATTAGTGCGGTCAATCGAAAACGCTAATATATAAAACATACGCACTCAGAGGGTGCGTTCGATATTACGCTCGGGGCACGCTCTGCTCAGAGCGTGTGAGGGAGAGCGAATGCGTTTCAATGCATGTAAGAGTGAGACAAAGGAATACTCCGAGTGTTATGTCGAATGCAACCAGTATTGTACTTGTTGACTGAAAGCAATAAAAACAGTTATCGAATTGTTCGTTTTTATTTAATAAAATAAATAAATTTGAAATAAACAAAGGACAAAACTCTTAAATGTCAAAGAAAAACACTGTTAATGCGGACCATCGCCGGCACTAAAAACGAAACGCTTTACCAGGGCCATAAACGTCAGTACGTGATAAATAAGTTATACCCAGTAGCGTCACTTAAACGTCAGTGTCAAAAACAGTGGCCATATTGTTTGATACCTTTATGGAAATGTAACGTAATTTGCAAATCGGAAGGTCTCAAACAAAATGGTAAAAGTGACAGTTATACTCGAGTGACGCTAATGTGTAGGTTCTTATACTGTGCCCTCCATGATTAGTGCAGTAAACCAAAAACTAAAAGTTACTAGAAAAGTAATGATAAGTGCATATTTTCTGCATTTCGATCTTTAAGGACGCTTATTGAAACTACGTAATTGTGAAAGTACTTCGACGACTTTAGTTCAACATTACTCATTCTCAATTAAGTACGGATGTACTAACTTCGGCAACACCGCATACAGGTCTGCAAGCTTGGTGACGCACACTGACGTCTGGCGAAACTTTGAAGTGCCACGCCCCAATATACTGAAGACGTATCGCATTGTTTTTAACGCCACTACATTAATGCAACAGCTGTTAAGGCGCTAATTAAAGGCATCGGCGCCTCTGCATTAGACGAGGCTATTTACGGCCACTGAAATAAATACGAACGTACTGATTTAGGCAACACTGCGTGTAGATCTGCGAGCGCCAGGCGCCAGGTGAAACTTCCAAGTGCCTCGCCCCAATTTACTGAAGCCGTATTGCGTTGTTGTTAGCGCCACTACATGGCGCCAGCGGCTCTAAAGGCGCTAATTGACTAGCGCCGGCGCCTCTGCGTTACACACGGGCTATTCAATGTGCAAGCGCCAGGCGCCAGGCTAAGCTTCGAAGTGCCACGCCCCAATAGACTGAAGCCGTATCGAATTGCTGTTAGCGCCACTACATGGCGCCAACGGCTCTAAAGGCGCTGATTGACTGGCGCCGGCGCCTCTGCGTTACACACAGGCGATTCAATGTGCAGATCTGCAAGCGCCAGGCGCCAGGCGAAACTTCGAAGTGCCACGCGCCAATACACTGAAGCCGTATCGCTTTGTTCTAAGCGCCACTACATGGCGCCAACGGCTCTAAAGGCGCTAATTGACTGGCGCCGGCGCCTCTGCGTTACACACAGGCAATTCAATGTGCAAGCGCCAGGCGCCAGGCGAAACTTCCAAGTACCACGCCTTAATATACTGAAGCCGTATCGCATTGCTGTTCTAAAGGCGCTAATTGATTGGCGCCGGCGCCCCTGCGTTAAACAAGGCGATTCAACGTGCAGATCTGCAAGCGCCAGGCGCCAGGCGAAACTTCTAAGTGCCACGCCCCAATAGACTGAAGCCGTATCGCATTGCTGTTAGCGCCACTACATGGCGGCAACGGCTCTAAAGGCGCTAATTGATTGGCGCCGGCGCCTCTGCGTTACACACAGGCGATTCAACGTGCAGATCTGCAAGCGCCAGGCGCCAGGCGAAACTTCGAAGTGCCACGCCCCAATATACTGAAGCCGTTTCGCATTGCTGTTAGCGCCACTACATGGCGCTAACGGCTCTAAAGGCGCTAATTGATTGGCGCCGGCGCCTCTGCGTTACACACAGGCGATTTGTGCAAGCGCCAGGCGCCAGGCGAAACTTCGAAGTGCCACGCCCTAATAGACTGAAGCCGTAACGCATTGCTGTTAGCGCCACTATATGGCGCCAACGGCTTTAAAGGCGCTAAATGATGGCGCCGGCGCCTCTGCGTTACACAAGGCGATCCAACGTGCAGATCTGCAAGCGCCAGGCGCCTGGAGAAACTTCGAAGTATCACACCCCAATATACTGAAGCCGTATTGCGTTGTTGTTAGCGCCACTACATGGCGCTAACGGCTCTAAAGGCGCTAATTGACTGGCGCCGGCGCCTCTGCGTTACACACAGGCGATTTGTGCAAGCGCCAGGCGCCAGGCGAAACTTCGAAGTGCCACGCCCCGATATACTGAAGCCGTATCGCATTGCTGTTAGCGCCACTACATGGCGCCAACGGCTCCAAAGGCGTTAATTGATGGCGCCGGCGCCTCTGCGTTACACAAGGCGATTCAACGTGCAGATCTGCAAGCGCCAGGCGCCTGGAGAAACTTCGAAGTGCCGCGCTCCAATATACCGAAGCCGTTTCGTCATTGCTGTTAGCGCCACTACATGGCGCCAACGGCTCTAAAGGCGCTAATTGATGGCGCCGGCGCCTCTGCGTTACACAAGGCGATCCAACGTGCAGATCTGCAAGCGCCAGGCGCCTGGAGAAACTTCGAAGTGCCACGCCCCAATATACTGAAGCCGTATCGCATTGCTGTTAGCGCCACTACATGGCGCTAATTGATTGGCGCCGGCGCCTCTGCGTTACACACAGGCGATTCAATGTGCAAGCGCCAGGCGCAAGGCGAAACTTCGAAGTGCCGCGCTCCAATATACCGAAGCCGTTTCGTCATTGCTGTTAGCGCCACTACATGGCGCTAACGGCTCTAAAGGCGCTAATTGACTGGCGCTGGCGCCTCTGCGTTACACAAGGCGATCCAACGTGCAGATCTGCAAGCGCCAGGCGTCTGGAGAAACTTCGAAGTGCCACGCCCCAATATACGGAAGCCGTATCGCTTTGTTCTAAGCGCCACTACATGGCGCCAACGGCTCTAAAGGCGCTAATTGATGGCGCCGGCGCCTCTGCGTTACACAAGGCGATTCAACGTGCAGATCTGCAAGCGCCAGGCGCCTGGCGAAACTTCGAAGTGCCGCGCTCCAATATACCGAAGCCGTTTCGTCATTGCTGTTAGCGCCACTACATGGCGCTAACGGCTCTAAAGGCGCTAATTGACTGGCGCCGGCGCCTCTGCGTTACACAAGGCGATCCAACGTGCAGATCTGCAAGCGCCAGGCGTCTGGAGAAACTTCGAAGTGCCACGCCCCAATATACGGAAGCCGTATCGCTTTGTTCTAAGCGCCACTACATGGCGCCAACGGCTCTAAAGGCGCTAATTGATGGCGCCGGCGCCTCTGCGTTACACAAGGCGATTCAACGTGCAGATCTGCAAGCGCCAGGCGCCTGGCGAAACTTCCAAGTGCCGCGCTCCAATATACCGAAGCCGTTTCGTCATTGCTGTTAGCGCCACTACATGGCGCTAACGGCTCTAAAGGCGCTAATTGACTGGCGCCGGCGCCTCTGCGTTGCACGCAGGCGATTCAATGTGCAAGCGCCAGGCGAAACTTCGAAGTGCCACGCCCCAATATACTGAAGCCGTATCGCTTTGTTCTAAGCGCCACTACATGGCGCCAACGGCTCTAAAGGCGCTAATTGACTGGCGCCGGCGCCTCTGCGTTACACACAGGCGATTCAATGTGCAAGCGCCAGGCGCCAGGCGAAACTTCGAAGTGCCACGCCCCAATATACTGAAGCCGTTTCGCATTGCTGTTAGCGCCACTACATGGCGCTAACGGCTCTAAAGGCGCTAATTGATTGGCGCCGGCGCCTCTGCGTTACACACAGGCGATTCAATGTGCAAGCGCCAGGCGCCAGGCGAAACTTCGAAGTGCCACGCCCCAATATACTGAAGCCGTATCGCTTTGTTCTAAGCGCCACTACATGGCGCCAACGACTCTAAAGGCGCTAACACCTGGCGCTAATCGCTGGCGCCGGCGCCTCTGCATTAAATAAGGCGATTCGCGGCCATTCGATTAAATACGAACGTACTGACCTAGGCAACACTGCGTGCACATCTGCGAGCTTGGTGAACGCCCCATGGCGCCTTGTGAAGCTTCGAAATGCCACGCCCCAATTATACTGAAACCGTATTGCATTGCTGTTAGTGCCACTGCATAGCGCTAACGACTTTAAAGGCGCTAACACTGGCGCTAAATTCATGGCGCCGGCAGCTCTGCATTAAACAAGGCGATTTACGGTCATTCGATTAAATACGAACGTACTGACCTAGGCAACACTGCGTGCATATCTGCGAGCTTGGTGAACGCCCCCCTGGCGTCTGGTGAAACTTCGAAGTGCCACGCCCCAATTATACTGAAACCGAATCGAATTGTTTCTAGCGCCATTACATGACGCCAACGGCTCTAAAGACGCTAATTGATTATACAAGGCGATTCATAGATACTGAGTAAGAAGAAGAACGTACTAACGTTGGCAACACTGCGTGAAGGTTTTCCAAACGTGGTAAAGGACCGCGACACAGAGAGCTAGGCAATTTTTTGGAACGAATTTTCACTGCGCATTTTCGGATGTTCCTGCTATGTGCTCATTCGTTTACATCAAAAAGTACGTTCGAGAAATACATATTCCGAGCGAGTTGTATGCCACTGGTCGTTCGATAAATTAGGAATGTAACTCGCAAATTAACGTTACTACAATTCGAGAATTGCTCAAATGTCATTCAGAACGTCGCTCTAATAGTCGAGCCTCAATCTCCTCTCTGCTACCCGCCACATGAGAATCCACTCGCGGAGCTTATTTCTGAACGTACTCCATCTACGTCCCAGGATTATGGCTGCCGCATTGAAGGTTTTTGAACGTACTCCATCTACATGGCCGTCGCATTGAAGGTCACCGAAATTGGAACTCAAAACATCAAAGGAACCGACAAAGTTTTCCTTTCTGATTCTTCTGTTCTGTGACCGTGACGTCAAAAAAACAATAGCTTGCTCATAGATGGCGCCGTTGTAATTCAAAGGCGATTTAAAATCGTTCTTAAAATTTTGCCCTTTCTATAGAAATTCCATTTTTTACAACCATGTAATGAATACAATATGAAAACTGAACATTTTCTGATTTGAAGCGTGTATAAGACATAATTGAAGTTAACAATAAGTTCTTGTCTTTTAAGGTGCACCCTTCTTGAAAAGTGAACTGTTCACATCACGTTTGAGACATTTCGATCCAATTGTTCATATGATCCCCATAAGTAAAACAACACTTAATGAATACTATTTCTTTATTGTACAATCGAGAATTCTACAACATTTCGTTTGCATTCAACATAATTAAATATCACTCAATCTTTAACAGTTTCATAATTTCCTCTTTAAATATCAACAACACAAGTAGTAACAATTTATAGTTCTCTGAATCTCTACGCAGCACCAGTCCATGACATACACAAGCGGTCGAATGGAAATTAATATTTTTAGAATTGGAATGTGTTTGGGAAGACTGCACATTAGAATGACGGACAGTTAAGGGTGTATGGCATAGATTGAACTAATTTATTTCTTAAGAAATTGCACTTCACTTTCACAATTAGTATTACTAATCATTAAAATCGTTACATTTTAGTTTAGAGCTGGAAATGCTTCTCAGTGCATTGTACTCGATCACTATTATTAAATAAATAAATTCTCTACGCAATAAATTAAAAAAAATATATATGTATAAAAGTACACAAATAAAATAGGCACGTTTTCCTCTCTCTCTCTTTTTTTTCCTCACCACTACAAACTAAAAGGAATCATCGTTCTCTAGGAATGCTCACACGTAAGTCAGGTAACTACAAAGCCCATGTTTCTAAACTATAGTTTCACCCCCTGGCAGTTTTTAAATCCACTTTAATTCAATAAAAAAAGGGGGCGAGGAATATTTTACAATATAATACAACTACGAACTTAATTACACAAAGTTTCATTTACAATAAATAAGTATACTTAGAGTGACCGTTTTTTCTATTATCATAATAACAATAACCTACTTGAGTTCGGAATGATTAGTTTTGTACAAAAATTTTGTTCGTTCTCTTCGAAGCTTCAAATTGACTACTAGGTAATTAAACCCTCTCTAGCACGGGTAGTTTTAAGACGGCGGGGATTTCTATGTCTTCCAGGCAGATGATCGAAGGGTTGAAGGGGAACCTCGCCGGGAAATTGTACTTGACGTCCATCAACAAATTCTGAAATTAGAAAAAGGCGTCAGCCGAGGAGGGTGCGATTTTTTTTGATCGAAGTCAAACCTGGTCGTCTTTACTGTCGGGCCTCTCCTGCAGCTTCGCCTGCACACTCCTGATGAACGACATGGGCACCTTCTGCTCGAATTCGTCGATGGGGGTGTACAGGTTCAAAATTTTGCAGATCTGCAGGGGCGTCAGCGCGCTGCACATGTCGCAGATGCTCGCGACGTCCTCCTCGGATTTCCTGGCCTGCAGCAGGTGAGACGCTTGGATGATGGGTTGCAACGTGCTCTGTATCGCTTGCTCCTGCATAACAAACACCGTCACTTATATTCATTTGAGCGGGAAGGGGGGGGGGGGTTGCGTAGACTTACGTCGAGTTGTTTCTCGCGCGTCCACATCTCGAAGTGCGAAAGATTGTGGCGGATCTGGAAGCCCTTGCTCCAGTTGCAGAGCTCCTTCCTCAGCAGGAGATTGTTGAGGCTCGTGGCGCACAGAAAGTAGAAGATTTGCTTGAATATTTGCGAAATTACTTGGGGGTCCACGCCGTAAAACGTCAGCATCTGGAAATGAAAGTCGAGAGCGTCCTTGTCACTGTCGATTCTTAACATATTTTGCGTCTCGCGCATCCGTTTTGAACCGAATTGTGTTTACGTTATTTCCATGACAACGGACGCACTTTTCACATCCAACTTTCAAGAAGTAGGATGCGTAGAGTGCGCCCGTTGTCATGGAAATGATGTAAACACCCAACTTTCAAGAAGTAGGATGCGTAGAGTGCGCCCGTTGTCATGGAAGTGATGTAAACACAAGTCGTTTTGAAATAAATGAGACGCAGGAGGGAAACGTACTTTATAGTGATTGGTTAGTTCTTGCAGGAGCGCCGTGGTCGGTTTCTGCACCGACACGGGGCTCTCCAATTCTCGGGCCACGCTGCTGCTCCTCCCCCGCATTCCCGTCGGTTTGTTTCCGCTGATGCCCCGAATCTCCTCGTGCTCCAAAATCGCAGGGACGATCAGCTGCTGGATTTTTTCTTCGACGTTGCAGATCAGCACTAAAAATAAAAGCAAATCACAAACTGGGGGCGGGCGGTGGTGGGGGGGTGGTTCACCTTGATAAATCCAAACTGCAATGTCCGACAGGACCTGCCTGTACTCGGACAGGTCGAAATTCCTCAAGCACTGCTCGTTTTGCTTGGGGGAGTTCTTGGTTTGGAAGGCGACGTCTCCACTGTATTGCTTCATATTATGCAGCAATCTGGCAATAAATTAACAACAAATAAACGGAGCAGATTCATTTATTTATAACGACGTAATACCTCAGCGTATTCGAAAGCCACAGGGCAACCGATTCAAAATCAGCGCGACGTTTCTTCACCACCTTCTTCACTGCGTTCGTGAAACTCGAGAGTAGCGCCCTCACTTTATCGTCGTCGTTGATGTAATCGGTGTGACGTATGCACATGAAAGTTATGTAGGCGGGTAAGCCGGGCAATAAGCTGACCGCCGTCCTCGGTTTTAAATCTGAAACAACGAGTTGGTAACTCTTTTTTTCTTTTCGTTTTGATTGCGCCGCACCGATCACCAGTTGCTTCATGATGGTCTGCTCGTCGCCGCTCTTGAAGGCGAACATCCCCAGGT
Organism: Dorcus hopei; assembly: GCA_033060865.1. Lineage (NCBI taxonomy): Eukaryota > Metazoa > Arthropoda > Insecta > Coleoptera > Lucanidae > Dorcus > Dorcus hopei. Next base: position 27,363,146 of record CM065426.1, read on the forward strand.
ACTCGCGCTCCTTCTTCCTCACAGTCGGCAAGGCCCTCTCGTGTTTGACGTTCTCGTTCTCGTTTTCGCTCGGCCCTTCCTTGCCCGCCACGTCCGTGATGGTCTCGTCGATGTCCATCCCGGATTCCTTCAGCTTCTTCGTCAGGTGTTTCAGCTGCCTCTTCAGCTTCCTGACGTTCTCGCCCAGGACGTCGTTTTTATCTTGCAGCTGGAGGTTCTCTCGCGTCACCCTCGTTATCTCGTGCTGCATGTACGCCTCGGTTTGGGTCTGAGGCGTCTTGAGGTTCTCCGATAGGATCCGTTGCTGGCGGTCGTTGTCCTCCCTCAGCTTCTCGATCTCCAACTTGTACTCCCTCTCGTGCGCTTTGTATTTGGCCTTCTCGTCTTGGAGCTCCAGCTCGAGCTGCTTGTTGATGATCTTTTGAGTTTCGTAGGCCAGCGCGAGTTCCCCGTCTTCGTTGATGTACTCTCCTGGAATTAAATTAAATTTCCCGCTAGTTTCGTCTCAGGAATTTATTTGATTTTCCGGAAGAAAAAAAAAAGATTCGTCAAACTACTACGTTGATGGAAAAATAAAATCACGTGGTTCAAACGTGATTAAATCGAATGTCAAAGGAAGACCGAGTAAAAAATTTAAATTTCCCGCCACTTTCATCGCAAGAATCGATAAAGGTCAAAAAAATCACGTGGTTTAAGCGTGGTTGAATCGAATGTTAGAAAAAGAGCAAGAATGTTAAAAAATACAAGTGAAATTTTGTTTTTAATTGAAGATTTAAATTTAAATTTCCCGCCACTTTCATCGCGAGGATTTATTTGTTTTCTTTTTTGCCAAAAAAAGACTACATTGGCAAATGTCATATAATTACGCTGACGCGAAAATAAAAAAATATTAAAATCACGTGGTTTAATCGCCGTGATTAAATCGAACGTTAAACGAAGAGCAAGTCAATTTGTTTTTCCCAAGAAAAAAAAAAACGATCCATAGTGACGTCATTGGTAAATGCCAAATGATTACGTCGACACTACAATAAAAAACATTAAAATCACGTGGTTCAATCGTGATTAAATTGAATGTTCAAAAAGAGCAAGCAAATTTAAAAAAAAACAATTGAAATAGGATTCCTTTTCCCAGAAAAAAAAAAACAAAAACGATTCATCAGTGACGTCATTGGAAAATGATTGCGTTGACACAAAAATAAAAATTATTTAAATCACGTGGTTAAATCGAATGTTAAACAAAGAGCAAGTAAATCTGATTTGATTTGATTAAAAAAAAACAATTGAAATAGGATCCCTCCCCCAAAAAACGCTTCATAGTGACGTCATTGGTAAATGTCAAATGATTACGTCGACACTACAATAAAAAACATTAAAATCACGTGGTTCAATCGTGATTAAATCGAATGTTCATAAAGAGCAAACAAATTTAAAAAAAAACAATTGAAATAGGATTCCTTTGCCAAGAAAAAAAAAAAAACGATTCATCAGTGACGTCATTGGAAAATGCAAAATGATTGCGTTGACACAAAAATAAAAATTATTTAAATCACGTGGTTAAATCGAATGTTAAACAAAGAGCAAGTAAATTTGATTTGATTTGATTAAAAAAAAAAACAATTGAAATAGGATCCCCCCCAAAAAACGCTTCATAGTGACGTCATTGGTAAATGTCAAATGATTACGTCGACACTGCAATAAAAAATATTAAAATCACGTGGTTCAATCGTGATTAAATCGATGTTCATAAAGAGCAAACAAATTAAAAAAAAAACAATTGAAATAGGATTCCTTTTCCCAGAAAAAAAAACAAAAACGATTCATCAGTGACGTCATTTTAAAAATGCAAAATAATTGCATTGACACAAAAATAAAAATTATTTAAATCACGTGGTTAAATCGAATGTTAAACAGAGAGCAAGTAAATTAAAAAAAAAAAATTGAAATAGGATTCTTTTTCCAAGAAAATGACGACTCATCAGTGGCGTCATTGGTAAATGTCAAATGATTACGTTGGCACAAAAAATCAATAATATTAAAATCACGTGGTTCAATCGTGATTAAATCGAGTGTTGAATAAAGAGTAAGTAAATTAAAAAAAGAAACAATTGAAGTAGGATTCCTTTGCCAAGAAAAAAAAAACGATTCATAGTGACGTCATTGGAAAATGCCAAATGATTACGTCGACATTACAATAGGTCTTTTCGCGGAGACGTTCCGAACTAGTTCGGAACGGTTAAAATCAAACGCCCATCGAAATAATGAACGATTTTAACACGCTTTCAAGTGTATAACTTTCATGAGTGCATGGATTCTAAGGTTCCGAACTAGTTCGGAACGTCTCCGCGAAAAGACCTAATAAAAAATATTAAAATTACGTGGTTTAAACGTGATTAAATCGAATGTTAAACAAAGAGCAAGTCAATTAAGAGCCGGAACTTCCTGAAATACGATTTTTGAAATAATTTTACTGCTATGCCAGTTGTTATAAATTGTCAAAAAAAATACATGTTGTAGAAAAGAAGTTATATTAAACGACTGTTGTTTTAGAAAGGCGATTATTTTAATTTTTCTTAGTGAAAAAAAATATCGAAAGGAGTACTGAAATTTTTTAAAAATAACTTTTGCTCCGAAAATATGCATTATTTTAAATTGAAAAAAATACTAGAATAATCCTTTCATAATTACCTAAACGACTGTTGTTTTCTTTTTTCGAAATTTTTAATTTTTTTTATAAATAAACAGGTATTTATTGAAATAGAGTTTCATATACACGAATAAACGTAGTATTCTGTACCCCGCAACCCGTTCGCCACAGTGTTGCCAGTGTCAGTACGTTTGTACTGAAATCAGTCCTTTTCATGTATTAATGTACGTCAGTACAACTTTTTCAAAATTGCTGATTTTCAGTACCCTAAGGCGGGGTATTTCAGTGACAGTTTAACTTTAGTCTTCAGCTTATTCCCTTAGGCCCGGTTTTTCGATCTCAGTTTAACTTTAAACTTCAGTTTATTCCTATAGAAGCAATGAGAATAAACTGAAGTTTAAAGTTAAACTGGGATTGAAAAAGCGGGCCTTAGTAACAATTATAAAAACAATTGTTCCTATGGGAATAAACTGAAGATTAAAGTTGAAAACCGGGCATAGTCACGGATTTAAATTTCGCGGGTACTTTCCTGGGCTGCGTTCCCAATTAGCGTCCGAGTAATGCCTGGATGTTCTTTTAACATCTAAATGCGTCCACATAAGCATTTTAATGAAGTGAATCGCTCTATTAAAACGGATTTAGAACCGTTCACAATAAATGTCCAAACCACAACTTTTCATCCATGCAGGACATTGCAGTGCCCAACATGTATACTAGATTCTAGATTTGTTTTCATAAGTCAGATATGACATATGACAAGTAGCAACCAGTTTGCTGTTTAATATTCGTGACCTAATTATCAACGCGAGAGGTCGCTGTTAACTGCAACGTGGCCGATAAAAAAGTGAACAACATTGCAGCTGCGTTAAATATGAAAGTTTGATTGGTGCATGTTTTCAACGGATTGGTTTAATAAACCAATGGATTAATAAACTAATCTGTGAAATGTTATTCACCCTTTCGATGGTATCAATATTGAGAATAAAGAGAATTTTTTTAATTTCGTTTAATTATTTGCTAAATTTCGTTGATGTTTTAAAAAGTAATAAAATGAAATGTTTATTAACTTTTCCTTTTTGCTATTACAAATGCATTTCTCTAGTTATGGTTACATAAGCCGTTTTTCAGTACTATTTTGTAGCTTACTTCAGTACATCCTGAATTTTACTTCTGGCAACACCGGTTCGCCAGTTTTTCACGGACACTCGAAGGAGATGCATGCGTCTCATCTCTCCGCCACTACTTAGTATCGTTGCATCACTGGTTTGTAACTAGGATAAGATATTGCAGCTAAAAAAGGATGACTTCGAGCCGAGAGTAATCGAATATTACCGATGTTTTGAAAATGCGGCTACGAACATTTTGAATCATTTCTATATTCATATACAGCGTGTCGCTAAATTCCGTGGACATGGCTTAAACACAGACTACTGGGCTCAAAAATAAGATGATTTAACTCAATTTATCTACATATGTATATCCAAAATTGCTTCATTAAGTCAGTATTCTGCATCAAAGTTGTTGGAAAAAAGTTAATTATTCTTATAGCAAAAGAATGCTTGAACCAATTTGTATGATACTTGGCATGAGTATCTACGGGAAGGTAAGTCATATTTTCAGATGGGTTTAGTAATTTGAAGTAGGCAGCTAGTGTGGAAAACAGGGTTACCGCAACGCAGATTTCGCAAAATAACTTTTTTGAAGTTATGAACATAATTTTAGCTAATAAGTTTTTAGAAAGAAGCGTTCATTGGGAAACTTTTTTGTGTTTTTGTAATTTTTGATAATTCTTCCGGTTTAGTCACAAAATAGAAAAATCTAAGTGGTTGCAGGACTTGCAGCGCCTCTTATTGAAAGAAAGAGCTAACAAACGAAGAACAAATACCACGGGATCATTTAAATTTATAATTAGGGTAGGCTATGAATTTCGAATTAGATTGGTAACACTAACTGTTGACAGCTTGATTTGAGTTTGATTTGTCAAAGTGACGCTTCAAAATGTTTAATTAATTGCCGGAAGTGAACACTTCGAACGTTTGCCATAGTTGGAACTAAAACTATTTCACTTCCTTTAAATTAAAACGATTGAACCCGATGAGAATCCTACAAACGTCAAAATATTTACATAACCTCTAATCTACACAGCGTCGATTGGCAAGGTGCACAACCGTATAAAAAAATCCCGCCTGCTTTAATTATAAATTTAAATGATCACGTGGTACCTTCTATATGGATAACTGTTTTATTTTTAGAAAGAGTCATTCATTAGTGAACCTTTTTACGTCTTTGCAAATTTTGACACTTGTTATGAAATACTGAACATTTGATTGTATCAACTTATAATACAATCTTGTCTCACAAGTAAGCAATTCACTAGCGAAGTTTTATGGTCCGTTTTCACGTTCAAGCAATTTGCGCAAATGGATTTGTGCAAGCATTTGGGCATACAAATTTGCTTGCGCAAATGCATATAGTTTGCCAACCTTTTTAGCTTGTGCAAGCAAAAAAATATGTTTTCATGCAACGACTTCCTTGTGCAAATTTGTGTGCACAAGCACATTTGCGCAAATTGCTTGAGCGTGAAAACGGACCTTTGGATGGTAATTGTAACTTACGACTTCAAAAATTCGAAGCCACAATTTTTCTATACTCTCTCACAGGCAACTGCAGCCCTACGTGTATGTAGCTCACCGGGTCCGGTCCGGGCCTATATCAGGGATGGGGAGATATGACTTTTTGAAATTCATTGAATTTGCAAGCTCGGATCGAATCGAGCTGCACGTCATGGTATGGCAGAAAATGACGAGGAACGCGATGCCGCCGCGCGATTGAAGATGTGACCACCCGGAGCGCCGCTACAGCACCGGACTCCCGGAAAAGGGTGGGACGACTTTCGGAGCCCCCCCCTCCCCTCAAATTACCGACGGATCTGGCTGGAGACACGTTTCCTCTTCCTCTTGCCGCCCCCGTACGCAACCTCCCCCCTGGCCGCACGGTAAGCCGACGCTATGCGTTCGAGCGGCGCGGTGCTCCCAATGTACTTTAAATGTGGCAAGTCATTTTCATTGTAAATTTCTAAAGGGTCAAACAGAATGCAACCTGCCGTTGCAACGACGCCAACTGTCACCTCAAAAGACATGCACAGATAAAGCGGCGTGAAACGTCGTCTAATATAAAAATAGAAATAACTTGTGCCACAAATGGATAAATTTCAAGTATTTATATTATTATATACAGCGTGTAATCGAATAAGTTTCACATATTAATACTGTAAGTTCTTCATCACAATTTTTACTATGTGGTTCCAGTCTACTTGACGTTTTAAGGTTCCGAAAATAACGTGGCAATACATACTATAAAAACTAAATTTATTTTGATAATAAATGAATTGTTAATTCCGGGACATTTTCCGGGACGCGTAGCTATGCGGGAGGCAGAACTAGAATCCGGGACTGTCCCGGAAAATCCGGGACGAATGGTCACACTAGGTTTACTGCTCTATCATTTATTGCGTATAATAATAAATTTCGCTCAGCCGTTCGGGCCGTCCGGGGCTTTAAATCAAAGCCAGCGGTTCTCAAACGTTTTATGCAAAAACTAAACATATATTTTTCCGGAGTTATTATTGACATTTATTTCAAACGTATGTCGTAACTTCGCTTCTTTTCTTTTGTATTAGTTGTGGTTACAATTTGTGAAACTTTATTCGATTACACGCTGTATGTATATGTTACACCTGATGTATTGTATGTTGAATTATTCACATATTCAAGAAAATACCAGATGAAAATGCGTTGGTGGGTCATATTTGGTTATGTATTATGACGTTTGACGCCGCTAAAGTTGAAAGTTGACCAACTTTTCGCGCGCAACGCCGCTTAACGTCGTTCATTCTGTGCAATGACATTTGAACCTTTGCAGTTAACATTCATTTGACAGCTAACGGCGCATAACGGCGTTGCATTCTGTTTGAACCTTAATTCTTTTCCATCTGGACGGCGCCCTATTAATCCCAGGTGGACGCGCTCTTGACGACGCGACGGTTACATTAGTTCTGCACGAGTCTTTTGAGGCCTCGCCCGTTCCGGTGGGACGCTCAGGGCCCGGTCGGCTCGGGAGGATTCAGAATTCGACTCCGGTTAAATAACGTTCCGGAAAAAAAAATATTTCTACGGAACCGGAAGTGATGACGTCCAGGTGTTTCAACCGGAGGATAGCCCAATCATGCCTCTGCGCGACGACACCGGCTTCGATCCGATTGCGCCATAAATAACGGAACGGCGAATTTTTTAAATCCGACCTCGGCCCGGGAGGATTTAGAATTCGACTCCGGTTAAATAACGTTCCGTAAAAAAAAAAAAAATTATTACTCCGGAACCGAAAGTGATAACGTCCAGGTGTTTCAACCGGAGGATGGCCCAATCATGCCTCTGCGCGACGACACCGGCTTCGACCCGATTGCGCCATAAATAACAGAACGGCGAATTTTTTAAATCCGACCTCGGCCCGGGAGGATTTAGAATTCGACTCCGGTTAAATAACGTTCCGGAAAAAAAACTATTACTCCGGAACCGAAAGTGATATCGTCCATGTGTTTCAACAGGAGGATAGTCCAATCATCCCTCTACGCGACGACACCGGCTTCGACCCGATGGCACCATAAATAACGGAACGGCGAATTTTTTAAATCCGACCCAGCGCAGTCGGTCAAATTTAAATGTAACGTCTGGGATTCGATGAAAGGTCTCGACGAGCGGAAGTCGCCTGTCATACCGACGCCATCTTGGAACCATAGATGGCGGCGCCGCGATCGAAAATCGCCGCCTGAGAGATAAACCCGTCGTGTCGCATATCAAATGAAAGGTCTCGACGGGACGAACTCGAATATCGTAGCGACGCCATCTTGAAATCGAAGATGGCGACGCTGCGATCGAAAATCGCCGCGTAAATGGGCGGTCACACTGGCTCCGTGATCAGAAATATCACTAAAAACAACTTCATGTTAACAAATGTGTACGGTCACAGTAGGATCGTAATCGACTGGCGTATACTGCCGAACGCGTCAGACCACCGACCAAAATCAAACAAATTTGTTTTTTTCGGACATATTCGGCAGAATAATTCCAAACCCTCTAATGGGATGTTTAATTTCTACGAAAATATATCCTGATATACACTAAAATAATGGATTATGATAAACTAATCATACTAGTATTTGACAGGCAGCCTCCTTGGCAAAACAGGAATACGTCAAGAAACCAGAGTTCTTCCGAATTCGGCAATACAATAATGAAGCATCACCGGATTGTTTTGCCGAACATTATTCTGCCGTACATGGCTGAACAAAAGTTCTGCCGAGTCCGGAGCCAGTGTGACCAAAGCTTTACAGATAAGCCCGTCGTGTCGCATATCAAATGAAAGGTCTCGACGGGATAAACTCGAAGATAAACCCATCGTGTCGCATATCAAATTAAACGCGCCGGCGAGACGAACTCGACTGTCATACCGGCGCCATCTTGGAATCCAACTTCTACGGTCGAAAAACTTTTCTTACAGAGATAACTAGGTCGTGCGACTACTCAAATTGAACGTGTCGGCGAGACTAAGTCGACTGTCACATCGACGCCATTTTGGAATCAAAGATGGCCGACTTATACGGTCGAAAAACTTTCCTTTCAGAGATAAGTAGGTCGTGCGACAACTCAAATTAAACGTGCCGGCGAGACAAGTCGACTGTCACATCGACGCCATCTTGGAATCAAAGATGGCCGACTTATACGGTCGAAAAACTTTCCTTTCAGAGATAAGTAGGTCGTGCGACCACTCAAATTAAACGTGCCGGCAAGACTAAGTCGAGTGTTACATCGACGCCATCTTGGAATCAAAGATGGCCGACTTACACGGTCGAGAAACTTTCCTTTCAGAGATAAGTAGGTCGTGCGACCACTCAAATGAAAGCGCTGAACGCGGCCAACACGACGGCAGCAATTCCCTAGATGCCGCGAGCCCCCCAACGGCGAGCGGCCTTTCAAAAAAAAAATTTTGGTCATTATTTTTTCTCATCACCCTCTCAAAGAAAAAACAACGTTGAAACAAATGCCGGCGCGGAGCGCTGGTTATTAAAAGAGACATCTAACGGTAAATAAGCCAATTGAACTTCGGAATTAGCAAATGGTTTGCGACAAACGTTCCGTTAAATACTCAATAGATGTCACTACTATTTTTTTATAGCGTCCGTTCGTTCCTATGTCATTGGCCATCTGGAGAGATCTATTTTCTGTGCTTATACATATTTGTTAATTTTAAAAATTGTGGTTTTAAAGTAAACAGACCTGTCCTGGATCTCGAGCCCACGTTGGCCAGGATGCTCTTGAGTTGCACGATCTCCTCGCTCCTCCTCTCCAGTTCCTCGTGCAAGACCTTGACTTGTTGCTGGAGTATTTCCCTCGCGTTGCCGTCGTCGATGGCGCTCTCCAGCTCGTACAGTTGAGTCTTGAGGTTCGAGTTGGTGACTTCCAGGTCGGCGATTCGAATCGAGTCCTTCACCGCGTTCTCAACCTTCTCGACCCTCGGCGACATGTCCAGGTCGTCGAGGCGTTTCTGGAGCCGCTCCTTTTCCCTCTCGATCTCCGCCAGTTTGTACTGGAGCTTAAGCACCAGGCCGATGTCTTCCTTGGATTCTTCGTCCGCTTTAGCCCCGTTGGTGCTCGTGGCTTGGCTTTCGCTCGATGTAACTAAAGAAAAAAAAATAAAAGTGATTCATTTTAGTCGAGGCCAATCAACTCACCGTCGTTCTTCCAGTCTATGTTCTCTAGTTTCTCGCGTTCTCTCGTGGTGGAACGGACCGAACCATAGCCGTGGTCCTCGGGCAAATCAGAAGCGGTCGACACGATGCTTTCATCGATTGTAAACACGCTGCTTGCATCGCTGATGTTCCGCTTGTGCGCCGTAATCCTATTTTGCTTCTCAAGGTTCTCACAGTGTTGCTCTAGGCTGTGGTACTCCTGGAGGAGCTTCTGGTAGGCGTGGCGATCGCTATCTTGCTCGTTTAAAATTAGTAACTTTTCTTGTTCCAGCCTGAACTTGAGGTTCTCCTCGGCCCCCTTCTCGTTCACCCTCACGATCTCGTTGATGTTGTCGAGCTCCTTGCGCAGCTTCGACGTTTCTTCCGCCCACACCCTTCGCTGCTCTTCGGTTTCCTGCTTGAACCTGTCTTGCTCGTTCAGGATGTCCAGCTTCTCCTCGCGTTCCAGCTTGATCAGCTCTTCAAGTTCTTCTATTTTCCTCGTCTTTTCTATCAGGAGGTTGTTGACGCTCTTCAGCTCCAGTTCCAAAGCCCTGAACGTAGTCAGCTTGCTCCTCAAGTCGACGACTTCATTCTCTTTCTTTCTGTACTCGCTGTTCTGCTTGTTGACCTCGTCGATCCTCTGCTGCAAGCTAATGATCTTGTTCTCCAGGCCCTTGTTGAGCTTCTTGACGTGCTCGATCGACCTCGCTTCGATCTTCAGCTTCTTGTACTGCCTCTTCGCCAAGAACCTGCGGATCGCCGCCTGGCAAACAACCACCTGCCTCGTCTGCCTCTCGTAGGCGCAGCGCGCGAGCCAACCCCGCACGTGCTTCTGTATTATTATCGCCTGCAAAACCCAGTTTTTTTACATTGTTTACATTTTTAACTTTGCAAGTTTATACCTTTGCGTTATACTTCATCATCATGAAGCGCCTCCTGGCTAAATAACCCCTGGCATGACGCTGTATACCACCGATAACAAACCTGAGCCTCTCGTACTGGATTCTCTTGACCCACCCACGTACGTAACGTTGCAGCTTAATCGCGGCCCTGTTCCTGCGGATGACTTGCGCCCGCCTGCAAAAAACACCGTCAAATTAAGGGCGGGGGGGTTGAAAGCTAAAGTGAATGTATTACCGTCTGGCCAACAACCCCCGCCCGTATCTTTGCAAGTTGTAAACCGATTTGAGCATGCGCAGGTATTTCTTCCTGCAAATGAACGCCCTCACGGTGCTCTGCATCACTATGCAACACTTGCACAGCTTCTCGGCCCGGAGTTTCTCCAAGTAGGCCACCTGCCCCGCCCGGAAGAAAATCTTGCTCTTGCCGAATTTGTACACGTCGTCGTTCTTTATGTATTGGAGCAGGATGGCCTTGCAGGTCTTCTGCATGTTGTTCCAGTTGATGTCCTTGAACCTGCAGAGCACCCTGTACCTGTAGAAGAAGTCCGTGTAGGTCAAGCGACTCGGAAATCCGGCGGCGGATATCCGGATGGTCTCCAGCACGCCGCAGGCCCTCAGCTGCTGCACCACCCTCTGGGGGTTGTACTCGAACGACAGCTTCTCGTCGTTCGGCTTGATGCAGCGCACGTAGTGGGGCGTGGTCGCGTTCAGCGTCGTCATCAGCATGTTCAGGGAATCCCTGAACTGCGACCCGACGGATTTCTTGTGCGACTTCTGGGGGTTCTGCTGGGGCTTCGCCGAGATCACTTTGAGCTTCGCGCCTCCGGGCACCGGCAGTTTGGCCCCCTCTTCGCGAAACAGCTGTCGGGTGAAACTGTTCCTGCTGCTCTTGACCGCCGCGATCTGCTCTTCGATGACGGTGTCCCTGTTCTTCTCCAGGAAGCCGTTGCTTTCGTACTGGACCTTGTCGGCGAAGTGGTTGATTGTGAACGCCGAGGTTCCGAAACGGGCCTTTCCGAAGTGCGAGTATTTCATGCACTTGGCGAACAGCTTCTCGGTCCACGAACGATCCGAACCTTTGGGCATCTGTTACCACAAAACGTTTAACTGAATGTATTTCAATAAAAACTCGTTTAGTTTCATTTATCACTTAAAAAGTCTATAGTTATTTATTTATACTAGGCTTACAACCAAAAAAATAATATAAAGAACGAAAAATTTTTACTTATAATACATGCGAAATTCAAAAGTTAATGGAAATGCAAATAATACAATCAAAATTAATTCGAAGGGAGAAGAAACGGCAACCCCGGCATTTAAAGCGTTTGATAATTTCTGAATTCTAAGCGAAAAGGTTGATTTTACGTCACCAAACGTCGAGTCTGTTAATTAATAATCAAAAATTTGGGACACTTCAGTTTTTATAACGATAACGACTCGAATGAATAAACTGTGAAGAAAATTAATTGAGTTTTTCACGAAAATTTGAAGATAAGCCCGTCGTGTCGCATGTCGTTGAAGATAAGCCCGTCGTGTCGCATATCAAGTGAAAGGTCTCGACGGGACGAACTCGAATATCGTAGCGACGCCACCTTGGAATCGAAGATGGCGATGCTGCGATCGAAGGTAAACCCGTCGTGTCGCATATCAATTTAAACGGAGCTGACTTTTCTTTGAGATTACAATTGTTACGCTTGTAAAATTCATTATAACCACATATTATTAGTTTCCTGGATCACCCTGTATATTGTGCGAATCGAAAATACGTCACTGGTTTCCTGTCATTTCACAAAATTGCAAAATATTGCACAACAAGACCCACGCATTACTGTATTGTTCCATTTCACTCACTCTCCTGCGTAATTCTGCCGTCTTCTCTTAACAACTTTCCTTGCAGTGCTTATCCATCAACCCCCACTCGTGTACGACCGCGCTATTCTGCTCAGCCTCGTTGCTCCTCGTTTGGGCTCATCAGCCATTTTAAAGAATTCACCAAACCGTTTTGTTTAAAGTGAAGTTCAAACGGAGGATATTACTCAGCCACAAAAGGCTTTCTTCCATGCATTTCGAAGCCAGATTTCTGCAGACAATCGGGGGGGGGGGGGGATTTGTACAAGCAACTAAGTGCGAAGTTCAGGGTGTAACGCTGTTTTCTTTCTTTCATCAGGCTTTCGTTTCACCAAAATCCTTTTACCGGAGCTTTTATATTCGGGGCTACCTGGCTGTTTCATCGTTGAGCCGCGGCAGAAAACTCTGGAACGCCGTTACTCTTCATTTCCGGACATACGAAATAGAGACAGTCATGTTGAGAAATTCGCCAAACTGTTTTGTTTAAAGTGAAATTTGAACGGAGGATTTTACCCCGACTTTTGCAAAGGCTTTCTTCTAGGCCTTTCGAAGCCTGATTTGTGCAGACAATCGGGTAGGATTTATATAAGCAACTTCGTGCGCAGTTCAGGTTGCAACACGTGTTTTTCGATCATTTATCTGAGCCTTTTGTTCCGGACGTTTTCAAACGGAGGTTCGCTTACCGAAGTTTACTGGAGCTTTGACCTGGTTGTATTATCCTTGGGCCGTGACTTTCGTTGCGTCCATCTTCGGTCAGCCGAATTAGCGACCGTTAGCCCCGTTGCATGCCAAACTTGGTTCTCGGAATCACGGGCTGACATTACTGGACGGTCCTCCCGGACGTTCGATACTCGAGGGACGTTGGTGCAATTGATGCACTTGCAACTTGAGTTGAAGTGACGAGTGAAGGCCGGAGCTTTTTTTATTTAATTTTAATTAAATGTTTGCGTTGCTTTAGTTTGAATTATGTTGACATCGCGGTTTTTAGCTTAATTTTGAATTGATATTTATTTTTATTTGTGAGCGAGAAACGGATCCGTGCTTCGTATCTCAATTTTACTTAACCTGTCGTTAGTTTATCGAGTTGAACATTTAAACCCGTCGAGTTTAATTTATATTTCTTTGTCGTGATCAATCATCACATCGATAAAGACGTTTGTTTTATTTTTAAATTCTGTCTCCTGTTTTGGGATTACGTACGACCCTGACCCTCCCATCAGATTAGTCGGTCAACGGGATGACCTACCGTCACTAAATAATTACAGTACCGCAATCAGCCGCCATTTTAGTGCAAAATATTGGCGGAAAATTTAAACATCTAACCCTAACAACGACACACTCGGGAATTTTAAACTTTTATTTGACAGGCGCTAAATTTGATTAAACTTACCGGAAAGAAAATCACTAGGAAATTCGGCAATTTAAACTTGCCGGAAAGAAAATCACTAGAAATGACGACCATTTAAGCTTGTCGAAAGAAGAGACGGCCATTTTAGTGCAAAAACGTTTTCTTCATCTCACACATTAAGCACATGGATTGCGGTACTGTATTTGTTTAGTAACTGTAAACGAAAATGGTCACTAAAGTTGACGAAAGTGGTCACTGAAGTTGACCAAAGTGGTCACTGATGTTGACCAAAATGGTCACTAAAGTTGACGAAAGTGGTCACTAAAGTTGACGAAAGTGGTCACTGAAGTTGACGAAAGTGGTCACTGAAGTTGAGAAAAGTGGTCACTGAAGTTGACAAAAGTGGTCACTGAAGTTGATCAAAGTGGTCACACTAAAGTTGACGAAAATGGTCACACTAAAGTTGACGAAAGTGGTCACACTAAAGTTGACGAAAGTGGTCACACTAAAGTTGACGAAAGTGGTCACACTAAAGTTGATGAAAGTGGTCAGTGAAATTGACGAAAGTGGAAAGTCGGCCATTTTAGTGCAAAAACGTTTTCTTCATCTTACACATTAAGCACATGGATTGCGGTACTGTACTTGTTTAGTAACTGTAAACGAAAATGTCACTAAAGTTGACGAAAGTGGTCACTGAAGTTGACCAAAGTGGTCACTGAAGTTGACAAGTGGTCACTGAAGTTGACCAAAGTGGTCACTGAATTGACGAAAGTGGTCACACTAAAATTGACGAAAGTGCAAAAACGTGGTTTCTTTATCTTACACATAAAGCATACGGATTGCGGTACTGTATTTATTTAGTGACTGTAGGATGACCTTAATTTGCACATCTCAACATTTACAACCCATCAGGTACCTAGCACAATATTTAATTAATCTGTCCGACGTTTCTAGGGGGGTAAAATGACGACGTCACCTATAACATTCAAAATCAAATTATTTCCATCCCGCGCATATCTCCTGAACGAATTAATTCCATCGATAGATGTCACGCAATTATCCATTACGCAAGGTTGGTAAGATCGATATTATATCCAGCAGGTTGCCTCGTTCCAATTTGAATCCGTAGTTTGGGTACTTCCTCTCATTTCAGGTAACTCGTAACGTCATACGACATTTCTATCTGGCACAATGCAATAAATAGAGTGAATTCTTAGTCTGTTTCCCAGAGATGAATTTACTTACCAAAAATGGAATTAATTTTGTAACGAAGTGACCACTCCGTTACTGTTTTTGTACATATTTAGTTTCGCACATCCTGATCCTAGAGTGGGTGTTTCACTCTTTCTTACTTGGTGCGGGAGTTTCGCACATCCTGATCCTAGAGTGGGAGATTCACTCTTTCTTTCCTGGTGCGGGCGTTTCGCACATCCTGATCCTAGAGTGGGAGTTTCACTCCTTACCTGGTGCGGGCGTTTCGCACATCCTGATCCTGAGTGGGAGTTTCACTCACAACCATACCACCGATCTGATCCCCGGAGCCTGTGCACCCGGAACGTATGCACAGTGCCTTGTCATTTGTTTGACATTAGTGTCCGTGCGACACACCGTATATCACCGTTTCCGAAAGTACTGTCCTGCGGTTAGTGTTCGTAAGACACACCGTACATTACCGTTTCCTGTGATTAGTGTCCGTAAGACACAATTTGTAAACACTTGTAAATAGAGACTAAGTTCGTAAATAAAGTTGCGTTGCTTTTATTTCCGCTGAACCCGGACACCGACGGGCAAGCCCGAACCGCTGGACCGACGTACATCATCAAAATACATACATCAGTAACTTTATTAAAAAATTAACAAAAAATGAATCACTATGGGATGTGTACAATGTTATGCGCTAGATGAAAGAAATGGAAAAGAACTGAGTTGGCAACACTGCCGCCGCGCGAAATGGAAGCTATGACGTCACACGAAGATGGCGCGATTTTTTTAAAATGAAATCTCACTCGCTGATACTTTCTAATTCAATTTAAACGTGTGATTTATAATCACTAAACAATAGAAAATGGTATTTTCGTTTTTTTTTAAGAATAAAAAAATCTTACCCTACATTCTTCATCGAGCAGATCGAGTATCCCAAGCTTGGTCTCGATTAAATCAATGCACGGTTGATTATCATAGAAGTCTATCATCGTCCACTCGATCTCCTCCTTTAGGTACTCCTCCTGCTCCAGTTTGAAGACGTGCAGGTTGAACTGCTGCTGGAGCTTCTCGTTCGCGTAGTTGATGCAGAACTGCTCGAACGAGTTGGTCTCGAAGGTCTCGAAGCCGTAAATGTCGAGGACCCCGATGAACTTGTGCCTGGGCACGTCGGATACCAAAGCCTTGTTGATTCCGGCCACGATCCAATCGAAGAGCAACGCGTAGATGTGCTTGGCCAAGGCGTCCCTGGACATCATCGCTTGCTCAACCGACATCGGCTTCATGAAGACCTCCCGCATGGAAACTATCTTTTTCGTGCACAGCCATAGTTTGATGTCTTCCTCGTCGATTTCCAGCAGCCTAGCGAAGAGCTTCAAGTTTTCATCCCCGTTCTAAAACGCAGTTATTAACAAGAGGGGCCTATTGGGGGCACGGGGGGCATACATGAATACCACAGCCTTCCTGGTCTTGTTCGTTCTCCTGTTCTATGACGGTTTCGAAGAATTTGATGTTGCCGAGGTGTAAGACCCCCGCCAGAATCTTGAACATCTCGTTCTGCTCGGCCAGGGTGAACCCCAACAAGGTAAGGGCGTTCTTGGTTTCGTGGAACGAATTTAAGTCGCTGACGCCGTTGATCGTTGGATTGTCTCCTTGGTTTAAGTAGTGGAATCTATCCTGATCATCTAAAGCAAAGTTGAAACTTTTCTTACCATGAGAGTGATTTACCTACCCAAGTGTAAGTGGGGTAGCTCTTTTCTGGCCGCGCAGAGCTGGTAAAATATGTGGTAATTTCTTTCTTCGGGGGCTTGAAATACCACCCTGGATTTTTCTAGTAAGTAGGTCCTCATCGAGGCACCGCTTATATGGAATTGCTTGTTGAGTTGCAGCTCGATGAATTTACCAAATCTTGAGCTGTTGTCGTTCCTCGTCGTTTTTGCATTTCCTATTGCCTAAACCAATGTTAATTAATTAATTTTTTTGTTTATTAGAATGTTTATGAGTCGTACTTCCATGATGGGGCTGCTGGCGAGGACCTTCTTCTCGATCTGCGTCTCGGTGGCGCTTCCCCCGACGGTGGCGAAATAACGCATGGCGTATTTGGCAGAAACCGTCTTTCCCGCCCCGCTTTCCCCCGAAACGATGATGCTCTGGTCTCGCTGCTCCCTTTCGAGCTTCGTGAACGCCTCCTCGGCGACGGCGAAGATGTGCGGGTCGAGGTCGCCCATCGCCTGCCCACGGTAAGCCTGAATCGTATCCGTACCTGCCAAACGTAAATTCAAATTAAGGCAATTTTGGCGCCACATAAACTTCCGCTTTAATCCCAGAGGTAGCGCCATTTATAGAGAATGACTAGGGTACCTATATAAAGAGGGTAAATACACATGCGGATCAATCGCCATTAACAGGCCAAATTCAAATAAAAAAGTGTAAAAATAAGGGACTTTTTCCGTCCTTTCTTATTTTCTTTCGTCTTAATATAGGTATCCTAATTTCTAAGTATCGAAAAAAATAATGGAGGATGGAAAAAGCCCATTATTTTTACACTTTTTTATTTGAATTTGGCCTGTTAATGGCGATTGATCCGCATGTGTCTTTACCCTCTTTATATAGGTACCCTAAGAATGACCTGAATTTTTTTGTTTTCACTAGTGCACACTAGTGCAGCAAATGGAAAACGCTATAAGAGTTACAGAAAACGACGCGATGTTGCGAAGCGTCCTGTCTAGGCGTTCTTAATCTATGATTATAATTTTATAACATTTGATAAAGGTAGGAAAATTTGGTCACATCAATACTTCAAATATAAATTCACGAGTAAAGAGCGAAAGCATCGGGATAATTGGCAACCCTGGGGCATATTTCATCAACACTAAAAAAAAACTTAAACTTTCAAATATGGGGTCGTTCATGCCGCTAGTCCTAACCGTTCTCGAGTTATCGAGGTTTTTGTGAAAAAAATTTCAAAATTTTTTTCCGACCATTTGATCGGAAATTTTACGAAAAAAAACATTGTCTCGAATTCTTTCGGAACTGATCCAATCTTATAGATCTCGACGCGGCGATTTCAAATATGGGGTCGTTCATGCCGCTAGTCCTAACCGTTCTCGAGTTATCGAGGTTTTTGTGAAAAAAATTTCAAAATTTTTTTCCGACCATTTGATCGGAAATTTTACGAAAAAAAAACATTGTCTCGAATTCTTTCGGAACTGATCCAATCTTATAGATCTCGACGCGGCGATTTCAAATATGGGGTCGTTCATGCCGCTAGTCCTAACCGTTCTCGAGTTATCGAGGTTTTTGTGAAAAAAATTTCGAAATTTTTTTCCGACCATTTGATCGGAAATTTTACGAAAAAAAACACTGTCTCGAATTCTTTCGGAACTGATCCAATCTTATAGATCTCGACGCGGCGATTTCAAATATGGGGTCGTTCATGCCGCTAGTCCTAACCGTTCTCGAGTTATCGAGGTTTTTGTGAAAAAAATTTCGAAATTTTTTTCCGACCATTTGATCGGAAATTTTACGAAAAAAAACACTGTCTCGAATTCTTTCGGAACTGATCCAATCTTATAGATCTCGACGCGGCGATTTCAAATATGGGGTCGTTCATGCCGCTAGTCCTAACCGTTCTCGAGTTATCGAGGTTTTTGTGAAAAATATTTAGATATTTTTTTACGACCATTTGATCGGAAATTTTACCTAAAAAAAACATTGTCTCGAATTCTTTCGGAACTGATCCAATCTTATAGATCTCGACGCGGCGATTTCAAATATGGGGTCGTTCATGCCGCTAGTCCTAACCGTTCTCGAGTTATCGAGGTTTTTGACAAAAAATTTTCAATAATTTTTTCCGACCATTTGATCGGATTTTTTAAGAAAATTTACATTGTCTCGAATTCTTTCGGAACTGATCCAATCTTATAGATCTCGACGCGGCGATTTCAAATATGGGGTCGTTCATGCCGCTAGTCCTAACCGTTCTCGAGTTATCGAGGTTTTTGTGAAAAAAATTTAGAAATTTTATTCCGACCAATTGATCGGAAATTTTAAGAAAAAACATTGTCTCGAATTCTTTCGGAACTGATCCAATCTTATAGATCTCGACGCGGCGATTTCAAATATGGGGTCGTTCATGCCGCTAGTCCTAACCGTTCTCGAGTTATCGAGGTTTTTGTTAATAAAATTTCTAACTTTATTTCCGACCATTTGATCGGAAATTTTACGAAAAAAAACATTGTCTCGAATTCTTTCGGAACTGATCCAATCTTATAGATCTCGACGCGGCGATTTCAAATATGGGGTCGTTCATGCCGCTAGTCCTAACCGTTCTCGAGTTATCGAGGTTTTTGTGAAAAAAAATACGAAATAATAATCAGACCATTTGATCGGAAATTTTACGAAAAAAATCATTGTCTCGAATTCTTTCGGAACTGATCCAATCTTATAGATCTCGACGCGGCGATTTCAAATATGGGGTCGTTCATGCCGCTAGTCCTAACCGTTCTCGAGTTATCGAGGTTTTTGTGAGAAAAATTTCGAAATATTTTACCGACCATTTTATCGGAAATTTTTCGAAAAATAACATTGTCTCGAATTCTTTCGGAACTGATCCAATCTTATAGATCTCGACGCGGCGATTTCAAATATGGGGTCGTTCATGCCGCTAGTCCTAACCGTTCTCGAGTTATCGAGGTTTTTGTGAAAACAATATAGAAAATTTTTTCCGACCATTTCATCTGAAATTTTAAGAATAAAAACATTGTCTCGAATTCTTTCGGAACTGATCCAATCTTATAGATCTCGACGCGGCGATTTCAAATATGGGGTCGTTCATGCCGCTAGTCCTAACCGTTCTCGAGTTATCGAGGTTTTTGTGAAATAAATCTCGCAATTTTTTTCCGACCTATTGATCTGAAATTTTACCATAATCAACATTGTCTCGAATTCTTTCGGAACTGATCCAATCTTATAGATCTCGACGCGGCGATTTCAAATATGGGGTCGTTCATGCCGCTAGTCCTAACCGTTCTCGAGTTATCGAGGTTTTGTGAAAAAATTTCGAAATTTTTTCCGACCATTTGATCGGAAATTTTACGATAAAACATTGTCTCGAATTCTTTCGGAACTGATCCAATCTTATAGATCTCGACGCGGCGATTTCAAATATGGGGTCGTTCATGCCGCTAGTCCTAACCGTTCTCGAGTTATCGAGGTTTTTGTGAAAAAAAAATAAAAATATAATTACGACGATTAGGACGGAAATTTTACGAAAAAAAACATTGTCTCGAATTCTTTCGGAACTGATCCAATCTTATAGATCTCGACGCGGCGATTTCAAATATGGGGTCGTTCATGCCGCTAGTCCTAACCGTTCTCGAGTTATCGAGGTTTTTGTGAAAAAAAATACGAAATTTTATTCCGACCATTTGATCGGCAATTTTACGAAATAAATAATTGTATCTTATTCTTTCTTCACTGATCCAATCTTCTAGTTCATGACGCGGCGATTTCAAATATGGGGTCGTTCATGCCGCTAGTCCTAACCGTTCTCGAGTTATCGAGGTTTTTGTGAAAAAATTTCGAAATTTTTTCCGACCATTTGATCGGAAATTTTACGAAAAAACATTGTCTCGAATTCTTTCGGAACTGATCCAATCTTATAGATCTCGACGCGGCGATTTCAAATATGGGGTCGTTCATGCCGCTAGTCCTAACCGTTCTCGAGTTATCGAGGTTTTGTGAAAAAATTTCGAAATTTTTTCCGACCATTTGATCGGAAATTTTACGAAAAAAAACATTGTCTCGAATTCTTTCGGAACTGATCCAATCTTATAGATCTCGACGCGGCGATTTCAAATATGGGGTCGTTCATGCCGCTAGTCCTAACCGTTCTCGAGTTATCGAGGTTTTTGTGAAAAAAATTTCGAAATTATTTTCCGACCATTTGATCGGAAATTTTACGAAAAAAAACATTGTCTCGAATTCTTTCGGAACTGATCCAATCTTATAGATCTCGACGCGGCGATTTCAAATATGGGGTCGTTCATGCCGCTAGTCCTAACCGTTCTCGAGTTATCGAGGTTTTTGTGAAAAAAAATTTCGAAATTATTTTCCGACCATTTGATCGGAAATTTTACGAAAAAAACATTGTCTCGAATTCTTTCGGAACTGATCCAATCTTATAGATCTCGACGCGGCGATTTCAAATATGGGGTCGTTCATGCCGCTAGTCCTAACCGTTCTCGAGTTATCGAGGTTTTTGTGAAAAAAATTTCGAAATTTTTTTCCGACCATTTGATCGGAAATTTTACGAAAAAAAACATTGTCTCGAATTCTTTCGGAACTGATCCAATCTTATAGATCTCGACGCGGCGATTTCAAATATGGGGTCGTTCATGCCGCTAGTCCTAACCGTTCTCGAGTTATCGAGGTTTTTGTGAAAAAAATTTCGAAATTATTTTCCGACCATTTGATCGGAAATTTTACGAAAAAAAACATTGTCTCGAATTCTTTCGGAACTGATCCAATCTTATAGATCTCGACGCGGCGATTTCAAATATGGGGTCGTTCATGCCGCTAGTCCTAACCGTTCTCGAGTTATCGAGGTTTTTGTGAAAAAAATTTCGAAATTTTTTTCCGACCATTTGATCGGAAATTTTACGAAAAAAAACATTGTCTCGAATTCTTTCGGAACTGATCCAATCTTATAGATCTCGACGCGGCGATTTCAAATATGGGGTCGTTCATGCCGCTAGTCCTAACCGTTCTCGAGTTATCGAGGTTTTTGTGAAAAAAATTTCGAAATTTTACGAAAAAAAAACATTGTCTCGAATTCTTTCGGAACTGATCCAATCTTATAAATCTCGACGCGGCGATTTCAAATATGGGGTCGTTCATGCCGCTAGTCCTAACCGTTCTCGAGTTATCGAGGTTTTTGTGAAAAAAATTTCGAAATTTTTTTCCGACCATTTGATCGGAAATTTTACGAAAAAAAACATTGTCTCGAATTCTTTCGGAACTGATCCAATCTTATAGATCTCGACGCGGCGATTTCAAATATGGGGTCGTTCATGCCGCTAGTCCTAACCGTTCTCGAGTTATCGAGGTTTTTGTGAAAAAATTTCGAATTTTTTTACGAACATTTGATCGGAAATTTTACGAAAAAAACATTGTCTCGAATTCTTTCGGAACTGATCCAATCTTATAGATCTCGACGCGGCGATTTCAAATATGGGGTCGTTCATGCCGCTAGTCCTAACCGTTCTCGAGTTATCGAGGTTTTGTGAAAAAATTTCGAAATTTTTTCCGACCATTTGATCGGAAATTTTACGAAAAAAACATTGTCTCGAATTCTTTCGGAACTGATCCAATCTTATAGATCTCGACGCGGCGATTTCAAATATGGGGTCGTTCATGCCGCTAGTCCTAACCGTTCTCGAGTTATCGAGGTTTTTGTGAAAAAATTTCGAAATTTTTTCCGCCCATTTGATCGGAAATTTTACGAAAAAAACATTGTCTCGAATTCTTTCGGAACTGATCCAATCTTATAGATCTCGACGCGGCGATTTCAAATATGGGGTCGTTCATGCCGCTAGTCCTAACCGTTCTCGAGTTATCGAGGTTTTGTGAAAAAATTTCGAAATTTTTTCCGACCATTTGATCGGAAATTTTACGAAAAAACATTGGCTCGAATTCTTTCGGAACTGATCCAATCTTATAGATCTCGACGCGGCGATTTCAAATATGGGGTCGTTCATGCCGCTAGTCCTAACCGTTCTCGAGTTATCGAGGTTTTTGTGAAAAAATTTCGAAATTTTTTCCGACCATTTGATCGGAAATTTTACGAAAAAACATTGTCTCGAATTCTTTCGGAACTGATCCAATCTTATAGATCTCGACGCGGCGATTTCAAATATGGGGTCGTTCATGCCGCTAGTCCTAACCGTTCTCGAGTTATCGAGGTTTTGTGAAAAATTTCGAAATTTTTTCCGACCATTTGATCGGAAATTTTACGAAAAAACATTGTCTCGAATTCTTTCGGAACTGATCCAATCTTATAGATCTCGACGCGGCGATTTCAAATATGGGGTCGTTCATGCCGCTAGTCCTAACCGTTCTCGAGTTATCGAGGTTTTTGTTAATAAAGTTCGGAAATTTTTTCAGACCATTGGATCGGAAATTTTACGAAAAAAACATTGTCTCGAATTCTTTCGGAACTGATCCAATCTTATAGATCTCGACGCGGCGATTTCAAATATGGGGTCGTTCATGCCGCTAGTCCTAACCGTTCTCGAGTTATCGAGGTTTTTGTGAAAAAATTTACGAATTTTTTCCGACCATTTTTTCGGAAATTTTACGTTATTAAACATTGTCTCGAATTCTTTCGGAACTGATCCAATCTTATAGATCTCGACGCGGCGATTTCAAATATGGGGTCGTTCATGCCGCTAGTCCTAACCGTTCTCGAGTTATCGAGGTTTTTGTGAAAAAAATTTCGAAATTTTTTTCCGACCATTTGATCGGAAATTTTACGTTAAAAAACACTGTCTCGAATTCTTTCGGAACTGATCCAATCTTATAGATCTCGACGCGGCGATTTCAAATATGGGGTCGTTCATGCCGCTAGTCCTAACCGTTCTCGAGTTATCGAGGTTTTGTGAAAAAATTTCGAAATTTTTTCCGACCATTTGATCGGAAATTTTACGAAAAAACATTGTCTCGAATTCTTTCGGAACTGATCCAATCTTATAGATCTCGACGCGGCGATTTCAAATATGGGGTCGTTCATGCCGCTAGTCCTAACCGTTCTCGAGTTATCGAGGTTTTTGTGAAAAAATTTCGAAATTTTTTCCGACCATTTGATCGGAAATTTTACG
This sequence comes from Dorcus hopei, assembly GCA_033060865.1. Classification (NCBI taxonomy): domain Eukaryota; kingdom Metazoa; phylum Arthropoda; class Insecta; order Coleoptera; family Lucanidae; genus Dorcus; species Dorcus hopei. Next base: position 27,386,754 of record CM065426.1, read on the forward strand.
ATCTAAAACATTGTCTCGAATTCTTTCGGAACTGATCCAATCTTATAGATCTCGACGCGGCGATTTCAAATATGGGGTCGTTCATGCCGCTAGTCCTAACCGTTCTCGAGTTATCGAGGTTTTTGTGAGAGAAATTTCGATATTTTTTCGGAACATTTGATCGGATTTTTTACGAAAAAATACATTGTCTCGAATTCTTTCGGAACTGATCCAATCTTATAGATCTCGACGCGGCGATTTCAAATATGGGGTCGTTCATGCCGCTAGTCCTAACCGTTCTCGAGTTATCGAGGTTTTTGTGAAAAAAATTTAGAAATTTTTTCCGACCATTTGATCGGAATTTTTACGATAAAATTCATTGTCTCGAATTCTTTCGGAACTGATCCAATCTTATAGATCTCGACGCGGCGATTTCAAATATGGGGTCGTTCATGCCGCTAGTCCTAACCGTTCTCGAGTTATCGAGGTTTTTGTGAAAAAATTTTCGAAATTTTTTCCGACCATTTGATGGGATATTTTAAGAAATTAAACATTGTCTCGAATTCTTTCGGAACTGATCCAATCTTATAGATCTCGACGCGGCGATTTCAAATATGGGGTCGTTCATGCCGCTAGTCCTAACCGTTCTCGAGTTATCGAGGTTTTTGTGAAAAATTTCGAAATTTTTTCCGACCATTTGATCGGAAATTTTACGAAAAAAACATTGTCTCGAATTCTTTCGGAACTGATCCAATCTTATAGATCTCGACGCGGCGATTTCAAATATGGGGTCGTTCATGCCGCTAGTCCTAACCGTTCTCGAGTTATCGAGGTTTTTGTGAAAAAATTTCGAAATTATTTTCCGACCATTTGATCGGAAATTTTACGAAAAAAAACATTGTCTCGAATTCTTTCGGAACTGATCCAATCTTATAGATCTCGACGCGGCGATTTCAAATATGGGGTCGTTCATGCCGCTAGTCCTAACCGTTCTCGAGTTATCGAGGTTTTTGTGAAAAAATTTCGAAATTTTTTCCGACCATTTGATCGGAAATTTTACGAAAAAAAACATTGTCTCGAATTCTTTCGGAACTGATCCAATCTTATAGATCTCGACGCGGCGATTTCAAATATGGGGTCGTTCATGCCGCTAGTCCTAACCGTTCTCGAGTTATCGAGGTTTTTGTGAAAAAAATTTCGAAATTTTTTCCGACCATTTGATCGGAAATTTTCCGAACACCAACATTGTCTCGAATTCTTTCGGAACTGATCCAATCTTATAGATCTCGACGCGGCGATTTCAAATATGGGGTCGTTCATGCCGCTAGTCCTAACCGTTCTCGAGTTATCGAGGTTTTTGTGAAGAAATTTCGAAATTTTTTCCGACCATTTGATCGGAAATTTTACGAAAAAACATTGTCTCGAATTCTTTCGGAACTGATCCAATCTTATAGATCTCGACGCGGCGATTTCAAATATGGGGTCGTTCATGCCGCTAGTCCTAACCGTTCTCGAGTTATCGAGGTTTTTGTGAAAAAATTTCGAAATTTTTTCCGACCATTTGATCGGAAATTTTACGAAAAAACATTGTCTCGAATTCTTTCGGAACTGATCCAATCTTATAGATCTCGACGCGGCGATTTCAAATATGGGGTCGTTCATGCCGCTAGTCCTAACCGTTCTCGAGTTATCGAGGTTTTTGTGTAAAAATTTCGAAATTTTTTCCGACCATTAGATCGGAATTTTTACGTATTTAATCATTGTGTAGAATTGTTTCGGAACTGATCCAATCTTATAGATCTCGACGCGGCGATTTCAAATATGGGGTCGTTCATGCCGCTAGTCCTAACCGTTCTCGAGTTATCGAGGTTTTTGTGAAAAAATTTCGAAATTTTTTCCGACCATTTGATCGGAAATTTTACGAAAAAACATTGTCTCGAATTCTTTCGGAACTGATCCAATCTTATAGATCTCGACGCGGCGATTTCAAATATGGGGTCGTTCATGCCGCTAGTCCTAACCGTTCTCGAGTTATCGAGGTTTTTGATAAAAAAAATTCGAAATTCTTATCCTACCAGTTTATCTGAAATTTTACGAAAAAAAACATTGTCTCGAATTCTTTCGGAACTGATCCAATCTTATAGATCTCGACGCGGCGATTTCAAATATGGGGTCGTTCATGCCGCTAGTCCTAACCGTTCTCGAGTTATCGAGGTTTTTGTGAAAAAAATTTCGAAATTTTTCCGACCATTTGATCGGAAATTTTACGAAAAAAAACATTGTCTCGAATTCTTTCGGAACTGATCCAATCTTATAGATCTCGACGCGGCGATTTCAAATATGGGGTCGTTCATGCCGCTAGTCCTAACCGTTCTCGAGTTATCGAGGTTTTTGTGAAAAAAATTTCGAAATTTTTTCCGACCATTTGATCGGAAATTTTACGAAAAAAAACATTGTCTCGAATTCTTTCGGAACTGATCCAATCTTATAGATCTCGACGCGGCGATTTCAAATATGGGGTCGTTCATGCCGCTAGTCCTAACCGTTCTCGAGTTATCGAGGTTTTGTGAAAAAATTTCGAAATTTTTTCCGACCATTTGATCGGAAATTTTACGAAAAAACATTGTCTCGAATTCTTTCGGAACTGATCCAATCTTATAGATCTCGACGCGGCGATTTCAAATATGGGGTCGTTCATGCCGCTAGTCCTAACCGTTCTCGAGTTATCGAGGTTTTTGTGAAAAATTTTTCGATTTTTTTTTCCGTCCATTTGATCGGTTATTTTTTGAATTTATTAACATTGTCTCGAATTCTTTCGGAACTGATCCAATCTTATAGATCTCGACGCGGCGATTTCAAATATGGGGTCGTTCATGCCGCTAGTCCTAACCGTTCTCGAGTTATCGAGGTTTTTGTGAAAAAAATTTCAAAATTTTATTCCGACCATTTGATCGGAAATTTTACGTATCAACACATTTTCTCGAATTCTTTCGGAACTGATCCAATCTTATAGATCTCGACGCGGCGATTTCAAATATGGGGTCGTTCATGCCGCTAGTCCTAACCGTTCTCGAGTTATCGAGGTTTTTGTGTAAAATATTTCGACATTTTTTTACGACCATTTGATCTGAAATTTTACGAAAAAATTCATTGTCTCGAATTCTTTCGGAACTGATCCAATCTTATAGATCTCGACGCGGCGATTTCAAATATGGGGTCGTTCATGCCGCTAGTCCTAACCGTTCTCGAGTTATCGAGGTTTTTGTGAAATAAATTTCGAAATGTTTTTCCGACCATTTGATAGGATATTTTACTAAATAAATCATTGTCTCGAATTCTTTCGGAACTGATCCAATCTTATAGATCTCGACGCGGCGATTTCAAATATGGGGTCGTTCATGCCGCTAGTCCTAACCGTTCTCGAGTTATCGAGGTTTTTGTGAAAAAATTTACGAAATTTATTACCGACCATTTGATCGGAAATTTTACGAAAAATTACATTGTCTCGAATTCTTTCGGAACTGATCCAATCTTATAGATCTCGACGCGGCGATTTCAAATATGGGGTCGTTCATGCCGCTAGTCCTAACCGTTCTCGAGTTATCGAGGTTTTTGTGTAAAAAATTTCAAAATTTTTTTCCGACCATTTGATCGGAAATTTTACGAAAAAGAACATTGTCTCGAATTCTTTCGGAACTGATCCAATCTTATAGATCTCGACGCGGCGATTTCAAATATGGTGTCGTTCATGCCGCTAGTCCTAACCGTTCTCGAGTTATCGAGGTTTTTGTGTAAAAAATTTCGAATTTTTTTCCGACCATTTGATCGGAAATTTTACGAAAAAACTTTGTCTCGAATTCTTTCGGAACTGATCCAATCTTATAGATCTCGACGCGGCGATTTCAAATATGGGGTCGTTCATGCCGCTAGTCCTAACCGTTCTCGAGTTATCGAGGTTTTTGTGAAAAAATTTCGAAATTTTTTCCGACCATTTGATCGGAAATTTTACGAAAAAACATTGTCTCGAATTCTTTCGGAACTGATCCAATCTTATAGATCTCGACGCGGCGATTTCAAATATGGGGTCGTTCATGCCGCTAGTCCTAACCGTTCTCGAGTTATCGAGGTTTTTGTGAAAAAATTTCGAAATTTTTTCCGACCATTTGATCGGAAATTTTACGAAAAAAACATTGTCTCGAATTCTTTCGGAACTGATCCAATCTTATAGATCTCGACGCGGCGATTTCAAATATGGGGTCGTTCATGCCGCTAGTCCTAACCGTTCTCGAGTTATCGAGGTTTTGTGAAAAAATTTCGAAATTTTTTCCGACCATTTGATCGGTAATTTTAAGTAAAAAAACAATGTCTCGAATTCTTTCGGAACTGATCCAATCTTATAGATCTCGACGCGGCGATTTCAAATATGGGGTCGTTCATGCCGCTAGTCCTAACCGTTCTCGAGTTATCGAGGTTTTTGTGAAAAAATTTCGAAATTTTTTCCGACCATTTGATCGGAAATTTTACGAAAAAACATTGTCTCGAATTCTTTCGGAACTGATCCAATCTTATAGATCTCGACGCGGCGATTTCAAATATGGGGTCGTTCATGCCGCTAGTCCTAACCGTTCTCGAGTTATCGAGGTTTTGTGAAAAATTTCGAAATTTTTTCCGACCATTTGATCGGAAATTTTACGAAAAATTATATTGTCTCGAATTCTTTCGGAACTGATCCAATCTTATAGATCTCGACGCGGCGATTTCAAATATGGGGTCGTTCATGCCGCTAGTCCTAACCGTTCTCGAGTTATCGAGGTTTTTGTGAAAAAATTTCGAAATTTTTTCCGACCATTTGATCGGAAATTTTACGAAAAAAAACATTGTCTCGAATTCTTTCGGAACTGATCCAATCTTATAGATCTCGACGCGGCGATTTCAAATATGGGGTCGTTCATGCCGCTAGTCCTAACCGTTCTCGAGTTATCGAGGTTTTTGTGAAAAAAATTTCGAAATTTTTTCCGACCATTTGATCGGAAATTTTACGAAAAAAAACATTGTCTCGAATTCTTTCGGAACTGATCCAATCTTATAGATCTCGACGCGGCGATTTCAAATATGGGGTCGTTCATGCCGCTAGTCCTAACCGTTCTCGAGTTATCGAGGTTTTTGTGAAAAAATTTCGAAATTTTTTTCCGACCATTTGATCGGAAATTTTACGAAAAAAAACATTGTCTCGAATTCTTTCGGAACTGATCCAATCTTATAGATCTCGACGCGGCGATTTCAAATATGGGGTCGTTCATGCCGCTAGTCCTAACCGTTCTCGAGTTATCGAGGTTTTTGTGAAAAATATTTCGAAATTTTTTTCCTACCATTTGATCGGAAATTTTACGATAAAAAACATTGTCTCGAATTCTTTCGGAACTGATCCAATCTTATAGATCTCGACGCGGCGATTTCAAATATGGGGTCGTTCATGCCGCTAGTCCTAACCGTTCTCGAGTTATCGAGGTTTTTGTGAAAAAAATTTCGAAATATTTTTCCGACCATTTGATCGGAAATTTTACGAGAATTTATATTGTCTCGAATTCTTTCGGAACTGATCCAATCTTATAGATCTCGACGCGGCGATTTCAAATATGGGGTCGTTCATGCCGCTAGTCCTAACCGTTCTCGAGTTATCGAGGTTTTTGTGAAAATATTTCGAAATTTTTTCCGACCATTTGATCGGAAATTTTCCGTAAAAAAACATTGTCTCGAATTCTTTCGGAACTGATCCAATCTTATAGATCTCGACGCGGCGATTTCAAATATGGGGTCGTTCATGCCGCTAGTCCTAACCGTTCTCGAGTTATCGAGGTTTTTGTGAAAAAATTTCGAAATTTTTTCCGACCATTTGATCGGAAATTTTACGAACAACATTGTCTCGAATTCTTTCGGAACTGATCCAATCTTATAGATCTCGACGCGGCGATTTCAAATATGGGGTCGTTCATGCCGCTAGTCCTAACCGTTCTCGAGTTATCGAGGTTTTTGTGAAAAAATTTCGAAATTTTTTCCGACCATTTGATCGGAAATTTTACGAAAAAAACATTGTCTCGAATTCTTTCGGAACTGATCCAATCTTATAGATCTCGACGCGGCGATTTCAAATATGGGGTCGTTCATGCCGCTAGTCCTAACCGTTCTCGAGTTATCGAGGTTTTGTGAAAAAATTTCGAAATTTTTTCCGACCATTTGATCGGAAATTTTACGAAAAAAACATTGTCTCGAATTCTTTCGGAACTGATCCAATCTTATAGATCTCGACGCGGCGATTTCAAATATGGGGTCGTTCATGCCGCTAGTCCTAACCGTTCTCGAGTTATCGAGGTTTTTGTGAAAAAAATTTCGAAATTTTTTCCGACCATTTGATCGGAAATTTTACGAAAAAAAACATTGTCTCGAATTCTTTCGGAACTGATCCAATCTTATAGATCTCGACGCGGCGATTTCAAATATGGGGTCGTTCATGCCGCTAGTCCTAACCGTTCTCGAGTTATCGAGGTTTTTGTGAAAAAAATTTCGAAACTTTTTTCCTACCATTTGACCGTAAATTTTACGAAAAAAACATTGTCTCGAATTCTTTCGGAACTGATCCAATCTTATAGATCTCGACGCGGCGATTTCAAATATGGGGTCGTTCATGCCGCTAGTCCTAACCGTTCTCGAGTTATCGAGGTTTTGTGAAAAAATTTCGAAATTTTTTCCGACCATTTGATCGGAAATTTTACGAAAAAACATTGTCTCGAATTCTTTCGGAACTGATCCAATCTTATAGATCTCGACGCGGCGATTTCAAATATGGGGTCGTTCATGCCGCTAGTCCTAACCGTTCTCGAGTTATCGAGGTTTTTGTGAAAAAATTTCGAAATTTTTTCCGACCATTTGATCGGAAATTTTACGAAAAGACATTGTCTCGAATTCTTTCGGAACTGATCCAATCTTATAGATCTCGACGCGGCGATTTCAAATATGGGGTCGTTCATGCCGCTAGTCCTAACCGTTCTCGAGTTATCGAGGTTTTTGTGAAAAAAATTTCTAAATTTATTCCGAACATTTGATAGGAAATTTTACGAAAAATACATTGTCTCGAATTCTTTCGGAACTGATCCAATCTTATAGATCTCGACGCGGCGATTTCAAATATGGGGTCGTTCATGCCGCTAGTCCTAACCGTTCTCGAGTTATCGAGGTTTTTGTGAAAAAATTTCGAAATTTTTTCCGACCATTTGATCGGAAATTTTACGAAAAAAACATTGTCTCGAATTCTTTCGGAACTGATCCAATCTTATAGATCTCGACGCGGCGATTTCAAATATGGGGTCGTTCATGCCGCTAGTCCTAACCGTTCTCGAGTTATCGAGGTTTTTGTGAAAAAATTTCGAAATTTTTTCCGACCATTTGATCGGAAATTTTACGAAAAAACATTGTCTCGAATTCTTTCGGAACTGATCCAATCTTATAGATCTCGACGCGGCGATTTCAAATATGGGGTCGTTCATGCCGCTAGTCCTAACCGTTCTCGAGTTATCGAGGTTTTTGTGAAAAAAATTTCAAAAATTTTTTACGACCATTTGATCGGAAATTTTACGAACAAAAACATTGTCTCGAATTCTTTCGGAACTGATCCAATCTTATAGATCTCGACGCGGCGATTTCAAATATGGGGTCGTTCATGCCGCTAGTCCTAACCGTTCTCGAGTTATCGAGGTTTGTGTGAAAAAAATTTCGAAATTTTTTTCCGACCATTTGATCGGAAATTTTACGAATAAAAACATTGTCTCGAATTCTTTCGGAACTGATCCAATCTTATAGATCTCGACGCGGCGATTTCAAATATGGGGTCGTTCATGCCGCTAGTCCTAACCGTTCTCGAGTTATCGAGGTTTTTGTGAAAAAATTTCGAAATTTTTTCCGACCATTTGATCGGAAATTTTACGAAACTAAACATTGTCTCGAATTCTTTCGGAACTGATCCAATCTTATAGATCTCGACGCGGCGATTTCAAATATGGGGTCGTTCATGCCGCTAGTCCTAACCGTTCTCGAGTTATCGAGGTTTTTGTGAAAAAAATTTCGAAATTTTTTTCCGACCATTTGATCGGAAATTTTACGAAAAAAAACATTGTCTCGAATTCTTTCGGAACTGATCCAATCTTATAGATCTCGACGCGGCGATTTCAAATATGGGGTCGTTCATGCCGCTAGTCCTAACCGTTCTCGAGTTATCGAGGTTTTTGTGAAATATTTAGAACGTATTTTTTCCGACCATTTGATCGGAAATTTTACGAAAAAAACATTGTCTCGAATTCTTTCGGAACTGATCCAATCTTATAGATCTCGACGCGGCGATTTCAAATATGGGGTCGTTCATGCCGCTAGTCCTAACCGTTCTCGAGTTATCGAGGTTTTTGTGAAAATTATTTCTAAATTTTTCCGACCATTTGATCGGAAATTTTACTAAAAAAACATTGTCTCGAATTCTTTCGGAACTGATCCAATCTTATAGATCTCGACGCGGCGATTTCAAATATGGGGTCGTTCATGCCGCTAGTCCTAACCGTTCTCGAGTTATCGAGGTTTTTGTGAAAAAAATTTCGAAATTTTTTTCCGACCATTTGATCGGAAATTTTACGATATAAAACATTGTCTCGAATTCTTTCGGAACTGATCCAATCTTATAGATCTCGACGCGGCGATTTCAAATATGGGGTCGTTCATGCCGCTAGTCCTAACCGTTCTCGAGTTATCGAGGTTTTTGTGAAAAAAATTTCGAAATTTTTTCCGACCATTTGATCGGAAATTTTACGAAAAAAAACATTGTCTCGAATTCTTTCGGAACTGATCCAATCTTATAGATCTCGACGCGGCGATTTCAAATATGGGGTCGTTCATGCCGCTAGTCCTAACCGTTCTCGAGTTATCGAGGTTTTTGTGAAAAAAATTTCGAAATTTTTTACGACCATTTGATCGGAAATTTTACGAAAAAAACATTGTCTCGAATTCTTTCGGAACTGATCCAATCTTATAGATCTCGACGCGGCGATTTCAAATATGGGGTCGTTCATGCCGCTAGTCCTAACCGTTCTCGAGTTATCGAGGTTTTTGTGAAAAAATTTTCGAAATTATTTTCCGACCATTTGATCGGAAATTTTACGAAAAAAACATTGTCTCGAATTCTTTCGGAACTGATCCAATCTTATAGATCTCGACGCGGCGATTTCAAATATGGGGTCGTTCATGCCGCTAGTCCTAACCGTTCTCGAGTTATCGAGGTTTTTGTGAAAAAAATTTCGAAATTTTTTTCCGACCATTTGATCGGAAATTTTACGAAAAAAAACATTGTCTCGAATTCTTTCGGAACTGATCCAATCTTATAGATCTCGACGCGGCGATTTCAAATATGGGGTCGTTCATGCCGCTAGTCCTAACCGTTCTCGAGTTATCGAGGTTTTTGTGAAAAAAATTTCGAAATTATTTTCCGACCATTTGATCGGAAATTTTACGAAAAAAAACATTGTCTCGAATTCTTTCGGAACTGATCCAATCTTATAGATCTCGACGCGGCGATTTCAAATATGGGGTCGTTCATGCCGCTAGTCCTAACCGTTCTCGAGTTATCGAGGTTTATGTGAAGAAAAAATCTAAAATATTAACCTACCATTTGATCGGAAATTTTACGAAAAAAAACATTGTCTCGAATTCTTTCGGAACTGATCCAATCTTATAGATCTCGACGCGGCGATTTCAAATATGGGGTCGTTCATGCCGCTAGTCCTAACCGTTCTCGAGTTATCGAGGTTTTTGTGAAAAAATTTCGAAATTTTTTCCGCCCATTTGATCGGAAATTTTACGAAAAAAACATTGTCTCGAATTCTTTCGGAACTGATCCAATCTTATAGATCTCGACGCGGCGATTTCAAATATGGGGTCGTTCATGCCGCTAGTCCTAACCGTTCTCGAGTTATCGAGGTTTTGTGAAAAAATTTCGAAATTTTTTCCGACCATTTGATCGGAAATTTTACGAAAAAAACATTGTCTCGAATTCTTTCGGAACTGATCCAATCTTATAGATCTCGACGCGGCGATTTCAAATATGGGGTCGTTCATGCCGCTAGTCCTAACCGTTCTCGAGTTATCGAGGTTTTTGTTAAAAAAATTTAGAAATATTTTTCCGACCATTATATCGGAATTTTTACGTATAAAAACATTGTCTCGAATTCTTTCGGAACTGATCCAATCTTATAGATCTCGACGCGGCGATTTCAAATATGGGGTCGTTCATGCCGCTAGTCCTAACCGTTCTCGAGTTATCGAGGTTTTTGTGAAAAAATTTCGAAATTTTTTCCGACCATTTGATCGGAAATTTTACGAAAAAACATTGTCTCGAATTCTTTCGGAACTGATCCAATCTTATAGATCTCGACGCGGCGATTTCAAATATGGGGTCGTTCATGCCGCTAGTCCTAACCGTTCTCGAGTTATCGAGGTTTTTGTGAAAAAATTTCGAAATTTTTTCCGACCATTTGATCGGAAATTTTACGAAAAAAACATTGTCTCGAATTCTTTCGGAACTGATCCAATCTTATAGATCTCGACGCGGCGATTTCAAATATGGGGTCGTTCATGCCGCTAGTCCTAACCGTTCTCGAGTTATCGAGGTTTTTGAGAAAAATATTTCGAAATTTTATTCCTACAATGTGATCGGAAATTTTACGAAAAATTACAATGTCTCGAATTCTTTCGGAACTGATCCAATCTTATAGATCTCGACGCGGCGATTTCAAATATGGGGTCGTTCATGCCGCTAGTCCTAACCGTTCTCGAGTTATCGAGGTTTTTGTGAAAAATAATTCGAAATTGTTTTCCGACCATTTGATCGGAAATTTTACGAAAAAAAACATTGTCTCGAATTCTTTCGGAACTGATCCAATCTTATAGATCTCGACGCGGCGATTTCAAATATGGGGTCGTTCATGCCGCTAGTCCTAACCGTTCTCGAGTTATCGAGGTTTTTGTGAAAAAAATTTCGAAATTTTTTCCGACCATTTGATCGGAAATTTTACGAAAAAAACATTGTCTCGAATTCTTTCGGAACTGATCCAATCTTATAGATCTCGACGCGGCGATTTCAAATATGGGGTCGTTCATGCCGCTAGTCCTAACCGTTCTCGAGTTATCGAGGTTTTTGTGAAAAATTAATAGAAATTTTTATCGGACCATTTGATCGGAAATTTTACGAAAAAAAACATTGTCTCGAATTCTTTCGGAACTGATCCAATCTTATAGATCTCGACGCGGCGATTTCAAATATGGGGTCGTTCATGCCGCTAGTCCTAACCGTTCTCGAGTTATCGAGGTTTTTGTGAAAAAAATTTCGAAATTTTTTTCATACCATTTGATCGGTAATTTTTCGATTTAAAACATTGTCTCGAATTCTTTCGGAACTGATCCAATCTTATAGATCTCGACGCGGCGATTTCAAATATGGGGTCGTTCATGCCGCTAGTCCTAACCGTTCTCGAGTTATCGAGGTTTTGTGAAAAAATTTCGAAATTTTTTCCGACCATTTGATCGGAAATTTTACGAAAAAAACATTGTCTCGAATTCTTTCGGAACTGATCCAATCTTATAGATCTCGACGCGGCGATTTCAAATATGGGGTCGTTCATGCCGCTAGTCCTAACCGTTCTCGAGTTATCGAGGTTTTTGTGTAAAAAATTTCAAAATTTTTTTCAGACCATTTGATCGGAAATTTTACGATATAAAAACATTGTCTCGAATTCTTTCGGAACTGATCCAATCTTATAGATCTCGACGCGGCGATTTCAAATATGGGGTCGTTCATGCCGCTAGTCCTAACCGTTCTCGAGTTATCGAGGTTTTTGTGAAAAAATTTCGAAATTTTTTCCGACCATTTGATCGGAAATTTTACGAAAAAACATTGTCTCGAATTCTTTCGGAACTGATCCAATCTTATAGATCTCGACGCGGCGATTTCAAATATGGGGTCGTTCATGCCGCTAGTCCTAACCGTTCTCGAGTTATCGAGGTTTTTGTGAAAAAATTTCGAAATTTTTTCCGACCATTTGATCGGAAATTTTACGAAAAAAACATTGTCTCGAATTCTTTCGGAACTGATCCAATCTTATAGATCTCGACGCGGCGATTTCAAATATGGGGTCGTTCATGCCGCTAGTCCTAACCGTTCTCGAGTTATCGAGGTATTTCTGAAAAAATTTCGAAATTTTATCCGACCATTTGATCTGAAATTTTACGATAAAAAAGATTGTCTCGAATTCTTTCGGAACTGATCCAATCTTATAGATCTCGACGCGGCGATTTCAAATATGGGGTCGTTCATGCCGCTAGTCCTAACCGTTCTCGAGTTATCGAGGTTTTTGTGAAAAAATTTCGAAATTTTTTCCGCCCACTTGATCGGAAATTTTACGAAAAAAACATTGTATCGTATACTGGCGGATCTGATCCTATCTTAGAGTTGTGGACTTGGGTACTTCAAATATGGGGTCGTTCATGCCGCTAGTCCTAACCGTTCTCGAGTTATCGAGGTTTTGTGAAAAAATTTCGAAATTTTTTCCGACCATTTGATCGGAAATTTTACGAAAAAAACATTGTCTCGAATTCTTTCGGAACTGATCCAATCTTATAGATCTCGACGCGGCGATTTCAAATATGGGGTCGTTCATGCCGCTAGTCCTAACCGTTCTCGAGTTATCTAGTTATGTGTGAAAAAATTTCGAAATTTTTTCCGACCATTTTCTCGGAAACTTTACGAAAAAAAGCATTGTCTCGAATTCTTTCGGAACTGATCCAATCTTATAGATCTCGACGCGGCGATTTCAAATATGGGGTCGTTCATGCCGCTAGTCCTAACCGTTCTCGAGTTATCGAGGTTTTTGTGAATAAAAGTTCGAAATTCTTTTACGACAATTTTATCGGAAATTTTACGATATTAAACATGGTCTCGAATTCTTTCGGAACTGATCCAATCTTATAGATCTCGACGCGGCGATTTCAAATATGGGGTCGTTCATGCCGCTAGTCCTAACCGTTCTCGAGTTATCGAGGTTTTTGTGAAAAAATTTCGAAATTTTTTCCGACCATTTGATCGGAAATTTTACGAAAAAAACATTGTCTCGAATTCTTTCGGAACTGATCCAATCTTATAGATCTCGACGCGGCGATTTCAAATATGGGGTCGTTCATGCCGCTAGTCCTAACCGTTCTCGAGTTATCGAGGTTTTTGTGAAAAAATTTCGAAATTTTTTCCGACCATTTGATCGGAAATTTTACGAAAAAAACATTGTCTCGAATTCTTTCGGAACTGATCCAATCTTATAGATCTCGACGCGGCGATTTCAAATATGGGGTCGTTCATGCCGCTAGTCCTAACCGTTCTCGAGTTATCGAGGTTTTTGTGAAAAAATTTCGAAATTTTTTCCGACCATTTGATCGGAAATTTTACGAAAAATCATTGTCTCGAATTCTTTCGGAACTGATCCAATCTTATAGATCTCGACGCGGCGATTTCAAATATGGGGTCGTTCATGCCGCTAGTCCTAACCGTTCTCGAGTTATCGAGGTTTTTGTGAATTAAATTTCGAAATTTTTTTCCGACCATTTGATCGGATATTTTACGAAATAAAACATTGTCTCGAATTCTTTCGGAACTGATCCAATCTTATAGATCTCGACGCGGCGATTTCAAATATGGGGTCGTTCATGCCGCTAGTCCTAACCGTTCTCGAGTTATCGAGGTTTTTGTGAAAAAATTTCGAAATTTTTTCCGACCATTTGACCGGAAATTTTACGAAAAAAAGCATTGTCTCGAATTCTTTCGGAACTGATCCAATCTTATAGATCTCGACGCGGCGATTTCAAATATGGGGTCGTTCATGCCGCTAGTCGTAACCGTTCTCGAGTTATCGAGGTTTTTGTGAAAAAATTTCGAAATTTTTTCCGACCATTTGATCGGAAATTTTACGAAAAAAACATTGTCTCGAATTCTTTCGGAACTGATCCAATCTTATAGATCTCGACGCGGCGATTTCAAATATGGGGTCGTTCATGCCGCTAGTCCTAACCGTTCTCGAGTTATCGAGGTTTTTGTGAAAAAATTTTCGAAATTTTTTTCCGACCATTTGATCGGAAATTTTACGAAAAAAACATTGTCTCGAATTCTTTCGGAACTGATCCAATCTTATAGATCTCGACGCGGCGATTTCAAATATGGGGTCGTTCATGCCGCTAGTCCTAACCGTTCTCGAGTTATCGAGGTTTTTGTGAAAAAATTTCGAAATTTTTTCCGACCATTTGATCGGAAATTTTACGAAAAAAAACATTGTCTCGAATTCTTTCGGAACTGATCCAATCTTATAGATCTCGACGCGGCGATTTCAAATATGGGGTCGTTCATGCCGCTAGTCCTAACCGTTCTCGAGTTATCGAGGTTTTTGTGAAAAAAATTTCGAAATTTTTTTCCTACCTTTTGATCGGAATTTTTACGTAATTAATCATTGTCTCGAATTCTTTCGGAACTGATCCAATCTTATAGATCTCGACGCGGCGATTTCAAATATGGGGTCGTTCATGCCGCTAGTCCTAACCGTTCTCGAGTTATCGAGGTTTTTGTGAAATAAATTTCGAAATTTTTTTCCGACCATTTGATCGGAAATATTACGATAACAAACAGTGTCTCGAATTCTTTCGGAACTGATCCAATCTTATAGATCTCGACGCGGCGATTTCAAATATGGGGTCGTTCATGCCGCTAGTCCTAACCGTTCTCGAGTTATCGAGGTTTTTGTGAAAAAATTTCGAAATTTTTTCCGACCATTTGATCGGAAATTTTACGAAAAAACATGGTCTCGAATTCTTTCGGAACTGATCCAATCTTATAGATCTCGACGCGGCGATTTCAAATATGGGGTCGTTCATGCCGCTAGTCCTAACCGTTCTCGAGTTATCGAGGTTTTTGTGAAAAAATTTCGAAATTTTTTCCGACCATTTGATCGGAAATTTTACGAAAAAAACATTGTCTCGAATTCTTTCGGAACTGATCCAATCTTATAGATCTCGACGCGGCGATTTCAAATATGGGGTCGTTCATGCCGCTAGTCCTAACCGTTCTCGAGTTATCGAGGTTTTTGTGAAAAAATTTCGAAATTTTTTCCGACCATTTGATCGGAAATTTTACGAAAAAAACATTGTCTCGAATTCTTTCGGAACTGATCCAATCTTATAGATCTCGACGCGGCGATTTCAAATATGGGGTCGTTCATGCCGCTAGTCCTAACCGTTCTCGAGTTATCGAGGTTTTTGTGACAAAAATTTCGAACTTTTTTCCGACCATTTGATCGGAAATTTTACGAAAAAAAACATTGTCTCGAATTCTTTCGGAACTGATCCAATCTTATAGATCTCGACGCGGCGATTTCAAATATGGGGTCGTTCATGCCGCTAGTCCTAACCGTTCTCGAGTTATCGAGGTTTTTGTGAAAAAAATTTCGAAATTTTTTCCGACCATTTGATCGGAAATTTTACGAAAAAAAACATTGTCTCGAATTCTTTCGGAACTGATCCAATCTTATAGATCTCGACGCGGCGATTTCAAATATGGGGTCGTTCATGCCGCTAGTCCTAACCGTTCTCGAGTTATCGAGGTTTTTGTGAA
Organism: Dorcus hopei; assembly: GCA_033060865.1. Lineage (NCBI taxonomy): Eukaryota > Metazoa > Arthropoda > Insecta > Coleoptera > Lucanidae > Dorcus > Dorcus hopei. The sequence continues at coordinate 27,402,466 of CM065426.1, forward strand.
AAAAAATTAAAAAAATTATACAGAGCATTTGATCGGAAATTTTAAGAAATAAATCATTGTCTCGAATTCTTTCGGAACTGATCCAATCTTATAGATCTCGACGCGGCGATTTCAAATATGGGGTCGTTCATGCCGCTAGTCCTAACCGTTCTCGAGTTATCGAGGTTTTTGTGAAAAATATCGAAATTATTTTCCGACCATTTGATCGGAAATTTTACGAAAAAAAACATTGTCTCGAATTCTTTCGGAACTGATCCAATCTTATAGATCTCGACGCGGCGATTTCAAATATGGGGTCGTTCATGCCGCTAGTCCTAACCGTTCTCGAGTTATCGAGGTTTTTGTGAAAAAAATTTCGAAATTATTTTCCGACCATTTGATCGGAAATTTTACGAAAAAAAACATTGTCTCGAATTCTTTCGGAACTGATCCAATCTTATAGATCTCGACGCGGCGATTTCAAATATGGGGTCGTTCATGCCGCTAGTCCTAACCGTTCTCGAGTTATCGAGGTTTTTGTGAAAAAAATTTCGAAATTATTTTCCGACCATTTGATCGGAAATTTTACGAAAAAAACATTGTCTCGAATTCTTTCGGAACTGATCCAATCTTATAGATCTCGACGCGGCGATTTCAAATATGGGGTCGTTCATGCCGCTAGTCCTAACCGTTCTCGAGTTATCGAGGTTTTTGTGAAATAAATTTCGAAATTTTTTTCAGACCATTTGATCGGAAATTTTACGAAAAAAACATTGTCTCGAATTCTTTCGGAACTGATCCAATCTTATAGATCTCGACGCGGCGATTTCAAATATGGGGTCGTTCATGCCGCTAGTCCTAACCGTTCTCGAGTTATCGAGGTTTTTGTTAAAAAATTTTTAATTTTTTTTTCCGACAATTTGTTCGTAAATTTTACTAAAAAAACATTGTCTCGAATTCTTTCGGAACTGATCCAATCTTATAGATCTCGACGCGGCGATTTCAAATATGGGGTCGTTCATGCCGCTAGTCCTAACCGTTCTCGAGTTATCGAGGTTTTTGTGAAAAAATTTCGAAATTTTTTCCGACCATTTGATCGGAAATTTTACGAAAAAACATTGTCTCGAATTCTTTCGGAACTGATCCAATCTTATAGATCTCGACGCGGCGATTTCAAATATGGGGTCGTTCATGCCGCTAGTCCTAACCGTTCTCGAGTTATCGAGGTTTTTGTGAAATAATTATCGAAATATTATTAAGACCATTTGAACGGAACTTTTACGAAATAAAACATTGTCTCGAATTCTTTCGGAACTGATCCAATCTTATAGATCTCGACGCGGCGATTTCAAATATGGGGTCGTTCATGCCGCTAGTCCTAACCGTTCTCGAGTTATCGAGGTTTTTGTGAATAAAATTTCGAAATTGTTTTCCGACAATTTGATCTGAAATTTTACGAAAAAAAACTTTGTCTCGAATTCTTTCGGAACTGATCCAATCTTATAGATCTCGACGCGGCGATTTCAAATATGGGGTCGTTCATGCCGCTAGTCCTAACCGTTCTCGAGTTATCGAGGTTTTTGTGAAAAAATTTATAAATTTTTTTCCGACCATTTGATCGGAAATTTTACGTAAATTATCATTGTCTCGAATTCTTTCGGAACTGATCCAATCTTATAGATCTCGACGCGGCGATTTCAAATATGGGGTCGTTCATGCCGCTAGTCCTAACCGTTCTCGAGTTATCGAGGTTTTTGTGAAAAAATTTCGAAATTTTTTCAGACCAATTGATCTGATATTTGACGAAAAAATCATTGTCTCGAATTCTTTCGGAACTGATCCAATCTTATAGATCTCGACGCGGCGATTTCAAATATGGGGTCGTTCATGCCGCTAGTCCTAACCGTTCTCGAGTTATCGAGGTTTTTGTGAAAAAATTTATAAATTTTTTCCGACCATTTGATCGGAAATTTTACTAAAAAAAACATTGTCTCGAATTCTTTCGGAACTGATCCAATCTTATAGATCTCGACGCGGCGATTTCAAATATGGGGTCGTTCATGCCGCTAGTCCTAACCGTTCTCGAGTTATCGAGGTTTTTGTGAAAAAAATTTCGAAATTTTTTTCCGACCATTTGATCGGATATTTTACGAAATATAACATTGTCTCGAATTCTTTCGGAACTGATCCAATCTTATAGATCTCGACGCGGCGATTTCAAATATGGGGTCGTTCATGCCGCTAGTCCTAACCGTTCTCGAGTTATCGAGGTTTTGTGAAAAAATTTCGAAATTTTTTCCGACCATTTGATCGGAAATTTTACGAAAAAACATTGTCTCGAATTCTTTCGGAACTGATCCAATCTTATAGATCTCGACGCGGCGATTTCAAATATGGGGTCGTTCATGCCGCTAGTCCTAACCGTTCTCGAGTTATCGAGGTTTTGTGAAAAAATTTCGAAATTTTTTCCGACCGTTTGATCGGAAATTTTACGAAAAAAAACATTGTCTCGAATTCTTTCGGAACTGATCCAATCTTATAGATCTCGACGCGGCGATTTCAAATATGGGGTCGTTCATGCCGCTAGTCCTAACCGTTCTCGAGTTATCGAGGTTTTTGTGAAAAAAATTTCGAAATGTTTTTCCGACCATTTGATCGGAAATTTTACGAAAAAAAACATTGTCTCGAATTCTTTCGGAACTGATCCAATCTTATAGATCTCGACGCGGCGATTTCAAATATGGGGTCGTTCATGCCGCTAGTCCTAACCGTTCTCGAGTTATCGAGTTATTTGTTAAAAAAATTTCGAAATTTTTTTCCGACCATTTGATCGGAAATTTTAAGAATATAAACATTGTCTCGAATTCTTTCGGAACTGATCCAATCTTATAGATCTCGACGCGGCGATTTCAAATATGGGGTCGTTCATGCCGCTAGTCCTAACCGTTCTCGAGTTATCGAGGTTTTTTGTGAAAAAAATTTCGAAATTATTTTCCGACCATTCTAACGGAAATTTTACGAAAAAAAACATTGTCTCGAATTCTTTCGGAACTGATCCAATCTTATAGATCTCGACGCGGCGATTTCAAATATGGGGTCGTTCATGCCGCTAGTCCTAACCGTTCTCGAGTTATCGGGTAGTTAGTGCAAAAAATATCGAAATTTTTTTCCGAGCAGTTGATCGGAAATTTTTAGATAAATAACATTGTCTCGAATTCTTTCGGAACTGATCCAATCTTATAGATCTCGACGCGGCGATTTCAAATATGGGGTCGTTCATGCCGCTAGTCCTAACCGTTCTCGAGTTATCGAGGTTTTTATCAAAAAATATTCTCTATTATTTACCGACCATTTGATCGGAAATTTTACGAACAAAAACATTGTCTCGAATTCTTTCGGAACTGATCCAATCTTATAGATCTCGACGCGGCGATTTCAAATATGGGGTCGTTCATGCCGCTAGTCCTAACCGTTCTCGAGTTATCGAGGTTTTTGTGGAAAAATATTCGAGATTTTTTCCGACCATTTGATCGGATATTTTACGAACAAAAACATTGTCTCGAATTCTTTCGGAACTGATCCAATCTTATAGATCTCGACGCGGCGATTTCAAATATGGGGTCGTTCATGCCGCTAGTCCTAACCGTTCTCGAGTTATCGAGGTTTTTGTGAAAAAATTTCGAAATTTTTTCCGACGATTTGATCGGAAATTTTACGAAAAAAAGCATTGTCTCGAATTCTTTCGGAACTGATCCAATCTTATAGATCTCGACGCGGCGATTTCAAATATGGGGTCGTTCATGCCGCTAGTCCTAACCGTTCTCGAGTTATCGAGGTTTTGTGAAAAAAATTTTCGAAATTTTTTCCGACCATTTGATCGGAAATTTTACGAAAAAAAACATTGTCTCGAATTCTTTCGGAACTGATCCAATCTTATAGATCTCGACGCGGCGATTTCAAATATGGGGTCGTTCATGCCGCTAGTCCTAACCGTTCTCGAGTTATCGAGGTTTTTGTGAAAAAAATTTCGAAATTTTTTCCGACCATTTGATCGGAAATTTTACGAAAAAACATTGTCTCGAATTCTTTCGGAACTGATCCAATCTTATAGATCTCGACGCGGCGATTTCAAATATGGGGTCGTTCATGCCGCTAGTCCTAACCGTTCTCGAGTTATCGAGGTTTTTGTGAAAAAATTTCGAAATTTTTTCCGACCATTTGATCGGAAATTTTACGAAAAAAACATTGTCTCGAATTCTTTCGGAACTGATCCAATCTTATAGATCTCGACGCGGCGATTTCAAATATGGGGTCGTTCATGCCGCTAGTCCTAACCGTTCTCGATATAACGAGCGTGTTGTGAAAAAAATTTCGAAATTTTTTCCGAACATTTGATCGGAAATTTTCCGAGTAAAAACATTGTCTCGAATTCTTTCGGAACTGATCCAATCTTATAGATCTCGACGCGGCGATTTCAAATATGGGGTCGTTCATGCCGCTAGTCCTAACCGTTCTCGAGTTATCGAGTTTTTTGTGAAAAAAATATCAAACTTGTATACCTACCATTTGATCGGAAATTTTACGAAAAAAAACATTGTCTCGAATTCTTTCGGAACTGATCCAATCTTATAGATCTCGACGCGGCGATTTCAAATATGGGGTCGTTCATGCCGCTAGTCCTAACCGTTCTCGAGTTATCGAGGTTTTGTGAAAAAAATTTCAAAATTTTTTCCGACCATTTGATCGGAAATTTTACGAAAAAAACATTGTCTCGAATTCTTTCGGAACTGATCCAATCTTATAGATCTCGACGCGGCGATTTCAAATATGGGGTCGTTCATGCCGCTAGTCCTAACCGTTCTCGAGTTATCGAGGTTTTTGAGAACAGAATTTCAAAATTTTTTCCGACCATTTGATCGGAAATTTTACGAAAAACATTGTCTCGAATTCTTTCGGAACTGATCCAATCTTATAGATCTCGACGCGGCGATTTCAAATATGGGGTCGTTCATGCCGCTAGTCCTAACCGTTCTCGAGTTATCGAGGTTTTTGTGAAAAATAGTTTGTATATTTTTTCCGTCCATTTGATCTGTTATATTACGATATAAAACATTGTCTCGAATTCTTTCGGAACTGATCCAATCTTATAGATCTCGACGCGGCGATTTCAAATATGGGGTCGTTCATGCCGCTAGTCCTAACCGTTCTCGAGTTATCGAGGTTTTTGTGAAAAAATTTTATAAATTAAAATCCGACCATTTGATCGGAAATTTTACGAAAAAAAACATTGTCTCGAATTCTTTCGGAACTGATCCAATCTTATAGATCTCGACGCGGCGATTTCAAATATGGGGTCGTTCATGCCGCTAGTCCTAACCGTTCTCGAGTTATCGAGGTTTTTGTGAAAAAATTTCGAAATTTTTTCCGACCATTTGATCGGAAATTTTACGAAATCACATTGTCTCGAATTCTTTCGGAACTGATCCAATCTTATAGATCTCGACGCGGCGATTTCAAATATGGGGTCGTTCATGCCGCTAGTCCTAACCGTTCTCGAGTTATCGAGGTTTTTGTGAAAAAAATTTCGAAATTTTTTTCCGACCATTTGATCGGAAATTTTACGAAAAAAAACATTGTCTCGAATTCTTTCGGAACTGATCCAATCTTATAGATCTCGACGCGGCGATTTCAAATATGGGGTCGTTCATGCCGCTAGTCCTAACCGTTCTCGAGTTATCGAGGTCTTTGTGAAAAAATTTCGAACATTTTTTCCGACCATTTGATCGGAAATTTTACGAACAAAAACATTGTCTCGAATTCTTTCGGAACTGATCCAATCTTATAGATCTCGACGCGGCGATTTCAAATATGGGGTCGTTCATGCCGCTAGTCCTAACCGTTCTCGAGTTATCGAGGTTTTGTGAAAAAATTTCGAAATTTTTTCCGACCATTTGATCGGAAATTTTACGAAAAAAACATTGTCTCGAATTCTTTCGGAACTGATCCAATCTTATAGATCTCGACGCGGCGATTTCAAATATGGGGTCGTTCATGCCGCTAGTCCTAACCGTTCTCGAGTTATCGAGGTTTTTGTGAAAAAATTTCGAAATTTTTTCCGACCATTTGATCTGAAATTTTACGAACAAAAACATTGTCTCGAATTCTTTCGGAACTGATCCAATCTTATAGATCTCGACGCGGCGATTTCAAATATGGGGTCGTTCATGCCGCTAGTCCTAACCGTTCTCGAGTTATCGAGGTTTTTGTGAAAAAAATTTCGAAATTTTTTTACGACCATTTGATCGGAAATTTTACGAAAAAAACATTGTCTCGAATTCTTTCGGAACTGATCCAATCTTATAGATCTCGACGCGGCGATTTCAAATATGGGGTCGTTCATGCCGCTAGTCCTAACCGTTCTCGAGTTATCGAGGTTTTTGTGAAAAAATTTCGAATTTTTTTCCGACCATTTGATCGGAAATTTTACTATAAAATTTCATTGTCTCGAATTCTTTCGGAACTGATCCAATCTTATAGATCTCGACGCGGCGATTTCAAATATGGGGTCGTTCATGCCGCTAGTCCTAACCGTTCTCGAGTTATCGAGTGTGTTGTGAAAAGAGTTTCGAAATTATTTTCCGACCATTTGATCGGAAATTTTACGAAAAAAAACATTGTCTCGAATTCTTTCGGAACTGATCCAATCTTATAGATCTCGACGCGGCGATTTCAAATATGGGGTCGTTCATGCCGCTAGTCCTAACCGTTCTCGAGTTATCGAGGTTTTGTGAAAAAAATTTCGAAATTTTTTTCCGACCATTTGATCGGAAATTTTACGAAAAAAAACATTGTCTCGAATTCTTTCGGAACTGATCCAATCTTATAGATCTCGACGCGGCGATTTCAAATATGGGGTCGTTCATGCCGCTAGTCCTAACCGTTCTCGAGTTATCGAGGTGTGTGTGAAAAATATTTCGAATTTTTTTACGACAATTTGATCGGAAATTTTACGAAAAAAACATTGTCTCGAATTCTTTCGGAACTGATCCAATCTTATAGATCTCGACGCGGCGATTTCAAATATGGGGTCGTTCATGCCGCTAGTCCTAACCGTTCTCGAGTTATCGAGGTTTTTGTGAAAAATTTCGAAATTTTTTTCCGACCATTTGATCGGAAATTTTACGAAAAAAAACATTGTCTCGAATTCTTTCGGAACTGATCCAATCTTATAGATCTCGACGCGGCGATTTCAAATATGGGGTCGTTCATGCCGCTAGTCCTAACCGTTCTCGAGTTATCGAGGTATATGTGAAAAAATAAACTAAAATTTTAACCGACCATTTGATCGGAAATTTTACGAAAAAAAACATTGTCTCGAATTCTTTCGGAACTGATCCAATCTTATAGATCTCGACGCGGCGATTTCAAATATGGGGTCGTTCATGCCGCTAGTCCTAACCGTTCTCGAGTTATCGAGGTTTTTGTGAAAAAAATTTCGAAATTTTTTTCCGACCATTTGATCGGAAATTTTACGAAAAAAACATTGTCTCGAATTCTTTCGGAACTGATCCAATCTTATAGATCTCGACGCGGCGATTTCAAATATGGGGTCGTTCATGCCGCTAGTCCTAACCGTTCTCGAGTTATCGAGGTTTTTGTGAAAAAAATTTCGAAATATTTTTACTACAATTTGATCGTAAATTTTAGGAAAAAAACATTGTCTCGAATTCTTTCGGAACTGATCCAATCTTATAGATCTCGACGCGGCGATTTCAAATATGGGGTCGTTCATGCCGCTAGTCCTAACCGTTCTCGAGTTATCGAGGTTTTTGTGAAAAAATTTTCTAAATTTATTTCCGACCTTTTGATCGGAATTTTTACGTAAAAAAACATTGTCTCGAATTCTTTCGGAACTGATCCAATCTTATAGATCTCGACGCGGCGATTTCAAATATGGGGTCGTTCATGCCGCTAGTCCTAACCGTTCTCGAGTTATCGAGGTTTTTGTGAAAAAATTTCGAAATTTTTTCCGACCATTTGATCGGAAATTTTACGAAAAAAACATTGTCTCGAATTCTTTCGGAACTGATCCAATCTTATAGATCTCGACGCGGCGATTTCAAATATGGGGTCGTTCATGCCGCTAGTCCTAACCGTTCTCGAGTTATCGAGGTTTTTGTGAAAAAATTTCGAAATTTTTTCCGACCATTTGATCGGTAATTTTACGAATTAATACATTGTCTCGAATTCTTTCGGAACTGATCCAATCTTATAGATCTCGACGCGGCGATTTCAAATATGGGGTCGTTCATGCCGCTAGTCCTAACCGTTCTCGAGTTATCGAGGTTTTTGTGAAAAAATAAAAAATTTTATCCGACCATTTGATCGGAAATTTTACGAAAAAAAACATTGTCTCGAATTCTTTCGGAACTGATCCAATCTTATAGATCTCGACGCGGCGATTTCAAATATGGGGTCGTTCATGCCGCTAGTCCTAACCGTTCTCGAGTTATCGAGGTTTTTGTGTTTAAAATTTCTTTATTTTTTCCGACCTTTTGATCGGAAATTTTACTTTAAAATACATTGTCTCGAATTCTTTCGGAACTGATCCAATCTTATAGATCTCGACGCGGCGATTTCAAATATGGGGTCGTTCATGCCGCTAGTCCTAACCGTTCTCGAGTTATCGAGGTTTTTGTGAAAAAAATTTCGAAATTTTTATACGACCATTTGATCGGAAATTTTACGAAATTAAACATTGTCTCGAATTCTTTCGGAACTGATCCAATCTTATAGATCTCGACGCGGCGATTTCAAATATGGGGTCGTTCATGCCGCTAGTCCTAACCGTTCTCGAGTTATCGAGGTTTTTGTGAAAAAATTTCGAAATATTTTTCCGACCATGTGATCGGAAATTTTACGAAAAAATACCTTGTGTCGAATTCTTTCGGAACTGATCCAATCTTATAGATCTCGACGCGGCGATTTCAAATATGGGGTCGTTCATGCCGCTAGTCCTAACCGTTCTCGAGTTATCGAGGTTTTTGTGAAAAAATTTCGAAATTTTTTCCGACCATTTGATCGGAAATTTTACGAAAAAACATTGTCTCGAATTCTTTCGGAACTGATCCAATCTTATAGATCTCGACGCGGCGATTTCAAATATGGGGTCGTTCATGCCGCTAGTCCTAACCGTTCTCGAGTTATCGAGGTTTTGTGAAAAAATTTCGAAATTTATTTCAGCCCTTTTGATCGGAAATTTTAAGTACATAAATATTGTCTCGAATTCTTTCGGAACTGATCCAATCTTATAGATCTCGACGCGGCGATTTCAAATATGGGGTCGTTCATGCCGCTAGTCCTAACCGTTCTCGAGTTATCGAGGTTTTGTGAAAAAATTTCGAAATTTTTTCCGACCAATTGATCGGTAATTTAACGAAAAATTACATTTTCTCGAATTCTTTCGGAACTGATCCAATCTTATAGATCTCGACGCGGCGATTTCAAATATGGGGTCGTTCATGCCGCTAGTCCTAACCGTTCTCGAGTTATCGAGGAGTTTGTGAAAAAATTTCGAAATTTTTTCCGACCATTTGATAGGAAATTTCACTAATTCAAACATTGTCTCTATTTCTTTCGGAACTGATCCAATCTTATAGATCTCGACGCGGCGATTTCAAATATGGGGTCGTTCATGCCGCTAGTCCTAACCGTTCTCGAGTTATCGAGGTTTTAGTGAAAAAAATTTCTAAATTATTATCCCACCATTTCATCGGAAATATTACGAAAAAAAACATTGTCTCGAATTCTTTCGGAACTGATCCAATCTTATAGATCTCGACGCGGCGATTTCAAATATGGGGTCGTTCATGCCGCTAGTCCTAACCGTTCTCGAGTTATCGATGATTTTGTGAAAAAAAATTCAAAAAATTAAACAGACCATTTGATCGGAAATTTTACGAAAAAAAACATTGTCTCGAATTCTTTCGGAACTGATCCAATCTTATAGATCTCGACGCGGCGATTTCAAATATGGGGTCGTTCATGCCGCTAGTCCTAACCGTTCTCGAGTTATCGAGGTTTTTGTGAAAAAAATTTCGAAATTTTTTCCGACCATTTGATCGGAAATTTTACGAAAAAAAACATTGTCTCGAATTCTTTCGGAACTGATCCAATCTTATAGATCTCGACGCGGCGATTTCAAATATGGGGTCGTTCATGCCGCTAGTCCTAACCGTTCTCGAGTTATCGAGGTTTTTGTCAAAAAAATATCAAAAATTTTTTTCCGACCATTTGATCGGAAATTTTACGAAAAAAAACACTGTCTCGAATTCTTTCGGAACTGATCCAATCTTATAGATCTCGACGCGGCGATTTCAAATATGGGGTCGTTCATGCCGCTAGTCCTAACCGTTCTCGAGTTATCGAGGTTTTTGTGAAATTAATTTCGAAATTATTTTCCGACCATTTGATCGGAAATTTTACGAAAAAAAACATTGTCTCGAATTCTTTCGGAACTGATCCAATCTTATAGATCTCGACGCGGCGATTTCAAATATGGGGTCGTTCATGCCGCTAGTCCTAACCGTTCTCGAGTTATCGAGGTTTTTGTGAAAAAAATTTCGAAATTTTTTTCCGACCATTTGATCGGAAATTTTACGAAAAAAAACATTGTCTCGAATTCTTTCGGAACTGATCCAATCTTATAGATCTCGACGCGGCGATTTCAAATATGGGGTCGTTCATGCCGCTAGTCCTAACCGTTCTCGAGTTATCGAGGTTTTTGTGTAAAAAATTTCAAAATTTTTTTCCGACCATTTGATCGGAAATTTTACGAAAAAACATTGTCTCGAATTCTTTCGGAACTGATCCAATCTTATAGATCTCGACGCGGCGATTTCAAATATGGGGTCGTTCATGCCGCTAGTCCTAACCGTTCTCGAGTTATCGAGGTTTTGTAAAAAAATTTCAAAATTTTTTCCGACCATTTGATCGGAAATTTTACGAAAAAATACATTGTCTCGAATTCTTTCGGAACTGATCCAATCTTATAGATCTCGACGCGGCGATTTCAAATATGGGGTCGTTCATGCCGCTAGTCCTAACCGTTCTCGAGTTATCGAGGTTTTTGTGAAAAAATTTCGAAATTTTTTCCGACCATTTGATCGGAAATTTTACGAAAAAACATTGTCTCGAATTCTTTCGGAACTGATCCAATCTTATAGATCTCGACGCGGCGATTTCAAATATGGGGTCGTTCATGCCGCTAGTCCTAACCGTTCTCGAGTTATCGAGGTTTTTGTAAAAAAATTAAAAATTTTTTTCCGACCATTTGATCGGAATTTTTTAGTAAATAATCATTGTCTCGAATTCTTTCGGAACTGATCCAATCTTATAGATCTCGACGCGGCGATTTCAAATATGGGGTCGTTCATGCCGCTAGTCCTAACCGTTCTCGAGTTATCGAGGTTTTGTGAAAAAATTTCGAAATTTTTTCCGACCATGTGATCGGAAATTGTACGATAATAAACATTGTCTCGAATTCTTTCGGAACTGATCCAATCTTATAGATCTCGACGCGGCGATTTCAAATATGGGGTCGTTCATGCCGCTAGTCCTAACCGTTCTCGAGTTATCGAGGTTTTTGTGAAAAAATTTCGAAATTTTTTCCGACCATTTGATCGGAAATTTTACGAAAAAAACATTGTCTCGAATTCTTTCGGAACTGATCCAATCTTATAGATCTCGACGCGGCGATTTCAAATATGGGGTCGTTCATGCCGCTAGTCCTAACCGTTCTCGAGTTATCGAGGTTTTTGTGAAAAAATTTCGAAATTTTTCCGACCATTTGATCGGAAATTTTAAGATCAAAAACATTGTCTCGAATTCTTTCGGAACTGATCCAATCTTATAGATCTCGACGCGGCGATTTCAAATATGGGGTCGTTCATGCCGCTAGTCCTAACCGTTCTCGAGTTATCGAGGTTATATAGTAAAAAATTACAAAATTTAAATACGACCATTTGATCGGAAATTTTACGAAAAAAAACATTGTCTCGAATTCTTTCGGAACTGATCCAATCTTATAGATCTCGACGCGGCGATTTCAAATATGGGGTCGTTCATGCCGCTAGTCCTAACCGTTCTCGAGTTATCGAGGTTTTTGTGAAAAAAATTTCGAAATTTTTTTCCGACCATTTGATCGGAAATTTTACGAAAAAAACATTGTCTCGAATTCTTTCGGAACTGATCCAATCTTATAGATCTCGACGCGGCGATTTCAAATATGGGGTCGTTCATGCCGCTAGTCCTAACCGTTCTCGAGTTATCGAGGTTTTTGTGAAAAAATTTCGAAATTTTTTCCGACCATTTGATCGGAAATTTTACGAAAAAAACATTGTCTCGAATTCTTTCGGAACTGATCCAATCTTATAGATCTCGACGCGGCGATTTCAAATATGGGGTCGTTCATGCCGCTAGTCCTAACCGTTCTCGAGTTATCGAGGTTTTTGTGAAAAAATTTCGAAATTTTTTCCGCCCATTTGATCGGAAATTTTACGAAAAAAACATTGTCTCGAATTCTTTCGGAACTGATCCAATCTTATAGATCTCGACGCGGCGATTTCAAATATGGGGTCGTTCATGCCGCTAGTCCTAACCGTTCTCGAGTTATCGAGGTTTTTGTGAAAAAATTTCGAAATTTTTTCCGACCATTTGATCGGAAATTTTACGAAAAAACATTGTCTCGAATTCTTTCGGAACTGATCCAATCTTATAGATCTCGACGCGGCGATTTCAAATATGGGGTCGTTCATGCCGCTAGTCCTAACCGTTCTCGAGTTATCGAGGTGTTTGTGATAAAAAATTTCGAAATTATTTTCCGACCATTTGATCGGAAATTTTACGAAAAAAAACATTGTCTCGAATTCTTTCGGAACTGATCCAATCTTATAGATCTCGACGCGGCGATTTCAAATATGGGGTCGTTCATGCCGCTAGTCCTAACCGTTCTCGAGTTATCGAGGTTTTTGTGAAAAAAATTTCGAAATTATTTTCCGACCATTTGATCGGAAATTTTACGAAAAAATACATTGTCTCGAATTCTTTCGGAACTGATCCAATCTTATAGATCTCGACGCGGCGATTTCAAATATGGGGTCGTTCATGCCGCTAGTCCTAACCGTTCTCGAGTTATCGAGGTTTTTGTGAAAAAATTTCGAAAATTTTGTCCGACCATATGATCCGAAATTTTACGATAAATTACATTGTCTCGAATTCTTTCGGAACTGATCCAATCTTATAGATCTCGACGCGGCGATTTCAAATATGGGGTCGTTCATGCCGCTAGTCCTAACCGTTCTCGAGTTATCGAGGTTTTTGTGAAAAAATTTAAAAATTTTTTCCGACCATTTGATCGGATTTTTTACGATAAAAAACATTGTCTCGAATTCTTTCGGAACTGATCCAATCTTATAGATCTCGACGCGGCGATTTCAAATATGGGGTCGTTCATGCCGCTAGTCCTAACCGTTCTCGAGTTATCGAGGTTTTTTGGTAAAAAATTACAAATTTTATTGCCGCCCATTTGATCGGAAATTATACGAAAAAAAACATTGTCTCGAATTCTTTCGGAACTGATCCAATCTTATAGATCTCGACGCGGCGATTTCAAATATGGGGTCGTTCATGCCGCTAGTCCTAACCGTTCTCGAGTTATCGAGGTTTTTGTGAAAAAAATTTCGAAATTTTTATCCGACCATTTGATCGGAAATTTTACGAAAAAAAACATTGTCTCGAATTCTTTCGGAACTGATCCAATCTTATAGATCTCGACGCGGCGATTTCAAATATGGGGTCGTTCATGCCGCTAGTCCTAACCGTTCTCGAGTTATCGAGGTTTTTGTGAAAAAATTCTCAATTATTATTTCCGACCATTTGATCGGAAATTTTACGAAAAAAAACATTGTCTCGAATTCTTTCGGAACTGATCCAATCTTATAGATCTCGACGCGGCGATTTCAAATATGGGGTCGTTCATGCCGCTAGTCCTAACCGTTCTCGAGTTATCGAGGTTTTTGTGAAAAAAATTTCAAAATTTTTTTCCGACCATTTGATCGGAAATTTTACGAAAAAAAACATTGTCTCGAATTCTTTCGGAACTGATCCAATCTTATAGATCTCGACGCGGCGATTTCAAATATGGGGTCGTTCATGCCGCTAGTCCTAACCGTTCTCGAGTTATCGAGGTTTTTGTGTAAATAATTTCAAAAATATTTTCCGACCATTTTATCGGAAATATTCCGAATAAAAACATTGTCTCGAATTCTTTCGGAACTGATCCAATCTTATAGATCTCGACGCGGCGATTTCAAATATGGGGTCGTTCATGCCGCTAGTCCTAACCGTTCTCGAGTTATCGAGGTTTTTGTTAAAAAAATATCGAAATATAATTCCGACCATTTGATCGGAAATTTTACGAAAAAAATCATTGTCTCGAATTCTTTCGGAACTGATCCAATCTTATAGATCTCGACGCGGCGATTTCAAATATGGGGTCGTTCATGCCGCTAGTCCTAACCGTTCTCGAGTTATCGAGGTTTTTGTGAAAATAATTTCGAAATTTTTTTCCGACCATTTGATCGGAATTTTTACGTAAATAAACATTGTCTCGAATTCTTTCGGAACTGATCCAATCTTATAGATCTCGACGCGGCGATTTCAAATATGGGGTCGTTCATGCCGCTAGTCCTAACCGTTCTCGAGTTATCGAGGTTTTTGTGAAAAAAAATTAGAAAATTTTTTCCGACCATTTGATCGGAAATTTTACGAAAAAAACATTGTCTCGAATTCTTTCGGAACTGATCCAATCTTATAGATCTCGACGCGGCGATTTCAAATATGGGGTCGTTCATGCCGCTAGTCCTAACCGTTCTCGAGTTATCGAGGTTTTTGTGAAAAAAATTTCAAAATTTTTTTCCGACCATTTGATCGGAAATTTTACGAAAAAAAACATTGTCTCGAATTCTTTCGGAACTGATCCAATCTTATAGATCTCGACGCGGCGATTTCAAATATGGGGTCGTTCATGCCGCTAGTCCTAACCGTTCTCGAGTTATCGAGGTTTTTGTGAAAAAAATTTCAAAATTTTTTTCCGACCATTTCATCGGAAATTTTACGAAAAAAAACATTGTCTCGAATTCTTTCGGAACTGATCCAATCTTATAGATCTCGACGCGGCGATTTCAAATATGGGGTCGTTCATGCCGCTAGTCCTAACCGTTCTCGAGTTATCGAGGTTTTTGTGAAAAAAATTTCGAAATTATTTTCCGACCATTTGATCGGAAATTTTACGAAAAAAAACATTGTCTCGAATTCTTTCGGAACTGATCCAATCTTATAGATCTCGACGCGGCGATTTCAAATATGGGGTCGTTCATGCCGCTAGTCCTAACCGTTCTCGAGTTATCGAGGTTTTTGTGAAAAAAATTTCGAAATTATTTTCCGACCATTTGATCGGAAATTTTACGAAAAAAAACATTGTCTCGAATTCTTTCGGAACTGATCCAATCTTATAGATCTCGACGCGGCGATTTCAAATATGGGGTCGTTCATGCCGCTAGTCCTAACCGTTCTCGAGTTATCGAGGTTTTTGTGAAAAAAATTTCGAAATTTTTTCCGACCATTTGATCGGAAATTTTACGAAAAAAAACATTGTCTCGAATTCTTTCGGAACTGATCCAATCTTATAGATCTCGACGCGGCGATTTCAAATATGGGGTCGTTCATGCCGCTAGTCCTAACCGTTCTCGAGTTATCGAGGTTTTTGTGAAAAAAATTTCAAAATTTTTTTCCGACCATTTGATCGGAAATTTTACGAAAAAAACATTGTCTCGAATTCTTTCGGAACTGATCCAATCTTATAGATCTCGACGCGGCGATTTCAAATATGGGGTCGTTCATGCCGCTAGTCCTAACCGTTCTCGAGTTATCGAGTTGTGAAAAAAATTTCAAAATTTTTTTCCGACCATTTGATCGGAAATTTTACGAAAAAAACATTGTCTCGAATTCTTTCGGAACTGATCCAATCTTATAGATCTCGACGCGGCGATTTCAAATATGGGGTCGTTCATGCCGCTAGTCCTAACCGTTCTCGAGTTATAGAGCTTAATTTCAAATATTTTTCAAAGATTTTTTACGACCATTTCATCGGAAATTTTACGAAAAAAAACATTGTCTCGAATTCTTTCGGAACTGATCCAATCTTATAGATCTCGACGCGGCGATTTCAAATATGGGGTCGTTCATGCCGCTAGTCCTAACCGTTCTCGAGTTATCGAGGTTTTTGTGTAAAAAATTTCAAAATTTTTTTCCGACCATTTGATCGGAAATTTTACGAAAAAAAACATTTTCTGGAATTCTTTCGGAACTGATCCTACATTATAGATCTGGACGCGGCGAGGATAAATTTGCAAGATTTTTTTTCTGAATGACGACGGTACACCCCAACTTGAATTTACTACAATATGATCGAGAAATCTAGTTTGCGATGAAACCGACTTTGAAAAAAAATTGTCTTGGCATCACCGACTTATTTTGTTTTCTTATTTTATATTTAACGATTTAGTTAATATCGGGCGGTTCAATCAAATTCCATTCTAGGTTGGCTGTGGAAAAAAGTCATGTCTTTGACATGACTAAATGACACCTTAATTATACTTGAATGTACTTAAAATGATGACAGCAATTTACCGCGTGGACACGTTCAATTTCCATGGCCTGACTAGATTGGAAATGTAATGAATCGCATTTTACCTTGAAAATAAATTTAAAAAAAAACGCACAAACGCCATCTATTGACCGGTTTCGACATTATTTCTCGTAATTTTATTCGATCAAAAATTAAAATTTACTCAAAAATTAGTTACGCTGGAAATCATGATGAATCAATGAGTAAAATTCGTATCTACTTTACAATGGAAAATTGAAAAAAAAAAAAGCTTACGGGCGCATTTATTTATCGACATATGTTTGATATTGTCTCTTGTCATTTTATTCGTTTTAAAATTAAAAGCTATTTAAAAATTAGTTCTACTGGATTGAAATACATCAATAATAAAAACGAAAGGGCGCCATCTGCAGACATGTTTTTAAAAAGTCAATAAAAAGCGTGAGCGCCATCTATTGACATGTTTTAGCGTTACCTCTTCTAATTTTGTTTTAAAATTAAAATTTATTCAAAAAGTAAGCATTATGTATACTGAAATTTTTTTAGTGGCTAAAATTTGTATCAATTGCAGAAACAATGAATCATTTGTTTTAATTCAGAAACGTCAATAGATGGCAGCAATGAATTTTGATTGGAATTTGTACAAAATCCACCTGAATTAGTAAGAGCGGCCGTTATTTCCTCATACGACGAAAAATATTAAACGAAAATTGACAACATTTATTACTATTGATAAGACCGTGTAAAAACAAATAATTTTAATTTAAAGTAATCATTCCAACTCTTTTGAGTTAATTTTGTTAAAAAAACGCGACTTTAAAATATAGCAAAACGCATAGAATTACGTATCTGTCACTGTGATATTTTTGTTCCACAGATAGATTAATCGGAGAAGATAAAATTAAACGGTTTTTGCATATCTTGATGGATTTGCGCCGTTTCCGCTGTTTTATATGCAACAGGGTGATTCAAAATAAGTCTCCCGATAGTTTCAAGCTGAATAGAACACCAAAAAGTAAGGTCACCTTTTCATATAATTTTTTTTCCCAGAAGTGAATGATAAGGGAGTTACAATCCCCCGAAAGAGGGATGAAACATATTGCTTCATGGCAGTATCCTGTAAGTTATCAAAGTAATATTTGAAACTCAGATGTAATGCACCTAACTCGGCTTTTACAATGTGTTTGCTAGATCGTCCCCCCTTTTTAAGGCGTAGTTTGAGGGGATGACTTTCGGTATTTTATAGTAAACCTCGATTACTCGAAAACGGTTGGGTTTAACGAAATGCAACAAGAGGACCTTTTTCGTGCCAAATAATCTACAGAATATTTTCCTCGCAATTTCCTGATGAAATACGTAAAAAATAAAAAATTACTGGTGAAATACTGGAAGTCACTCCCCCCAAACTACCCCTTACAATGGGGGGAGGATACAACTAATACGTTGTAAATCTGCAGGTAGGTGCCTTACACCCGAGTTTAAAATTTCAGTTTGATTTGTTAAAGGATCCGGAAGATATTGCCAGAAAACAATATTTTTCGCCCCTCTTTCGGGGCGCATAACTTCCTTATTATTCACTTTGGGGGAAAAAATTATATGAAAAGGTAGCCTTATTTTTCGATGTTCTATCCACCCTGAAAATATCGGGAGACTATTTTGAATCACCCTGTATATATATAAAACAGCAGAAACGGCACAAATCCGTCAAGACATGCAAAAACCGTGCAACTTTTTTTTAGATTAATCGCAACTGATAAAAAATAAAAAATTACGAATGAAATACTGAAAGTCACCCCCCAAACTACCCCTTAAAAAGCGGAGAGGATTCGACTAATACGTTGTAAATGCGCGGTTAGATGCCTTACACCCGAGTTTAAAATATCAGTTTGATAACTTGAAGGATCCGGAAGATATTGCCAGAAAACAATATTTTTCGCCCCTCTTTCGGGGCGCATAACTCCCTTATTATTCACTTTGGGGGAAAAGTTTATATGAAAAGGTGGCCTTATTTTTCGATGTTCTATCCACCCTGAAAATATCGCGAGACATTTTTGAATCGCCCTGTATAATAAAAAAATGTACTGCCGGTAAAGTTATGGCCTTCGATGATCGTTTCATGCTGAATCGAAACTATCGGTTATCGGCGATAATTCCAAGCTACGCCGGCCCTGTCAGGCTTATTAATTATTTATGTAGGTATTAATTTACTCGGATATTTATGTATTGCGGCGATTGAAAAAATAAAACCCATAAAAGTGCCTCATTAGAATGCGCTTATTATACTCGGGTTTAGAATGAAATTCACGTTGAACGCAGTGATTTGCAAATAACGGGACCGTTAGCTTTCGACCTACATACATCGCACTTCTAAAGTTCACAACCATCGGAGATGCTGTTCTCAGTTCTCATAATTGTTCCAGTGAATGGCCATCGGGAATAATCTCGCTCGGCGATGATGGCGAGATCCTTTTACTTTCGTTAGATGATCATGCCGGAGCTCGATTTCAAACAGACAAATTCAGAGAAAGTTACGGGAAGTATCTCAAGCGCGCAAAAAAGAACTCGGTTTTAAACCACGAAACTTTCTCAAAAAAAACGTTTAATACAAATAATAATTAGAAAATACTGAATTTTTAAGTGGTCGTTCATGTTATACAGGGTGGCTCATCTTACAACGTTGCGAATCGTCCGTTGGAATTTCCTTAAAACAATGTGGACGTGGCGTTCAGCCTCGTCGTGTCATAACACGTCAACACATAATTGTTTTCAGAAGCTGTCAAGATTACACCTCGTATATAAATAATGAACAAGTTGGCTAAATTCGTTGCGAAATTTCGGGACAGGTGAGGCAAGAGCCCTTCGAGAAGACCCCGAACGAACGAACGAACGAACATCATTTAGAATGTTGTTATCACCGTTGTTATCAGCGTTGCATTATTTTTAGTTCACCTGTCACCACGACGCTTACGTTTGCTCTAATTATCTGCCGCTATTGGCGTTCGCGTTTGGTATTTTGTCAGTGAATCATAAAAAAAATTAAAAACGAGATAAGAATCGATTCACCGTTAAATAATCTACTTAAACAAATTATTGCACTGTATCGTAATAATCGTCATCTGTAAGTAACGAAACAAAAACAAAAGTTGTGGTACCAAAAATTCTACAAAATTTATTGGTAAACGCAGAAAAGAATTTCTAATAATTTGAAGGATCTGTAAAATAATTTGTTTTAATTCTCCTGAAAATATTTTTAAAAAAACTTGTTCGGAATAACCGATGAGATATTTAAATTTGGCGCGCGCAAGGAGTTAGTTAGAGATGGTGCTACAAGTAACTCTTCGCCGCGGCGGTTACTTTAACTTCTAAAACAAGAGGATCGACAATCCTCTCCTATAATAATTTATAAAATAATTTGTTTTAATTCTACTGAAAACATTAAAAAAAAAACTTGTTTGGGATAACTGACGCGACATTTAAATTTGGCGCGCTCGCGCACAAGTAGTTGGTTCGCGCGTGCTCACAGAGATGGCGCCGCAAGTAACTCTTCGTCGCGACGATTATTTTGACATCTAAAACAAAAGAGGATCGACAATCCTCTGGTACAATAATTTATAAAATAATTTGTTTTAATTCTACTAAAAACACTTAAAAAAAACCTGTTTGGAATAACCGACGAGATATTTAAATTTGGCGCGCGAAAGGAGTTAGTTCACGCACGTTCAAAGAGATGGCGCCACAAGTAACTCTGCGGCGGCGGTAATTTTGACTTCTTGTATAATAATTCATAAAATGGTTTGTCTTAATTCTACTGAAAACATTTTTAAAGAGACTTGTTTGGGATAATTGGCGTGATATATAAATTTGCCGCGCGCGCGCAAATAGTTAGTTCGCGCATGCTCACAGAGATGGCGCCACGAGTAATTCTTCGCCGCTGCGGTTATTTTGACTTCTAACAGAAAAGAGGATCGACAATCCTCTAGTATAATAATTTATAAAATAATTTGTTTTAATTCTACTAAAAACATTAAAAAAAACGTGTTTGGAATAACTGGCGGGATATTTAAATTTGGCGCGCGTAATGAGTTATTTCACGCGTGCTCATAGAGATTGCGCCACAAATACCTTTTCGCCGCGACGGTTATTTTGACTCCTAAAACAAAAAAGAGGATCGACAATCCTCTGATATAATAATTTATAAAATAATTTGTTTTAATTCTACTGAAAACATTTAAAAAAACTTGTTTGGAATAACTGACGGGATATTTAAATTTGACGCGCGTAAGGAGTTAGTTCACGCACGTTCACAGAGATGGCGCCACAAGTAACTCTTCGCCGCGGCGGTTATTTTAACTTTTAGACAAAAGAGGAACGACAATCCTTTGCTATAATAATTTGTTTTAATTCTACTGAAAAAAAAAAAAAAAAAAAACTTGTTTGGAATAACCGACGGGATATTTAAATTTAGTGCGTGCAAGGTGTTAGTTCATGCACGTTCACAGAGATGGCGCCACGAGTAACTCTTCGCCGCGGCGCTTATTTCGACTTGTAAAACAAACGAGGATCGACAATCCTCTGGTATAATATGTTTTAATTCTACTGAAATTATTAAACAAAAAAAACTTGTTTGGAATAACCGACGAGATATTTACATTTGGCGCGTGCAAGGAGTTAGTTCACGCACGTGCACAGAGATGGCGCCACAAGTAACTTTTCGCCGCGCGGAAGGAGTTAGTTCACGCACGTTCACAGAGATGGCGCCACGAATACCTCTTCGCCGCGACGGTTATTTTGATTTCTAAAACAAAAGAGGATCGACAATCCTCTGGTATAATAATTTATAAAATAATTTGTTTCAATTCTACTGAAAACATTTTAAATAAAACTTGTTTGGGATAACTGACGCGATATTTAAATTTGGCGCGCGCAAGTAGTTAATTCGCGCATGTTCAGAGAGATGGCGCTACAAGTAACTCTTCGCCGCGCATAAGGAGTTAGTTCACGCATGCTCACAGAGATTGCGCCACGAATACCTCTTCGCCGCGGCGGTTATTTTGACTCTTAAAATAAAAGAGGATCGACAATCCTCTGCCATAATACTTTATGAAATAATTTGTTTTAATTCTACTGAAAACATAAGAAAAAACTTGTTTGGAATAACCGACGGGATATTTAAATTTGGCGCGCGTAAGGAGTTAGTTCACGCACGTTCACAGAGATGGCGCAACAAGTAACTCTTCGCCGCGGCGGTTATTTTGACCTCTAAAACAAAAGAGGATCGACTATCCTCTGATATAATAATTCATAAAATAATTTGCTTTAATTGTACTGAAAACATTTCAAAAAAATTTAAAATTGGCGCGCGTAAGGAGTTAGTTCATGCACGTTCACAGAGATGGCGCCACAAGTAACTCTTCGCCGCGGCGGTTATGTTGACTTCTAAAACAAAAGAGGATCGACAATCCTCTGGTATAATAATTTATCAAATAATTTGTTTCAATTCTACTGAAAACATTTTAAATAAAACTCGTTTGGGATAACTGACGCGATATTTAAATTTGGCGCGCGCGAGCGCGCAAGTAGTTAGTTCGCGCATGTTCAGAGAGATGGCGCCACAAGTAACTCTTCGCCGCGCATAAGAAGTTAGTTCACGCATGCTCACAGAGATGGCGCCACGAATAACTCTTCGCCGCGGCGGTTATTTTGACTCTTAAAACAAAAGAGGATCGACAATCCTCTGCTATAATACTTTATAAAATAATTTGTTTTAATTCTACTGAAAACACTAAAAAAAAAACTTATTTGGAATAACCGACGGGATGTTTAAATTTGGCGCGCGTAAGGAGTTAGTTCACGCACGTTCACAGAGATGGCGCTACAAGTAACTCTTCGCCGCGGCGGTTATTTCGACTTCTAAAACAAAAGAGGATCGACAATCCTCTGGTATAACAATTTATAAAAGAATTTGTTTTAATTCTGCTGAAATCATAAAAAAACTCGTTTGGAATAAATGACGAGATATTTAAATTTGGCGCGCGCGCAGGGAGTTAGTTCGCGCACGTTCACAGAGATGGCGCCACGAATAACTCTTCGCCGCGGCGGTTATTTTAACTTTTAAACAGGAACGACAATCCTCTGCTATAATAATTTGTAAAATAATTTGTTTTAATTCTACTGAAAAAAAAAACTTGTTTGGAATAACCGACGGGATATTTCAATTTGGCGCGCGCGCAAGGAGTTAGTTAACGCGTGCTCACAGAGATGGCGCCACGAATACCGCTTCGCCGCGACGGTTATTTTGACTTTTAAAACGAGAGGATCAACAATCCTCTCGTATAATAATTTATAAAATGATTTGTTTTAATTCTAGTGAAAACATTTAAAAAAAAACTTTAACCGACGCGACGGGATATTTAAATTTGGCGTGCGCAAGGAGTTAGCTCACGCACGTTCACAGAGATGGCGCCACAAGTAACTCTTTGCCTCGCGCAAGGAGTTAGTCCACGCACGTTCGCAGAGATGGTGCCACAAGTGACTCTTTGCCGCGGCGGTCATTTTGACTTTTAAGCCAAAAGGAAACTCGAATAATGAACGACAAACATACTTTAATTTAAAAAAAAAATTGAAAAATAACTCACCGTAAATAGGAAGATCATCGTAAGGATTGATGGCAACAAGGACAATACCGCAGTACGTATAAATATCCCTCTGCTGACAGAATCGGACTTGCAAGTTGTACAAAACGGCGGGCTCATGCAGGTACGACAACGAAGTGAGGTCGTTCTCGCCGATCAGAATCGGGGGATTCCTCAGGAACGGAAGGTCCTTCTCCGACTTGAGGCTCAGCGTCTTCTGCTCTTTGCCCTCCGTCACCACCCTCAAAGTCGGGCGAGCGGGGCTGTAATCTTCGACTAGCTCCGCGTCCTCCCATACCTTCTCGCCGTGCGGTATCCATACTTTAGCACCCTGCAAAACGGCCACCCTTAATTTAGTTTTACGAGTCGACGATTTTGTATTTTGGGGTTTTACACGGTTCATGTCGAACACGCGGAGATTTCGTGCACCACCATCGGACGACAAAAGTTCGAGTAACGTGCAAGGGATTCATAAATGTGGAACAGAAACGTCCTTCAAGGATAGAATTAATAATTGTCGTATTGGGTTACCGGAAAATATTGCGTAACGATCGCAAATACATACACAATAATAATCGTCAGTCATACGTTGAAAATTAGTTGTTTAAGGAATTCGCTCAGCTGGCACATTTTTTTTTTCTTTTTCGTCTGACGCACTTTCTCCTTATCAATCATGTAATAAATTACTAAGTGGATTATTTCCTTAATCGACGCTTTTATTTCTTTGCGTGCGAAACATGAAACCTATAAAATAATTGTCTTTTAATTCCAGTGAAAACGTCTTAAAAATAAGTTGAATATTTTTTGAATGATCGGCGGGGTATTTAAATTTGGCGCGCAAGGTGGTAGTTCAGGCGTATTTATAGAGATGGCGACGCAAATAACTCTTCGACGAATTTTTAATTTAATACTAGTTCTGTTTCACACCGCTGGGTATTGTCGAAAAGAAATTGTGGAAAAAAAATTGAAATGAATGAGTAACGTTAGCAAACGCCATGTTTAAATTTGGCGCGCAAGGAGGTAGTTCAAGCATATTCACAGAGATGGCGCCACAAATAACTCTTCGCGTAGTACGGAATTTTTCATTTAACAAAAGGAGTTGTGAAAAAATTTAGTTTTTTCTTTAAACCGTTATTCGTGAAGATCCTTGGAAGAAAATTAATAAAAAGCGTTAGCAAACAAGGTATTTAAAATTTGGCGCGCAAGGAGGTGGTTCAAGCATATTCACAGAGATGGCGCCACAAATAACTTTCAAAGAAGTTGTGAAAAAATGGAAATTAATTTTTTTTAAACCGTTACTCGTGCGGAAGGTTCTTGGAAAAAAAAGTAAATAAATAACGTTAGCGAACAAGGTGTTTTAAATTGGGCGCGCAAGGAGGTAATTCACGCATATTCGCAGAGGTGGCGCCACAAACAGTTCTTCAACGAATTTTTATTTCATATTATATTCCACATCAAGGAGGTACGTCGAAAAAAAGTTGCGAAAAAAATTGAAATTTAATTTCTCGACCACTACTCAAGAACAAGGTTCTTGGAAAAAAATACATTAGCAAACAGCGTATTTAAAGATGGCGCGCAAGGAGGTAGTTCAAGCTGTGAGGGACGGGTGGTTAAAAATGATGATAACAGAAAGGGGATGAATTATCCTTTGCTTTCAACTTGATCAATTTTTAGTACAAGGCTTCGTCGAAACACTATGTCCGTCTAGATATCTCGACGAGAGTAAGAGAGAAGTACTATTGTGATGCTCAAACTGGGTCTTAATTTCCAAAATTAATCACACCACAATAATCAACAATTTTCACTTCTTCTTCTCCTCCTTTCGCCCTCGAGCTTATGGAGATGTGCTCCACAAGACGGGCACTGGCTGTCTTTACGACCAAACTACTAGAAGCTGTCTGATCCCCATCGTGCTATGCCATTTAAACGATTTTGACCAAGGTCATAACAGATTACGTAGCATTTCATACGTGTGTGATTTCTCTATGATTCACGAGGTCAACTATCAATGCCACTGCAGTTCTTCGAATTTGTCAATCGTGTCTCATCTCGGCCAAGGCTTTTGATAAAGCAAGCCGCTGCGACGCTTACTTACATAACCTTTAGGTGGGCGGATTTTTCCGTGGTCGCGTTGCATTATTGTATCGAGTTTAATTTATGATAATTTATTAATTTAACTTCCGTATTACGCTTGATAATTATAAGACGCTTGGATTTTCTTACAAAGCTTATTCACAGAGATGGCGCCACAAATGACTCTTCGACGAATTTCTTATTTAATATTATTTTTACAGCACGGTGGTATGTACGTCGAAAGGAAGTTGTGAAAAAAATTGAAATTAATTTCTTTTTAAGCCGTTACTCGTGAAGGGGGTTCTCGGGAAACAAAATTTAAATTTAGCGCGCAAGGAGGTGGTTCAAGCATATTCACAGAGACGGCTCCACAAATAGCTCTTCGACGATTTTTTTAAATTTAAAAGCGTATTCCATATCAAGGCGGTACGTCGAAAAGAAGCGAAAAAAATTGAAATTTTATTTTTAAACTACATACTACTCATGAACAAGGTTCTTGGGAAAGAAAAAATAAACAAACAAACAGGATATATAAATATGGCGCTAAAAGAGGTAGTTCAAGTATATTCACAGAGATAGCGCCACAAATAGATAAATTAGGCCCAGTTTCATAAAACGTGGTTAAATACTCAATCAAGTTAATCGTGTGATTAAGCAATATCAAATTTCTGTACTGTTCATTGGAACCTTTCCTTTCATGTTGATATAACAATAATAATAATAATAATAATAATAATAATAATAATAATTTTTATTGATGCCAGGAAACAAAAGTTTGTTGCACAAGTCAAAAAACTAAGGATAAGTGTTAGTATCTGTTTGAATTGGCTTCCGGTTGGAACCGCATCACGTTGACTTCTTCTACTGCCAACGTTTCGTTCTCCATTGCAGAAGAACTTCCTCAGGGCTGCTGCTGCTGGTGGTGTTGCTGCTGCTTCTCGTGGGTCGTCTCAACGACCCACGAGAAGTCAACGTGACGCGGTTCCAACCGGAAGCCAATTCAAACATGGACGACGGCCGCGGAAGCCTTCAAGTTAAATTAAGTGTTAGTAT
Organism: Dorcus hopei; assembly: GCA_033060865.1. Lineage (NCBI taxonomy): Eukaryota > Metazoa > Arthropoda > Insecta > Coleoptera > Lucanidae > Dorcus > Dorcus hopei. The sequence continues at coordinate 27,428,929 of CM065426.1, forward strand.
CATTAAAAAAAATACATAACACTTGCTTGTCATCACTCATAATTTTATCGTTTAAAAATTCTTAGTAAGAGTAGTAAGGGCCGTTTTCATAATAGTGCTAAAGGAGACTTTAATTTAAAGTCACTTTAAGCATAGGAAAACTAATGTGTTTTTATAGGTTAAAGTCACTTTAAATTTAAAGTTCTATTATGAAAATGGCCCTAAGCTTTATTGCATGAAAAGTTCTTAATTGTTCCTTTAAAGCAGCTTAATGTCAGTTTAGTTAGGGCCAGTTTCATAATCGAATTTAAAGGAGACTTTAAATTCACTTTCAGATGTCAAAACAAATATGAAAACACATTTGTTTACACATCTGAATGTGACTTTATTTTTAAAGTCTCCTTTAAATTTGATTATGTTGACAAACCATGCATGCGCCTTGGATTGTGCCTCCTCGGTAAGTTTTGAGGCAGTTTCTAGAGAATCACTTTTTACCATCGGTGTGGTGTCGTCCGCAAAATGAACGGTTTTCACCTGTAGGTAGTTAGAAAAATCATTTATGAAAATAATGAAAAGAAGGGGACCAAGGCAAGAGCCTTGCGGAACGCCCTGAAGGAAAGGAGCTCGTTCAGAGTCAAGTCCCTGGAACCTGACCAGTTGATATCTACAGCTCAAAAAAGAAGATAACATGTTACAGCATGATGGTTCTAAGTTATAAAAATAAAGCTTTCTTAATAAAATATCGTGTGGGACACAATCGAATGCCTTGGAAAGATCTAGAAAGGTTCCAATACCATATCTCCCTTCCTCAAAACAATCAGCCATAAATGGTACGAGTTCAAGCACAGCACTAGTTGTGTCGCTTCCTTTTCTGAACCCGTATTGACAATTAGCAAGCAAGTTGTGGCCTTCAAAGTGCTTTACCAGTTGGGAATACAATATACATATACATGGTATAAAGCCAAATTAATTTACTTATTGTCCTTTTAGATAAGGGTAAATTGTATAAAAAAGGGGAAATAAAAAAATCTCACATCACGAGATTTTGAAATAGATAAGTGCCATAGCAAACAGATAGATAACAGACGGTACAATAGAGATAGACTATAAACAATAGATTAAGACAAGGGACTATTGAAAACCGTAGGCTTTAGACAACGGACCGTAAATAACACAAAAAAAAAACTATAGACCTTAGTCTAAAACAACCTATCTACTATATAGACCTCCAGATAATATTATAGACAGTAAAAGCAAGTCCAGTCATGACTGTTTCAACATGGTTTGTTTTATATATTGCAAAAGTATCTGGAAGGCGACAAACGAAAAATATAGGCCATAAAAAGTAGGCAGGTAGACGATATGTAATAGAGATAGACTACAGGTCTTGTAAACTTCCAGCCAACTTTCGTCATTAATTACGTTAAACTAGTATCAACTGAACTCAAGGTGTAACGTATAGTCGTGCGCAGATTAAATGCTACAGCTTGACAGTTCTGTGAACCTTGCACTACAAGGTTTTAAGAGTGATGTTTGCGTGTATGAGGTGCATTTAGGGTGCGCGGGACTGTACGATGTATTCGTTGAAATTTAGAAACATTTTGTTACTACAAGTTTTTGAAAATGACAATGTTGCCACCGCTTCAATTATCACTAACGTCGGATGTGTTTACTGTGAATATACAACACGTACAGTCGTGTTCAAAAAAGTGTTGTACTGTGTAATCTTCTATGTGCATTGATGATGAGGTTCAAAAAATTGTTGTACAAGTTTTGTTACATATACCGTTTCTGGCAATAATATTGTTATTGAACACAAGAATAGAAAAACCAATTGCCGCTCAAAAGCAAAGATATTTAAACACCTTTTTGAACACGTCTGTACATAATCTATACACCAGCAACCGCCGATCATATGTGAACCCTTCAATACTTGGCAACATTGTTATAGCTGTTTAATATTCAACAGACATTCCGGCAACTTTACGTCAGTGTTTTCAATCTTCAATCGTAAACACCGTTTTTCTAAGAAGCAAGTCAGTTCTCAAGCACCCCAATTTGTATTTACCTCACCCTGACCACCCTTAGATTTTAAGAAGTAGCGTAAGTTCAGTTGTAGATGAGACGTTGAATAAATAAGTTCGTTATTACTTTGACTCTCATTTAATACACTCAATACAGTGAAACATTAGGAGAAACGTCGTAAAGGTGCTGAACAATCAAAATAACAGCCCAAGACGTCAACAATAGCATTACGTCATAAATATGAATGACGAAATTTAGCTGGAAGTTTACAAGAACTGTATCAACAATAGATTAAGACAAGAAACGATAGAAGACAATAGACCATAGACAACAGGCCGTAGATAATACAGCAAACTATAGGTAGACTTTAGTCTAAAACGACCTACTAACAGATGATCGATATCTTTTCTAATCAAGTGACCTATGGAAATAAAATAATGTGTCTTTGATTAGTTCATTATTTCAAATGCCACTTGAATTACATATTCATATTGCATTCCTATACAAAACGGTAGGAATGCAATAAAAGTTATTCAAATGGCATTTGAAATAATGAACCAAACAAAGACATAATTTTTTTCCATAGGTCACTTGATTAGAAAAGATATTGATCACGCGTTATAAACCGTAAATAAGAGAATAGACAATTTATTAATCGCTATTTTAACGTGGTTTGTTGCGCACATTGCAAGAGTGACTGACGGATGATGAACGAAAGCTATAAGCCATAGAATAGATAGACAGATAAGTATTAAAAAAATTAAGACGAAAAACTATAGGCAACTAATACAACCGACTACAGACTACAGATAATAAAATTAGGCCCAGCTGTCTCTATTTCGAAATGATTTGTCTGACGCATTGGCAGAAGCAGCTGATAAATGATGGACGAAAGATTTAGGCCATAAAAAACAGATAGATAACATTAGATTATAGACGGCATATACCCAAAAGAGATACGCTATAAACCAGAAACTATAAACTGCAGATAATATATTTTTTTTTAGAAACAGGCTATAGACAATAGACTGCATAAATAACAGGTATAGGAAGTAAATTGTAAGCTGTAGATAAAATAGGCCACAAATGAAGAACTGTAGACAATAGAAACAAGGAAGTTTCATTATTTTTATGAGCGTTTGTGGGATAAGTCATGTGTACAGATTACGTTATTAAATGAATATACCGTGTGGTAGCTTCATTAGGCACAATTTATTTCAGTAATTAATTTTTGTCTTGCAGAGGAGAATTTCCTGTGATAACCGGAGCTATTTGAACCCGGACTTTTCTGAAACCAGTCCGCGACAACGCCTCAAAAACACGGTTTCCGCTCCCCTTTCTTCGCGCGCAGCGAATTGGGCAATTATTGCACCGTTATTCCCGCTTAAACATTTTCCACACGATTTATTTATATTTACAAAGTGCTTACGAGATCGTTTTGTTGATTGCACTTAACCCACTTAGCATTCGGCTGTTGGGCTTGGCATTGTATTTTTTTTTAAATTTTAAATCATTAAATAAAGCAGTTCTCCTAAATTAAAAAAAAAATGTTAACTTTTAGTTTTGTAAAGTCGCCCGTGTGCCTTGCAGAGTGCGTTTTGCTTCCGCGTGTACGCAGCAGGTACTTTTACTTTCATAAACTAGTTTGAGTTCGTCGGGATAGAAATGGTGAGATTACACCATATATGTGAATGTCGGTGACATTTCATTGAAATAAACTCAGAACTCGTGGTTTCCACCAAAAAAAATTAATCAATTTTTTTTTTTAGGTGAAAGCAAAGTTGTGAAACGCTCGGTAAAAAATGCCGCATAAAGACCTTAAGTTTGTTATTATTTCTCAAACTTTAATGTCAGTTGTTTTCATTGCGCATCGAGAGATGGCGCTCTGAATCATTCAAGGAAACGCTTAATATATTATGCCACCAAGAATGCCGCATAAAATCCTCGGATATTTTTTAATTGGTTTTAACTGTGAAAAATTTGTTCAAAGTCGCGAAATTTAAAGCAAGTTATTTCTGTTACTGGTCAAGAGATGGAACCGCGAATATACAATGCATTTTGGGTCGCCCAAAAATGTTGCATCATTTCCATTTCGTGTTCTTCTTCAAATCGATTCGTTGAGTTTGGGATTTGACTACAGTCATTTGTCGAAATCTAATTCAGTTGTTTGCATCGTCCGTCAAGAGATGGCGCTCTGAATCAGTCAATGAAACACTCAAGGAATTTTGCGAAAGACTTTCCGAAAAATGCTGGTCAAAACTTTGGATATTTTCAAACTGAGTCATTCCCGTGTTAATCAAATGTGCTCAAGGTCGTTTGGCGAAATGTAATGCTCATTGTTTCTATTACTATTACTGTCAAGAGATGGGCACCGTGAATATACAATGCATTTTGAGCAGCCCAAAAATGTTGCATCATTTCTAATCCATTCGTGTTCTTCTTCAAATCGATTCGTTGAGTTTGGGATTTGACTACAGTCATTTCTCGAAATCTAATTCAGTTGTTTGCATTGTCCGTCGAGAGATGGCGCTCTGAATCAGTCGATGAAACGCTCAAGGAATTTTGCGAAAGACTCTCTGAAAAATGCTGGTCAAAACTTTGGATATTTTCAAATTGATTCATTCCCGTGTTAATCAAATTTGTTCAAGGTCGTTTGGCGAAATGTAATGCTCCTTGTTTCTATTACTGGTCAAGAGATGGCACCGTGAATATACAATGCATTTTGAGCAGCCCAAAAATGTTGCATCATTTCTAATCCATTCGTGTTCTTCTTCAAATCGATTCGTTGAGTTTGGGATTTGACTACAGTCATTTCTCGAAATCTAATTCAGTTGTTTGCATTGTCCGTCAAGAGATGGCGCTCTGAATCAGTCAATGAAATGCTCAAGGAATTTTGCGAAAGACTCTCCGAAAAATGCTGGTCTAGGCAACGGCATTGTTGCTATTTGCTTTCACGACACGAATTATAAGTCGGAAAATAGTTGTGCCGGGACATGCTGGTCTAAACTTTGGATATTTTCATGTTCACGTTATCCAGGAGTTCATGTTAAGCCGTGTTCACGTTAGCGCGAGTGCACTGTATATGAATAATTAAAAGATGTATTTAAATGTGTTTTATTGAATATTTTATATAACACTACCGATTTTTATTGCTGTACGACAAACGATACGTTTACAGTAAGTATTTCAAGAGAAGTAGAGATTCAGACCGTTTTCAACAAGTGTTATGTCTTTCTATAAGAAAATATACGGGGTGTTCCATTTAAAAAAATCTCGCTACATGCTGCCGTTATTTTACGTAACACTTTGTATGCATCAACATAATTTTAGGTTATAGTGCTCAATAGGTAGAATGTCCTTGTGAAAGAAAAAAATTCTATTTCGTTCTATAAATGAGCTATGGAAGAAAGGGAGCTTAAAAACTCACCCTGTATACTCACACCCGTACATACTTCTTGACAGTTTTAGCCAACTTACATTTTGACAAAAAAATAAAAATAAAAAAAATAAACTGCGTCGCCAGATGGAGCTTTCAGAAGAGTTCCAATATCAAAATGCAGAGGTCGTTTATTTAATTTTTTTGAAATATCAAAATATACAGGCTGTCTCTTTTTTTCTGAACTATTAAAATATACAGGTTGTTTCTTTTCTTTTTTTGAAATGTCAAAATATATAGTCTGTTTCTTCAAAAAAAGGCAATGTTCTGCATCATAATAGGTTTAAGCGTTATTAAGCAGTAAGCTTAGAGAATAAAAGTAACTTAAAGTAACTACCTTATACAGGGTGACCGGATTTCGTAGGGACAACATGGGTAACTTTTTTATTCGAAGAGATAGAGAGATGGTTACATTAGTAAAAAGGTGCGGGCTCATTGAGAATACGTTTTCAAATTTTACTTGCCATGGCCAACTTGGTTAAAATAAAAAAAACAAAACAAAATTTCATAATTTCTTTTATTTGCCGTAACTTGTTTGAAATCAGCAAACAATGATATTTCATTGTATTGAACATTGTATAGGGTGTTCCATTTAAAAAAAAAAAAAAAACAAAAATTGTAACTTTTTCTCCACTTTGCGATGCGTTTTGTTTTTTGTGAGAGCTCTAAAAGATATTACATACAAAATCCCACGAGTACTGTATTTAAAGTTTTTCTCTATCTCTTAAAATAATACTTCTAGGTAAGCTGAGGAGTGTTTAAAAAACGACAATCAAGTTTTCAATAAATTGACGAATAACACAAAAACTAGTAAACCAATTACACCATATTTATGTTCGTTTGTTATCAGGGTGACACAAGAATTAAAAATTTGTAAAAATATACAGGGTGTTCCATTTAAAAAATTATATTTTTTTGTCCACCCGGTATATATAAAACGTTACCGCAAAACTGATAGTATAACTGAAATCTACATAAAAATCCATATAACACCAATTTTTACATTTTTTGAATTGGTTAATAATTAAAAAAATAAAGGGGGTTAACATTAATAAAACCAAGCCTGTACATAATTCTTGATAGTTTTAGCCAACTCACATTTTGATTAAATAATAATAATTAAAAAATAGATAAACCACGTCGCCAGATGGAGCTTTCAGAAAAACAGTTTCAATATCAAAATATACAGGCCGTTCCTTTTTTTTCTGAAAGATCAAAATATACAGGCAGTTTCTTTATTTTTTGGAAGTATCAAAATATACAGGCTGTTCGTTTTTTTTCGAAATATCAAAATGTACAGGCTGTTTCTTTTTTTTGAAATGTCAAAATATACAGGCTGTTTCTTCAGACAAAGGCAATGTTCTGCATCATAGTAGGTTTAAACGTAGGTAAGCAGTAAGTTTAGAGAATAAAAGTATCTTAAAGAAGTAAGTACCTTACATATTGTAATTGTTCTAAAAACATCCGGTATATTGTAAACTATGTCATTGTAGTATTACATCAAGTGTTGAATTTTTCATAACATTGTGAAGCAAGTATTGAATTAGATCAAAGCGAAATGTTAGTTTAAGTTACGTCACGCTAGGGTATAAGCAAAATACTACAACTGTTTGACAAATGTCATCTGTCGAACGTCAATTGGTTTTGGAAGTTGTCAGTTATAAGCAAAACACTGCAATTGTTTGACAACTGTCATCTGTCGAACGTCAATTGGTTTTGGAAGTTGTCAGTTATAAGCAAAACACTGCAATTGTTTGATAACTGTCATCTATCGAACGTCAATTGGTTTTGGAAGTTGTCAGTTATAAGCAAAACACTGCAATTGTTTGACAACTGTCATCTGTCGAACGTCAATTGGTTTTGGAAGTCGTCCCCTTTATGGCTCTGTCTTTTTTTGTCAAAAAAATCAAAACCCACTTCAATTGAACCCTTGTTATTATATAGGGTGTTGCGATTTCCAAATACTATTTATTCAGTAATCACCTGTATATATTGAAATCAATTTCATTCCATTATTCCATCACAGCCAGTGCATGTGATTTGCTGTTTACTTTCCGTGCGGAATTTGCGTTTGTTTTAGAGCGTCTAATTAAAGCCGAGCTAAGGCGAATTGATTGATTGGATGCGGCCATAAACCGCCATTATCATTTGAAAATCGAAAGTACATGTGCACCAGCCGCGGCAGCATTCCAATTCCGACTGAAACAAGCGCAAAACACCTGCATTCCAGTTTCGCCCGTATACTTTCAGTTTTTTTTTTTCTGTTTTCGCCAGCCGGTAAGGCGGGCGATAAGCGGGGAGCGATAAGACCACCTCATCATCATTAGCACGTGTTTAAAAAACATTTTATTGACGGAACATATTCTGGGGATGATTCACCCGAAAGAAAAATTTAAAAAAAAGCACTTGCCTTCGTGTATAATTCCAGAGTGGTCATCCTTTCGCGTTAAGACCTTCGTTCGGGAATTGTTTTTTGAAGGAACGGCCTCGGCAAAAAGCGGCCCGGCGGCGTTCCACGCATCCGTACAAGCCGAGTTTATCTTATCACTTTTCCGATGACGGAATGCTCGTAGGAGGCTGCGAGCGCATTCAAAAAACGCACCGTTTTCGGGCTAAACAAAAGACGATCGGTCGGTTGGCCACTCGGTGCACCCACACCGTACACGATGCGCGATCGTTCTGCGAGTGCATATTGACGCAGCTGCGCGAAATGTCATGTGTGGAATTAAAGATCCCGTCCCTCACGACATCTACTGCGAAGGAGAATCCGTCGGCACACCTGCGCGAGTCACGCCTCACCTGTTCCTATCAAGGAGTAGCGCGAAAACTTTCAGTGCTTCTTTCCGCCGGCAGATGGCCCGGTCGTACACCCGAAATGCTTCTTATTATTCCCCGATTTGTAAATTGACAGGCGAGGTAACAGACTGGGGAGTGGTTTGATTTAATTCAATCACATCGTTTTCGATTTTAACTTAAAATTTTCGGGGCACATTTTCTATTCCGGAAGACTTTTTTTTTTCTAATTTAGCAAAACGTTTGTAACTGATGCTTGCAAAAATGTTGCCCAATAAAATCTCGTTTCGCGGTGCTTCAAATTAAATTTCTTTTCGTCAGCTAACAGAATCTCTTTGAGGATCCAATCAGGTCGGCCTGTTTTCATAAACGAAGTGGAGTTTCTCCTCCCTCAATTTCGAAATTAACCAATGAGAGAATAACCAATGAAATTCAGCCAATAGTTCAGCTTTGTCGGAGAGAGAGAGAGAGTACGAAAGCCATTCCTGTCATTTCTTCTATTTAGTGAAATCGAAGATTAGCACATTCCTAAAGGTAACGCCCACTTTTCTGCCTCGAATTCAAGATGAACCAATCAGGCAGGATTATTATTAAAACTGATGATCGAATTACATGTTTGAGGCGATTTGGAGATTACTCCCATTTAGATTTCCTTATTTTTCCCCCATTGAACATATCTAGGGTATTTTGGATAAGACCAAGACCAAGCTCCCTATGCACACCTTAACGCTCATCAAGGGGTTCCTGAGCAAGTTTGCCCTTATCCGCTTGGGCCCCGACTAGAGCCATCGGATTGTGATACGCCCAAACAGCGCGCAGGGCGGGCCCACTTTTCGGTGGCTGGCACTATAAAGTGACATCCAACTCACTGCTACCAGAGTGGTCCGGGGTTGCACGCCCCTCGCCCCTTCTGGTCAAGGGAGACCTATCTAATCTCTACTAGCTAACCAGGCTAGTACCGGAACTGAGATCCGCAGTTCACACGTCGGGATGGATGGACATCATCCCTAGCCCAAGCATACGGGCTGGCAACCACTGCCCCCGTGAGTCCAACCCAGTTGACCGGCGGAAGTCCCCTCTGCACGCTCCACTCCAGAGGAGGGCAGGATACCCTCCGGCCTAACCGGTCCCCACGGTACCAGTTTACTTCACTGGTTGGAAGTTCGGCCACGACCAAATAATCGGCCGCGTCCTGCAGACTAGGTTTCGTGCAAACAACTCGGGATGGTGGGCTCGTCACACCCATGGAGACTCTATCAAACGTCCACAATGGTCACCTACGGCCGAAGCCGTTGGATCTACGTCTCGGTTAGCAGGGTTCCCCCCTGCCGGGAGGGTATTTTGGACAGATGATTAAAGAAAAATCTTGGAAATTACTCCCATAGGCAAAGGCCATCTAGATTTCCTTATTTTTCTACCAATGAAAATGGCCGCCACGTACCTCTTGGAAGGGTCTCTCGTTAACTTTGATATTTTGATCTGACGTTTTATCGACTACCCTCATGTTGCCGTTCGCTTGGGGGCAAGGACAGACGCCAGTGAATGGCTACCGAGTCGTCTTCAGCGATAAATCTCGATTCTGCTTGGAGATGCAGGATGGCCGCACGAGGGTTAGTTGAAGACGTGGCCCTATTGCGAGACATGTACTCTGTGCTATAGGGGGCCTTCATCAACAGGGGTAGAAACTCCTCCACAGCGTGGAGTAGGTCTTCACTTGAAGCTGCAATCCCTTGTCCCTTCGTATCTCCAGAGAGTGAAAGTGGCAAAGGTTTCCTTAAAGTTATTTGAAAAGACGTTTAGATCAAAAATCTCTCATACAACGTATTTCGGACATTTTGGGCAAGGGGGATCCCTTACGTACCTCCAGAGGGAAGAAGACGGATCTTTCTCCGAAAGAACATGTTTGGAACATTTTGGGCAGGCGAAAATGAATTTAGCAAGCCCTTTCGGACGTCTAGAGTGAAAAAGACCCTTTCTTCACCAAGACCCACATCAGTCGCCAAGTGGCACGTCTTGGAAAACAAAAAAAAACCGTCGCGGGATGTCGCGACTTTATCAGAGGTTCTTCCAAGAGATACAAGTCAATCTATTGCCATGCCCACCTGCAGGACATGTTTGAGACATTTTAAGCGGGAAATTAAGGCAATTAGTAAACCCTTCCCAACCTGAACATTTTCGGCCGGAAAAAATGAATTTAGCAAGCCATTTCATATCTCCAGAGTGAAGAACACCCATTTTCTCAACAAGACCACATCCGCCTCCAATGGCACGTCTTGGAAAATTAAAAATAAACCGTCATGGGACGTCGCGACTTTATCAGTGGTCCTTCAAAGAGGTACAAATCAACTTTTGCAATGGCCACCTATTAACATTTCCGCCGTAGAACATGTTTGGGACGTTTTAGGCGGGAGATTGAGGAATTTAGTAAACCCTTCCCGAGCCTCCAGAGGGTTGAAGACAGTATCGGTTTCCATGTGACAAAAAGTGTCCTTGAACTTCTTCGACAAAAAATTGATCAAGAGATGACCACAGTCGACAGGCAGGAGATTAAGTAAACCTTTCCGAATCTCCAAAGGGAAGAAGGACGACCTTTCTCCAAAAGAACATGTTTGGAACATTTTCGGTAGGAGAAAACGAATTTAGCAAGCCCTCTCGTACCTCCAGATTGAAGAAGACCCATTTTTCAGCAAGACCACGTCCTTCCCCAAGTGGCACGTCTTGGAAAACAAAGAAAAAACCGGGATGTCGTGACTTTATCAGTGTTTCTTCAAAGATATACAAATCAACTTTTTCCATGGCCACCTGTATGTCTCTTAACGTTTCTCCTATGGAACATATTTGGGGACATTTTAGGCGGGAGATTAAGGAATTTAGTAATTTCTTCCGTACCTCGCTAAAGGGAAGAAGACCCACTTTTCCATCAAGACGATATTCTTTCCAAAGTAGCATTTCTTGGAGAACCAAAAAAAGACTTTCTCCAAAAGAACATGTTTGGAACATTTTGGGCAGAGGAAAATGAATTTAGAAAACCCTTCCATGTCTCGCTAAAGGGAGAAGACCCACTGTTTCAGTAAGACAACGTCCTTCCCCAAGTGACACTTCTTCGAGAACCAATTAAAATCAGCGGAAGACAAAAGATGAAAATTCTGTTTTGAATACAAAACAACGAAAAACTTAATGCAACATTAAAACATGAAAAAAGAAAAAGGGAAAATTCCGTACCTCTGATGTAAAACAACAAAAAAAAGTCATACAAAACTAAACTTAAAACTTGAACTCAAAATGATGTAAAAACGAAAAAAGCAAAACAAACCAAAAGACATGCAAGGGTCGTGGCACAAATAAACTTAAAACTATTTAAAAAAAATGAAGCAAAAACAGAAGACGAAGACAAAAAGCGATCGCATTTCCTAATAGACGATCGAGTCAATCAAAAATTAAAGTCACCGCCCCTTCCGCTCCCTCAATTCAAAGCAAACCAATGAAATTCAGTTAAAAATTTGACTTTAACAAAGAAAGTTACGACAATAGTGCGCGTGCCCTTGAGATACGAGTAATGTGATAGAGATAGTAATATTCTTTTATTCCAAAAATCAAAGACTTATAGCGTTTTCGATTGATCGCACCAGTGCGCACTCAGAGTATGTTCATCTCATGTTATTGCACGAGGTTAAAAGAAGATACAAATACACAGAGTGCAACCAGTGCAGCTGAATCGAAAACGCTATAAGTGTGGCACGTGGTAACGCCCACTTCTACTCCCCCGAATTAAACAAGAACCAATCAGACGGCATTACCTCGACGCGACGACAAGTTCACCCTCCGCCCCTTTCGCCACCTCAATTCGAAGTAAACCAACGATGGAGTAATCAACGAAATTCTGTTTTAACATTTTAGCTTTGTCAAAGAAATATACCACCCTTGAGATAATGTCATTGAAACAGAAATATCCTGTTATTCCGAGAATTCGAAGTTTAACGCTTATCCTTAAATGTGAGACATGGTAACGCCCACTTCCAATGCCTCGATTAAAGAAGAACCAATCAAACAAGCAACGACAAGTTCACGCCCTGCCCTTTTCGCTACCTCAATTCAAAGTAAACCAATGAGAGAATATAATCAACCACATTCGGGTAACAGTTTAGCTTTGTCAAAGAACAATGTCCATGCCCTTGAGACAGAAATATTCTTTTATTCCAAAAAGTTGAAGATTAACACTTTATTTTTCAATGCAAGGCACGGTAACGCCCACTTCTACCCCCTCGTTTGAAGAAGAACCAATCAGGCACGATTATTTTGATGCGACGACAAATTCACGCCCCTATCGCTCCTCCTTCTATTCAAACTTGACCAATGAGAGAACTGTTAATGAATTTTAATTAATATTTCAGCTTGACTGAAATCAAATCAAAAGCCTTGAAACTATTTGCGTCTTTTAACAAAACTGTCATATTTTTTTTTTTAAACATTTATTTATTTAAATACATATTCACTTCTCAGATTACACTGAAAGAAAATGTTTCAACAAATTACCGAATACATTACGTATTGATTTAATCAATGTTCTGGATTTGTAAGAGAGGGCTATAAAAAAACAAGGGTAATCGCTGTGTCCTTGAGATGGAAATACGATTTTACTACGTTAACTGGAAGATATACACTCGGGAAACTTGTTCTCAAAGGTGGTGGCCAGCTCCACTTCTTCAAATTAGAAAACGAGCAGTGCCCCTTGCACCTCCTTAAAATCTAAACTAACCAATCGGAGAAAAATGGACAATTAATAAAAAAAAATTATTGCAAATCGGTTTTGATGGCAGAGCTATTTCGGCCCTATTTGGGGTCTCATCAGCAGAATTCCACGCAATGTCGGGTCAAAAAGCGATCGCGATAGCAGGATGTCGCTACTTAAACTTTTCAGAAAAATTAACATTTTTGGATTCGTCAAGCAAAGGAAGGTGCAAAACGAGAGTAATTTTCGGAATAGCTTATTCCTAAAAATTTACAAGGGTTAACGTCCACTTCCACCCCCTCCTATTAGAGAACAACCAATCAGACCGTTTACTTTTGATGAAACGAAACGGTCCCGAATTCAAAATTAACCAATAAGAGGATAATTAACGAAATTCAATTATGACTTTAGCCTTAGAGAACCACCAATCGGAGATCTTGTTGTTACCTGGATGTAACGACGCAACGCAACGCGTCCTTCTATAAATGAGACCGACGTGTTTTTGTGACGTTTCAAAAAAAGTCAATTGTGAACGCTTTAATACTTATTTATTCCTGCAAATGTGAGAGGGTGACGCCCACCGCCACTCCCCCATATTAGAGAACAAGCAATCAAACAGTTTGTTCTTCATGCGTAACGCTCGTTTTCACTCCCCCAGATTCAAAATTAAGAAAATAATTAACGAAATTAGTAAAACCTGAGTTTTTCGAAAACAATAATAAACAACCAATCGCAGGCTTTATTTCTGATGTCACGACAACGCAACGCATCCTACTTTAAATAAGACCGACGAGCTTTTATGACGTTTCAAAAAAAAATCACCTGTGATCGCCCGGAGACTTATTCCTGAAAATGTGACAGGGTGACGCCCACCGCCACTCCCCCGTATTAGAGGCCAACCAATCATACAGTTTGTTCTCGATGCGTCTTCGCTCCCCCAGATTCAAAATTAAATTTGGAGAAAATGGGGGGAAATTTTTAAAAATGTTTGAATTTCGACAGAGGATCATCTTAAAGGTCAGAGGTCAAGGTCACTACAAAAAAAAATTGGGGAAAATAGAGGAAAATTTTGAATTTCGACAGCGGATCGTCTAAAAGGTCAAGGTCACGACAAAAAATTTGGCAAAAATCGGGGAATTTTTTTTTTAAATTTCGAACTTCGACAACCATGTGTGCCAAAGGTCAAGGTCACGAACAAAAATTTGTGGAAAATAGGGGAAAAAATTCAAAAAATTTTGAATTTCGACAGCGGTCGTTTTAAAGGTCAAGGTCACGACAAAAAATTTGGCAGAAATCGGGGAAAATTTTTTAAAAATTTCGAACCTCGACAACTATGCGTGCTAAAGGCCAAAAGTCAAGGTCACGAATAAAAATTTGTGGAAAATAGGGGGAAAATTTCAAAAAAATTTGAATTTCGACAGCGGATCCTCTTAAAGGTCAAAGGTCAAGGTCGCGACCAAAATTTGGCAGAAATTGGGGAAAATTCTTTAAAAAATTTGAATTTCGACAGCGGATCTACTTAAAAATCGTCAAAGGTCAAGGTCACGAACGCGAATTTGAGAACAATATGAAAAAATTTCTTATTCAAGCCGAGCAAGGAATTGAGATCAGAAAAAAATGAAATAAATTTTTTCAACATAAGTTAAAGGTCAAAGTCAAACGGAAGTTCAACATGAACCCAACCCGAGCGAACCCAACTGTAGTCAACCCGAGCGAAGAATTGAGATCGAAAAAGTTCAAAATAACTTTTTTTTCGATAAGTTAGAGGTCAAGGTTGAACGGAAGTTCAAGGTCAACCCAACTCGAGCGAACCCAACTGTAGTCAACCCGAGCGAGGAATTGCGATCAGAAAAATACAAAATTAAAAAATTTCGATTAGTTAAAGGTCAAGGTCAAACGGAAGTTCAAGGTCAACCCAACCCAAGCGAACCCGAATTTGAGAACAATATGGAAAAATTTCTTATTCAAGCCGAGCAAGGAATTGAGATCGAAAAAAATAAAATAAAATTTTTTCAACATAAGTTAAAGGTCAAGGTCAAATGAAAGTTCAACATGAACCCAACTCGAGCGAACCCAACTATAGTCAACCCGAGCGACGAATTGAGATCGAAAAAATTCAAAATATTTCTTTTTCGATAAGTTAAAGGTCAAGGTCGAACGGAAGTTCAAGGTCAACCCAACCCGAGCGAACCCATCTGCAGTCAACCCGAGCGAGGAATTGCGATCGGAAAAATTCAAAGTAAAAAAAACTCGATAAGTTAAAGGTCAAGGTCAAACGGAAGTTCAAGGTCAACCCAACCCAAGCGAACCCGAATTTGAGAACAATACGAAAAAATTTCTTATTCAAGCCGAGCAAGGAATCGAGGTCGAAAAAAAGTAAAATAAATTTTTTCCAATATAAATTAAAGGTCAAGGTCAAATGAAAGTTCAACATGAACTCAACCCGAACGAACCCAACTATAGTCAACCCGAGCGAGGAATTGAGATCGAAAAAATTAAAATAATTTTTTTTCGATAAGTTTAAAGGTCAAGGTCGAACGGAAGTTCAAGGTCAACCCAATCGGAACGAACCCAACTGTAGTCAACCCGAGAGAGGAATTGCGATCGGAAAAATTCAAAGTCGAAAAAATTCAAAATAAAAAAAATTTCACAAATTAAATGCCAAGGTCAAGCGAATGTTCAAGGTCAACCCAACCCGAGCGAACCCAACTGAAGTGAACAAAAACAACGAATTGAGATCGAAAAAATGTTTTTATTTCAAACTAAACGAAAGACTTCGGGGTCAAGGTCGAAGGGACCCGAGAGAAAATTCAATTCCCTAGCTGCCGCGAGCCCCCAAAGGCGAGCGGCCTTCTTGAATTTTTCGCATGCTACTTTAAATAAGGCCGACGTATTTTTAAAACATTTCCGCAAAAAGGCGCCCATTGCCACGCCCTCTTATTAAAGAACAACCAATGAGGTAGTTTGTTCTTGATGCGTGACGCTCGTTTCCACTCCCCCGAGTTCAAAGTTAACCAATAAGAGAACGTACGTTCAAGGTCAACCCAACCCGAGCGAACCCAACTGTAGCCAACCCGAGCGAGGAATTGCAATCGGAAAAATTCAAAGTAAAAAAAATTTCGATAAGTTAAAGGTCAAGGTCAAACGGAAGCTCAAGGTCAATCAAACCCGAGCGAACCCAACCGTAGTCAACAAAAGCAACGAATTGAGATCAAAAAAAAATTATTTTTTCAAATTAAACGAAAGACTTCGGGGTCAAGGTCGAAGGGACCCGAGAGAAAATTCAATTCCCTAGCTGCCGCGAGCCCCCAAAGGCGAGCGGCCCTCAACGCGCGAAGCGCGTTCTTGAATTTTTCTTCTCTGTTCACGAGTTCACGAATGCACTTGTTAACCAATAAGAAAATAATTAACGAAATTTGTAAAACGCGAGTCATATTTAGAAGACATTAATAAACAACCAATCAGAGGCCGCATTTTTGATGTCACGACAACGCAACGCATCCTACTTTAAATAAGGCCGACGTGTTTTTACGACATTTCCGCAAAAAGGCGCTCATTGCCACGCCCTCATATTAGAGAACAACCAATGAGGTCGTTTGTTCTTGACGCGTGACGCTCGTTTCCACTCCCCCGAGTTCAAAGTTAACCAATAAGAGAATGATTAACGAAATTCAATGCCTAATCAAAGAAATTGAGTAATGATTGGTAGAAAACCGACCGCCACTCCCTCATCCTAGAGAGCAACCAATGAGACCGTTTGTTCTTGATGCGTGACGCTCGTTTCCACTCTCCCGAATTCGAAGTTAACTAATAAGAGAATAATTAATGAAATTCGATGCCTAATCAAAGAATTTGAATTTCAAGAACGATGCATCGTAAAGGTCAAAGGTCAAGGCAAGAAATTGAAAAAGTTTAAGGAAATTTAAAAAAAATTGAATTTCGAGAAGGAGGCTTTAAAGGTCAAAGGTCACGGTGAAGTCAACGAAATCGGTAAAATTTGGAGACAATCTTTATTAAAATAAAAATTAGAATTTAGAGAGACGAAGTTTGGAATACACTAACGTCAATTTATGAAACGTCGGCTTCGACTTTCGCCGGCGATCGCCCGTCGCTACCGGTGACCGACAGAGAAAACATATGAAGATTTGAAAACATTTCGAAACTAACTTAAAAATTTAAGTCAAGATCGAGGCAGAGACGAAAATTTCGGTACAAATGGGGAAAAATATTTAAAAAATTTACCATTTTGAAGGGACGAATACGGAAATGGTAAAAGATAAACACGTCGTGTCGCATATCAAATGGAACGTCACAGCGAGACAAACCGGACTGACATACCGACGACATCTTGGAATCAAAGATGGGCGCGTTATACGATTGTAAATATTAGTTTAAAAGATAAACACGTCATGTCGCATATCAAATGAAACGCCCGGACAAGACCAAGTCGACCGTCGCTTGGACGCCATCTTGCAATCAAAGATGACCGCCCTACACAATCGAAAAATATTACTTTAAGAGATAAGTACATCGTGCGACCACTTATAGGTAAGCAACATGCACAACACGACAGGCGCAATTTCCTAGCTGCCGCGAGCCCCCAACGGCGAGCGGCCCTTAATGCCCGAAGCGCTTTCTTCGATTTTTTTTTTCTGTGGTGAGTGTTCTCTGTGGGGGGAGTTCAATGGACAAGTGGTCCGGGCCGATTGTTAACCAATAAGAGAATAATTCATGAAATTCGATGCCTAATCAAAAAGAATTAGAAAACACCTTATTCTTGACGAGCCCCAAGCAAAGGCGACTTTCGACGGGGACACCTGTACACGTACACTTCAAGAAAGAGCACAGGCAATATATTCCTCGGAGATAATTAAAGAGCCGCAATCTCGGAGTCATACTCATAAGGCATTCCGCGGACCGTTACTGAAAAGGTTATTAAATCGAAGCTGTTATTATGTCGGAAACGATCGCAAAACGAAAGCTCCTTTTGCGCTGCTCGCCTGACACGGACACGACGACGTTCCTGCGCCCGCCGAAATTTTGCCGAACGGAGTTGGGCGGTTCAACGACTCCTCCTCATGATTCCGGACTCGCGTTGTGTGTAATAAGAACGATTTCGTTTTAATTGGACCCCGTACTTTAACCTCGCGAATCGTTAAAAAAAAAATCCAAATACAAATGTCTTAAGACAAAAATGAGAGACAAGAAAGTAATGGAAGGAGATGGTCAAAAACGAGCGAGTTCTTCTTTCGTTGGATGGAAATCGGAAACAAAAAAGTAACGGCGGGCGGTATTGTTCAAAGACTAAACAAACAACACAATTGGGAAAGAATTTTTTTTTTATTAATCGAATTGTCTTCTGCTTTCGAGTGACCACGAACTTCGGAGTACGGTGACCGATTATGCCCTTCCGTAACCTGCGTGGTAATGGTAGCTCGCCTCTAATGTTCACAGCATCCCAAGACTTCGGCCTCCCATAGCGAAGATAACAACAACGCATATATGCAAGCCAAGGAGGCATTTTCCAACGGATCGAGCGTCGACGATTCATTATGCCCATTGACACCGGGGCAAACGACCTCGACGAAAATCTTTAAAGTGACTTTGTGACGCAAATCCGCGCGCACAATCGATATCATCGGGTATTTGTTGAAGGTATAAATATAATATGTATTATAGTCGCAGTTAATGCGTTCCGAATTCGAGGTGGTTGACCTGGGCCCTACATTCAAAATCGTTCCAGCAAATTCACCAAGTGGTTGGTTAAACCATCGTTCAATCTTGTCTGTCGTTTCTTGAAAACGAAACCGAATTTTTGACAAAACGGAAATGTATGAGGTTCTATATACAATGTGTAAACCGATTTGTACGACACTAACGGTAGCAGCATTCAAGCGAGATGGAGAGCTGTTACCCCGCTTCTCCCTCTAATGCAACTGTCAACCGTGACAGTTAATATTGGTTAATAATTGTGTAAAAGGAGGAGCGGATATACGATGACGTAACGGCTCTCTATCACGCTTGCCGAAATGCTGCCACTGTTAGTATTCAATTCACCGTGATGGTTCTATATACAACGTGTAAACCGATTTGTATGACATGACAAGAAAACGGAAATGTATGAGGTTCTGTATGCAAGGTGTAAACCGATTTGTACGACATGGCTCTATATACAACGTGTAAACCGATTTGTATGACATGACAAGAAAACGGAAATGTGTGAGATTCTATACAACTGTGGTCTGGCCATGACTACGTATGCGTTTTTCGTGAGTAAATGAAGGAGAGGCTCATTGAAACTTGTATGGGAGTGAAATAGAGATATTACAATGTTGCGTGCGAAGGTAGGAATGCGGCGGCCGGAGTGTGACCCGTGTTATCAATCGGCAAGGTCGATTGATGTAGCTATTTCGTTTACTCATGCGGTTTCTACTATTCCATCCTTCATTTACTCACGAAAAACGCATAGATAGTCCTGGCCAGACCATATCGGTATAGAATGTGTAAACCGATTTGTATGAGACGACAAGATAAAGGTATAAATGCGATAAGGACGAAGAGGTTCTATATACAATGTGTAAACCGATTTGTATGACATGGCAAGGCACGGTGAATTGAATACTAACGGTGGCAACATTTCGGCAAGCGAGATAGCGAAGCGTTACGTCAGCCCTTTTACACGATTATTAACCAATATTAACTGTCACGGTTGACAGTTGTATTAGAGAGAGAAGTGGGTATGCGATGACGTAACGGCTCGCTATCTCACTTGAATACTAACGGTGGGCAGTATTCAAGCGAGATAGCGAGCCGTTACGTCATCGCATACCCACTTCTCCCTCTAATACAACTGACAGTTAATATTGGTTAATAATCGTGTAGAAGGGCTGACGTAACGGTTCGCTATCTCGCTTGCCGAAATGCTGCCACCGTTAGTATTCAATTCATCGTGATGACAAGGTATGAGGTTCTATATACAACGTGTAAACCGATTTGTATGACACGACAAGAAAACGCAAATACATGAGGTTCTATAAATACAATGCGTAAACCGATTTGTACGACATGGCAAGATAAAGGTATAAATGCGATAAGGACGAAGAGGTTCTATATACAATGTGTAAACCGATTTGCATGACACAGCAAGATAAAAGAGTAAACGTGATGGGCCAGTTTTATGTTTTTGATATCAGGAGTAAGCAGTTTGCTTTGAACGAGTGTGAATCAGCAAATATAAAATGAATGAACAAGATTCGTAAAAAGCTAAGGTTCAAGAGGATGACCTTAGGCTTTAACTAACCTTAGGTTTTTAACTAAGGTCATCCGCTCTCTGGTAATGAAGACGAAGATGAAGATCGAAACAACCAATTGTGAGGATACGCGACGCACGAGCCGTTCCCATTCCTCGCAGCATTTCTCATGGGAGTTTCACGACTCAATTATTATTTATTTATTGATTAGTGCACGCGCGTATTTTTTTTCTTAATGTACGTACATAACATGTAATCGTTTAATTAAATCAATTATTCAAACGAATTCAATAATACAATGAATCGATTTACACACACTCACGTGCTTAATTGATCTGATCGCCGTTTTTCTAAAAGAACCAATTAATCAAAAACGTGTGATAACATTGAACTAATTTTATAAACAAAATCGAAGCAGTATATTCCGTCTTCTTTTGATCGAACCTATTTTTCGTCCAGCTTTTTTTGATTGGCGCTCACGTTTATTGTGTCAGTTGCGCCATCTATGAACATTTTAAAACTTAAATCGGACGTATAGGTATGTAATGGATCGCACACTTTGTGGACACTTTTATTTTTCACGCGTCTTTATTGCGTTTACTGATTAAGCAGTTTATTTCTTTATTCTTCTTATTTTTCACGAGTTTGTTACAAGGAATCGCAACGCCATCTCTCGATTTACAATTTAAAAGATCACAAACAACTTTTTAAAATTTTGCTTGAAAAGTACACGACAGTAAATAAATTGTTACAACGTTTATTATTTTTATTGATTGCGCTAGTTATTTAACTTTATTTTTTACAAAAGCATGTACAGCGGCGGCGCCATCTGTACGAGTCTCGTCGACTTACAAGTTTCGGGCGCCAAATTTAAAAGATCGCAAATCACATTTTTTTTTTTAATCTTTTGATGTAGGCGTAGGCACACTCATACGCACCTTAAATGCACCTCCCGCACGCGAACCTTACCCTTAAAACCGGTTTGTGATGCAAGGCTCGCAGGACTGTCAAATTGGAGCACTTAAGCTCCGCATGAGTGTACGTGACAATAAATGAATTATTATCGCTTCTATTACTTTTATCGATTACGCTATTTAAGTATCTGTTTTTATTGTGACAATAAATCACAGCGGCGGCGCCATCTGTACGAGTCTCGTCGACTTACAAGTTTCGGGCGCCAAATTTAAAAGATCGCAAATCAAAATTTTTTTTTAAATCTCTTGATGTAGGCGTAGGTACACTCACACGCACCTTAAATGCACCTCCCGCACGCGAACCTCACCCTTAAAACCGGTTTGTGATGCAAGGCTCACAGGACTGTCAAATTGGAGCACTTAAGCTGCGCATGAGTGTACGTGACAATAAATGAATTATTATCGCATCTATTACTTTTATCGATCGCGCCATTTAAGTATCTGTTTTTATTCGTATTTTCTCGAAAGTCTGTTACAAGTAAGGCCAGGAGAATTGACATTATACACTACCAACAATGGTTACAAACAATAAAGTTCCTAGATAGCTGAAGTACCGCAATTACCGCCATTTTGCATCAAAATAAACGCGCAAATTTAAACCCGAACGTAAGCAGGACAAGAACTCTGAGCGGCATCTGTGCGCATCTCTTCGAATTACAATTTTCAGCGCCAAATTTAAACGATCACAATCAGGAACGTCCCAATTGCCGGCCACCTCACTGGGACGGGCGAGGTCATACGTAACCCCGAAGTAAACGAGCGGTAAATAAAAACAAATAAATATAGTCACCAATTATCGCACACTTGTCTTTATTTAAGTAAAAGAAAGAAGCTGAAATCTTGCATAAACAAATGCAAGAGTCAAATTAAGTCATCAACCGATTGGACAAAGTGCCAAAACCACCAAAATTAAATACTTAACAACCACGCATAACCTTCACGAGTCGTAATGAGTGAAATCATAAGCAGAACATTCAAGCTTAAGTTGTCCGTGCAAACGTCACTCCGTACTTCAGTACCGTAATAATCGGGCAAGGGGGAAGGGTAGGCGTCCGAGCTTCTCCAACATCCCCGTGCGAATTCGCCTTGGCTTACGAATGTCACCATGGGCTAGTCTGGTTGAGTCGAGTCGTCGAGTCCGACAGTTGGTAAACTGCGTCAGCAAATTTGCCCCCGATACAAGAAAGCTGAGTAGTAAAAGAAACCCACAGGTTACGACCTGAACTGCGCACAGAATACGCTTGAATTAATTACCTGGCTAACTGTAGGTTGTCAGGCTTAGAAAAGCATAACAAATTCCTTCAGTATCACGTAGGGTGCGTCTTTCAGAAGACGGTGACTAACTGTAGGTTGTCAGGCTTAGAAAAGCATAACAAATTCCTTCAGTATCACGTAGGGTGCGTCTTTCAGAAGACGGAGTACCTCATTCCGTTCAGCTTTCTCACAAACAACACGTTTTGAAGAAAGCACCCAATGGCTACCAGCCAAGAAAGTAAAACGCTGTGCACCCTAGCGTGGTTAAGAAAATACCGACGTCACTTGATTCTGCGCGCAACGAGAAATCTAAGCAGGGAGGGAAGCTACATGCCCGAGACTGGCTAATAGCAAAATCCGCCGCGTCATACAGTCGAAGACGGCCATCTTGGAACAGTCTAGATTCTAACGGACTTTTATACGTAACGGAATTTTATACTGAAACAGTATCTTCATGTGTCTGGTGTTAAAATCTTCGACATTTCGCTGCCCATGCTATCGACTTCTTCGGATCTGTAGATGAACTGACTTTCCTGAATATCAGCAAAAAAGAAGGTACCAAGGAGGACGCCACTAAGCATAGAACTTACGAAAATCTGAGGACGAGATTCTAGCAAATTGGATAAAGAATAATCGATGGAGCAAACAACGAAAAAAATAAAATAAATCAGAAGAGTAAAGCAGAAGAAAGCACTTAAAGAGGCACAAGATTGGAAGTGAATTTCGCACCAAGAGAACACAGAAGAAGAAATCACCACGATAGTGGAAGCAATAGTTACGACTTCCTCCAACATTAAACCTAAAATATTTCGACGAGTGCGCACAAATCCGAGAGGGAAGAGGATAAGCAAGTAGAAGAATGCAACTAAGCAATTGAAGACGAATGTGACCCTCAGTAGATCAGCAAGGGAACCATCAACAAAAAAGATCAAGCGATCAGGTGTAAACTACCTCAGCATCACGCAAGTACATCACCACGACCACAAATGAACGATGTAGACATAAGGCGGATACCAACTATCTCGACTATCTTGAGTTTTAAAAGAAAAACATTGTAGTAAAACGAAGGAAGTTGGACAGAAACGTGGAGAGTAAGCAGAAGAATAAAACAGGCGATTGAAAATTACAGAGATCAATCGGTCAAGTAGGGAAGAGAAAAAGTCATCACGGAATTGAGGGCAGCTTTAAGACTACCTTGAGCTTTAAAGTGCGACAAGCAGAAGAATGTGTCATCAACCTATCACGAGGAGAATACAATAGCTGAAGTCAAAATATTCGATTTACCAATGACCTACGTTTTGGAAGATCCAAAAATGATTTCAGCAATCAGGACTACCCTAGGCCTTAAAGCAGAAAAAAAAAATCTGCTGGCTGGAAACAATTTGCTGTTGACTTGAAATGATTGGGGGCTGATTTGGAACTATATGCTGCTGACTGATGTTGAGGGAACGATTTGCTGCTGATTTAGAAAGATTTTCTATTGATTTGGAACGAAGTGGTACTGTGAGAAGGTAACACGTTGTGGTAAAGTTGTCGCAGAAGTTTCCTTTTGAGGTGAGGCTGCATGGTAATGGAGGTAGAACCGCTGATATTGAGTAGGACCAATTGTGTTGAGCTCAAAAGTGGAAACGCTCTGCAACGAAGGTGATATTTCTGATGATGAGCTGGAACGTTTTGGTGTTGAGGATGAGCCATTCGATATTGGGCCAAGTCGATCTTTACTTGAGGTGAAAACATTTGCTATTGAATTGGAACAGTTTGTTGTTGAGATCAAGCTATTTGATGATGCTTCGTTTAAAATTATTTGCTGTTCAGGTGATTGTTCATAATGCGCTTGCTGATTGTTGGGGATTTGCTAGGACATTTCGGAAAACCAGAAAAGCTGGCGGCGCGGCGTAGGAAGTATGACGGAAAAATGGAGAACAAGAAAGTAAAAGAATGAAGCCGAATATTGAAGAGATTAAGAGATTTGTTGACAGCGAAGGTCATTAATAACTACGTACACTAAAGGAAGACAACTTGGGCGAAAGTAGAATCAAACTCTAAAGCTGAAATTATATACATATATATTTGACAATTTTTTTAAAACCTTTTGAAGCACGTGACAGTAAATGTAAGACATTCTTATTTCCATGTTATCTCTTGTCTTCCTGCATCAAATAATTACACTGACGTATGCTTCGTTCTTTCGAATTATTCTTCTTTTCCCTGTGGTATCGACGAATTTCTTTTTAGTTGAAATTTTTATTGTCTTCAATGGATCGATAATAATTCATTCATTTTCAAGCGTTATTTGATAGGAAACATATTCCTGAAACTTAAATTGTGATGAATTAAAGAAAGAAGATGTGTTTCTCGCTTAGCGTACGTCTCGTGTTAGTGGGCTCTTCCGCCATGCTGAGAAACTCACCAAATTGTTTTGTTTAAAGTGAAGTTTAAACGGAGCAACAAGAGGCTTTCTTCCGGGGCCCCGTTTCACGAAAGTTACACGTCACAAAGTAACAATTCCACAATTACAGGCACCTGTAATAACAAGCATACAAATACAAGTGTTTCATGAAAGTTTTATGACACTTGTGAATGAAATTAGATGAGTGAATAAATACTTACAAGTACAAGTACGTGTATGCTTTACGTAAAAAGTGTGATATACATATTTACTGCGAGTTCCTCAGTACGTAACTGAGCTTCATTAGTATAGTAGTTACATTGACATTACTAGTGACACTAATTACTAACCTGTCCATTTTCTAGAGGTGAAAGAGTGGTTAACTTACGCAAAAAAAAGACATTCGAAGAAACAAGTGCAAATTAGAAAGAAAAAAAAAAGATGAACGCCAATGTAAATGTCCTTTCGTGTATTATCGCGTTTCCGGATGTGAGAGCGACAATCTGATTGGTGCCACACCTTGTGTCGTGCCAACGCCATTTGCCGTTCGTTTGCGCCGTATTTCGCCTACGCCAGTTTAAAGGGACAACTGCTTCGAGGTCATAGAAACTACTCGGAAAAGATCAAACGAGTTGACACGGAGTGTCTTCTCTTGAATAACTTTTTGAACTACTCTTTGAAGGCGTCGAAAAGAGTTTTTTCTTTAGGGATAAACATGTAAAAAGAGGAGTCAACGAACAAAGATGAAAATGGCGGGAAAGCGGAACATAATTTCTCTAAAATCAATTGTCAAAACTGTTTCCTTAGTACCAACACAATCAACTGCCAAATACCTAGAAGCTAACAAAAATTCCTATTAAGTTCGATTTTTTTTTTCATAGTCTTTGTTGATTGCATTTCATTTATCTTCATTTTCTCCTGAGTCTTGATTTCAGTGAGATTATTACAGAAATAACAAATGACTATCGTCCGATCGTGTGTTGCTTTTACAGTCTTTTTCTTTTGCTTTTCCCCTCCTGTCAAATGTGTTTCCGAATTTGTCAAATGACTTTCCAATCCGGCCTGCGGATTGGAGTCATTTGAAAAATTTGGAAACAAATGACGAAAGGCGGAAAAGCAAAAGAGAAAGACTGTAATCTTTAATAGTTTTCTTTTTACGAACAAAATATATCACGATGATAATTGAGAAGAAAAGTTACCTCACCTTTGAGTCTGGGTGAAAATATTTGGGTATCTAACTAGCGTAATTTTGTAACTAGTGAAGGTATTAAAAGTTACAATTGTGAAACTGTGAAAAAATTACTTGTAAAGTAATAACAATTCACTAGTTATAATAAGTCTTGTAACTATATGTTCGTACCTTCTATTCTTCAAAAGTTAAGTAAAATTTATTGGTGAATACGTAACTTGTAACTTTCGTGAAACGGGGCCCAGGCCTTTCGAAGCCTGATTCCTGCAGGCAATCGGGCTTTTGGTTTCGCACATTTTACCGGAGGCTTTCAAACGGAGGTTCGCTCAGGGAGCCTTCACCTGGGATTACCTGTCCTTGGATTGTGGCTTTCATTGCGTCCAACTTCGGTCAGCCGATTTAGCGACTCGTTGCTTGGCTTCATCGTCCTTAGAGGAAATCGCTGGTGACACACCAGATGCTACCTCCCGAACGTTCAATACTCGAAGGACGTCGGTGCAGCTGATGAGCAGGACGACTGAAGATCGGAGCTTTTTCATTTTATAATTTGTGAGCGAAAAGCGGATCCGTGCTTCGTGTTTCAATTTTACTTAACCTGTCGTTAGTTAATCGCTTATTGCATTGAACATGTATAAACCCGTTTGGTTTAATTTATATTTGTTTGACGTGAACCACCATCACATCGATGAAGATAGGTGTGCAAGTGTACTGGCGGCTTTTATTTTATTTTTAAATTCAACCGTCGTTCTGAGGATTACGTATGACCCCGATCCATCCCACTGAGACTTAATTTGCTCGCTCAACAAATTTACAACCAGGTACCTAGCAAACATCTGCTATCAAACAGACCGGGCTACGTTTGGCAAAAATCTTGTAACTACATGTTCGTAAAACACTTGTACCTTCTATTTTTCAAAAGTTAAGTAAAATTCATTGGTGAATACGTTACTTGTAACTTTCGTGAAACGGGGCCCAGGCCTTTCGAAGCCTGATTCCCGCAGACAATCAGGTTTTTGGTTTCGGACATTTTACCGGAGGCTTTCAAACGGAGGTTCGCTCAGGGAGCCTTGACCTGGGATTACCTGGCCGTGTTGTCCTTGGATTGTGGCTTTCATTGCGTCCAACTTCGGTCAGCCGATTTAGCGACTCGTTGCTTGGCTTCATCGTCGTTAGAGGAAATCGCTGGTGACATACCAGATGCTACCTCCCGAACGTTCAATACTCGAAGGACGTTGGTGCAGCTGATGAGCAGGACGACTGAAGATCGGAGCTTTTCATTTTATAATTCGTGAGCGAAAAGCGGATCCGTGCTTCGTGTTTCAATTTTATTTAACCTGTCGTTAGTTAATCGCTTATTGCATTGAACATGTATAAACCCGTTTGGTTTAATTTATATTTGCTTGACGTGAACCACCATCACATCGATGAAGACAGGTGTGCAATACTGGCGGCTTTTATTTTATTTTTAAATTCAACCGGCGTCGTTTTGAGGATTACGTATGACCCCGATCCATCCCAGTGAGACTTAATTTGCTCGCTCAACCAGGTACCTAGCAAACATCTGCCATCAAAACGCTTGGCAAAAATCTATGAAAAATAGAGTTAATATAAACCTAATGATAGTAAGTCACCGAAACAACTTTCCACAGACTGCATAAGCTCTCCTCTCGAGCTTTCTAAAATGAACCCTATAAATATCCGGCATATTTATATGTAAAGCATTCGAGTGTTCCTCTAGTCAAAGAACTTCCCTCTGCGAAGTTTCCTCCTCTTGTAATCTTGTGTAACGTGAATCAACAAATACATAAATATATTATTTAATCTAGTCACGTCTCTTATCTTTGTTATGTAAGTTATTACGTGACGAAATCTTGAAACACTCGGGCTAGCAGCCTTCAGCAAAACAACGATTTCCTTTTTTTTGTAGCATTTCGCTATTGATGTAATAATCAGCTACTGAAGATTTTTTTTACAACTTTAATTGTATGCACTTCATCCCTATAATTAATAGTTGGGACACATGTATGGTGTATGGTGACCGAAAAAGGGCACTGGATAATTGGGCTACTTGGGCAGCGGACCAATTGAAATTTACAGCGCATCAGAGCGAGCTGTGAGTAAATATACAACCGGGCGTATAGACGGCCCTATTATTTGGAATCTTTAGTGATGACGCACGGCTTCTCACTGTTTAAAAGTGAAGCAAAGTCTTTGCATGAAGAACAAAGAAAAGAAAACCCAGTTTCTTGCGAAGATTCAAACCGAAGCTATCTCCTTTTTTAGGTATGAAACGAAACAACGAAAAGGGGGGATTGTATTTACACCAAAAGAGGAAAGTAACGGACGTGCCCAAAACGGGAAAAAAGGCTTCTTCAAGATTCGAACTTATACGTGTTACATAAATGGGGTTAGAGTTGGCAGTTAGCCTCTTCTGGGCACACACAATGAAGAAGTGGCCTTTCTTCCTTTGAAGCTGTACCTCCTTGGTGTCTGGCGACCATTTTCCTTTCGGCGCCCAAAACGGGGTTCGAACTTATATGTATTAAACGGGGTTAGAGTTGGCAGTGGTGTGGTTAGCCTCTTCCGGGCACACAATGAAGAAGTGGCTTTCTTCCCTTTGGGGTTGTACCTTCTTGGTTTCCGGCGGCCATTTGGTTATATGTCATTCGGTGCATCTGCTAAAGTAATTCGTTCGGATGATGTAGTTTCGGGGGGGGCGTTCTTCTGGAAGTGATTTTATTGTGTTGAGGTCGCAACAATGTATCACAAGAATTCCCGCTACCGACGTGTACCGCAGCGCGCTTGTTGTCGTCGAAGAAAAATAAGAAGAAGAAGAGGAAGAAGACGAAGAACGAATCAACTCCAACAGGTTCTCGAGAGGCACCCATCACCGTTGGCCGTGTCATCAACAAATTGTTAGTGCAGAGGCAGCATCGGCCTCTTCTTTATCACGGAGACTCCGATGAGACGTAGTGACGTTGGCGCATACACACGATCCTGTAAGTTAACTGCTCTTGTACCGCTAGGCCGCGTTCCGTTAGACGGCGGTGTGTCAGTGACCTCTGTTAACTCCTCACCTGGCCCGCTCAGTCTCTGGCGCACCGCGTTACAACAGGTGCGTTTTGGTACACCAGTGGAACCCCGTGCTACCCCCGGTGATTTTTTTTGAGGCGCCCCGGCGAAAGGCCAGTGAGTTTGGGGTCGGTACTCGGTGGTGTACGCGTGAGGTTCGGGTGCATCGGGTTCGATCTGTGTTTGCGCGCCACTTCTTCTTCTTGGATGCTCTCGAGGATATCCTGATTTATCCATACCCAGCGGTATTTATTCCACTTCTTTACTTATTCATTTTTTTTTTTAATTAGAACTTGAATTGCCTCAAAATTGAACCGTTCGCGTTCTGCGATTAACGGATGAGGCCAGATATCATCAATGCGCGTCAGCGATTAACAGGTTCTCTGTTTAGCGTGTGACCCCCCCGAACGGGAAGGTAAACAGAATTTGGTTTGTTTACCATCGGGGGTCCTCAAGTACACTCCAAGGGCCTATCAATTTAAATACCTGCGAAATTCTTCCTTGCGTCCACCGGGTGTTCGTTGGACCCTTTTGGCCCTTCACTTTATGTTTGGGCAAAAAATTTCGCCTATTTTAAACGTCGAAAGCCCCCCTCAAACCCCCAAGTTTGCGGTTTGCAAAAAAAAACCAATTTCTTCATATTGATACATACTTGGAAAGCCCCCAATGAAAGCAGGGGGGGTTACATTTTATACAAAAAATACGAAGGGTACAAATCAACTTTGTACATTAATTATTATAAAAAAAAATTAATTATAAGTAAAACGAAATGTGTTTATACAGGGTGCTACCAAATTTATAGCGCTAGTTCCGTTACAGAACTAGTGGTCGACGCTAATTGATTAGTAAGTAATTAGCCGCCCCTCGCTTCATAAAAATCGTTTAGGTGGCGCTGGAATCGCTTTTACTGTACCGTACGAGTGTACTCATCTTTACTTACTTTTCCAAGACAAATTCGTTGGTTCGTTTTGATAACGAATAAGAAATTAAGCGTGGGCATTTACCACGCGATCGAATAAATCGCGGATTAAAGTAGGCGTTGCGTAAAAATCGCCATTGAACAGTTGAATTTTATTTTTAGGTTATGTTTGTGGATCTTGATTGACATTTTGATAGAGCCGTTGAATGCAATCCGGATAACTTCAATGGCCTCGATCTTCAATTGTTTTGAAGCGACCACGCCTCCTTCCTTGTTTTTTTTTTTTTTTAATAGCACGGTATATTTTTTATTTAATAGACATTTAAGTTGTACAAGAAGTTTACTTCCGTAGATAACAAATAATGATGCTGAAACCTCTTGGCCTACCACCGCGCAACAGCTTTCGCATTTTTCTCGAAATTTTTGTTAACTAACGAGATAAAACTTTTACACATTTTGAAGTACGTCGTGAGAAATAGGTCGTGCTGTTTAAAAAAAATTGGAAACGTTTGAAGATCCGGGTCATTAGAGTCCAGCGCAACTTTTCGCAAAGATTTCTTGGCCTGTCTCTCAAAGTAAGAAAGTTATCTTGAAAGTACAGAACCGCGCGACTCACCCTGTACATGCAGGATTGTAGAGAATTTTAATTTTTTTCGAGTAAAGTCCCTAGATGGATAAAGTAACGCAATTAAAGGGCATTTTGAGTCAAAATAAGCGCGCGAAACCTTGGAAACGCGATTTTAAACGTCCTCACAAGTTCCATCAAACTGACGGATTAATGGCGGATTTCACAAACGTTACTTAAATTTAATCATCCCTCAAAAGTAAACGTTGCCATGGTTCCACGTGTTGAAGATATAGGAATGATTATTCTTAATCGATGATTAAAGTCAAGTGACGTTTGTGAAATCCAGCGTTAATATCTTATAATAATTAAAAATGCCGACCGGCGGCATTAAAGATTATAAAAATCGATCCGAAAAGGGAGTTGGATTATTTAGAATCCCTCAAGGTGTTAAGAAAGGGGCGCGGCGTCAAAATTTGTTCGCCATTTTGAGTTAAATTTAGATTTACGTTGGCTTAATGAGTTGCGGTACTTTAGCTACCTAGGGACTTTATTTTTGACAAGGTGAAACTTTAAAAATACGTGAGAGATTTGTGTATTAATTTAAAAATAAAAAAAACGTTTGTGCAATTTGTTAATCGGTTAATTTTATTTATGCGAAAATGTTTGTGCCCGATTCGGGAGTGACTCAAGTTTGGTAACACCTCGTATATGCACTATTACTTTATTGTTGTTTCGCTTTATTTTTTGTTTTTGAAAGGTGAAACTAATCTGTCTTCCGAGTGAAAATTCTGCGCTAAGAAAAAATAAATAATTCGTATAAAAAATGCAGATGTAATTAAATCGTAATGTTATTGTTTGCAAATTGTTGTAAACTGATTCAAAATTAGATTGTAACAATTTCCACAATAATAAATAATCAGACTTTGGGCATTTCGAAGCGTTGCCAATGAATGGGCACTTTTCATTGGTCCTCGTATTGCGTAACCACGACAACGCACGCTCTGAAATGTCCGAAGTCTGATTATTTATTATTGTGAAAGTTGTTACAGTTCGTAACTGTTTTCTGTTTTAATATTTTTTTTAAATGAGTACACTTAATAAAATAGACGACGAAATTAGAAAATAATTTGCTCGCGGATAATTGAATAATATCAACGAATAAATTGTTATAAACCGACGGATTAGGGTACGATTTTTAATATAATTTATTAATAATAAAAAACAACTACGGTTATAGTTCAATAAAAGTAAGACGAATAAATATTCAAATATTTGTGGCAAGAAATTACAGCAAAATTAACTTTTAATTTTGGAGGTATATAAAAAAAAATCAAATTCCAAAATTATAAAAAGAAAAGGAAATTATAAGAAGCGGTAAAAATAAAACTCAAATAATAAATTTAATTCTTAAACACTCCGCCAGAGAATCGTGAATTTTCTTTTCAATTTTCTTGCTTCGTGTTCAGAAATTAATAAAAAAAAAAATACGTATCATTAAAGTAAGAAGAACAAATATTTCAATTAAAAATATTCCTGGCAAGAAATTGCAGCAGAATTAACTAATTTGGAGGCAAATAAAAAATGTAAAATTAAATATAAAATCTGATTAATTTACGATAATGTTGCAATTAAAAATTGTTACGAAATATTAAATTATAATTATTTTTGCACAAATTAAGGCTGTGTTTCTAACTTTAAACTCCCGTTTATTTCCACGGTAGCAATAAATTATAAAAACAATTGTTCCTATGGAAATAAACGGGAGTTTAAAGTTAAACTAGGACTGAGAAAACCGGCCTAAAAGAATCTTTTTTCTCACAAATTATCACTGTCATTGTCATTGTCATTATAAACTATATATGTATGTATATTTGTAGTACATACTCCTATTTATTATTCTTAATGTAGCTGGCTGCTCTTAGCCAAATTTGTTTCTGTTTATTTTCTAAACCCCTTTCTCCCGAATACGTGTGTGAAAAATGCGACCCCCAAAGAATAAATTGATCATCGTTTGCCCGTTTCGGCTTCGAGCTTAAATTGTGAACTTTTCGTGGGGGGAGAGAGACCAGTGATGCCAACACGAGGGAATCTTCCTGTTTTAGTAATTTTTTGACATCATTTGGGAAAAACGGAATCTTTATATTCACTTGAGGAAATTCCTTTTAAATTTCTATTTTATGTTATGTACAATTTTTTTCTGTCGTCGTTTCGACACTGAAAGATCTACATATAAATTTAGGTCAAACGTGGGAAACAGGCTTAATAACGGTATTTGTATTTCATGCAGTCTTGTACCCTGACGCAGGATGACGAATGAAACATAAGCAAAATAAAGGGATAAAATTAATTTCGAATTTCGTGCCGAATATAATCGCAATTCGACAAAATACCGTGAATGTATCTTATTCTGAAACATGCAAAACACACACATACGTTTGTTGCTAGAGTAACGTAATTATTAAATGACAGCAATGTATTAAAGCGTGTATTTTATTTTCAAACATAGGGTGAGTTCGCGTTTACGCTCGTATCGATCGGAGCGTTTCTTTTTATCGCTCTTACCTTACATGCAGTGAAACGCAATCGCTCTCCCTCACACTTTTGATCAGAGCGTACTCCGAGCGTAAACGCGAACTTGCCCGTAGGAGAAATAAAGTAATGGAACAAAATATGTTTCAAAATAAAATACACGCTTTAATACATTGCTGTCATTTAATTATTACGTTACTCTAGCAACAAACGGATACGTGTATTTTGCATGTTTCAGAATAAGATAATATTCACGGTATACCGAGTGAACATTTTCAATCCGGAACATAGGAACTTGTACGACTTCGAACGTCCGACTTTAAAAAATCGCTGCTCCTTCATATGAAGAGCGATTCGAACGGGACGACCTCCATCGTGAAGGCGAAGGATGGGAGTATCCTTCGGCTCAACCACCATTACGATTTCGCTTCCAGTTTCGGAGAAAGAAATTTTTTCCCGCGATTTTTCGAAAACGTGATGTCAGAATTTTTTTAAACTGTCTCACGCAAAACATTCCTTCGGGTACGTAAGCTGCCGGGCCTTTTCCCAGGTAAAACGCGTTTTTCGAAGTTATGATTCTTCGACATGGTGAGCTTTTTTCCGGAATTTTTTAAGGCGTCGGGAACGCCTAGGTTCGCCGAAGTGTTCTCCCTGTTTGGTATGACGGGGAAGACGATGCCACAGTCCGTTTCGCAATCGTGTGACGAGGAGGCCGACACAGGGCCGTACTGTTAAGGATTTTTTGATGTCGTGTGGGGAAAAAGGGAGTCCCAGTGTTCATTCGAGGGAATCAATTTCCAAATAAATTTTTGATAAAGGTAGGCCGTGGAAGTGTAAACGTGTGTCGCAACCTGCAACATCAAACGCTTTTTGAGGTTAGTGACACGTCGAAGTGTAAAATGTGACAAGTTACACTTCGACTTTACGTAACTACTCAAGAACTTGACAATGTTTTAATGCAAATAATGAATTATAATTTAAATTTGGACAGTAAGTTGTCTATTCTTAAACTGTCAAGTAAATAAATAAATTGCTGTAGTAATCTGAGACAAACGTTTTGTCTTCCACGGCCTACCTTTACGACAAAGGTATTTGGACATAACATGGTATATTTACAGTGTGGAACAAAAGTATGGAGACCTCTAAATATCTCAATAAAATTGTTATAAGTCAGAACTTTCACACTAACTTAAAATTGACGTTTACATAATTCTTAGCAAACTCCAACTTTGTTTTTTTAAAAAAACGTGCGCGTTTTAACGTTACGAATATTTATAAAACAGTGAACATTAGGTATAGGACATGTTACACATTTTATGTTAATAATTATTTAAGCAACTTAAACGAATTGGGTGTTTCATTTTCAATTACAAAGTTGACAGCCTTGGCGAAAAATGTGAAATATTGGCAGTGCCGCCGACATCATCTTGATCATCTAAATTAACTGTTCCCAAATTTCGCTTGGATAGTCCTACGCAGTAAAGAATATTTAGTTAACCTGACGATAAAAACGAAATTATTTGCCGATGACTGCGTTATTTATAATAAAAGAAAAAAATACAGAAGATTGGATTTTACTCCAGGAAGATTTAGACAAAATTCATACGTGGTGTGACGAAAATAAAATGGAAATTAATACAAAGAAATGTGTTGCAGTATCGTTTGGTATTACAAAATTATTTCAGGCTCATCCATACAAATTAGGAAATGAATTACTAACATATAATGATACGTGTAAATATCTAGGAGTGACCTTTAGAAATGATTTAAATTGGAGTAGTCATATTCAGAACATCTTAAAAAAAGCTTATAAATCACTAATTTAACAAAATATTTTTTATTGTGTAGCCGTTGTTGAGATATTTAGAGATTTCCATACTTTTGTTCCACAGTGTGTAGTATATACGTATTATTTCTTTTTGTCGCCTTTATCCCACTGAGAGATCTATAAATTTAGGCCGAATGTGGGGGGGGGGGGTTAGGGTTAATAACGATTTTGCATTTTATGCCGTCTTGTGTCCTTGTGTCGGAATATGACGAATGAAACACGAACGAAATAATGGGGACAAATTAATTTCGAATTTCGCGCCGAATATAATCGCAGCTTGACGAAATATACATAGATGGCGCTGCCACATTCGTCACTGACGATATCTGGAACTTTACCTGCTCTTAGAGCCGGTCTTTCCATCTTCCAGTTAAAGTTATCCGGCGAATAACTTGATTTTTACGAACGGTTGATAGATTTTTACGAATTGTTTCCATGGTAGTTATCCGCCAATTAGTATATCAAGAGGTGGAAAGACCAGCCCTTAGCCAAATTGTTTCTGTTTATCTCCTGGAGCCCCCCTTCTCGCAGAATACGTCCCTCCCCAAAGAATAAATTTCTGTTTGCTTGAATTAATCGACCACCGTTTGTCTGACTTGGTTTCGACTTAAATTGCGAACAGTGCCCGGGGGTGGGCAGGTAAGGATAAGGATGCAGACCAGTGTTGCCAATCGAGTGAATTTAGCCCGTTTTAGGGATTCTTTTTGGACATCATGCAGGGAGTGTTTCCTTGAGGCAACAATTAATTTTAAATTTCTATTTTATGCTATGCATTAATTCTTTTGTTGCCGTTACCACAATGAAAGATCCATAAATTTAAGTCGAAAGTGCCAAAAAGGGTTAATAACATTTTACATTTTACGCCGTCTTGTATCCTGTCAGAGAAAAAAAATGAATGAAAGAAATTTTAATTTCGCGCCGAAAAAATCGTAGTTTCTCAAAACAATACATAGATGGCGCTGACGTACAACAATTTCTAAAGTCTCTAGATAGATAAAGTCCGCAGTTACCGCCACTTTGACTGAAAATTGAATTTACATCATAGGTTTAATGAAAGACAATATTTTATGTATTATCCCTTCACTCAGCTTCCTCGTCAGAGTAGGCGAGATAGGGTGACATTGACTCAGATGACGGAAAATATCATAAACGGTTTACGATTTTTCATCTGAACGTTTACACTCCAAGGATCGCGATGAAACATGTTTGAGCAGCGGACGCCATTTTTTGGAGCGATTCGATTTTACGCTACTCTAGCGAAAACGTGTTTAAAAACATGGCGTCTACAAAGTCTGATATAATTTATAGAGTAAACGGTGTGCAATATGAAATGTTCGGTGATAAAGAAGCTTATGAACGATTAAGCAGTTTATTAATTCACATTTCGAGGTCGTTCATTTCTGCTCTGCAAATTTTGGATGTGTTCCCAAAATAATTATTGTTGGATTCATTTTTATTTAATTTAGCTCGAAATGCTTTTTAGACAAGACTTACACACTAGGCACTAGAATATTTACATTTAACAAAACGGTTTACGCTACCGGTCGTTCAACTGAAAACTGTATTATGCAGCATAAACTGTTTATGATTGATCATAAACAGTTTACGATATTTTCTTCGTCTGAACGAAGCCAATGAAATATAGACGTCAGATGAAACGGTTATGTTTATTTTTAATTTCATGATTATTATTTTAGTACACTGTTGCCAGCTCGACTGTAATGCATAGGTGTAAAACAAACAGATTGAAACAGTCTCCTTCGTATTTGGCAACACGGTCAGATCAGTGGTGTGAAATTGTCATAACATTTTCCATGTCAGATTCTGGCATCTATCAAAGTTCATGCCAGCAACTTAACGAAACGGCCTGCTCTGACGAGGAAACCGAGTGAACTTTACCTATACTTTAATACGTGAAGAGTCACTAAATACATAAGGCCAATGTAAATTTAATTTGGAATCAAAATGGCGGTAATTGCGGGACTTTATCTATGTAGGTTTAGTTTGATAAAAAAATACAAGGATGGCGCTGGCGTGTAACAATTTCTAAAGTCCCTAGATAGATAAAGTACCGCAATTACCGCCATTTTGATTCCAAATTAACGTTTACATCGTTGCATTGGTTTAATGAAATGCAGTATTTTGTGTATTTAATCTAGGGACTTTATTACGTCTAGAATCGCTAAATACATAAAGTACTGCCCAGGGTTGGGACGTAGATAGTGAAACGTTAATTAACCATGATTCAATTACTACGTAGTTTTCTACTTCTTCATTTTCAGAGTATAATTAGGCACTCACTTTTACACAATCTAGTATCCATTTTGATGTAAAATTAATAAAATTGCTGTATACGAGAATTTAAAAAAACAGGAAAAACGTAATATTTATTTCAAATACTTCAAACGAACGTTCATTTTGAGGTTAGAAATGTGACATTTGACATAAACTATATTAAAAGTAAAAATTACATAAAAATTACGTCCAGACGTAATGTAACGTAGAAAATATTTTTTACACTAAATAGAGTTTTCCCAACCCTGGTACTGCCTTTCATTAAGCCAACGTAAATTTAATTTTGACTCAAAATGGCGGTGGTAATTGCGGTACTTTACTATATTAAGATTTAGTTTGACAAAAAAAAAAAACGTAGATGGCGCTGGCGTATAACAACTTCTAAAGTCTCTCAGATAGATAAAGTACTGCAATTATCGCCATTGTGAGTCAATATTAAATTTGCATCATCGGTTTAATGAACGGCGGTATTTTATGCATTTAGTGACTTTACCTATGTAGATAAATCTATCTATAGGGACTTTAATTACGTGTAGAGTCACTAAATACGTACAGTCCCGTGCACCTTAAATGCGCCTCCTGCACGCAAACCTCACCTTTGTAACACAAGGTTCATGGAACTGTCAAGTTCTAGCATTTAAGCTGCGCACGACTATACGTGCCCTTCATTAAGTCAATTTGGACTAAAAATGGCGGCAATTGCGATACTTTATCTATCTAGAAACTTTAACAATTTCTAAGTCATTTCTAAGTGTAGGGACAGGCAGAGATCGAGTGCCTTAACAAAAAAATTCGCTTCGTTTTTTTTTTAATAGGAGAAATGTGGGTGAAATGGGATACTTAACGTTTGAAATTTTTTATGCAGGTATCCACACGCACGAAAGCTTTAGCAATTTTTTTAGGAGTAACCTCAACATTTTTTTGTTGTTAAAGTTTACTATACTTTCTTCATCGTATACATATTTTTTAAGTCATCTGTTAATTTCCCATTTTACCCAAACGTGTTCGTAAAATGGGATAGTGCATTATTTTAAAATGGGATAGGGCATGTATAACAGAAATAACAAATTTTCAATACTTTTTAATTAGGTACAAACTTGAAGCTTCTACATCTACATTTGTCACATGTGAAGTCTTCTTCATCGCTCTCCACCCCCAGCACATGCATCGTGGTTCCACTTCTGGCACGATGAACAGCGAATCCATCTCTCTCCGCTCTTACTTTTTGAATAAAGATTTTTACAGTAAAAACATACAGGGTCGTCTTCGTCAGAGCTGCTACATCCTCGTTACCAGTCAAGTATATTTTACGTTTGGCTTCTTGCTTCATACGAACGGGTACTTTTCTTTTATACTCTTCTGTTGACACCCCTTGCTTTACTTTTTCTTTTTACGCTCCTCAGTTTCTTTTTTCTTTTTCGCATTTAAGGAAGCATTTAATTCATCTTTATAAGGTGTACTTGATAACACAGCTGCTTTGCCTCTATTTCTGCTTGCTGTATTCTTACTTCTTGAAGAAGCTGTGGCGTAGCAACATACACGCATCTAACATATTCCCCGAACTAACCGCCATCCAGGTAATCCCGGGCCTTAATCCCCAAGCTGTACGCAGCGAGGCTATTAACGAGCGCACTAATGACCACATTAGGCGGACGGGTACGGCGAAATTCCTGATGCAAGTGCGCACACCGGCACGCTCAAATGAGACGGATTAAACGTAGAGTATAGGATCAAGAGGGGTGTTCTCAGAACAACCCGGGAAGAGGTTCTATATAAACCGGCCGAGTGCCACTAGCAAGGCACCTCAAATCCTGCTGCCGAACAGGCCAGAACGAAGGCTCTTGCTACTGCTGCCGAATAGGCCAGAACGCAAATTTCTGCTCCTGTCGCTGAATAAGCAAGGACAAAATATCAGCCCCTACGGTGTAAGGTCTGAGCAACACACCACCAGATTCCAAGTCGCATCTCGAAGAACCACCAAGCTGGCGCCGACACCGGTACCACGTGGGCAGACGAAGGCGACCATCAAGAGGAGTCGTTACCGGAGACATCAGCATCAACAGGAACTCCGGGTCGCATTGTCAGTAGCTCGCTTTCCCCGAGCAGTGTCCCCCTTACCGCCGTCGCCGCAACGAGGACCCGCCATCGCGTCAGAGACCGAAGGTTACACTGGGCCATACCGACTGATCCCTCTAACGGTACCTCCACCGACGTACCACGAGGTATCACGCGCCCAGGTCCACCCGTTAGATCCACGTCTTCCCATGGTACAACGCGAATACGCCAAGTTAGGAGAAGAGCAATACTATCGTCAGATAGAATTTTGATGTGTATTTGTCGGCATTACAAACCGGCTGGGCACGTGACACCCACGCACCGCGCCCCCACAAAGCTTTTGGATACGGGCATAGAATCTCCGGTGGAATTAATTGAGATGGTCCGGGTTTAGGGGAAACAACTTTGGACGATGAGGCTTTCGGTGAAGGGGACGACATCTCTTGATCTTCTTCCACAGCCAAAGGGCGTGGAGGAGTTTGGTGAAATGACTGCTCTTCATCTTCTACAGGCAAATGATGTGGAGTTTGGTGAAATGGTGCATCTAGAGGGATGAACGGATCATTTTCAATTTCTGGCACATCAGTGGGAGTGGCGGCAGCGAACATATCCTCTGTGAACACATGACGATTAACGGGATGGAGACCAGTTTTTTCGAAACCGTGAATTGCATTCAGTGGAGTCGCCGCTTTTGGCCGAATAAATTGGCAACCTGGTAATTGTCACCACTTGTCCAGGATTATTTCTCATAAATGTTTCAACTTCTTGACTATAAAACGTTGATAAAGGGGCCATCAAGGGGTTGCATCCGATGGCTGCAATGAGGAGGTAAACATATCAATGTCACTCCATGGTTCCTAGCTTTATCTATCACTGCAATGTTTTGTGTATGGGTTTTGTGGCCATCCATTCTTTTGATGCTTTAGTGAATGTCAAAAAGTGATCGAACCACTTTTCGAAAAGATTCATTTGCATCCATCCTGTTGGATGGCAAGCCGCTATTGTTTCAGGTGGTGCCCCATTGAGAACTATCGCCTTCGTGCGCACTCGTGGAAATATAAGCATGGGTGGAAGGTATGTTCCTGCGGCGTTCATGCAAATTACCGCAGTGACTGATGTGAGGGTGTCAACTTGCTTCCTTCCCTGCAATGCATTTACTTTTGAAGGACGTCCCTGAACCGTAGAGTTAATCCCGTCTCATCAACATTAAACACTCGTGATGCTGAAAATTTCTGTTGCTCTTGAATAGGTTCCAACATATTAAAAAAATTATTCACGTTTACTTGATTGAAACTTCTTGCACGAGCTGTCGAAGTAGCTTCTGGAACCCCGATGGAAAGCTTGTTACGGCTTAAAAACGGTCACTCGCACGAATCATACCTTCTGCGCCATAGGTATACGTGGTTCTGCAATTGTTTTACGCACCCAGCTGTTGAATGGGGGTACGTATTTTACACAAAATCAACCGTATCCCGTTTTATCAAGTGCAGTGAAAGCTCTTATAAGCGGACACCGACGGTTCCAACTTTTTTGTCCGCTTATGGGAGCTCTCCGCTTATAAGAAAGCAGAAGCAAAAAAAATTGCCAAATCAAAAATATAAATAAGTATCATACTTCAAGTCGTTAGCTACTTCTTTAGCCTTGGCTTTTATTAGCGGGCCTGATATAGGTATGTGCTGGCTTCTGACACGGGCAAACCACTCAAAACAAACCCTGTCATTGTGTGCTGCTTCACTTTTTAGTTTCATTGTTTTTTGATTATTTTGAATCTATAATAATTACAAATTCATAGGTTAACCTAAACCTACCTTTCACCCAGTTTGCGAACACTCAAATGCTCTCGCTCTACAACATTAATGACCTCCATCTTCTGTCTTAATGTAAAAAAGGTTTTGCTGAGTGGCTGAGGTTCAAACAAGACTACGCATAACATTAAATACGCCTGGAGACCCGTACCCAGGGGAATCCCCACATCAATTTTACACTGCGAATTTTACACTGCAATTTTACGCTGCGAGAGCGTTTCGAGTCTGATGGGGGAAAGTTGTTCTGTCTGGGTCCGTCCGACAGAGCGTCCGGTTTTGGGAGCGAGGACCCAAAATTTTGGTTCCAGAAAAATTGTCCGGTCATGAGAGATGTCCGCTTATGAGAGCTGTCCGTATGGAGAGCTTTCACTGTATCCCATTTTACCCACATTTCTCCTACTTAATTAAAATGCACGGAAACTTTAAAAAAATTTAAAAAGCGATTGTTTTTTGGTGACGAAAGTTGTCGACCTTAATTTTATTATCGTTATTATTTATTTTTTATTTGCAGTCTGATTGACATTCAATTCTATTCCGCCAAAGGGAATTTTTGTAACGAACTAGAAATGTTTGGCAACACTGAGGGAGACTGTTTTCCTTAAACAAATTAAAAAAAAGGGGGGGGGCGCTCGTTTCAGAAATACGACGCAACACGTGAGTTCGCGCAAGACTTTAATTTGCAATTAAAACATGCAATGATATAATACATGCAAGGTGTTCGTTCCTCCTGAGATTTTTGAGGCGCGGCATTTCGTTTCGAAACTCGCGTAAATCTCGCGATTCAATTCGGGGCGCGTCCACCGAAATGCAGAAGTTTTCACCGCAACGGTAACTTGTACGTATATTCCGCAAGTTGGGAAAAGTCGGCGAAACAAGCGCGCTCCGAAGTTCAAGGTCAATGTCCTTGCCGAGTTCGATTTTCATTCGATTTTCCGACCAACCCGTGGCGCCCGCTAATCACGTTAGAAATTCGTTTTGTTTTTTCTTCTCTCTCTCTCTCTTCGATGCCTACGTATAATGAAATGGTAACTGTTAACACGCTGGTTAATTATCCGACCGTTACTGACGCTTATGATAATCGATCGGTTGGTTGGTTTATTTATTTATCGACATCCGGAATCCGGACTTTGTTTAATTTATTGTCTTCTTCTTTGCTACCTCCTTATCAGGAAAATCCTACGATCTGACCTCTGACGTACCTATAGTGTGTAGTGTATAGTCATGGACGCAAAGCAAATTTTTCTTTTAATCGTCCATGATTGTACGTAGTTAATATGGTCCTGTCTCCCCAAAACAAATTCCTTATTCGAATGCGACGTGTTTAACAATGACGTTCCCAGTAACCGTTAAAAGCGAGAATATTATTGAATCGCTGCTTATAAACGGTCGTGCCGTAAAAATTCCTCCTTGATTCATCTCGTGTCATCGCAAAAGTCAACGTACTCTCCGTTTCTGTTTCAGGAGCGCGTCCTCCGCAGCGATGGAGACGATTTTGTGACGACAACCCCCGAAACAACCATGTATCGTGGAAGATTCGGAACTTTCAGGAAGAAGAAATAAGGACCAGAAAAACAACAACTAAAAAAAAAGAGCGCGCGCGCGGATGCCCTCGAAATTGATCTCCAAATTTTTCAATTCCGGCCTTTTTCAAATCAGTCCAAATCTTAGCAGCTTCGTACCTCGTACCTGCCCTTTTTAGATTTCGCTATTTATTGCTTGATTTAGTGTTAATGCTGTGCGAGTTAATTATCATCGGTAATCGCTTAACAAAGAATCTGACAATTCCGCATAAAATTCACTTGTGCAATTCAACGCCCCTTCGACTGGAAACCAGTTTCGACTGCCCAATGCGCGAAGAAATGCTACGATGCCAAGCACTATAAGAGGTAAGAGCGCTCTATACTCTCTTCCGCCCCGTTTCGCTTTGTTTTGCTCTTTTGCTTCGGTGCTGTTGACCTAGGCAAATGACTTTTTATTAACAATTTGCGATTGTTAGCACTTTTTGACAATGCGATAAAATTAAACAAAGCGTCGTCGAATG
Source organism: Dorcus hopei (assembly GCA_033060865.1). Taxonomy (NCBI): domain Eukaryota; kingdom Metazoa; phylum Arthropoda; class Insecta; order Coleoptera; family Lucanidae; genus Dorcus; species Dorcus hopei. Next base: position 27,472,059 of record CM065426.1, read on the forward strand.
ATTTATTCAACTCAACTTTTATTTCATTCGATCAGAAAACAACGACGACGAATTACAAATACACGATTTAAATAAAATACACCAATTAAAATAAATAAATAAAGAACAGAAACTAATAAATGAATAATAAACAGGAAAGAAATTTTTTAAAGGAGGGAAAACGTGATGCAATTCGGTCACAGCCGCAGCTGCTAATAAACTAAAACGTAAACACTGAATGAGCGAAAATTGCTTCAAATTCCTTTGAAGTCGCTTTTCGCCACTCAAAATAAATGCAGAGTTGAGCTACTCTCCATCCAAAATACAAATACAAATCGATTCGTATGTAGCTCCAGTGATTTCGTTTGAAGCGCCCCCTCTTGGCAGTCGGTGCAAGTTTCTATTTTGTCGAACTCGACCTTTCAGGATTCACCAGGTGAAATGTTCAATAATTTCGTAATCATATACACATATAGAAAGTATAGTCGGTGTTAAAGTAATGTATCCAAAATGGACGAGACGACAGGTTTATATTTTACTGCGGAGACATTACTTTTAATTCCGACTGTACATGTTCGATGTTTTGACAAATCAAAAGAGGAAAGAAAAACAAACGATTACTACCCAGAAGCGCGAATTACAGTAAGCAAATTAATTCGACGTAAAGAGTCGAGCTACTGATCGTCTACAAATCGATAATCGATCCGCACGTAGTCGCGATTGTGATTTCGTTTGAAGCGCCATCTCTTGACAGTCGGTGCAAGTTTCTATTTTGTCGAACTCGACCTTTCAGGATTCACCAAGTGATATGCTCAATAATTTCGTAATCATATACACATATAGAAAGTATAGTCGGTGTTAAAAGTAATGTATCCAGAATGGATGAGGCGACAGATTTATATTTTACTGCGGAGACATTACTTTTAATTCCGACTGTACATGTTCGATGTTTTGACAAATCAAAAGAGGAAAGAAAAACAAACGATGACTACCCAGAAGCGCAAATTACAGTGAGCAAATTAATTCGACGTAAAGAGTCGAGCTACTGATCGTCTACAAACCGATAATCGATCCGCACGTAGTCGCGATTGTGATTTCGTTTGAAGCGCCATCTCTTGGCAGTCGGTGCAAGTTTCTATTTTGTCGAACTCGACCTTTCAGGATTCACCAAGTGAAATGTTCGATAATTTCGTAATCATATACACATATAGCAAGTATGGTCCGTGTTAAAAGTAATGTATCCAGAATGGACGAGGCAACAGATTTATATTTTACTGTGGAGACATTACTTTTAATTCCGACTGTACATGTTCGATGTTTTGACAAATCAACAGAGGAAAGAAAAACAAACGATGACTACCCAGAAGCGCGAATATCAGTAAGCAAATTAATTCGACGTAAAGAGTCGAGCTACTGATCGTCTACAAATTGATAGTAGTCGCGATTGTGATTTCGTTTGAAGCGCCATCTCTTGTAAGTCGGTGCAAGTTTCCTTTTTGTCGAACTCGACGTTTCAGGATTGCCGAAACACACCGTGCGATTTAATCCGGGCTGCATTTCGTTCCGTTTCGTTTTAAATGAAATATACACGTGTAGAGTGTACAGTCAGAATTAAAAGTAATATACCCAGAATGGATAAGAATGGGACGAAGAGAAGACGTTACTTTTAATTCTGACTGTGCATGTTCGATGAACTAAAAGTAAAAGAAGATCGATGATTTTCAGATAAAAATTTTGAAAAAAAAAACCAAAAGACGAAAAAAATAAAATAAAAGACGAACACCTAGAAGCCCTAATTACACTAAGCAAATTAATTCGACGTAAAGAGTTGAGCTACTGTTCACCTCGAAATCGATAATCGATTCATACATGGTCGCGATTGTGATTTCGTTTGAAGCGCCATCTCTTGTAAGTCGGTGCAAGTTTCCTTTTCATCGAATTCGACCTTTCAGGATTGCCTAAACACACCGTGCGATTTAATCCAAGCTGGATTTCGTTCCACGAACGTTCGATATAATTTTTAAATCAAACGTACACGTGTGGAGTGTACAGTCAGAATTAAAAGTAATATGCCCAGAATGGATAAAACGACGAAGAGGAGACGTTACTTTTAATTCTGACTGTGCATGTTCGATGAACTAAAAGTAAAAGAAGATCGATGATTTTCAGATAAAAATTTTGAAAAAAAACCAAAAGACGAAGAAAATAAAATAAAAAACGAACACCTAGAAGCGCTAATTACACTAAGCAAATTAATTCGACGTAAAGAGTTGAGCTAGTGTTCACCTAGAAATCGATAATCGATTCATACATGGTCGCGATTGTGATTTCGTTTGAAGCGCCATCTCTTGCCAGTCGGTGCAAGTTACCTTTTAGTCGAACTCGACCTTTCAGGACTGCTGAAACACACCGTGCGATTTAATCCGGGCTGCATTTCGTTCCACGAACGTTCGATATAATTTTTAAATCAAATGTACACGTGCAGAATGTACAGTCTTTATTAAAAGTAATGAAACACACTGTGTGATTTAATCCAGGCTAGATTTCGTTCCACGAACGTTCGATATAATTTTTAAATCAAATATGCACGTGTAGAATGTACAGTCATTATTAAAAGTAACGTATCCAGAATGGATAAGACGACGGACTTTCAATGCACGCCAAACAGGCAATGAGTAATAGAGAAACGAAAAGAAGAAGCCAAAATCTATTTCTTTCACAATTTTCACACAGTGCAAGACCAACAGCGCCACCTAACGGAGAATGGCGGAATCTTCTTTTTTTTACTTTCACGAGAAGCCAAGTCACCTCTTGAAGAACACTTGAAAGTGTTTGCTGCAACGGCGACGATCCTATAGTTAAAGTAATAGATCTGGAGCGACATCTGTCGGAATGCAGAAGAAGAAGAACGACAAACAAGAAAAAGCCATCCAAAAATTGTCACCTCAACAATCCTCAGATATGTAGTTGCAAACGCCGCGTCGCGTCGGTTTAAGTCGCGACATTTCGTGGTCGATTTCTGACCTTAAAAAAAAAAACGACTTGCCTTAAGGCGCCATCTAACAGAGATTGGCAACACTTCGTCGACAGTAAACGGTAAAAAAAAAAACTATTTTGTTTTGGGGAAAACTCGAAAATTTTGGCATTTGTTCCTCGCTTAAAGTGAAACGATGCTGGCGACGTTTGCCGGAGAACAACAATTTATAAAATGGCGCCAATTCTTTAAAGAAACTAGAAATCTAAGTTTCGTGGCCCCGCCAGTGCACACCTTGCTACCTACCTACCGACCTAACTGTATTAAAACAGTCGACCTTGAATAGATTGCGAAAATTGGGGGAAACTCCCTTACGTTGGTGAACAACCTACCTGAAATTATGCCCAGCTCAGTGGAGACGGGAGTGGGCTACACAATAGGATCGTCGGTAGCTCGTTATCTAGTTGTTAAATAAGAAAGGGGCGCCACCTAGCGTTATATTTATTCCAGGTATAAGTAATACGTGTTACCGCTGGGACTACACACGTGAATGTAGCATACAAGTTTGAAATTCTGCGTTTAAAAAAATCAATCAATCACCCTGTATACATCGAAATTATCAGTCACCCTATATATAACGAAATCTAAAAGAAAAGTGTGACAATTCACACGACATTAAGTTTATTGATCGTTTTAATTACTTTAGATCGAAATAAAATTAAAATTCACAGAGCAAGTGTAACACGTAAACACCGGCAAGGGTATCCTACTTGGTCTACAAAGGTGATGTACAAGTAGGAGGCGCTTATTAATTTTCTTTATGCAAATTATGACCTGTTCTTAAGGAACCGTGACCGTGAAATATACAATTACAAAATTTTCAAGCCCTTAATTACTCATTTTGCAGCGTAACTGATGATTGACCGAAGTAAGGAATGAAAAGTGTACGATACCGCTCGACGTTAAGTCCGGTCGTCTGATGCCATAAATCACGACGTTTACATCGAAGTCTCGAGAGAGGGCTTTGATCCTACGTGCACGTCCGAACTTTCGCGGTGTTTGATGGTAGTAGAACTAGATGACTCTCGTACGGCTTTTCTGCTTACTGCCTATCACCTGCTACAATTTGCCTCGCATAACGTGAATTTGCCTCGTATAACGTGAAACTGCTCCGTACGACGTGAAACTGCCCCGTACAACATGAAACTGCCCCGTACAACGTACTCAATTTTTGACCTAAAAAAATGGACTTGCAACAAAATTTCAAATAGTTGCGCCACCTAATGGAGATTGACAACACTACTTTGACAATAGACGGTGATTGAGAAAAACTCGAATATTTTGCTATTTTAATCCTCGGTTAAGGAGAAACGACACCGGCGACATCTGCTGGAGGGCAGTAATATTTAGCAGCGCCAATAAACCATAGTTCTTTTAAAAAGCTAAGAATCTACATTTCGTGGCGCTTTCAATGCACACCGGATAGGCAATGAACAATAGAGAAATGAAAAGGAGAAGAAGAAACTGAACAGTCAATCAATCCTCAAATAGTTCAGGATCCACAGCGTTATCTAACGGAGAATGGTTGTATTTCTTTTTTTTTTCTTTGAGAAGAAGCTAAGCCCCGAACCATTCGTCTTTGAAGAAAATTTAAGAATTTTTGCTGTAAAGTGACAGATCCAGAGCGGCACCTGTCGGAACGCGATTCAACTTTTCAGCGATGAACGTCGTAAACTTAAAATAAATGGTATACTCTTTTTTAATTAAAAAAGACGAAGCCATAAATTAATAATAAATGTTAAAACGCCGAAAAATAAATTGCTTTTGATGTTAAGTATCTTGCCTCGGTGGAATTGAAAGTGAAACTGCCCCGTACAACGTGAAACTGCCCCGTACAACGTCCACAATTTTTGACCTAAAAAAATGGACTTGCAACAAAATTTCAAATAGTTGCGCCACCTAATGGAGATTGACAACACTACTTTGACAATAGACGGTGATTGAGAAAAACTCGAATATTTTGCTATTTTAATCCTCGGTTAAGGAGAAATGACACATATTTAGCAGCGTCAATAAACCATAGTTATTTAAAAAAAAACTAAGAATCTACATTTCGTGGCGCTTTCAATGCACACCGGATAGGCAACGAACAATAGAGAAATGAAAAGAAGAAGAAGAAACTGAACAGTCAATCAATCCTCAAATAGTTCAGGATCCACAGCGTTATCTAACGGAGAATGGTTGTATTTCTTTTTTTTTTTTGAGAAGAAGCTAAGCCCCGAACCATTCGTCTTTGAAGAAAATTTAAGAATTTTTGCTGTAAAGTGACAGATCCAGAGCGGCACCTGTCGGAACGCGATTCAATTTTTCAGCGATGAATGTCGTAAACTTAAAATAAATGGTATACTCTTTTTTAATTAAAAAAAGACGAAGCCATTAATTAATAATAAATGTTAAAACGCCGAAAAAGAAATTGCTTTTGACGTTAAGTATCCTCGGTGGAATAGAAAGTGAAACTGCCCCGTACAACGTGAAACTGCCCCGTACAACATCCACAATTTTTGACCTAAAAAAATGGACTTACAACAAAATTTCAAATAGTTGCGCCACCTAATGGAGATTGACAACACTACTTTGACAATAGACGGTGATTGAGAAAAACTCGAATATTTTGCTATTTTAATCCTCGGTTAAGGAGAAACGACACATATTTAGCAGCGCCAATAAACCATAGTTATTTAAAAAAAAACTAAGAATCTACATTTCGTGGCGCTTTCAATGCACACCGGATAGGCAATGAACAATAGAGAAATGAAAAGAAGAAGAAGAAACTGAACAGTCAATCAATCCTCAAATAGTTCAGGATCCACAGCGTTATCTAACGGAGAATGGTTGTATTTCTTTTTTTTTTTTTGAGAAGAAGCTAAGCCCCGAACCATTCGTCTTTGAAGAAAATTTAAGAATTTTTGCTGTAAAGTGACAGATCCAGAGCGGCACCTGTGGGAACGCGATTCAACTTTTCAGCGATAAATGTCGTAAACTTAATTAAAAAAGACGAAGCAATAAATTAATAATAAATGTTAAAACGCCGAAAAAGAAATTGCTCTTGACGTTAAGTATCTTGCCTCGGTGGAGTTGAAGAAATCTTCAAGGGCGGCCGTCGTTTCCTCCACGGTTTGACCGCCTAATTTTCTGCATTTTGCTCTTACGTTTCTTATGTGTTAGTGAAGTCCCTGTTGGTTATAATCGAGATAAATCAAAAACCGTGAGAGTTTATCTTCATTTAATAATGAGTCGGAGTATTTGAATAAAATAAGTTTGGACGTAGCAGAAGGGGGGAGGAGGTCGGTCAACAATCTGAAAGTCATGCAAGAAAACCTCATTGTTCCGTGCGCGCCTTACGAATCCCGAGCGTCATTAAAGAGAGTCGATGATGGGAAGGGAAGCTACAAAGGTGTGTCCGTGTATACACGAACGAACGAACGAACGGACGGACGACTAACCAAATTCCAAAACGGTATCTCCTACCACACACGCACGCACTCACACCAAAAGAAAAAAAAAAAAAGGATTCAAAACATGACCCGTTACCTGACTGTACGAATTCCGCCGAACGAACTCGACGGATTTTCGAAATGCCTCGGGATCCCGGTAACCCATGATTATGTACCGTTACCCATAATACTATATACATACATTTGAGTATATAACACCGTCGATAATTAAATTTACGTATCTAGGTTTGATTGGTCCGAGCTATATGTGTCAGCGTAAGACTATTTTTAACGTCGGTCGTCGCATTTACATATTTATAGAAAAAAAAAATCTTCTTGGGCAAAAAAAAGTGCGCACGTGAAAATCGGAATTAATTAAAACCCATACGTGTGGTACGTCGTTGACCGCTTATCTAGACCCGGAAAAGGGTCGGTGCTTCCGTGTGGCAAAAATTAAAACGAGATTTTATCTCCACCTAAAAGATACATAAATTACGAAAAGGTCGAAGTGCCTTGTTTTAAGCTAAAAGGTGTCAGACAATGTGTGCGATTTACGGTGATCACCTCACTCATCTTTAGAGTTTGTGGGTTAATTGTGATGCAGGCGTTAATAACTTCGTGTTAGCGCAGGATGTTTGTTGTTATTTACCGGAGGAAGCGTTCTGAATTTCGTTTGCGTTTTGTTTCTCGTTAATAAAATAGCAACGATTTCAGGGCACTTCCGGTTCTACAGCAAACGTGAAATGCGAAAAAGAGGAAAACGAAAAGCGATCGCTAAATAGGTTGCAGATTTACAGCGCCATCTAACAGAAAATGACGACTTCCCCATTCTTCAAACAATAAAAAAAAATTAGAGTTCCATCTAAGAAAGGAAAGTAGGATAAACATTGACGAGTCACAAGTTATTTTTTTTTAGAGAAATTCAATTTTCCCCACCAGTATCGTATAGCACCACCTGTCGGGGAATGACGATATTTTCTAACAACACCGATAAGCTATAATTCTTTAAGAAACTAAAATTACCTTAAGTCACACGTACGCAGAAAAGGAATGTGAAGCAAAACGCCGTTTTCACAATCCGTAAATTGCGCCATCTAACAGACAACGGCGACGATTCTATAGTTAAAGCATGGCCAGCAACATTAACATTCACTGACGTGTATGTATGGCCGTGTCAATTCGCCTAAAATTCGGTTCCGGAAAGCATGCCATGGAGTACTCCATTCAGCGCTCCCTATTAAAGATACTACAGAACTACTGATAGTAACGTAATGGCAACTGCAATTACTTAAAAACTTACAAGAGGCGCTGAGTGGAGTACCCGTCAAATTTTTAAAAGTCAAATTGAAACGGCCATACATACACGTCAGTGAATGTTAATGGAGTTGGCCATGGTTAAAGTGATAGATCTCGAGCGACATCTGTCGGAATGCAGAAGAAGAAGAAGAACGACAAATAAGAAAAAGCCATGCAAAAATTGTCACTTCCACAATCCTCAGATATGTAGTTGCAAACGCCGTTTAAACGTCGGTTTAAGTCGCGACATTTCGTGGCCGATTTCTAACCTAAAAAAAAACGACTTGCCTTAAGGCGCCATCTAACGGAGATTGGTAACACTTCCTTGACAGTAAACCAATGATCTGGTACAGGGTAGATAGACAGTGCCTTATGTTTCCTGCATTCTCGATTGATATCAGCATGTGAGTGAAATAGCGAATATCTGTGAGCATGTATCCGACAAGGATGTCACTAGAAGCCTATGTCACGTGACATGGGATTTGCAATGCTTTTTAAATGGGTGTATTTATCATCTCACTCTTAAGTTAATATCAATTCCTCTTTCTCTACAGGGAATCTGGCTACTTGATAAATCTGTGCAGTAAACGGTGAGAACTCGAAAATTTTCAAACAATAAAAAAAATTAGAGTTCCATCTAAGAAAGGAAATCTATAATTCTTCGACGATAAACATTGACGAGTCACAAATTATTTTTGTAGAGAAATTCAATTTTTTCCCACCAGTATCGTATTTGTAGCGCCATCTGTCGGGGAATGACGACATTTTCTAACAACACCGATAAGCTAAGTCTTTAAGAAACTAAAATTACTTTAAGTCACAGGTACACAGAAAAGGAATGTGAAGCGAAAAGCCGTTCTCACGATCCGTAAATTGCGCCATCTAACAGAGAATGGCAACATCCTCAATCGTCAAGCAGTAAAAGACCGAGAGCTCCATCTAAGAAAGAAAGGCAATATTTCCTTGACGAATCACATTTGAGATTTTTGCCGCCAGTATCGCTCATCAAAAATAAAGACACTCAGCGCCATCTGTCGGAGAATGACGACATTTTTTAAGAAGTAGGAGTTCTTTAAGGAACTAAAAATAGCCATCGCTCACGCGTATACAGACAGGAAAAAAAATGCCGTCTTCACAATCCATAAATGGAGGATTTCGATTTACAGCGCCATCTAACAAGAGATGGCAACTTCTTCAGACTAATGGCCGCTTTACACTATGACATTTTTAATCTAAAATTTGATACAAAGTGAGTGAGAAGTGCCAATTCAACCAATCAGAATTCACTGTGGTAGCTTATCCCTCTCACTTTGTACCAAAAAATGTTATAATGTAAAACAGCCTTTAAACAGTAAAAATATAGACATTCAGTGCCATCTGTCGGGGAATGACGATATTTTTTTAAGAAGTAGGAGTTCCTTAAGGAGCTAAAAATAGCCATCGCTCACGCGTATAGAGAAAGGGAAAAAAATTACCGTCTTCACAATCCATAAATAGTGGATTTAGATTTACAGCGCCATCTAACAAGAGATGGCAACTTCTCCAGTCTTAAACAGTTAAATATCTACAACTCCATCTATGAACGAAAGACGATTATTATTATTTTTTTGTAGAAAAATTGAGATTTTTGCTATCAGTATCATTGATTAAAACCAAAACATTCTCCGTTAGATGACACGTTGGTCTTGCACTATTTGAGGATTGTGGAAGAAGTAGGTTTCGGTAGACTTTTGTTTCTTCTTTTTCTTCTCCTTCTCATTTCTCTCTTACTCATTGCCTGTTTGGCGTGCATCGAAAAGACCATAAAATTTTGATTTTTAGTTTTTGAAAAGAACTATGGTGTATTGGCGCCGTTTTAAAAATTATTGTTCGTCGGCAGGGGTCGTTTCATTTTAATCGAAGATCAAAATAGCAACATTTTTGAGTTTTTGCCAAAGGAGTGTTGCCAATCTCCGTTAGATGGCGCCCTAAAGCAACTAAGTTGCTTTAAAATCGGCTGTGAGATGTCGCGACTTAAACTGGCGTTTAAGGATTGTTATTGTTACTTGTCTTCTTCTCGTTAACTTCTGCATGGGTGCGTTCCAACAGATGTCGCTCTTGATGTATCACTTTAACTAAGAACCGTTGTCGCACCAAAAATTTTCTTCAAAAGCGAATAGTTCGTGGCTTAGTTTCTGGTAAAAAAAAGAGATGCCGCCATTCTCCGCTTAAAAAAAGTTTAGAAAAGTTAAAAGTCAAGGTCAAACGAAATTTCAAGGTCAACCCAACCCGAGTCCGCTCGACCCGAGCAAGACATCGAGACGAAAAATGCAGTGTTTGAGGATTGTTTCTTCTTTTTCTCATTTCTCTATTGCTTATTGCCTGCTACATCTGCACTGAAAGGTCGATGACATATAGATTTTTAGTTTCTTAGAAGAATGATGGTCTATTGACGCTATTTTAAAATGATTGTTGTCCGACAGTTGTCGCCGATGTCATCTCAAAACATCATGCTATCAAAACAGCAAAAATTTTCGAGTTTTCCCACAGCAAAATAGAAGTATTGCCAATCTCCGTTAGATGGCGCCCTAAAGCAACTGTTTAAAAACTTTGTTGCCATTTTCTCCGAGCAAAATAATTCACCATCGTTGATTGTCAATGAAGTGTTGCCAATCTCCGTGAGATGGCGTCCTATTAAAAAAAGAATTGTTACAAGTCGTTTTTTTCAGATTTTTTTAAGTCAAAAATCAGTCGCAAGATGTCGCGACTTAAACTAGTATTTGCAATTATTTGCGGAATGTGGAAATAGCAAATTTTTTCTTCTCATTCCCTTATGTGCAGGTGGGCGTTGGAAGGAACGTGGAGGAAAAATGATTTTTAAAAGATCAACCAAGGATCGTCTCAGCAAAAATTCTCTAACTGTTCCCCGACAGATGTCGCGCTTGAATTGTTTTACTTTAACCGAGGATCAAAATAGCAACGATTTTAGTAATTTAGCATTTAAATTTCCCGCCAATATTTTGCACCAAAATGGCGGCTGATTGCGGTACTGTAATTATTTAGTGACGGTCATCACTTTGACTAAGAACCGTCGTCGTACCAAACATTTTCTTCAAAAGCGAATGGTTCGTGGCTTAACTTCTTTCTAGTCAAAGAGAGAGAGAAAAAAGATACCGCCATTCTCCGTTAGATGGCGCTGTTGATTTTGCACTGTTTGTGGATTGAGGAAGTAATAAATTGTGGATGACTTTTGTTTCTTCTTTTTCTTCTTCTCATTTCTCTATTACTTATTGCCCGTTAGATGTGCACTGAAAGAACCATAAAATATATATTTAAAAAAAAAAATTTTAATTCTCATATCCTTTGACAGCAAGCACGGCCGCCTTGCATGGGATGACTTATTATGTAGCGAACTGGCTTCAATTTGTCAATCCTACTGCAACCTCAGGTCAAAAAGCGATCGAAAGATGTCGCTACTTAAAATGTTCATTATAAATTTTTAGTTTCTTAAAAACTTATGGTTTATTGACGCCGTTTTAAAAATGATTGTTCCCCGACAGATGTCGCTGGTGTCATTTCACATTAACCGAGGATCAAAACAGCAAAAATTTTCGAGTTTTTCCCACAGCAAAACAGTTTATTGTCAAAGTATTGCCAATCTCCGTTAGATGGCGCCCTAAAACAACTGTTGCTCTCCAAGCAAAATAATTCATCACCGTTGATTGTCAAAGAAATGTTGCCAGTCTCCATGAGATGGCGTCCTGTTAAAATAAAATTAGTACAAATCGTTTTTTTAGGCTCTTTTTTTTTAATGTCAAAAAGCGGCCGCAAGCGCTGGTTTTTGGAATTATTTAAGGAATATGGAAGTAGCAAATTTTTTCTTCTCCTTTCCTTATGATCAGGTGGGCGTTGGAAGGAACGTGGAGCAAAAATGTTCGGGTTTTTAAAAGATCAACCAAGGATCGTCTCAGCAAAAATTCTCTAACTGTTCTCCGACAGATGTCGCACTTGAGTTGTTTTACTTTAACCGAGGATCAAAATAGCAACTATTTTCCAAATTTTTCCCCAAAGCACCGTTTATTGTCAAAGGAGTGTCGCCAATCTGCGTTAGATGGCGCCCTAAAGCAACTAAAGACATTTTGTTGCAAGTCGATACTTTTTTTGGGTCAAAAATCGGCAGCGAGATGTCGCCACCTAAGCTGGTGTTTAAGGATCGTGGAAGTAGCAATTTTTAGACGTCGTTGTTTTTCTTCTTTTCGTTAACTTCTGCGTGGGTGCGTTCCAACAGATGTCGCTCGCGATGTATCACTTTAACTAACAATAAGAACCGTCGCCGCACAAAAAATTTTCTTCAAAAGCGAATGGTTCGTGGCTTAACTTCTAGTCAAAGAGAATCGTTAGATGGCGCTGTTGATTTTGCACTGTTTGTGGATTGAGAAAGTAATAAATTCTGGATGACTTTTGTTTCTTCTTCTTCTCTTTTCTCTATTGCTTATCGCCCGTTAGGTGGACACTGAAAGGACCACTTTTAGTATTTTCAAAGAATTATGGTCTACTGGCGTTGCTTGAAAAACGATTGTGCTCCGACAGATGTCGCTAGTGTCGTTTCACTTTAACCGAGGATCAAAACAGCAACAATTTTCGAGTATACTTCTCAAAGTGAAATTGGTTTGTTGCCAATTTCGGTTAGATGGTGCCCTAAAGCCACTACTTAAAAGAACTTTGCCGCCATTTTCTCCAAAGCAAAATAATCATCACTGTTGATTGTCAAAGAAGTGTTGCTAATCTCCATTAGATGGCGTCCTAAAGCAACTATAAGAAATTTTGTGAAAAGTCGTGCTCTTTTCAGGTTTTGTTTTCTTGTGTCAAAAATCAGCCGCAAGATGTCGCGACCTAAACTGGCGTTTGCAATAAAATTATTTAAGGAATGTGGAAGTAGCAATTTGTGGATGGCTTTCCCTTATTTATCTTTCCTTTTCTTCTTCTCATTTCCTAATGCGCAGGTGTGCGTTGGAAGGAACGTGGAGATTTTTAAGAGAACACGGCAAGAATTCTTTAACTGTTCTCCGACAGATGCCGCTTGAGTTGTTTTCCTTTAACAGATGTCACTTTAACTATAGGACCGTCGCGTCGCCGTTGCAGCAAACATTTTCAAATTTTCTTCAAAAGGTGACTTAGCTTCTCGTCAAAGAAAGAAAAAGATACCGCCATTCTCCCTTAGGTGGCACTGTTGGACTTGGACAGGTGTGTGTTGGAGATTTTTAAAAGATCGCGGCAAAAATTCTTTAACTGTTCTCCGACAGATGTCGCTTGAGTTGTTTTACTTTAACAGATGTCGCTCGAGATCTATCACTTCAACTGTAGGACCGTCGCGTCGCCGTTGCAGCAAACATTTTCAAATTTTCTTCAAAAGGTGACTTAGCTTCTCGTCAAAGAAAGAAAAAGATGCCGCTATTCTCCGTTAGGTGGCGCTGTTGGACTTCTATTCTCCGACAGGTGTCGCTTGAGTTGTTTTATTTTAACAGTTGTCCCTCGAGATCTATCACTTCAACTGTAGGACCGTCGCGTCGCCGTTCCAGCAAACATTTTCAAATTTTCTTCAAAAGGTGACTTAGCTTCTCGTCAAAGAAAGAAAAAGATACCGCCATTCTCCGTTAGGTGGCGCTGTTGGACTTGGACAGGTGTGTGTTGGAGATTTTTAAAAGATCACGGCAAAAATTCTTTAACTGTTCTCCGACAGATGTCGCTTGAGTTGTTTTACTTTAACAGATGTAGCTCGAGATCTATCACTTTAACTGTAGGACCGTCGCGTCGCCTTTGCAGCAAACTTCTTCAAATTTTCTTCAAAAGGTGGCTTAGCTTCTCGTCAAAGAAAGAAAGAGATACCGGCATTCTCCGCTAGGTGGCGCTGTTGGACTTGCACAGGTGTGTTTTGGAGATTTTAAAAGATCACGGCAAAAATTCTTTAACTGTTCTCCGACAGATGTCGCTCGAGATGTTTTACTTTATCCGAGGATCAAAATAGCAAAAATTTTCCGAATTTTCCCCCAAGCACCGTTTAAGGAACGTGTCAAAGAAGTGCCAAATCTGCGTCAGATGGCTCCCAGAAGCAACTATTTAAGAAATTTTGTTGCAAGACGATTTTTTTAAATTAAAAATCGACCGCGAGATGTCACGACCTAAACTGGTTTCTGCAATTAAGGATTAAGGAAGTAACTCTTCCTTATTTGTTGTTCTTTTTCTTCTTCTCATTTACTTGTGCGTTGAAGCAAATTTTTTTAAAAGATTAACCAAGGATCGTAAAAGCAAAAAAATATCTCAGATATTGAGGAATGCAGGAACTGTAAAAACTGAGTTGTAATTTTTTTAATTTGTTTTTTTTTTTTTATTTGACAAACTCATTCATGAATATCCGAGTAATTATTCCGTTCGCTTTGCTCCTGAATATAGATTGGGTTACGAAATTAAAATAACGTTTTTCCTATGGGAAAATGAGAGCGCCATCTATGGGCGATCAGCCGTACTGTTTTTGAAGTGTTTTATTTTTGCATAGCTTATAACTAAAGCACGGATTTAGGTGCGCTTTTAGATCACGAGACCTTTCCTTAGTCGGGCGCACGCCTTGCCGAGTGATGACTCATGTCACGCACCTAAATCCGCGCTTTACTTATAACCAGAGGCCGGATTTTAGCTAAAATCTCTGTTTAATTGTTAAGATTTTAAAGATGTTTTTAACGATACTTCTTCATTAGAGACAGAGTCAAATGATCCTGTTTCTAACGAAACGAAAAAATAGGAATGGAATCAAATAACTCCAATATTTCCAACGAAACGAAAGGATATCTTTATCTTACCTAAAATCCGGCCTCTACTTACAACGAAGAAATAGGAAATAAAACACAAGAACGTGCAGCGCCATCTATTAAATCTTACTGAACGGAAGACGATGCAAAATTAAACGACGATTAAAAAAATAAATAAAAGCACCGCTAGGGGCATTAAGGGACCCATCGACGTGCTTGATTGATTGATGACTTGCTTGAAGGTCGATCGTCTTGCCCAACCAGTCAAAAATTTACGTATCTACTTTTTTTTTTGGAATGAAAAACGGGTTGCTGGCCTTTCTAAATTGACAACCCTTAAATAAAACGACGGTTACAACTGGAGGAAAAAGAAACAATTGATGCCGTGGTGGAATCGCATTTCGCATTCCTCATTTCCACCACGGCGCTATTTAAAAAAGAAAAGCAAAACAGTTTACGACTTTAATCTTTCTTTTTCGTTTCCGTCGCTGGGGGGTTCATATCACGATGGAATTTTCGCGAGCGGCGCGTCTCGTCGATTCGGTAGGGCGATACGACGACGCGTGAATTAGGGGCGGTCTGCACGAAACTTCCAACCCGTTCGATCGTGTGTAGTCTGGTCGTTCGCCCCCAAAGTTAACCTTTACGCGGACGAGGCCGCATTTGGGTTAACGTCGGAAAGCAAGAGTGAGCTCGAGCGAAGGAGATCACCAAACGAAAACAAGGGCGCGTCATGGTTTTCGCTTTCTTCCTAACTTGCGTATTAGGGTATTTTTGATTCCTATCATAAAACGCCCTTATATCTTCTCATTTCATTCAGCCTGATTCTGTCAGTTATCTTTTGTCTTTAAGTAGGATTGGCATTGGTTGGATACCCAACTGTGTCCAATCAAAATTAACTACTATCGCCCTCTCTTGCTTTGGGTCGCTTCCTTCGCTGTACGTTACGTAGCCTTTCGTGAAAATGGGGGGAGGGTCCTTTTCAAGTCGTCATCTTTCATTGTCTATCATAACGTCGAACGCAATAAATTCATTCCATGTCATTCAGAGACGCTTGCAAAGTAAATCGATCCGGGTCTATGAACTCCTCTTTCCTTCTTTCTTCCTCCCTCCGATAATGAGTCGCTCGTTTCCTTTAGACGACGCAATAAAAATTACGGTTTTGCACGTACGGTACGTTTCGTTTGGGGGATGGTTCGATCTATCATAGGTTCAACGCGGTGGGAAGGTGAACTGAGCACATGGTAAAAGAAAAAAAAAATAATCGAGGAACGTGGGTCGAAGTGAGGTAGGATTTCGGGGCGGCGGTCGTTTCGGTTACCACGTACCCCGATGGGGCCAGGTCAGTGACCGGCCACACAGCCGAAATAACTGGCCAACACGCACCTCCCACCGCATCTTTAATGAACTGAGCCTACTGCTTTTTTTTATCATCGCCGTCACCTCCCGGCATTTGTCACGGTGCTCTTTGTCGCGCTGTTAAAGGAGTGCCACTGTTTTGTTGCCACAAATTACTCATATCACACGCCGGTAATTTCAAGTAGTTTGTCAGTTTTGACAAGGACACCGGTGATCGTTGACCCAATTTTTTTATTTGCTCTTCTTGAGAGTTACCGAGACGACCTACCACCATCATCGACGACATCCCAGTTAGCTTACCCCAAATTAATTTCTTCCTTCCTTTTACTTATTTAAACCAGAAATTGCAAATTAAGACGGACTCTCCACCAACCCTTATGGCGAAACACACTTGTCTACCAACAGCGATTATGAGAGTGGAACCATCCAAGATAACTGAGGGCAGAAGGGTGTCATTACGATTTAAAGATAGAACACAAAACGAAGAAGAATGAGTGCTTATTCAAAAAAGGAAAGTGGACAAAATACAACCCTTAAGGACGAGGAATTCACTCCTTCCTTTTATTTATTTAAAGCAGAAATTGCAAATTAATACGGTGCCTCCAACAACCCTCATGGCGAAACACACTTGCCTACTAACAGCGATTATTTATGAGAGTGGAACCATCCAAGATAATTGAGAGCGGAAGACGGACCCTCCAACAATCTTTACGGCGAAACACACTTGTCTACTAACAGCGATTATGAGAGTGGAACCGTCCAAGATAACTGAGGGCAGAAGGGTGTCATGATGATGTGAAAGTAGAACACAAAACGAGGAAAAATGCGTGGCTCATTCAAAAAAGGGACGAGAACAAAATTCAACCCTTAAGGAAGAGAGCAAAGTTCTCCCACATTTTTCATTAAATGAGTTTCAAAAATAGGAGAAGCCCCAGAAAACTTACGAATTTGATGGGAGGAGATGAATTAAGAGAAGAAAAAAAAGTTCGCAGCGTAAGTATTTGAAGAAGGAAAATAAAATTAGCAGGAGAAAAATGGGGTAAACCAAGAGGTCCATGCGAAGGGGGAAGTGGATGGAATAGTGTGAGGGCAGTTTTCTTTTTTGTGAAGGAGGGACGATCTCAACCCGACAAAGCTTCTATCAGATTATAGACAGGTTAAAGAAAGGGAAACATAAACAAATAACCTCTAAGTCAAAAGAGAATAAACACAAAATAAGTCGAGAAATAAAAAATAAAGGAAGAAGAAATATTGTATATTAGTATCTTCTCTTTGTTCTTAAATTACACGTAGAGTTTTGAAATCGTGTTTAAACTGGCCGATTGACAATGATAATAAAAAAGGGATGTTTGATGGTGCATCCACCATTTCATGTAATAATTTTTAAAATAGAATTTTATTAATAATAGTTTATTCATTTAACATGTTTCAAAATGTGTCGGTTTCGTCCTTCACATTACCAAGAAAATCAATGCAGTATAAAAACAAATATAAACAGAAAACAGAACAAAAGCATTGGCCTATCATAAATCAGTATTATCTATTTTGACAATAGAAAAAAAAAATCTCTCGCATTGAATGAAATACATTTCTTTTACGTGAGAAAAAGAGCAAGATAAATTTACTACTCCAATCTTCAAATAGTGAAAGATTTACACCGCCATCTATCGGAGAATAGCAATATTTCTTTAACAAAAACATCTCATAATTTTTTGCAAAATTTACTTATTAACTTCAAACGACTGTCACACTTTTAATTTTAAGATAAAATTTTTAAAGCATTTTGAAAAATAAACGTTAATCTTTCTTCTTTTTTTCATTACTTTGTTTGCTTGCCCTCGATAAGCGGTATGCGCGGTAGATGCTTCCGACAATAAGTTGCACTGAAGAGTGTGTGTGTGCTCATGACAATGGGTTGCATGGGAGGTTTTGGATGTGCTTCTCACAGTAAGTTGTACCGAAGGGTTATGCGTGTCGCTCCTGACAATTGGTTGCACGGGAGGCTTTGGCGTGTGTTCTCGAATCAATGACGAGCAGAGCCGTATCTCATTCGTCAGGGGGCCGCCTTTTTGTGTTTACTCCGGGGGTTACCTCAGCGACCAAATTTTTATTTATTCATGTATTCATTCGTTCAGTCGCTCATTCATTAATTTATTAATACACTATGGCCCGGTTTATTCATCTCTGAGTAAGTGACAAGCTATAACTTGACAGATTAGCCCAATGCATTGTCCTATCTTTAATCTATCAAGTATTTTACTGGCCACTTACTGCGAGATGAATAAACCGGACCTATATGTATGTGCGACAGTAAGTTGCATGGAAGGGTTATGCATGTTGTCGTTGTTACGTTCAAATTTCGCGCCACAATATCGTGGCGATACAACATCATTTAACTGCGTTTTAACACAGTTGGTAACCCTACATCCCTTCTCTTTACTACTCAACGTTTATTCGAGTGACACACTACGTGACTGGTTTTCGGTTTGGTATCCTAGCAACCTTCACCTGCTACAAATTCGCCTTGATGAAGGCCCTTCTTGTTCGAAGTGTGTTACAAGTCGGACGTAATTTACGTGTGTTGTGAAATCAGTTTGTCGACGCTTCCTGCGGTTGATAGAGGGCGTTGTAACTACCCACCGGCCTCTGCGCTTCGGTTGGCACCGCTGATTTTGACGTACGACCGGACACGTTGTTTCAAGGTTAGGTTTTCAATTTAAACTGACGTTTTGGGGACCGATCGGTTTTAAATTTTACTCTTGGCTCGTAAGTAGTAAACCGCGAGTACGAATTACGTATTCTGCTGCGCTTACCGTAGTTAATTTAAGCCTAAAGTAAGCAGCCAATGTAACTGTTTATTAAGACTGTAAAGTGTTTATTAAAGTGTGTAATAAATTGTGTTAATTTTAGCTACGATTCTAATTTCTACATTCACGCACACCAGTGAGTAAAGTCTCGCCTATGAATATTACTGCTTTTTAAAGTAGTAATATTCATAGGCGAGACTTTACTCACTGGTGTGCGTGAATGTAGAAATTAGAATCGTAGCTAATTATCTCGTAATAGTACTTCCATAGAGTTTCCATATTGTTTAATAGGAACAAATTACATTTCAAGATTAGTTAGAATTAAGCTACGTTCATTATGTTTGCTTCGCCGTGCACGAATCTATAGAGTGAAACTTTCGAAGACATCGAAATCCAAACTTGTTTATTTCAACGAGAAGTGGACGGGTTACACGACATAAAAATAAACTATACGCTCGGAGTTATGTAACTTCACTATGCCCAAGGTCTATAGAGCGAAGCTATGCTTCCTTGAGTTTTCCAACCTGCTCTTTTTTGATGAAAGATCGACGTACTACACCGAGGGATGTTATTTAATAGGAAAAATGTTTATTATGTTTGCTTCGCTATGCCCGGGTCTATAGAGGGAAGCTTCCGGAGACATCCAAATCGAAACTTGTTTATTTCAAGGAGAAGTGGACAGGTTACATGCCACAAAAAGAAACTATAGCTCGAAAGCTATCAGAGTTAAGTTCACCGTTAGTAACTTTACTGTGCCCAAGGTCTATAGGGTTAAGTTCACCATTAGTAACTTTACTGAGCCCAAGGTCTATAGAGTCAAGCTATGCCTCGAGCTTTCCAACCTGTTTTTTTTTTTTTAATGAAAGGTCGACGCACTACATAGAAGGACGTTATTTAATGAAGAGTTAAAAAGTTACGTTCAATATGTTTGCTTCGCTATGCCCAGGTCTATAGAGGGAAGCTTCCAGAGACATCCAAATCGAAACTTGTTTATTTCAATGAGAAGTTACATGCTACAAAAAGAAACTATATCTCGAAAACTATGAGAGCTAAGTACACCATTAGTAACTTTACTGTGCCCAAGGACTATAGAGCGAAGCTACGCCTCGAGCTTTCCAAGCTGCTATTTTTTTATAAAAGGTCGACGTACTACATAGAAGGATGTTATTTAATAGGAAAAATGTTCAATATGTTTGCTTCACTATGCCCACGTCTATAGAGGGAAGCTTCCAGAGACATCCAAATCGAAACTTGTTCATTTCAATAAGAAGTGTCTCATTCGTCAGGGGGCAGTCTTTTTGTGTTCACTCCGGGGGGTTATCTTAACGACCAAATTTTTATTTATTTATTTATTTATTTATTTATTTATTTATTTATTTATTTATTCATTTATTCATGTATTCATGTATTCACGTATTCATTTATTCATTTAGGCGCAGTTGTACAATTCCAGCTTAACTCTAAGCTAAAGCTTAAACCCTTAACAAGAGTTGTTGAAATAATCGCTATGGGTTTAAGCTTCAGCTTAGATTTAAACTGGCATTGCACAACAGCTTTTTGGCCTAAATTTTGTTCATTTGCGACGATCGTCATCGTTGCTTGGTTACGCAAACGTCAACGTGGCGCTTCGCCCGTATTTGTTTGACATCTGACATTGTCTGACGTTTCTCGATGTCTGTCAATTTGACGTTTCTGACAACTGACGCTTTGCTGTCATCTGTGATCAAGACGCGTTTCGTTGGTCGCTAGGCAACGTGTCAGCCCCCACATTTTTTAAATTGCATAGCTCATAACTAAAGCGCGGATCTTTAGGACGCGAGTAATCTTTTTTTTAGGCGGGCGTACGCGTTGTCGAATGACGTAAAAACGCCCCTCAATTCGTGCTTTACTTATAACAAACAAATCAGAAATAAAAATGCATAACACAATACAACCTGGGGATACAACGCGCAACGCCATCTCTCGGACCTTACCGAACGTAAACAATATGAATAAATTTGTCATTACTAAATTAGACATAAATAAAAAATGAAACAACGCAACGGTTAAAGTGAGAAAAGCAAAATCGACTAAAAGCGAACGATTTTCGATACCGTGGCGGAATCGCGTTTCGCAGTCCCCATTTCCACCACGGTTGTGTAAAAAAAAGCATAAACTCGACGATTTAAATTTTCTTTTCCGTTTCCGTCGTTTTTATTCTTAATTGATTAATTGGGGGGGATCTTTAAACCTAAAACATTTGGCGAGATCTTCGTTACTTTTAGTAAATGAAAGTTACCGTTGCATCTCCTATGGGGGGCCTTTCATGATATAGCTTTATCGCCGTTTCTTTAGCTTTACTCTCAGAATTTATTATTATTATTATTATTTTTTGTTGACAAGTTACACTTCTTTTTTTGGGGGGAATTATATAAATGCCTTTCACCTTCTGTCGTATGGCTTGATCGATCTTATTTATCTTCGCGTATTATATTTTTTTTTCCTTGGGAGGATGTCGTTTTAAACATCTCCCGAGCACCATTAATTATCCTTTCATTCTTCGATCGCGTTCGTTCAACGACCCCGCAGCACTTGGGTTTTTTTTTTTTTAATTTCGATGATGATGATCTCTTTTCGGCTTTAATTAAATTTCTTTTCTACGCGCATAATGATTTTCTAATTTGAAGATTATTCATTGAGTCATTCGGGATAGATAAAAAGCTCCGCCGTTCGAGAGTTTTTTGTGGTTTTTCTTTTGGGGGGGGCCGGCCCATTTGGATGAACAATTCCGGCTTTTTCGTTCGTTCGGATTTTCCAAAATTTGCCAGAACAAAACGAATTTCAAAGCGCCCCCTTCCCCTCAAAAAGCGGTTGATACAGCTCGTTACCTTTGATTGATCACCCAATAGGTAGAACACGTAAATATTGATTATGGGATTATCTGGTGGACGTCAAGTGTTCATGTCGTTTCTTCGGCGCGCGGCGTAAAAAAAAGGATCACGAAGGATGAAAAATGAACCGGCGAGTTTTGAATCATTTCGTTAATTTATTTTTTGAGATCTGGCCGGGCGCTGGAAATTAACATAAAACTTCGATTTGTTTTTTTTTTTCCTTTGTATAGTTGCGATGGCATCACGAAATTGTTTTAACGAAATTTGAATATAGCAAATGGCTTTTAAAAACGAAAGTAATTATAAATTCCGAAAAAAGTATCTGAGTTTCCTCTTCCTAAAAAAAAAAAACCTCTTACCTGACCTCCACCGTAGGTGAATGAAGACGAAGGGTCACGACCTAACTGTATTTAATGACATACGATACGAGGTGCATCTGCCGGTGGATGAAGCTACCTGGGCGTTCTGTTCTGAGGGCCCCAAAAAGCGTGGGAGTGACGGTCCTTAACCTGGCAATCCGATATTTTCGGAGGTGAGCAGATGCAAGAAGCGCAACTGGAAAGGAAGCAAAAAAATTCTAAGCTAGTGAATTGGAACTGACTGCAATTAACGATACCCATGTAGACAACGAACGGTTTTGGGTGACGAGGAAGTTTTGCGCAAAAACCGAGTTTAACGTGTGCGCTTGATTGGCCCGCTGGTGTCTTAAGCCAAGTGTTAATTTGATGCCGACGACGCGACGATGAGTTTTAATTTCGTTCGAGGAAGCGATGGTCTTTTACTTTGTTGTTAGAAAAAAACTGCTTAATTGAAATTCGTGTATTTTCACCGTTCGTAATTATTTATGTATTTCTTCAAATGCTTCAGTCGAAAGTTTGTTAACTTTTAATTACATACCCATCCACAAATTTCGATTCATTTAGTGCCATCTACTATTCAAAATTAGAAATACATAAATTCAGAATTTAAAATCGAGCGTAACAGGTAATGTGATTTCAAATTTGGCGCGCTGATTTTCACACTCAAAATGGCGGTAATTGCGGTACTTTATCTATCTAGGGACTTTACAAAGTTGGGTTAGTTTAGCGCCACCTATTATTTAAAATGGCAAACAAATTCAAACAAGTTGGTATTGCGAGGTTGCACGTTCAGAAATTGAGTTCTACGTTTATGCTTGAATAGTAATGTCAGTCTCCTTGACGTGCAACCACTTTTCGTCTCAGAATTTTAGAAAATTAGATCAAACATGGCTTCCGCGGCAATTAAACACCACAAGACTCATGAGCGGATTGAAAAGCGTAGGTCCGTTGCTATGGAAACAAGGTAAAGGTGCCTTTTTTTTAAGAATAGTGAGACGCGAGACACACAGTACGTTAAGAATCAGAAGCCATTGAAGGGAGGAAGATGCATACACAGGAAAGTACAATTTTCGAACGCACCCTAGAATTAAACGTAAAAAATTTGGGTTGGCAGCAGTTTCAAACGATGTGTACGACAAGGACAACACGTTTTGTAACGAGCTACGCTGCGAAACACAAAATACGCTAAGAATTAGAAGCAAGAAAGATGCAAACACAGTGTCTGATTGCACCCTCAAGGTAAAATGCCAACATTTTGGTTGGCAATAGTTTTAAATAATGCGTGTGACACAGACAAAACATTCTGCAAAGTGTAATGTTGCGAAATACAAGATATCTTATGAGAGAAGTGAAATGAATGCTTACTACATACGAAGTTAGTTTCTGAACACACCCCAATCAATTTAAAATGATGCGTTCGATAAGAAGTAACCATATTGCAAAGCGCAGTGTTGCAAAAAAATTAAATACGTTATGAAAGAAGTGAAAACTTTGCACACTACACTCAAAGATACCATTTGTGAACGCACCCCTCCAGTTAAATGCTGAAGTTCTGTTTGGCAGCAGTTTACAATAATGTGTGTGATAAGGACAAAATATCGTGCAAAGTGAAATATTACGAAATACAACATATTTTGTGAAATAAATGAGAAAAACGCAAACTACTTTCCGAAGGCGCATTTTCTGAACGCATCCGTAGGGGTTAAAAGCCAAAATTTCGATTGGTAGCGGTTTAAAATGATGTGTATGATAACAACAACAACACAATAGCTGCATTCCTTTTGCCACAAATCTTACCTCATATCACATAAACGTCATTTCCGTTTATACAAACAAGTAAGTTTGAATGGATATTTCAAGCCAGCGATTAATGGGAGTGCAACTTACTTGTTCGTGCTAACGGAAACGACGTTTATGTGATCTGAGGTAAGATTTGTGGTAAAAGGAAAGCACCTATTGTGTAATGTGAAACACAGAGTATTTTAAGAATCAGAAGCGAAAAAGATTCGAAGGTACGATTTCTGAACGCACCCCTACCGTTAGGCGTTAAAATTTTGATTGGTAGCAATTTAAAACGATGTGTACGGTAAGGACGAAACATTCTGCAAAGCGCAATGTTGCGAAATACTAAATTTATTAAGAAAAAAGTCAGAAAAATGGAAATTACACTTCAAGGCATAGTTTCCGAACGCACCCTTAAATTTTGATCGATGACAGTTTAAAATAACGTGTATGTGATAAGGACAAAATATTGTTAAAGTGAAATATTACGAAGTACAAAGTATTTTATGAAATAAATGAGAAAAACGCAAACTACTTTCCGAAGGTACAGTTTCTGAACGCACCCGCAGGGGTTAAACGTCAAAATTTGAATTGGCAGCGGTTTAAAACGATGTGTACGATAACAACAACGCATTGTGTAATGTGCATTGTTGCGAAACAAGAATTAAAAAAGTGAGGAAGTTGCGTTATTCGAAGTTACAGTTTCTGAACGCACTCCTATACATAGTTAAATGTGTGCGATAAATATAAAACATTGCGAAACATTGCGAAACACAAAGTATTTTAAGAATTAGAAGCGAAAAAGATTCGAAGGTGCAGTTTCTGAACGTACCCCTACAGTTAGGCATTAAAATTTTGATTGGTAGCAATTTAGAATGACGTGTACGATAAGAACAAAACATTCTGCAAAGCGCAATGTAGCGAAATATGAAATTTTTTTAAGAAAAAAGTCAGAAAAATGCAAATTACACTCCGAGGCATAGTTACCGAACGCACCCCTAAATTTTGATTGATGAAAGTTTAAAATGATGTGCACGTGATAAGGACAAAATATCGTGCAAAGTGAAATATTACGAAGTACAAAATATTTTATGAAATAAATGCGAAAATGTAAACTACTTTCCGAAGGTACAGTTTCTGAACGCACCCGTAAGGATTAAACGCCAAAATTTGAAAGCGTCTGAAATATATCCGAAATAAATAGTATCAGGATTCCAATCCGCAAGGATATTTATTATCTTACAGGATATCAATTGTAATTACTACGCAACGAATAAACAGTAGGGGTGTGTTCAGAAATTGTAGTTTCGAGAGTAATACACACTTCTTGTTTTTCGCAGCGCTGCACTTTTTACAATGTTTTGTCTTTATTTTGAAACACCACCAGTCGAACTGTTAGCATTTTACTGTAGGGGTGCGATCAGAAATTGTACCTTGAGTGTGTGCGTCTTTCCCACTTATATTTTGCGTTTCGCAAATTGCGCTTTGCATAATGTGCCGTCCTTAACACGCACGTTATTTTAAACTGTTACTCTCTTTAACTTTTAAAGGGTGCGTTCAGAAACTATACCGTCGAGTGTGGTATGCATTTTTCTGATTTCTTTCATGTTTTGTATTTCGCAATATTGCACTATGCACTACGTGTCGTCCTTATCGCACACATTCTTTGAAACTGTTGCCAATAAAAATTTCAGGCTTTTAACTATGGGAGTGCGTTCAGAAATCGTACCATCTTTCTCGCTTTTGATTGTTAACATTGCAACATTGGACCCTACGGACCATGTTGTCCTCATCCTAACATCATTTTAAACTGCTATCAAATGAACCTTAGAGGTGCGTTCGGTAACTATGCCTTGGAGTGTAATTTACATTTTTCTGATTTTTTGCGTAGCACATTTTGTATTTCGCAATATGTCGCCTTGCAGAATGTTTTGTCCTTATCGCACACATCAGGGGCGCGTTCAGAAACTTTACCTTGGTATTATGCAGCTTTTTCAATTTTGATTCTTAACAAATTTTGTGTTTCGCTACACAATGTGTTGGGGCCTTAGGTATCGTACGCATAATTTGAAACTGTTATCAATACAAATTTCAGCATTTAACTTTAATTTAACGTGATAGACGCGCAAGTGTTAATTTGCTAGCCGCTGCACGGAAGAGTGTGTGTGGCTCCTGACGATGGGTTGCACGGGAGGCTTCGGATGTGCTTCCGGCAATCAGTTGCACGGAAGGGTTATGCGTGTTGCTCCTGGCAAAGGCTTGCACGCGAGTGTGAGTGATGAGTGTTCCCGACTGTATGCTGCTAAGGACATAATGAAGCTTTTACATGGCTTTCTCATAGCGGGGATGAAGTAATTCATTGATTTAAAGGTGTTATCGAATCACCGATAATCAAAGCTGTATCTCATTTGTCAGGGGACAGTTTTTTGTGTTTACTCCGGGGGGAGACTTAGCGCCCAAATTTGAGCATGTGATCCTATTTGCGGGCCGATCAAGAATGAACACGATTTCGCTTTAATTCGTCAAGGAGTGGTCTAAATTTGGTAACCGCCTTCATTTTCATAGCCTACGCCGATTGTTAAGTTAATAAAAGAACTGCCAAAGCTTCGATTAATTGAATGAAGTAAGTGTCAATTGACGGCTGTCAAGTGAAGTTGAGGCGCGTTTAAATTTGAACGATTTTAATCGTTCTAATGTTTATTTTACAACATACCAACTAAGAACCGAAATAGTATAAAATACACGTTTCATAAGACGCACGGCGTAAACGTAATCACAGAAGACGACATACAAGAAGAGGGGGGGTCCAGAACTTCATCTGTTGGCGACTAATCAGTCTATTTTTATTGATTTTAAGTCAACGTTTACTCAAACAGACTTTTGTTCAAGTTAATGCGAGATAAATGAAAGAAAAAGCTGAATTAATGTTTGAAGGAGAGAGAAAAAAATATGACGCAGCAGCGCAGCGCCATCTCTTAGCAGAAGGCGAAAATGACAGTGTCTTTCGTTTCTTTCCTCTGTGATAAAGGAAGTTAAACCGATTGTCTTTTGTTTTTGGTTTTTACTGATGAAGTGAAGAAAAAAATCATCGATTTTCGTTTTGCTTTAAAAAAATAAAGATGTACGAGGAGGGGGCCACTGTCCAGAACTTCATCGGTTGGCGACTCTTCAAACTCTTTTTTATAAAATTGGTTTTAAGGCAACATTTACTCAAAATCGACTTTTATTTAAGTTAAAAGTCAAATGAAGGAAAAAGAAAAGCAGAATTAATTTCCGAAACAGGAAAAGAAAAATCACGCAGCGCCATCTGTTAGCAGAGGGCGAAAGCGACAGTGTCTCATGTTTCTTTTTTTTTGTGATAAAAGAAGCGTAATTGATCGTCTTTTGTTCCTGTTTTTTTTTTTTTCGATGAAGTGACAAACATTGGTGAAAAACGATCGACTTTCGTTTTTTCTTTAAAACAAGAAAGGCATTACAAGGAAGGGGAGGGGAGCAGGGACGATCCAGAATTTATCTCTCGGCGACAGGAAAGGAAACAGGAAAACAGAAAAAGAAAAATGACAGCAGCGCCATCTATTAGCAGAGGGCGAAAGCGACAGTGTCTAGTGTTTCTTTTTTTGTGTGATAAAGGAAACGTAATTGATCGTCTTTTGTTTATGTTTTTGTTTTTTTTTTCGATGAAGTGACAAACATTGGTGAAAAACGATCGACTTTCGTTTTTTCTTTGAAAAAAGAAAGGCATACAAGGAGGGGGAGGGGAGGAGGCGCGGTCCAGAATTCTTCTCTTGACGACTAATCAAACTTTTTTTTTTTTAATGGAGTTAACTCAAGGTTTATTCAAGCCGACCTTCGTTCCAGTTAAAAGCGAAATGGAAGAAAGCTGAATTCGTTTCCAAAATGAAATAAAAAAGTGACGCGGCGCCATCTTTTGACAGAAGGCAAAATTGACGATGTTGCGATAAACAAAGTGAAATCGATCGTCTCTAGTTTTTGGTCTCTTTTTGATGAAGCGAGAAAAAACGTGATTTCCAAAAAAAAGACATAAGGAAGGGGGGTACGGTAAAGAATCTGTCTAACCAAACTTTTTTTTAAATTGGTTTCAGTTAATGCTTACTTAAACGGACTTTCGTTCAAGTTAAAGGCGAAATGAACGAAGAATTAATATCCGAAATAGAATAAAAAAGTGACGCAGCGCCATCTTTTGACAGAGGGCGAAATTGACGACGGCCTTTTGTTTCTTTTTCCTGCGATAAAGGAAGTGAAATCTTTTCCGTTTTCTAAACCTGAACGAGTGCGGCGCTAAAATCACGTCTTACGAAACCTGTTCATTTAACTGTTTTCCATTTTGATGCTTTGATGATTACCAGACTTCGGATATTTCGGAGCGTTGCCATGGCTACGCAATGAACGAGCACTTTTCATTGGTCCTCGCATTGCGTAACCGTGACAACGCTCCGAAATGTCCGAAATCCGATGATTACATTATGAGAGCCTTTTGGGTTTCACAAAGTAGCTCATTAAAGCATCTGGTTTCGTTTTATTTTATTAGGTTGGCGACAACGTATTGTAACGATTTTAAAGGTTCTATTAATTTTTATTTTAAAACAAAACACGAAATAGTTAATAAACTAATTTATTTAATGGCAGACTAATTAACACTAAATTAAACACTAAGGGTGAGTTTACAGAAAGCAAATCAAATATTTAATTTCGAATTAAACTAATCACGATTAAGTTGCCATAAGAATTATATTGCGAACTGTCAAATTAACAACATCAATAAAATTTGATTGCAATTAAATTTTCTGTAAACTGGCCCTAAATTATTTACAAGCTTATACCTAATTTATTTTAACAACCGAGCGAACGTCTACCGAACTTTTATGCCGAACTGTTCAACGCTGAATTCAATTCGAACTCCCGGTCGCGTGCTTTATAAGCCGGGGTTGTTTTTCGCGAACATTCGAGTACGCGACAGACTGTCTGATCTAGTTTATTCCGCCGCCAGCACTTTCAAGGTGTGTCGACTAGACGGCTGTGACGCAAGAGACAGTCTGACGCCGGCTGGTGTCGACGAATCATTACAGTATGTAGACAATTCAAATTACAAAAGTAACCTCCAAGCTGTCAAGCGAAGTTGAGGCGCGTTTGAACGTTTTCAACCGTTCGTTCCAATCTTTATTTTACAGCACATCAATAACAATTTAAATCCTATAGGAACTTGTTTGTACCTAATAGTAATCACGCGGGCGATCCGCCCCGTTTACGTTGCGTCTGAGTGTACCTACCCGATGAATATCTCTGGCGGGAATAAATTATATGGAATTTGTTTGTACCTAATAGTAATCACGCGGGCAATCCGCCCCGTTTACGTTGCGTCTGAGTGTACCTATACCCGATGAATATCTCTGGCGGGAATAAATTACATTTTATGTTTTTCCGATGTGCATGCACCCATGTAACTTAACTGTAAATAACGATTTTTTCTTCCCGGTTAAATAATTTACTATATAATAAGCTGCGGTCGCCGAGGACGTATTGCACAGGTCAAAAAACGAAACCTCAGCGGCAGCGCTTCGCATTCCGCACCGCGGACAAAAACCGAACGAATCTTACACAATCCGAGGAGCCTCGGTAATTAACGTCGACGTAAAAATCGATTGGAGTAACAGGATTTTCAGAATGTGAATAAAGCAAGTGTGTTAATTGTTTCGCAGGTTTCGTTATTCGCCAGATGTTTTTTCTTTTATTATTATTATCGTAATCGGAACTTCTGCGAGCGCGCGAAGAAACAGAAACGATGGACGCGGCGACGCGGCGGGTAGAAGAAGAAGAAGGAGCGTTTTACCGTGCGCTGACACACTTTTCGCATTCACACAAAACGTAATTAATTTTTCAGATTTCGCCTTAACAGTTGTCATCTCATCTCCTCATCTGTTATCTCTTCGCTTGCTTCGACGCGAACCGTTAGGCGAAGAGGAGGACGAGCGCAAAAATCGATGCATGCAACGTGACCCCCGGGGTCGACGTCTAACTGTTGACTTCTTCTTCGCCTTCTTCTTCTTCTTCTTCCGAACGGAGATTCGTGATCGCGATAGGGTTTATCACGTCGCGGGTTCAGATTGTTTATGGCGAAACCTCCGGATGGATGGATTACTTTGCTTGCTTGCCGTGCGCATATCCGGCGAGATTGCCGCTTTCCAATGTTACGACCGCTTTTGGAAGACGGCAATTAGTCAGAAATGTACAACACGAATGCGGATAACTGTACTCGGGGAATGCCTGAGTTTTCCAACAAGACGGAATTTACATATCTTCGAGATGTGCAGAAGAAACCCATAAAGAACACAACTCGAATCCTCACTGTTTTATTCGAGAGTAAAAAAAGAAACAGGTAGCAGTTCGTACGAAAAACTTTCGAATAAAATTCTTCGACCTTGATTACAACAATGTGTTGTAAGTTACGACGTGCGTTTTCATTTCCATGACGTCATCTTTGATCGGTGATATGGAAAGGGCGTTTATTTAAAAAAAAAAAAACAAACGACCGGCTTCGACGCAAATTCAAATGTGCACGTAATATACGGGGACCTACTAAAAATTCGCACGTATCCGCCGTTTATGCCGATCGCGTATTGTAGGTTAGGTTTGAGGATCGCGATTATTCTATATTTGCGGCCATTACTATGCGGCGCTCGTCCGTTTTGCATGTACGTTCTGCCGGGGAGACGTAAAGCCGGGGCCACTCGTTTTGTTTACAAATAAAGGACGGACGCGATTGTTATTTCTGGCGGCCGATCGCCGAACGAACGGTAAATGTATTTCGGGAAGCGACGAAGACGATGCAAATGCATCGGCTATTTAAAAACCTAAACTGATTTTCTGTTGCGCGTTGAATTTTGAAACGTAAAATAATTAATCGCACTTAAGGCGATCGCTCTTCTTCAGCTAATTTATACGCATCTTGACGGGTTGTTGACTCGGCGAACACTAATTTAGTTGATCATCAAATAAATGTATTTTTTTAAAATTTATTTTGCCGCAGACATTACTTGTGTTTCTCATGGCCACCCCTTATACATCTGATTATTTTTTCAACTCACTCATTTGGCCATTTCGATATTGAACCAACTTTTGAAAAAAAAGTTTTTTTTTTTAATGAAAAACGCGTTACAAATTTAATTATTTATTTTTCTGGTTTTTGGTTGACCACCATTCGTTTCAAATCGATCGTTTGATTTCCCCGTCAAATTTCCTTGTTTTTTTTTTTCCTTAATTTAATTCTTTTCTTTTTGTTGTAAACTATCGACTATCCAAAAGTTGTTGCGTTTCGAAGAAAATGTCGCGCTAGTAAGGATGTGCCTAATTGGAAGTCGCTTCTTCTTCGAGCGGGGGGGAGGGAAGGGAAGTCGTTTGTTTTCTGATCATCATTTTTTAACCACCCGTCCCTCACAATTTCAACGCTTTTCGAAATCGGCAAAAGTGGAAAATTCAGTGAAAATTCCTGAAGTGAAGAAACTTCTTTTTGTTTGGAAATTTCAGTGATTTCCTAGATATCGAACTTTACATCCTGTACTAATGCCTTTATGGTAAGCAAGAATTCCAGAAAGAGTATAATAGAATACAAGAAAATTAGCGGTAGGATTTTTTGCCTGAAAATAAGAAACTCCACAGCCAATGGAGCAGATGTATCTTGCAGTGTCTCTTGCCCGTTGCACAGTTGCAATAATTGACGATTCGGTGTATAACGCTGGGGATACCGCCGCCGATATCTACGCTCTGCAGCACGTGCAATGTACCCACATTCTCCGTACGTTAGAATAATGTCAACAATTTCGTTATTTGTATTATAATTCATTCTGACCCTGACCCGCACACTCCGAAATCTGTTAAGACACTGAACGTGCGTTATTTGCTTGTCATAAAACAATAAACCATCCGGGAATGCCTTTATGGTAAGCAAAAAGTCCACAGAATATAAGAAAATTAGCGGAAGGATTTCTTGCCTGAAAATAAGAAACTCCACAGCCAATATTACAATGGTTAACGCGTACGCGCCAACGGAATAAACTAATGGAATGGACAAAGACAACTTTTATCAGGAAATACGAAGAATATGCGAGGAAGCTCCAAAACATGACACACTCTTAATTCTTGGAGACTTCAACGCATAAGTAGGGAAGGAGGACTTCCTGGAGAATATTGCAGGAAAAAAAACTCTACACGATTCCTCAAATGATAACGGAATAAGGGTCTGCAACTTAGCAACGGAAGAGAATATGCGTATTAGTAAGTACGAAGTTTAAACATAAATGGGAACATAAGGAGACGGGGATTATACCTGGGGAACAACTGGAAATCAGACCACGTTCTAATAGCAAAGAGAAGAGAAAGAATATTTTTTAGTAATAATAAAAGCAAATTTAAGAATTACAGAAGCCGGAGAGAAAGCGATGGATGGTGGAAGAAATAAAAGAGAAGAAAAGACAATTTGAAGAACCAAATACTGACGAACGTTGAAGAAGAAAGTACCGAGGGTAAAGGGCAAGCAATAAAAAGAGGTATCGTAAACACGACCGACAAGGTAATAAGCAAAAAGGATACAGCGAAGGGGCAGAAGAACGAATGGTTCGATGATGATTGCTAGAAGGTAAAAAAGGAAAAGAAGGAGGCTAGACGTAGATGGTTAGTTAGCATCAGGAACGGGAAAAGAGTATGCAAGGTATAAGGAACTAAGGAAGAAGGGTACAAGCTTTTAAAAAGAAAGAAAACGAAGTGGATCGAAGATAAAATGGACGCACTTGAAAAGGATAATAATAACAAGGCCAAACTTTTCAATTATATTAGAAAGCAGAATAGGAAAGTTAATACTGTAAGGATAGATATGGAGGAGTGGCAAAGTCATTTCAAAAGTGTATTAACAAAAGAGTGCGTAATAGAAGAAACGGAAAACACTGACCAGGAAACAGAAAGGAATGATGACAAGAATCTCCAACAGAGGAAGAAATAAGCGAGATAATACACAACCTGGAAGAAAGAAAAGCAGGAGGGACGGATAACGTAGTAAACGAAATGATAAAGCACGGAGGGGGAAACTTAAGACTACTCCTACATACCCTGATCGCATAGATCTGGGAAAAAGAGGAAATGCCATTGTACCAATCGTCAAGAAAGAAAACCCGAAAATATGCAAGAACTATAGAGGTATTACTCTACTGAATGCAGGTTACAAGATCCTAACTACCCTAATTAACAGGAAGCTGACAGAATATGTAGACGCTATCAAAGTGGTTTTAGAAGAGGAAAATCAATCATAAATTCCATTCATATGATAAACCAAAAATAATCAATAATAAGAACATTAGGAACCTAGAACTTCAACAGAGAATACAAGCCGGCCATAGAGCTTACTATAAATATAAAGCTTTATTGAAGAACAAAAGAATCAGCAGGAGTACAAAGATGAGAATATGATTTCCCCGTCAAATTTCCTTGTTTTTTTCCTTAAATTATCGGATTTGATTTAATTCTTTTCTTTTTTTTGTAAACTGTCGACTATCCAAAAGTTGTTGCGTTTTGAAGAAAATGTCGCGCTGGTAAGGATGTGCTTCTTATTCGAGCGAGGGGGGGAGAAGGGAAGTTGTTTGTTTTCCGGTGTTTCCGCCAAAACTGCCGGGGGGGAGGAAACCCCCCTTGTGCGGATTTTTGGACGGACGGGCGGGAGTAGGTCAACCTCTCCGGCCTCACATTGAATCTACAGGTAACGTGAGGCAACGCGGATCGAAATGAGAGCGAGTGTTCGGAGGTGACGGTGCGCTTGCGCCGCCGGCGAAGGAAAATTCACAGTGGGCTAAAAAATTTATCCATTTTTTTTTACTTTAGGCTGCGACATAAACAAAGGAAAAATCTGCAAAACGCCACCTAATCAAAATAATTTTGAATAAAACAAAAAACGGGACGTGAAGGTTTAGGGTCGGATTTCTCTACATAAAATTAAATTGTAATTAAGAAAAAATTGAAATAAAAACTATTTAAAATAAAATAAATAAATAAGGAAAATTCGTTTATTTTTATTTTATTTCTAAATTATTGTGTCGTGTCGCAGAAAGCAGAAGATAAATAAAAAATGTTGAATCAAGCCATTTTTCATAGCGCTTCCCTTATCTAAATACTTTGGGATCGCACTGTATTTTGTTTATCTTATAATATTTTAATTTTTAGAACCGACGGTCCTAAATAAATTGATTTTCTGTATTTTGTAAGAATTAATTTCGTTCTGTTATAACCACGGATAGGCGGATCAGATTCCACCCGCGCTGGCAAGAGCGTCACATCTAACTGCACTCGAGATCGGAATTTGCAATAGCGAAGAACGTTTAGTGTTTAATTTAATTTATTTAATCTTTAACTCGAAAATACGAAATTGTGTTTAAAATTAAAATTTCATCCGACGCTTATGAAGAAATGAGCCAGCGCAATGATCGTACATAAGCATGCACAGTATAAGCGGCAACCCAGGCGGACCGTCGCAAGCGGAATCTCATCTGCCTAACGCTGGTTATAACAGACACATCTCTAAATAAAAAAAAGACAAAAAATTATTAGTGATGACGTCATGATCTAATGTTTAATGTTGTTTCGCGATTGACAATTGATTAGGTATACACAGAGTGGTCATAAAGTAATGGATATTTTTAAAATGATTTCAAAAAACGCACGTACTCGGATTTTATTTTTTGCCCATTTCGGAAAATATTTTTGGTTCGCTACAGCTGTCTGCAAAAATTGTTAACTTATAAATATATCTTCAAATGGAACTTTGCGTTCTTTTCATACAACTCAACAATGTACGTCAAACTTCAACAGTTTTCGAAATATTGACGCTTGAAAGTTGATAATTTTCAAAATGTACTCAATCAATAACTTGAATAAATTTATTTAATTATAATTTGCACTAACATATCTTTAATATTTAATATTAAAAAACTAATATGTATTTCTAAAAGGGAAAAACTCTATTTCGCCTAACTGAAACTATCTTGAACTCCTCGGAAGAAGAGAAATTATGTTGCGGAATTTTTCTAGACTTAACTAAAGCCTTCGATGTGCTTGCTCACTGCACCCTTTTAACTAAGCTCAGAAGCTTACGGAATTCGAGGTGTAGCACATACATACTTGGTTGAAATCATTTCTTTACTACGACAGATATCAGAGAGTAGTCCTTCGGAGGGATAACGAAACCAGTGAATCCTCTTTGAGGAAAACAACGTCGGGAATACACCAGGGAAGTGTTCTTGGACCGTTATTGTTCGTCTCGTTCATAAATCAATAAATACTTAAGCACGTGTAGCTCATATAATTATGCTGACGATACGTGCTGGGTAGTGCAGGGTAATAATTTATTGAATCTTCATCAACATGTCGGTCAAATTTTGAGCAAAACTCCACGAGCTTGTATTACAGCCTGCATACGTTGTGCCATAGACTCCACCAAGAGCCTAATCGCTAAGTTATCTAGTTGATCCCATTCTTGCTGAAGCGCAATTGACAGTTCCTCAAGGGTAGCTGGGGCGGGGACGCGGGCTCTAATATTCCTTCCTAACATGTCCCAGACATGTTCGATGGGATTCATCGGGGGCCACTGCATTCGGTTAATACCAACAGCGTGCAAGATATTCATTAACAATTCTGGCGACATGTGGCCGTGCATTATCTTGCATTAACACAAAATCGTCACCAATAAAAGGGGCGAAAGACAGTACATGATCTTGAAGAACATCTTCAATTCATTACAACAAGGTCTGTACGCGCGTTTGCAGAAATACCACCCCACACCATAATCGAACCTCCGTTAAAAGATAGTCTAGAAACGATGTTGCATTGAGAATACCGTTCGCCGGTCCTTCTCCACACTCTTCTACGACCATCTGGCGCTTGTAGGCAAAAGAGGGACTCATCAGTGAAGAGTACCCGACTCCACTGCTCCATATTCCATTGAACATGTTCACGAGCAAATGCAAGTCTACTTACTCTATGGTGTCTGTTAAGTTCTGGACCATGTGCAGGTCTTCTTTCCATTAAATTAGCTTCATTAAAGCGTCTCCCGATCGTTCTGTCACTTACATGCACATCTCGAACCTCTGCAAGGCGATTTCTGACTTGAACAGCAGTTAAGTTCCTGTTGCGAAGAATCGTTAGGGTAAGAAGATAGTCATCTCTAGCGCTTGTACATCTTTGACGACCTATTCCAGGGCGTCGATTTTAAGATTCAGTTTCCAAGAAGCACCTCCACGTTCTGCTGACACATGATTGTGAAGTTCCGAGAACTTGTGCAACGTAACGTTGAGATCGGTCATCCTGAATCAAAGCAATTGCTCTTGCTGCTGCATCCACTGCATTAATAGCCATGAAAACGACTTATTAAAGACAAAATGTAAAGAAATTATTGAATTAAGAATTTCGGAAATGTTTGGAAAACAAAAAATCAAACGCAACACAACATTCACAATAGCGTAGATACTTTCATTAATTTATTTAAACAAAAGAATTCAGTTACCATGAAGACAATGGCTCTCCCAATTATTGAAAATGTCCTAATTCACTGATGAACAGGAAAAAATAGATTATTTATTTTAAAAAATAATAGTGAGTCGCTTTTTGTGCCGGTGAGTGTATTTAAAAATATTTGTTGAAAGTACACACATATTTTTATTTCGTGCGCTTTCAGTAAATATTTTTTAGACTACAGGGTGTCTGTCAAATGCTGTGCGATCATTAACTTAATTTTTTCAAGTGGAACTTCAATACTTTTTTTTAGAATTTTTAGGTTCTCAAAATTTTTCTTGTAACTTAACAACGTATGTCAAACTTCAACTGTTTTGGAAATACTGACGCTTGAAAAACTATTTATTGTTGAACATATTGCCGAACTTCATTACGCTTCCTTATCCTTCCCCCCCTCTCTCTCTCTCTCATTGACATACATAACACATAAAATGTGACAAATAATGGCATTTAATTTACTTCTTGGGTATTTGTAACAGTTTGTCAAATTTAGAAAATTGTCATCTTTCATCGTCAATACTTCCCGAAAAAGTCGAGAAATAAATGAACTTTGACGGGTCCGACCATTTTGTATTTTAGGTCGATCGTCCTGAAAATATCGAACTTGTCCTGATCCTGTAGTTAAAGTAAAACTGAAGAAAATTGTTTTATTTTATCTTTTTCATCGGAGGTTACAATTTTTGTAATTATTTTCTGTCATTCGTTTTTATTTACATTTCAGCTATGGAAGAGAATTAAGGAAATTCGTTAGAACAAATAGGATCAGGTTTTTATCCCCCCCCCTCCTAATCTCCTGTGCCCCTCAAACTAGTGGTGGGCTGTGAAAATTCTGAGGTTACAATTTTTGTAATTATTTTCTGTCATTCGTTTTTCTTTACATTTCAGCTATGGAAGAGAATTAAGGAAATTCGTTAGAACAAATAGGATCAGGTTTTTATCCCCCCCCCTCCTAATCTCCTGTGCCCCTCAAACTAGTGGTGGGCTGTGAAAATTCTGAGGTTACAATTTTTGTAATTATTTTCTGTCATTCGTTTTTATTTACATTTCAGTTATGGAAGAGAATTAAGGAAATTCGTTAGAACAAATAGGATCAGGTTTTATCCCCCAATCTCCTGTGCCCCTCAAACTAGTGGTGGGCTGTGAAAATTCTGAGGTTACAATTTTTGTAATTATTTTCTGTCATTCGTTTTTATTTACATTTCAGTTATGGAAGAGAATTAAGGAAATTCGTTAGAACAAATAGGATCAGGTTTTTATCCCCCCCCCAATCTCCTGTGCCCCTCAAACTAGTGGTGGGCTGTGAAAATTCTGAGGTTACAATTTTTGTAATTATTTTCTGTCATTCGTTTTTATTTACATTTCAGTTATGGAAGAGAATTAAGGAAATTCGTTAGAACAAATAGGATCAGGTTTTTATCCCCCCCCCCCAATCTCCTGTGCCCCTCAAACTAGTGGTGGGCTGTGAAAATTCTGAGGTTACAATTTTTGTAATTATTTTCTGTCATTCGTTTTTATTTACATTTCAGCTATGGAAGAGAATTAAGGAAATTCGTTAGAACAAATAGGATCAGGTTTTTATCCCTCCCCCCCCAATCTCCTGTGCCCCTCAAACTAGTGGTGGGCTGTGAAAATGCTGAGGTTACAATTTTTGTAATTATTTTCTGTCATTCGTTTTTCTTTACATTTCAGTTATGGAAGAGAATTAAGGAAATTCGTTAGAACAAATAGGATCAGGTTTTTATCCCTCCCCCCCCAATCTCCTGTGCCCCTCAAACTAGTGGTGGGCTGTGAAAATGCTGAGGTTACAATTTTTGTAATTATTTTCTGTCATTCGTTTTTCTTTACATTTCAGCTATGGAAGAGAATTAAGGAAATTCGTTAGAACAAATAGGATCAGGTTTTATCTCCCCCAATCTCCTGTGCCCCTCAAACTAGTGGTGGGCTGTGAAAATTCTGAGGTTACAATTTTTGTAATTATTTTTTGTCATTCGTTTTTATTTACATTTCAGTTATGGAAGAGAATTAAGGAAATTCGTTAGAACAAATAGGATCAGGTTTTTATCTCCCCCCCCCCTAATCTCCTGTGCCCCTCAAACTAGTGGTGGGCTGTGAAAATTCTGAGGTTACAATTTTTGTAATTATTTTCTGTCATTCGTTTTTATTTACATTTCAGTTATGGAAGAGAATTAAGGAAATTCGTTAGAACAAATAGGATCAGGTTTTTATCCCTCCCCCCCCAATCTCCTGTGCCCCTCAAACTAGTGGTGGGCTGTGAAAATGCTGAGGTTACAATTTTTGTAATTATTTTCTGTCATTCGTTTTTCTTTACATTTCAGCTATGGAAGAGAATTAAGGAAATTCGTTAGAACAAATAGGATCAGGTTTTTATCTCCCCCCCCCCCAATCTCCTGTGCCCCTCAAACTAGTGGTGGGCTGTGAAAATTCTGAGGTTACAATTTTTGTAATTATTTTTTGTCATTCGTTTTTATTTACATTTCAGTTATGGAAGAGAATTAAGGAAATTCGTTAGAACAAATAGGATCAGGTTTTTATCTCCCCCCCCCCTAATCTCCTGTGCCCCTCAAACTAGTGGTGGGCTGTGAAAATTCTGAGGTTACAATTTTTGTAATTATTTTCTGTCATTCGTTTTTATTTACATTTCAGTTATGGAAGAGAATTAAGGAAATTCGTTAGAACAAATAGGATCAGGTTTTTATCCCCCCCCCAATCTCCTGTGCCCCACAAACTAGTGGTGGGCTGTGAAAATTCTGAGGTTACAATTTTTGTAATTATTTTCTGTCATTCGTTTTTATTTACATTTCAGCTATGGAAGAGAATTAAGGAAATTCGTTAGAACAAATAGGATCAGGTTTTTATCTCTCACCCCCCCCCAATCTCCTGTGCCCCTCAAACTAGTGGTGGGCTGTGAAAATTCTGAGGTTACAATTTTTGTAATTATTTTCTGTCATTCGTTTTTATTTACGTTTCAGTTATGGAAGAGAATTAAGGAAATTCGTTAGAACAAATAGGATCAGGTTTTTATCTCCCCCCCCCCCCCAATCTCCTGTGCCCCTCAAACTAGTGGTGGGCTGTGAAAATTCTGAGGTTACAATTTTTGTAATTATTTTCTGTCATTCGTTTTTATTTACATTTCAGCTATGGAAGAGAATTAGGAAATTCGTTAGAACAAATAGGAAGGATCAGGTTTTTATCTCCCCCCCCCCCCAATCTCCTGTGCCCCTCAAACTAGTGGTGGGCTGTGAAAATTCTGAGGTTACAATTTTTGTAATTATTTTCTGTCATTCGTTTTTATTTACATTTCAGCTATGGAAGAGAATTAAGAAAATTCGTTAGAACAAATAGGATCAGGTTTTTATCTCCCCCCCCCCTAATCTCCTGTGCCCCTCAAACTAGTGGTGGGCTGTGAAAATTCTGAGGTTACAATTTTTGTAATTATTTTCTGTCATTCGTTTTTATTTACATTTCAGCTATGGAAGAGAATTAAGGAAATTCGTTAGAACAAATAGGATCAGCTTTTTATCTCCCCCCCCCCAATCTCCTGTGCCCCTCAAACTAGTGGTGGGCTGTGAAAATTCTGAGGTTACAATTTTTGTAATTATTTTCTGTCATTCGTTTTTATTTACATTTCAGCTATGGAAGAGAATTAAGGAAATTCGTTAGAACAAATAGGATCAGGTTCCCCCCCCCAATCTCCTCTGCCCCTCAAACTAGTGGTGGGCTGTGAAAACTCTAACAATAATAATAAAGAAAATTTTACATAATACACAAACAAACAAAAATAAGTAAACGGATTTTAGTAATTACAGGAAATGTTAACAATGCGTTTCTGCTCACTTTTTGCCCCCCCCCCTTCCACTACATACTAAAAATAATCCCTTTTCTTATTTTTTTAACGTTGCCTGGCTTGGGGTTTTAATTTATCTTTTTATAAACTTCACATTGTGGACTTATTTTTATTAATATTTCAGTTATGGAAGATAATTACGAAATTTGTTATAGTAAATAAGATCACAGCTTCTTACCTCCCCCCCCACTCCTCTGCTCCCCAAACTAGTGGTGGGCTGTAGAAATTCTAATAATAACAATAGAGAAAATTTTACATAATACACAGACAAACAAAAATAAGTAAACGGATTTTAGTAATTACAGGAAATGTTAACAATGCGTTTCTGCTCACTTTTTGCCCCCCCCCCCGCCCCTTTCCACTACATACTAAAAATAATCCCTTTTCTTATTTTTTTAAAGTTGCCTGGCTTGGGGTTTTAGTTTATCTATTTATAAACTTCACATTGTGGACTTATTTTCATTAACATTTCAGTTATGGAAGATAATTACGAAATTCGTTATAGTAAATAAGATCAGCTTCTTACCTCCCCCCCCACTCCTCTGCCCCCCAAACTAGTGGTGGGCTGTAGAAATTCTAACAATAACAATAGAGAAAATTTTACATAATACGCAAACGCAAAAAAAAAAAAACAAAACAAAAAATAAGTAAACAGATTTAGTAATTACAGGGAAGATTAACAATGTGGTTGTGCTCACCTGTAGCCCCCCCCCTTCCACTCCATACTAAAAATAATCCCTTCTCTTATTTTTTTTAACGATCCTTTGCTTTGGGTTTTAATTTATTATTTTTTTAAATAAACTTCACATTGCGGACTTATTTTTATTAAATTATTGTTACACTTTTACACAAACTTTTACTTTCACGGTTCGCTGTTGTTATAAATGTTTTCGTTGGTCGATTGTTTTCCTTTGTATGTGATTTCCGGGAACATTCTTTTTTTTAGTTTTTCGTTTTTAAATCGTGTTTTCATAATTTCGATATTTATTTGTCGTTACAGTTGTTACTATTTTCAGTTTTTTAATTTTCTTTTCTATTAACACCCCTGACTAATCCCAAGCTTTTATGGAAGCTTGTCGGAAAGGCGTGCTTGGCTGGTTGTTATTATTATACCGGGTGTCCACTTTGATTACGCACCATAGGGATTTCAATGTAACTTTTTTTTAATTGTAAATTCCTGCTCTCCTATGGAATATATCATAAAGCACTAAACGGCATAATACGTAGCTTTGTGTTATGCATTAGCTAAGATTATTTTACTATGTTTTTCGAATAAATGGGCTTTCAGAATTAAAAAAGAAAAAAGTGAAATAAGCAGATATTTTTGTATTCCACAGTTTTAATCAAGCAGGCAAACTTTATTGATTTTTAAAATTTTGTAATGAAAAATACAGACTTCAAACATAATTCGTATTGCAAAATATTTATTTATAAATTAATAGGTACCACATCAAAAGCTATTTGGTTTCGTTCTTGCTCTTTTTGATTTTTTTTATTCGTGTTTTGACTTTACAGTCTTTTTCGCCTTTTGTCAATTATGTTTCCGAATTTGTCAAATGACTTTCCAATCCGCAGACCTACTATACTTTGAACGGATTGGAAAGTCATTTTGACAAAAGGGGAAAAGCAATAGAAAAAGACTCTTTCAATTATCAATTAATACGTAATTTATTTTAGTCCTTGATTTTTATACTCATCAAATGAATGTAAACACGTGTGGGTTTAATATGGTAAGTGTGAAAGAATGCAATGGAAACGAGCGAGCTTTCGAAGGGAGGTTTTTCCGGGCGCCGGAGTTTTCCGCTGCGTGAACCTATCTTCACCGCAGCGCTCCTGGCGGCATAGTATCGAATCATACTACACCGCTTTACAAATAGACTCTGTTAGCAAAAAACAATTTCGAGCCACAAGATCTAAAAAGAAAAAGCACCGCCACAAGTTAAACACCGAGTGTTATCAAAGCGACCGCCCGATAAACACAAGAAACGGACGTACAGAGTTAAAACAGCGCAAACCTTAAAGCTCCGGTGTGTTCTTAACCTGCATCCGAAATCGATTCGAAACTATCGATTCAAGCACGAAACAACAACGCGGCTTCAAATGGAAAACAGTGCCGTTTGCCACGAGATTCTTTGAGTGAGCGTGAAAACCTTAATGTGTTCCAACTATTTGTGATGTACAAATTTATAGTGTTTCCGAGATATTTAAATAGAACGTCTATCGATTGTTGTCGTTAATTTTTCAAATAGTTTAAAGCTGTTGTGTTTTCAAAGGAAATTTATTGATAATATCGACCTACGCAGTTCAAACTTGGGCTTTTTTCCGTTGTGTTAATAATTATTCGCGTAAACGAGAGAGACGAAGAAAATACTCACAAACACAGGGAGAGAGAGCGAGCGAGAGAGAGAGAGGCCTTTACATTCGTTTATACATACGCGTTCGCAAAACGAAAGTAATCATCGTAATAATAACAATAATAAATTCCAAGCAATACGCATCAATGAAGAAGAGCAAAGACATCACAATAAATAAATAATAAACAAGACTGTACTAGACTGAAACCTTGACTGAAACAAAATCGAGATTTTGCCCCGACTGAAATCAACACCAATATTGACGTCGAATTGCTTTTCGATTTTTGGTGTATTTTAAGTTCGTGATATTGGTGGTATTGACTGTAAATTTATTGATATTTGTCGTCGTCGTCGTCGTACTTAAAAAAAAAAAACGTTTTCGATGTTAAACGTCTGTGTCGTCGTCTTTTTGCTAAAAAAATCATTTCCTTAAACGAGCGCGTTTTATACCTTTTTACTAAACTAAATACTACCATCGGCTTCGATTGAAGAAAAGAGGAGAACAAAAAAATCGTCTGAACAAGGCGCAACCAAGACTGATTCGTCGCGTAAGGGTAGAAAAGGGAGTTACCTGCGAGGGTAACATTCGCTTCGAGACTGACACGTTAGAATAAGGAATTAAGCTGGCAGGACAGGACGTCATCACCGTGGACCTCCGAGAGGTGGAGGATGCTTCTCCGTCTTCAGACACGCGAGTGGAGACTACTCCCACCACGACGGCACCGCCACAACCCCCACCTTCACCCTCGAATACCGTCATGACAGGTAAAGGTTAGGTCATCTACCCTTTTATTACTT
The DNA here is from genome assembly GCA_033060865.1 of Dorcus hopei. NCBI lineage: Eukaryota > Metazoa > Arthropoda > Insecta > Coleoptera > Lucanidae > Dorcus > Dorcus hopei. The sequence goes on from CM065426.1 coordinate 27,515,342, forward strand.
TATTTTCGTACGGCTCATGTTTGTCTTGCATTTTCTATTTCACCCCAATCACATACATAATTGGTAATGAATATGCAAAAAATATTTTAGAAAGCCAAGTCTCACACTTAACGCCATTCCAACCCTCTTCAGAATCATCCATTCCAATCATCTTCATTACACTTTGAAAAGAGCTTTTTGTGTTGGTGCCAACAAATACTCTTTAGTCTTTCGAGTTGAGGTAGAGAGCTTCTTTCTAAAATTATCCATTTCAATCTTCTTCAGAATATTTGAAAAGAGTGGATTCATTTCGCCAAAAAAAAAAAACTTGTGGCTTTTGAGTTGAATTTTCTTTTCTATCACAAACCTTCTTCCATCCCTTCTTATTACTGGCCGGGCCTTACACTCGGCTTCGATCCAATCCTTTTCAGTATAGAAGAAAGAGCCTTTCGTTATGGTTGATCCGTTTTGCAAAAACAAAAGTTTTACCTTTTGAGTTGAGTTTCCTTTCTCTCACATACCTTCTCCCATTTTCCCTTCTTATTACTGGCCAGGTCTTGCTTGCACTTGGCTCCATTTCAACCCTATCCAGTATAGTCGGAAAGAGCGTTGGTGGATTCATTTTGCAAAAGAAAGTCTTTTAGCTTTTGAGTTGAGCCTCTTGAGTTGAGTTTTATTTTTATATCACACATCTTCTTCTTTCTTATTACTGGCCAGGTCTACCACTTGGCTACATTCCAATTCTGGTCACAATTATCCATTTCAATCTCCAGATTATTTGAAAAGAGTGGATTCATTTTGCAAAGAAAAAAAAATAGCCTTTTGAGTTGAGTTTTCTTTTCTCTTACACATCTTCTTCCATTCTTTCTCATTACTGGCCAGGTCTCACACTTAACGCTACTCCAATCTTCTTCAGAATTATCCATTGAACAAAAAAAACCTTTTGAGTTGAGTTTTCTTTTCTGTCACACATCTTCTCCCATTCTTTCTGAGTACTGACCAGGTCTCGTACTTAATGCATTTCCAATTCCCTTCAGTATATTTGAAAAAAGTGGATCATTTTGTAAAAGAAAAATAATCTTTTATCTTTTGAGTTGAGTTTGCTATTCTGTCACACATCTTCTTCCATTCCTTCATTCCTTCCTTCGGAAACTTTTGAGTGAGCCTCTTGAGTTGAGTTTTCTTTTCATATCACACATCTTCCTTTCTTTCTTATTACTAGCCAGGTCTACCACTTGGCTCTGTTCCAAGTCTCTTCAGAATTATCCATTTCAATGCTCTCCAGAAAATTAATTTGAAGAGTGGATTCATTTTGGAAAAGATAAGTTAAGACGAGTTAAGTTTTCTTTTTTGTGTCACACTTTCTTCCAGTCTTCCTCATTACTTGGACTCCATTCCAATCTTCTTCAGTATATTCGGAAAGAACTTCTTGCTATGACGGGTTCATTTTGCAAAAGAAAATCTTTTGTACTTTTGTGTTGATGTCCATAATTAGGTATATTGTTGAATGTGGATTGTTGTATTTTTATATATTATTATTATTAACCTGCCTTCAGCCATTACAGTTTGATTTAATATATTTTTCTTTTCCAATAATTTTATTAATATGATGTTTATCAATCAATCAATCATTTTTATTTATACAACGCCTTTTACATGGATGTACATGTCAACTAACTAAACTATCTTAATTCTAAAGGTCTAGAGTCTAGAAGGGGATAACGTTAAACATGTTTTTTGATCGGGTGTCATATCCGTGATAGTCCGAGTATTTGTGGAATTTTTCCTTATTTCGATGGAAATATACAAAGTGGTCAAGAATCACTGTTTGAGTTGGCAGTGCTGAATTTTATTTTTAAATGGTACACCTGGAGTAACTTCCGGTTGTTGACGACCTGACACTGACAGCTGACACAGCCGTCACTTTAAAAGCATCATTTGACATTTCAAACTCAAATTAAAACGCTAGTTTCTATTCACATAACCTACAATCTGGTCGCTGTTCAGGTTATGTCTAATAAACCAACAAAAACAGTATTGCAGTGTTGCAAATAACCGAATAAAAAAATGCTCTTAATTGTCTTGCCAACACAAACAGTTATTCTTGACCACCTTGTAGAATACATTTGTAAATAAATAAGGATGGAAAGGACAAAATTTCTTTCTCTTTAAAGGTGGGTTTACAAGACTCTCTGTAATCTAAGTTGAATAAAAGGCGGATTATTCTTTTTTATGCTACAAACACCCTGTGGCTATCACGGGCATTACCCCATAGTATTATATTATATGATAGTTTACTGTGAACCAAGGCATAGTAAACTGAAATTAATTCATTAATTGAGAGAATATTTTTCATTTGTTGTAAAGCAAAGTACGATCTATTTAAACCAGGTTAGTCCCTCATCGATATATATTCCCAAAAATTTTGTTGCCTCTACAGCCTATATCCCAGTTCCATTGATTTTAAAAATTTCTTTATCACTGCGTTTTCTGTTGAAAAATTTTATAATTATGGTTTTATCGGCATTGAGGATTAATTTATTCTTTAGACACCACATACGAAACTGTGTGCTAACCTCTGATATTTTCTGGTGAAGTTCCTCATGGGTCCCAGTTGACACCATCATAGAAGTATCATCAGCTCTTACGTACTTCGTTAAATCATTAACAAAAGTAAAAAGATTAACGGTCCCAGCACGGACCCCTGGGGAACTCCACAGTTTATATCGTATTCAAAAGAAAACGTATTTTTAACTTTAACACATAGTTTGCGCGCAGATAAGTAAGACTCGATCCGGTCCAATATTGTTCCTCTTATACCTAATGCATTCAACTTGTCACAGACAAACGAAATATCTAAGCAGTCGAAAGCACGGGATAGGCCGACTACGTGTCGCCCCTTCATTATGAACTGTGACTATTAACTGCCTGATGAAGACATTAATATCGTCGAAACCGGTAGCAAGTAAATAAATAAAAATACAATTATTAGGAATTATTGTTTCTCAACTTCGCAAAATCTTTTGTCTTTTGAGTTGAGCCTTTTGAGTTGAGTTTACTTTTCTCTCACACACTTTGTTATTACTTGGCTCTATTCCAGTCTTCTTCAGTATACTCGGAAAGAGCTCTTTGTTATGGCGGAGTCATTTTGCGAAATAAATTCTTTTGTCTTTTGAGTCGAACCTCTGGAGTTGAGTTTCATTTTATATCAAACATCTTCCATTCTTTTTTATTACTGACCACGTCTCGCAATTAACGCCATTTTCCAATTCGCTTCAGAATATTTGAAGAAAGTGGATTCATTTCGCAAAAAAAAAATTTTTGCCTTTTGAGTTGGGTTTTCTTTTCTGTCACACACTTTCTTACATTCTCTCTTATCACTTGGCTCCATTCCAATCTTCTTCGGTATAGTCGGAACGAGCTCTTTGTTATGACGGATTCATTTTGCAAAAGAAAATCTTTTCTCTCACACACCTTCTTCCATTCTTTCTTATTATTCGGCTCCATTTCAACCTTCTTCAGTACACTCGGACTCTTTGTTATGACGGATTCATTTTGCACGAGAAAATCTTTTATCTTTTCAGTTGAAACTTTTGAATTGAGCATCTTCTTCCACTTTTTCTTATTACTGGCCAAGTCTCGCCCTTGGCTCCATTCCGATCCTCTTCGGAATATTAATTTGAAAAGAGTGGATTCATTTCGCAAAACAATTCTTTTGCCTTTTGAGTTGAGTTTTTTTCTTTTGTGTGACACACCTTCTCCTATTCTTTCTTATTACTGGCCGGGTCTTGCACTTGACACCATTCCAATCCTCTTCAGTATATTCCGAAAGAGCTTCTTGCTGTGGTGGATTCATTTTGCAAAAAAAATCTTTTGACCTTTGATCTGAGTTTTCTTTTCAATCGGACACCTTCTCTCATTTTTTCTGATTCATGCGGGACTGCAGGCGTGTTACTATGAATCTGCGTATTCCTTCCTTGACTTTTCCGAACGATTCATACTTATATAATTGTTCACGGAAAGCTTTGGCTGACTGATTTTTCTTGCAGCTGCGGATTCTTGCGTTGGTGGCGTTGCCCTTGTCCTTGTTACATTATTACTGACCAGGTCTTGCTTGGTTTCATTTAACTCTATTCATATAGTCGGAAAGAGCTTTTTATTTTGGTGGATTCATTTTGCAAAAGAAAGCCTTTTGTCTTTTGAGTTGAGTTTTCTTTTCTCTCACATCCCTTCTTCCATTCTTTCTTGTTATTGGCGAGGTCTCGCACTTAACGTCATAGATAGATAGATAGATAGATAATAATAATAATAATAATAATAATAAGTTTATTAAGCCCATGGTACACAAAATGTAAATTGGCATCGTCAGTACAGTAGTGAGATAGCTACAAGTACACCATCTGAGGTGGTTGTCAGATATTACAAGTCATAGAATACACCTGTTTAACATACATATGCATACATACAAGTTCAAAATAGGTAATATTACATAAACATATATAACTATAATTACCTTAAGAGGAAAAATTCATCAATTGAATAAACAGAACGTTCTCCAGAAATTTTTTTAAATGTTTCTTGAATAACTGGATTGAATTGAGATCCTTAATACTGACGGGTAACATATTATACAATTTCAAACCCAGAACATTAGTGCTAAGCTTACTTACATTCAATCTGTAGGAGGGTGCATGAAAGCTTGAACTTATTCGTGTATTATGGTGATGGATTGTGTTATTTAAAATGTATTTGGCTTTATTTTGATAGATGTGGATGCACAAGTTGGAAATGAAAAGACATGTGAGCGTTAAAATATTAGAATTTTTAAAGACATTTCTGCAAGATTCAGTTCTGTTAATACCGAATATACATCTAAGTATCTTTTTTTGGCAAATAAAAACATTCTTAGAAGAACTACTTCCCCCCCGCAGACAGATGGCATAATTTAACCTGCTTTGCACATGAGCATAATAAAGGTTGGTTAGTTGGGCCGTTGTGAGAACTGTTCTTAGACATTTGAAAAGGTAAAAAACTGAATTTAGTTTCGAGCACAAATTTTCACAGTGTATTTTCCAGCTAACATTTTTATCTAAGGTGATTCCTAAAAATTTTATAGTTTCTTTATTGGATAAGGTTTGTCCATTTACATTTAAATTTATGATATTAATTGGTTTTTGTCTATTATGGAACGTAATACTATGTGTTTTATTTAAATTCAATAGCAAATCATTGGTCGTACACCAATTTGATACTGTTTGAAGTAGCATGCAACAGTTGTTGGTTAAAGTATCCTGAGATTTATCTGAGACAATTAATGATATGTCATCTGCATAGATAGTTAGATTAGTATCAAAATTTAATGTGTTAGAGGTGTGAATTATGTCGTTGATATATATTATAAAAAGAATTGGGCCCAATACAGACCCTTGTGGAACCCCTGTATTTACTGTTACTAGTGATACTGATACTGATGATACTCTTTTCATTCCTTTCATTCATTTCATTCATACTAAACCTCTCCGGAATTATCCATTCCAATCTTCCTCAGAGTTTTTGGAAAGAGCTTTTTATTATGGTGCAAAAAATTCTCTTGTTTCTTCAGAATTTCCTTTCTTTCTTTTGCTTCCTTGATCTCCCGCGTCTTCTTTTCCAACCTTACAGTTTTTACCTTCGCCGTGTTTTCCTTCTTCATGCTTGTTACGTGCCCCAGTCAGTCATTCCATTTTTGACTTTATTGCTTCGATTCAAGCTACGCGAATTTTCAGAGTTAATCTGTAGTCTGTACTGATGAGATCCAAATAAGTAACTGATCTTGATTTGCGATTGGCTCTTGTAACTTGTTCAGTTTCGCGGCGCGAGCCATAAAATCCATAAGGTACTCGCAAAGAGAAAGCCAAAGAGAAATAAACGAGGAAAACAAAAGGCGCAATTACTTGAGAATTTGCGAGGACATCGTCTTTTGCCCCCCCCCCCCCCAAATAAAAACGTTTGTATACATATATTTTTTTCGTTCAAGAACTTGTTAAGTCAAGTCAAGTTGCTTTTCGCCGTTCTTGCTTTTGTTTAGAAAAGACTCAACGCAAGTACGTTCGTAATTTTCGTTCGTGTTTTATTTTTGTTTTTGAAAGCGATTCGGTGACGTTGCCTGATTTTTCTGCAAACTCTTTTCGCCACTTACCCACTCTTTCGGTTTTATGTCTTAGGGCCGGTTTATCAATCACAAGTTAACTTTCAGTTTGTTTCCATAGTAACCACTACGAAGACAATTGTTGTTATGGTAATTAACTGAAGGTCAACTTTAACTTAAAGTTAACTTGTGTTTGATAAACCAGGCCTTAAAGTTCATTATCTCTTTCTTTTCTTAGCTTTCTTAATTGCCGTTCTTGTTTCATTTTTTCCTAAGTTCTCGTCCATTTCTTTCCGTTGTCGTTTTATTATTTTTTGCAATCAGTTTTTTGTCCTGAACCCTCTCCTTCGAAGATCTTCCTTATCCGTTGTCCTTTCTCTTTTCATTTCATTAACATTTATCTTTCCGTTTCGAACTTCTAGTCAATATTTAGAAAAAAATTCTTATGTGAGTCAGAGAGCTTTTCCTTCACTTTCTTTACTCTAGGTTCTAGGTTTATGTCTTAAAATTTTGTTCTTTCTTTCCTTAGATTTTTTTAATTGCTGTTTCTTTCTCATTTGAATATTTTCTTTGCCTCTTCATTTCATCACCATTTAACTAACTCCGTTTGCGTTACGGAAACTACATCGAGTTTATTTGCTCTTATCCTATTCTACGCCGATGGTAAATTAATTAATTGCATTCGACAACAAAATTACATCTTCTAGAACGTTTTCTAGTAAACGCGACGTTTCACTCTACGACCGACGACTTTTTCAAGCTTAAAATTGTAAATTTCGTGACGTTCAGAACGACTTCTAATCGACAATTTACAAGACGTTCTAAAAGCGTTCGATTCACAATTGCACAAACTTTCAACGGTGGCGGGGGGGGGGGCTACAAATTTTGAAATAATGTTGTTCTAACACTGGGCCTTTTGTAATAGATCTGATGGAGCGTCAAGCTATGGATGGATCATAAAATGCAATGAGAGAAACTTTTGGAGGTCCTTTCAGGATCCGTAAACAAAATGTCGGTGTATTGACCGGCGACGTTTAAATTTAGTATAATAGTAATTTTGTTTGTGACGTCAGTCACAGGTTTGCAAGCGATATTTAGGTCACACATACGTGCCGATTAGATCTAATAGTGAACGTGGAATCGCAGCAGTGGCAGCGAAAAAGCTCCTCGTGAATCACATGCTTGCCGCTGTTGCTGCTGCTGCTGCTGCATCGTAACATCCGCTTGCGTATGGGAAACGCAAGAGGTGGTCGTCCGCGGCCGGTTAGCGGGACCGCTCGGCACTGGGTTACCAGCACCGGAGTACAGTTATCAAGGCGGCCTGCCCGTTAGCCGGATCGTTCCTTCTTTATGCCGCTGTTATTGCCACGAGTAAAACGATGTTCGCCTCGCTTCCAGCGGTACCGTTACTTATCTACGCTTTGTGCGCCATCCGATCACGTATCTCGCCGATATTTATTGTTTCAACGGGAATGCGGCTTCTTGTATGTGCCCGTACAATCAATTACGATCAAAACATTTCAAAGTTATTGGATCCGGCAAGGATCACATTTACGGAACGTTGTTACGCAAGAGATGGACGGTCTTCCTCATTAAGACCATTACAACAAGAGATGGCTCTTTGGTCTTCATCATTAACGATGAAGGAATTTAGCAACTACTTAAAGTCCACGAGTACGTGATTATTGTTTTCGCTCGGAGCGTTTAGGCAGGAACCGAAGTGTGTCAATTCGTCAGAACAGTTAGAGCATTCTAGCGCAGCATAACAACAGCAAAGAACAATAAAAAAAAACTTGCGTAATCACCGCGATTTACCATCAATGAATGCAAATTAATCGCATTACGAGCGGAGGAATGTGCGCCGCCCTCCCCCCCCCTCACCCCCAGGACGACCGAGCGACGTCGAATTCACCGCTAAGCGATTTCTGTCCGGCGATGCATGCGGGATTGGGCAACGACGTGTTTAATTACGCCCGATTTACATTTACCTGCGTTTCCTTACCGTAAAGGCCGAGTCCCGGACGTGTAAAGGTGCATCCTCACCATGCGTGTTGACCGCAGATCGCAATGCGTTCGTTTAAAGTCGAATAAAAATGTGGGCTACCCTATAATCAGTTTTTTTGTCCCGTATCATAAAAAAATTTAATCGCTGGCCGCTGATCTCATCGGAGTTGGCCGTAATGCGCGACCTTGTTCGAAGTCGTAAGAAATGCATAAGTAAAAAGAATATGACGGGCTGCTACGATTTCTCACCAGTCTAGCAAAAGCTGATTGTTCGCTGGCCGAATTTAACCAAATCGCACTGGGCGCATGCGAAATAATAAAACTCCGCCTCCGTTCTTCTGGCGAATATCCACGATAGCATTGCGACTTGCGGCCGGAACGCAATATGTCGATACAGCTTAGGTTTAAGTAACGAGTAAAAAACAAAACAAAAAATGGTGTGACACAAAAAAAACATCCAAGAGGAAAGAGCCAAAGGAAGAAGAAAGCAAACGATGGTAGTGTCAGGGAAAGTCCAAAGATAAATACGAGGCAGAGTCAAGCGAAATCGTTAAGAACGTTGCTAAACAAAATTTATTATCCACGATCGCATTGCGACTTGCGGCCGGAACGCAATATGTCGATACAGCTTAGGTTTAAGTAACAAGTAAAAAACAAAACAAAAAATGGTGTGACACAAAAAAAAACATCCAAGAGGAAAGAGCCAAAGGAAGAAGAAAGCAAACGATGGTAGTGTCAGGAAAAGTCTCAAAGATAAGTACGAGGCAGAGTCAAGCGAACACCTTAAAAACGTTGCTAAACAAAATTTATTATTCACGATCGCATTGCGACTTGCGGCCGCAACGCAATATGTGGATACAGCTTAGGTTTAAGTAACAAGTAAAAAACAAAACAAAAAAATGGTGTGACACAAAAAAAAAACATCCAAGAGGAAAGAGCCAAAGGAAGAAGAAAGCAAACGATGGTAGTGTCAGGAAAAGTCCAAAGATAAATACGAGGCAGAGTCAAGCGAAAACCTTAAAAACGTTGCTAAACAAAATTTATTATCCACGATCGCATTGCGACTTGCGGCCGGAACGCAATATGTGGATACAGCTTAGGTTTAAGTAACAAGTAAAAAACAAAACAAAAAGTGGTGTGACACAAAAAAAAACATCCAAGAGGAAAGAGCCAAAGGAAGAAGAAAGCAAACGATGGCAGTGTCAGGAGAAGTCCAAAGATAAATACGAGGCAGAGTCAAGCGAAAACCTTAAAAACGTTGCTAAACAAAATTTATTATCCACGATCGCATTGGGACTTGCGGCCGGAACGCAATATGTGGATACAGCTTAAGTTTAAATAACAAGTAAAAAAACAAAACAAAAAATGGTGTGACACAAAAAAAACATCCAAGAGGAAAGAGCCAAAGGAAGAAGAAAGCAAACGATGGTAGTGTTAGCAAAAGTCCAAAGATAAATACGAGGCAGAGTCAAGCGAAAACAAGTATGTCATTTTTCGATGTAGTCCCCATTACGTTCTATGCGCCGTCTCCTCCACCGTTTTGGAAGTGCTTGAATACCTTTGATCGTGTGCACCGCCTGAATCACTTCATCGTCATTCTGAAATCCCACCTAGTGCCTCTTCAAGTGGACCAAAGATATGATAATCGCTTGGGGCGACGTCCGGGGAATGAGGAGGATGTAGTAGACACTCAAACTTCAAATCTTGGATGGTCGCCGCCGTCGCAAGCGGACTGTCGTGTTGCAAAAGAATACTCAGAGATCCTCGCCTTTTGGTTCTGTTGGCAGACTTAAGGCGGTTTTTCAGGAGCTCTTAGTATGTGACGCTAGTAACAGTAATCCCATTAGGCATGTAGTCCTCCAAAATTGTCCCTTTCCTGCTGAAAGATGTATGGAAATCATCCCATTTTTGAATTTGTTGCTCCATTCAAGTGACAAGCATGAATTTCCATATTGCAGCTTCATTCTAGGATGAATATCAATGGGTTTCACTCCTTCACTGTGCAAGAAACGAATAACAGAACGCTGTTCCTCCCTAGTGCAGTGCTCCAGTCTAGTGGAGTTGTCATTTTTAAACTATCACTGTGGCAACACTTTCAATCTTTCCTACGATATGTCATTGGAAGACAAGGTTCCGTTCGGTGCATTTTTTTAGGGCACTTCTAAGATTTTCATTTGACTCTGCCTCGTAATAAAACTCCGCCTTCGTTCTTCTGGCGAATTTCCGCGATCGCATTGCGACTTGCGGCCGGAACGCAATATGTGGATACCCCTTAAGTTTAATAACAAATCATGCTACTATACATATCACATGTACTTACAGTCGTCATTTGCCTTAATTTCATAAATACAGCACATCATAAAAATAGTTGTCTTAACATGGAACAGTGGTAAAAACCAGTATAATATAAACACAACACAACAGTACTAGGAATCACAAGATTAAACATTAGACATTAGAGATTAAAAAGAGAAATAACACCTTGTTTATTTACGTACATAAAACAAAACTAACAAGTTAAACAGTGTAACAAAACAGCGTCATCTTGAAGTAACAATTTGTAAATATATAATAAACTCTTCTTGGGAATAAAATGCTTTATCTTTTAACAGTTGCGAAAGTTTATCTTTGAATCTCTTGTAAGGTAACATTTTTAAATTGTGGGGCAGTTTATTGTATAAACTAATACTTGTGCTATTTGGTCCATTTGTAGATTATGACAAACGCAAGTAATTTTTACGAATATCAGAATTTGAAGGAGTACATCCTCATGCTCCTTATTTAACATAAAAGAATTTACATGGTAGTGAGCATACAGCAAACAACGAAGTATGAATTCACGTGGAAAAGAAAGAATTTGGAGCTTCCTATATGCCTCCCTGCAATCTTGGCTGAATTCAAGATTTTTAATACTTCTCTTTGTAATCTAAATATCCTGTTACTAGTTGTGCTGTGGCTTCAAGCTAATATCGCATATGACATAACAGAATGAAAAGTACGAGGCGTGTTTTTTAAGTACCGTTTTCAAATATTAAAAAAAAACAAGTGCAGTTTTTGAAACAATTTTATTTTTATATGCAAGACTGTACTTTCATCTACTTTTCTACATAATTGCCACCAATATTAAGGCACTCATCATATCGAACTATAAGCTTTTCTATGCCGACGTCATAGAAGTCTGCCGCCTGATTTGACAGCCACTGAAACCTGGGGAACTTCTGTGATAACGAAGATATCCTAAAGCGTCTGTTCTCTTTCACTTTTTCGTCAACTTTTTGCATTAAATCATCAGTATTGACATTCTGGCGGCCATTTTTAAAAGCTCTAACCCATTTCCGTACCATTCCATCACTCATAATGTTTTGTCCATGCACTTCACAGATTTGCAGATGAATTTCAACTACTTTCACGCCTTTAGCACTAAGAAAATGAATAACGGTGCGTATCTCACAATCGCAATCGGTGGGATTCTCAATCGGCGGAGCCATTTTAAATACGTACAAAACAACGTAAACACGGACGATTGTTGAAGTAATGGCGTTTGTGGCTTGCCAACAGATATAGGTACACAGTGCCCATGCGCGGAATTTCAAAACAACATTCTCAAAAATATGTCACAAATTCTGAAGACATTGACATCACCATGGGAGTCCCGCAGGGCTCGATCCTGGGTCCTGTTCTCTCTTTATTATAAATGAATGACTTATCTAAGGTTGCTCCTGATATTGACTTCACCATTTACGCTGATGATACTTCTTGCGTGGTATCCGAACCTTCTTTTGATATCGCACGTGTTAAATGTAACGACTTACTACGAAAACTTAATCACTGGTTTAGCTGCAATGATCTTTATCTTAACTTACAGAAGACCTCAGCTGTCGTTTTTTATAATAGACAAAAGGGCATCAAACAGGTCATTTTGGATATACCTAACAACAGTTTAGATTCCACTGACAGTGTCAAGTTTCTTGGTAAGCACCTAGACTGGACAACACACTGCTTTGAGTTAATTTCTAAAACCCCTGCTTAACTTACAGCAACTATTGCAATTGTATCATGCCCATGTAGTTAGTCGTTTAAATTATGGTATTTGCTTTTGGGGTCGTTCCTGTGTCATGTCCAATGTTTTTATTATGCAGAAAAAAATAGTTCGGTGTACGGTCGGGATCTCCAACAGATCCTCGTGTAAAGATAGTTTCAAACAACTTCGCATTCTTAAGCTTCCGAATATTTTAATTTTTAATCTCTGTGTCTGTACGTATAGCAACATTGAGCACTTCAATACGAATAGTGAGATTCATCAGTCAAATACACGCAAGACTGTCGGTCACACAAAATTCCCCGAGTTACCTGGGCATTAAAATTTATAATAAGCTGCCTTATGAAATAAAAAATTGTACAAATATTAAAACATTTAAAGTCATACTTAGTTGCTAAATGTTATAATTCGATTGACTGTGTTAGGATGAGGTGTTAAAACTATTGTTAACTTTATTTACTATTTTTATTTTATCTTTTTTGTTTTGTGACGATCTTCAAAACATCCTGTTGTCTATTGAAGAATAAAGAACTATTATTATTATTATTATTAAAAGGGTATATAATTAAAAAAACACGCCTCGTAGCATGATAAGCTGTCACCGGGGCTTTCTGTGAGATATTGTTTGCTAGATTACGAATTAAAAATACATAGCCACTAAGTTTGTTAGCTAAATAGTTCGTATGTTCATTCCAATTCAGAGTTGAGTCTATGTGTACACATCCAGGAATTTAACCGCCCCCCTATTTATACCCGTTGTTGCACGACGACTCAGAGAAAAAACAAGTTCAGTTGACTTGTTCATGTCTAAACTTAATTTATTGGAGACAAACCAAGTAATAAGTAAAAAAAAAAACAAAATGGCTTCCTATGATGTGACGCAAATAAAATCCAAGAGGAAAGAAACTAAGGAAGAAGACCACGGCAGCGTCAGCGAAAGTCAAAGATAATAATAAAACTCTGCCTCCATTCTTCTGGCGAATTTTCACGATCGTATTGCGACTTGCGGCCGGAATGCAATATGTGGATATACTTTAAGTTTAAGTAATAAGCAAAAAACAATGATGTGACACGAAAAAATCCAAGAGGAAAGAACCAAAGGAAGAAGAAAGCAAACGATGGTAATGTTCTGGCGAATTTCCACGATCGCATTGCGACTTGCGGCCGGAGCGCAATATGTGGAGACATCTTAAGCTTAAGAATAAGTAAAAAGACAAGGTGGCTTCCTATGGTGTGACGAAAAAAAATCCAAGAGTATCCAAAGAAGAAGAAAGCAAACGATGGTAGCGTCAGCAGAAGCTAAAAATAATAATAAAACTTCGCCTCCATTCTTCTGGCGAATTTCCACGAACGCAATATAATAATAATAATATGTAATTGTCTTTATTTTTTCCACAATATTTCCCTAAGTAAGGCGAAGTTTAGCTAAAGCTTCTCTTACACTTAACCTTACTTAGAGACGAAAGTAAATAACAAAAAAATTTAAGATACAATATGCCAAGAAAGTTATAACAAAAAATAAGAAATAATCTTAATGTACATAGAAATAAATATAATAGAAAGAAAAAACACATAGATATATCATCTACAACTATTCCTGGAAACGTAAAAACAATGGTAAATGAACAAAATTCTTTATTGTACTATCGCAGAGTTTCACAGCATGATACGAAAATGATCTCCGAAATATGGCAGTCGAATGACGTGGAATAGTAAAATTGTTTTTAGTCCTAACAGAAACAGAGTGAATATTCGAACGTTTCACGAATATCTCAAACAGAGGTGAGGGTGTAGCATTAACTAATACCTTGAAAGTGATATTACAAAAGTTATACTTTTCATTGTCAACCAATTTAGATCTTGCGTCATATCTACGCAAGCCAAAAATAGAACAGCAACAGATATTTTGAACTTTTTGGGTACGACCTTGATCAAAGCAATTTAGGTAAGAGCCGTATCACCATAATCAAAACATAAGAGCACAAGTGATTCGCACAAAAGTTTCTTAATGTAAAATCCAAAAAACGTCGATTAGAAAATAAAATTTTCAACGTTGCATAAGACTTCTTTAACAAAAATAATTTACGCGCAATGAAAATTTTAAGTTATTATCGAAAATTATTCCCAAATTTTTCGTGTGATTAGCAACAGGTAGTTTCACACAGTTTACATTTAATAACATAACAAAAGACTTAGAACTATTTAACTTTAAATTACTTTGGGACGCAAGAGAACTGATAGTATTTAAATCACGATTGATAATAGACTCAGCGTCTCTAAAATTGTGCATTTTAAAATTGTAATACATTTGTGTATCGTCGGCATACGCCTGAACCTTACATTCGGATACAGAAATTAAAATATCAGCAGTATACATTACGAAAAGCAAGGGTCCAAGGACGGATCCCTGAGGAACTCCAGAGTGATGAATATGATTCGTCACCTGCTGCATGCGCCCAACTAAATAGGACTGAATAAAATAAACAAATTCTGAGGAGAAACCGTAATATTTCAATTTCAGTAATAAAACTTTATGATTTCCAATCCCTGGTTGTTTTTTTTTTTGTTTCAAAAGAAAAATATTTAAATTTTCTTCCAATTTTAAAAGTAACATCCCTGCCCATAAAATACAAGTCCAAAGCGACTAACTTTCGTGTTTGAATCCTCGAACAGGATAATTACGTCGCGTCGGGTTCACTCGAGCGCAAAAAACTCATCAGGTTTTCGTAATACTCAATCACGCACAAAAACAAACGAGGCGAGTTCATTGGCTATTACGAAAACAAAGCAAAAAAAAACAAAAAAAAAACGTAGAAACAAAACTCATCGAGTGATGTGAGATAAATTTAGCCCGTGCACTAAATCATATGTGTCGATCGATCTCCTTCTTGAACGCTGCGACGCCGGGCGTCCCTCTCTCTCTCGCCTGACGTTATCGCGTTCGCTTCGGCGTTGTAAAACGGGTTGCCAACATCCGCAGTGTTGTTCGGTGACGTACTCTTCCGCGTACGTCACGCGGGTCAATAAACTGCCTTGAAAGGTCGCGAAGTCGTGCCGCTAGTTCGGCTATCGCCTGCGCAGCGGCGCTGGGTGCAATTCGCATCCTCGACTGCACGCCGAAATGCAAGCGCTAATTGAATCGTTGGCGGTAGATGGGGCTGTCGATGTTACACGCAATTACCGCCCGCCCGAATTTTAATCAATCGATTTATAATTCATTATTTTATTTTGATACTCTTTAGAAACACAAAAATAGGCATTCTTTAATGAATGTTATTTATTTTTATCGCGCTTTACCTCTGCAGGATCGTTTTTCGTAAATATACGTTTCGGTCGCATTGAAGACTGAAGGATTGCCTGGCCCTGAAAGCACATAATTTATTATATCGAGTAATTTTGAACTGATTAAAGATATTGCTTACATACAGTATGATTCAAAAGGGTCGCAACACCGATTGGTAGTGATAGAGGACCTTAAATAGAATATTTTTACAGTGCGTGGTTTTCTAGATATTGTTACGACTTCGGGGTTCACAAATTGTAATTGTTGTTTATTTTATAAACAACTTAAATGTCTACGATCATTTAACACAATGAAAGCATAATAATACCGAGCTGTACACTTATCTAACAAAATAACAATCGTATTTAGTATATATAGTAACGATTGTGACCACAATTGTTACTATAGGAATTAATCGGCAGATAAAGTTAACAGGAGGTGAAAAAATCGGACCTAAGTCGCTTACTACATATATGGCTTTTTAAATAAGACTGATTTAAATATCCCGCTGCCTCGGGGTTATATAGGCAGCAGCGCTATTCCAGAATAGCGGCGAATAAGGATAGAACATTCCAGTAAATTCTACTAACATTCGGTGCGAGTCTGGAATAGACTAGACAACTGTTGACAACTGAATTTGCACTGAATTGTTTGGAAATCAAATTTGTCACTTCTTAATATCTCATTTTATTTAGCTATTCTTAAGTTTCTTAAGTAAAAATTTGATGAAGGAGTAGGTCGAGGCGTGCTTGCCAAAAAACGCGGTAAACATTCAAAGAATTTAGAAAAATCAGAAATTAAGAGAAGCAAACTCTCATTGAAGGTCACATGTCAGACTATAGCAACCACAGTGACACCCAACTTTTGCTGCATCGTTGCACATCTAAAATAATGTTAATATTTCCAAAAAGTCTTTACTGCTTTATTAATATTAATTACGTTTTAACAACAAAGAAAATTTTACATGTCTGTACCTACGGCTCTCATTAAAAACATAAAATTACATTACCTAATTAATACAGAATCAAAATCGTATCTTTCAAAGTCTATGTCTCCGTAAAGTTAGCTCGTAGAAAAAATTTCTTTACATTTTTGGAAACAAATAAATGCTTGTAAAGATTGCCCAACTATGGTGTGGCCCTTTTGAATCATACTGTATATTTAATATATTAATAAATTCGAATTCAAATTAGTAAAAGGAAATGTCCGCAGTTGGGCAAAAAAATAATGTTTCTCAATTTACGTAGTAGTTAAAGTTCGTTACTTAAAGTTCATATCCGCTTTATTTGTTTGATTTGTAGGGTGGCGAATAGTTTCCTAAAGATTTATTGTAAACGTCCACGGCTGGCAAACGTTTACGTTATATGTGAGTACAAGTTATTTTATTATGCCTGTCGCGTATATAGAAATCGCCAAAAAAAGCTTTCAGTGCGCTACTTATTTGAAAAATTTATAAAATAGGCATACGACGGCAGAATAAATCTGACTATAGGCGTAGCTATGTTTTTTTATTGCACATTGTTATTCGGCTTCAACCGAACGCATTGCGACTTGCGGTGGGAACGCATTGTGTGGATGCTACTTAACAATTGTTATTCGGCTTTAACCGAACGCATTGCGACTTGCGGTGGGAACGCATTGTGCGGATGCTACTTAACAATCATTCATAAAAACGATCGTTTTTCATTCAAAGTACAAAAAAAAATCTAGTAATATGACAAGTTTCCAGAAAAGCCAGAAGAGTCGATTGTTTTCTGTTTTCTTGATAAACATTACAAAAAAAAGGCGATCGATTACAACAAAACAAAAGACAATGATCGCCGCCCTTTTTTTTTAATTATTTTCTTCGTCAAGTAACAAAACAAATGACGGTTGATTTCCCTCAGAATTTTGAATCTTTTCTTCTTGCTCTTGCTTTCTTGTTAACTTACTAAACCTGAACTTGGAAATAGGCTCTTAGTTTTTTATAAAAAAAAATTATGATTTAATATCCTATTTTGCTGCCTCCTTTTATAATAATAATAATAATAATAATAATAATACAACAGTATAGACTAGAACATATAATACATAATTTGTCAAAATGTCAGAAATAAATAAACCAGGGCCGTAGAGATTTATATACAGAGGTTGCATCACAATTTCTCTTCTGCCGTTTTTCGTTATTACTTTAGGGCCTATATTGGAGTTATTGTTTACGAGTAGTAGTGAAGACAATAAACAGAAGAAGCACATTTCTTCAATTTTTTGCAGCTTGCACAAGGATTCCCATAACTCCTAAATTGGGTTGGAGGTTTTTATTCCAAAAATATATGTAAGAAAAGATGGCGGTGACACCGTTAACTAATTAAAAGCAGTAGTTGTTCGGGGTGAGAAAAATATAACTTGTCAAAAATATAAGTTCAATAAAAGGTTGTTTAAACCATAAGAAAGTATTTCCTGTAATTAATTTTTGGGGGCTCAACCAGGATGGCAAGACCCAAGAGAATCAAGAGGATCGCAACATCCGAGAGGATCCAAAGAATCGCAAGGTCCAAGAGCACCACAAAGTTCAAGAGGATCGAAAGGAGCGAAAAGCACAAGAAGATCCAAAAAATCGTAACATTTAAAAGGATCGGAAGGTGTACTTAAGAGGATCGAAAAGAACGAAATTATTGAAAGGAAGGATCGGAATTAGAAAGCGAAATGTCTACTACTTAGGAAGTTTTTCAAAAGTCGAATAGAATTTGAAACATGCTTCTCTTAAATCTGTACAAACTTGGCATGTAATTATATTTGGTTCAGGAGTAGGATCAGATGGTCAATCTCGTCAAGTAAGCTGAGACAGTTTGAAGGTTTCAATTTTGACGCAGATTCTAGACAACTGAAAATGAACGCTATTAAAGAAAAGCTGTTGCTTGCTGCTTGTCACGTACTTCATTTGGATTATTCAGGTAGTCAAGGAAGAATAGCCAGCAGAATGTGTTTGTTTCTTGAAAATTTCGTTAACCCAGAAATCAGTCAACACAATGAAGAAAACGACGAAGAGAGCGACGAATTTCTTGACCTTTTCGTTGTGGTTTCGCTTGTGACGCCTAACGTGAACCACCCTGTACATACAAGTGCTTGGCTTGTATACCTGCACTTAAGAGAGTTCTTTGTTTCACGACGATTTTCAACATTTTTCGTTCGTTGTTTAAAGTGCAAAAAACATCAAAATACTAGTCCTGGTAAATTGGGAAAATCGATTAACTTCCTCATCGCGTCTTTTATTTCTTGATCAAAACAAAATAAAATCTGAATTTGAGAAAAGTAAGAGACGCAGTTAACGCGGGAAAATAAAAAAAAAAATTCCGGATGTCTCATTCAATTAAAAAGTAATATGTACACGTGTAATGACGTACTGACGCACTCCTAACCCTTGGTACCTGGTAGTCTTCGTCGGGACGTTGCAGTCAATGTGAAGTTTGATTAGATAACACAAGGTTGGATCTTTTGTTTTATTTTGTAAGAACATCGTTTATTTATTATTTCTTAATGTAAACGAGAAGCGGATCCGTGCTTCGTGTTTCAACATTACGTAACGTTCTACGTCGTTTACGCTTACGTATGACCTCGCCCGACCCGTCGAGTTAGCCGGCATTTGGGACGATCTTAGTTTGCCCTCCCAAAATTTGCAGCCTTCGGGTAGGTACCGATCTTCTCTTGTTACTTAACCAAATTGTCTTCTGCATCCTCAAAATGAAAATGTGAAACTAAAATACCTGGGAGCGTCAGTTCCAAGCTAAATAATCGACTAGTTAAACAAGGCTGATGGAATTGCAGGATGCCTCAACCAAACCGTACCGCACAATAAATACCGAGTGATTTTTTAATAATTTTTTTATCAACTCTTGCCTTGAGATCTGGATGGCATGTCTTAGCTTAAGTGAAAAGTCCGTCACTGCACTCCTTTTTGCTGTTTTACAGTAAAGCTACGACATGCCGTCCAAATTCCATGGCAAGAGTTGATAAAAAATTTAAAAAATCACGCGTTATATAAATGCAGAAGACGAAGAGGAAGATCGTTAATTACTTTCACAGCGGAGACTAGACAAGACACAGTTCAGAGTATCCAGAGCTTCTGGTCTCTGTCAGAACTCAGAACAGAAGGGAGAGACAATCGTAAAATAAATAATATGTATGGATCATAATGAGAGAGAAAGATGAAGAGAATGGAACTACAATATGGACGACGATAGAGTGGTGAAGAAAGCAAGGGACGATAGGCCAACGGCCATAGAAAGAGATGAGCAATTTCCTGACGAAAAGAAAACGCCCAACTAGCCTATATAAAAAGGAAGAAGAAGAAGAAGAACCTCAAAAAATACCATCCTCCTCACTCTTTACATTTTGATAGAAACGTCCTGCTTCTCTGCTTCCTCTAGTTTTATTTAATATTTCTTGCATTATTTTCTCTCCAACTTTTCCTCTATCCTCTATATTCCTGTATTGTATTTCCTTAAATTGCTTGTTCACACTATTCATCAAACGAAAATTTCTTCTTTGCCTTACGCCTTATAATTTATTTTCTAGCTTGCAATACTACCGCTACCGTTTCCTTTCCCATCGTTTCTAGCATTTCTTCTTTCCGTCATTTCACAGTTCACTTCTCATACAAACCGCGCTATCTTTCTTCTTCCCCTTTCTTCTTCTATTAATAGGGGCTTCTATGTGTGACTATAACATTTTGTGCATTTCAACCAATTTAATTTTTCGTCTCAAGCCTTTCTTTTTAAAGTATTTCCAATTCTCTGCTTGTTCTTTTCAATCAGGCCTCATCTGCATCCTCCTCACAATAGGTCAACGGGCACAGAAAGAATTGGAGGAATGTTTATGAGAGATTTCAAATAAGTCCTCAAACCGTATCTTCTCTCTATAACTTTTCCTCTGTCCTTTGTATTCCTGTACTGTATTTTCTGTTCCCTTACTCTCTTCTCTTGCCTTTCTCAAATTGTTTGTTCACACTCTTCATCACACAAAGTTTCTTCTGTGTCTTATGCATTTTAATTTATTTTCTAGCTTGCAATACTACCGCTACCGCTTCCTTTCCCATCGTTTCTAGCATTTCTTCTTTCCGTCATTTCACAGTTCACTTCTCATACTAACCGCGCTATCTTTCTTCTTCCCCTTTCTTCTTCTATCAATAGGGCTTCTATGTATGACTATAACATTTTGTGCATTTCAACCAATTAAATTTTTCGTCTCAAGCCTTTCTTTTGAAAGTATTTCCAATTCTCTGCTTGTTCTTTTCAATCAGGCCTCATCTGCATCCCTCTCACAATAGGCCTGCGGCCATAGAAAGAGTTGGAGGAATGTTTATGAGAGATTTCAAATAAGTCCTCGAACCGTAATTGCCAAATTACTTTTCTGTTGTTCTCTTATTCTCTTCTCTTTCCTTTTCCTATTCAAAAGTCAAAAAAAATTCCGGCAGAAAATGAAGGGGTTTTCAACACCTTCCTTTGACATGAATTCTCCGTGAATTGGGAAAACTTCATACCATGGCTTTTTAGGTCCAGAAAAGGTGGTACTGTTGATAGCTATGACAGGTCATTTTCTGCACCCCCCGCCCTCCCCAAATTGTTGTCCAGAGGAGCTTCGCACATTGGCTTAAGAAATTTGAAGTCACAGATATTGGCGGATTGTCAAAAATCCTTTTTCAACTTGCGCCGGACAACAGAGCAATAATAAATCCGGGTAAATTCCGGGCGAATGCCGAAGGCTGCGAGTCTTGGGCGGGCAAATTAAGTTCGTCCCAAATGCGCCGGCTAAACTCAATGGGACGCGGACGGGTCAAGGTCATACGCAACCCCGAAACAAAGGGGGCAGAAATTAACAGTCCTGGCACGCTTGTCTTTACTTGCGCATTAAAAGAGCGAGACCACCACAGGAGTAAATTAAATGCACGTGTTAACTATGAGCAACGTAACGCGTTAAGTAAAATTAAAACGGGACGCGAAGCACGGATCCGCTTTTCGTTCACAAAGAAAATAAATATGTTGTTTCAATTCAACGCAATCATGTTATTAGAAATAATCGAAATAGATCCGATCTTAAGGCATCTAAAGGTGCGTTCGCACCAACTAAACCCGTGCCGAGGAAGTCAGCGACAATCGATTGACGCAGGCGGGGTGAGTGAGATAGCGTATTTCCGTGTGGCGTAGTTGTCTGCTCGAGCAATATTTTGAAATCTGATACAGGGCGACCCGAAATACTAAAATAATTATAATGGGTTTTTAAACCGTAACATATTTCCATTTGCTTGTAATAAAACTGAGAACTGAAAAGGAAAGTTTGATTTCTTGCAATTTTTCGTCGGTGGGGGTAGGGTTGGAGTTACATATTCGTATGTATGTTCTTCAGAAATAAACTTGCTAGAAAATTAAAATTAATTCTTGAAAAGAGTTTGATTATTCATCGGCATGTTATGGTTTGCTTTTCTTTTCACCTGTGTGTTTACCTGCATGTTAATCTAATCCCCCCCCAGTCCCCCTGTATAATTGCCGTTGTAAGCACGAAGATTTTTTCATGCAACTCATTTATGACACGCTTGCCCAACTCGTTGCCTTGCGCAACCTTGTCCGTTGGGCAATCGCGTGCAGCGTTTTTCGCCTGCAATTTTTTCCTCTCTGTCCCACCTCTCATTCAAAATTTACACCATCTGTCGATCGTTGCCGCAGCGGCGGCACAAATTCGCGACGATCCGATGATGAATGCCCCCCTAATTACAGAGTTTCATTCCTCATCGGCGCGATCGCCGAAAAAACAGGCGCCCAACAATGGCACAACCGCCATCCGCTTTGCTAATAACACGTTTTCTTTTGCAGGTAAGCAGGCTGATCGCACCATCTACACGTACGCATACATACGAGCGAGTTGCGAAATTTCGGGGAATAACGCAGGAGGTAACTTTCCAAAAAAAAAAAAAAAACAACACGCCGGTTCATTTTTCATTTGTTTCATTCGGACGGCGGCAGCGCTTTCTTTTATCTTCCACACACGTGTGAGATTTTATCGCGCCGGATTCTGCGTAAACTTAAACATTTAATCTTGTATAATACATTATATCTACATGTACGTGCAGGTTTTTTTATTTATTTATTTTTTTTAATTCCGAGTTCCACCGCGAGCGCGCGCCTTGTTAAGGCTTAATTGCAAGAGTTAATTTTATTTGACAAAATTGCTGATCTATCAGTGCCACCGTGCTTACAGCCGATATGAAAGCAGGCGTGTAATCGCCGCAATTAAAGATGAATTCCATCGGACTTGATTATAGCTTACGCGTTGGTCAATGTATTACATAATTATTATGACTTAATTGCATTATTACTTGCTGCCTGTCCAGTAAGTTGCTTGCGCAGACTTTACATGAACATTAAAATTAAATGCGCTTTTTTAATTTCGAATTAAAAAAAGAACCTACACACTCGCTTAGATGCTTGTGGTGATTGTTAGATGACATATTTGTTGATTGATTGTTTTATTTATCGTCACGACCCACTTCTGACGTAGAAAATGCAGCTCTGCTCGTCGTTGATTCGAGTATGCATTCAGAGCAACGAAGCAGGAAACTGTCAAGCGATAGCAAAATTTTTTTTTTGACACGATTGTATCGATTCTAAACCGATTCTGACTTCGTTTGACAAACAATTTGAAAACCGACAAGGAAGTATTTCGGCGTAAATTCCTGCGTTAATCTGTTTACGCGGTTCGTTCCTCTCGGTGCGAGTAAATCTGGCGACTTTGTAATAACGCAGATTCCGAGCGATGGCCGCGTGTCAGCGCGATGTTTATAATTAGCGGGAGGTAGTTAACCCAGGTAAAAGTGATTTAAATTTAGTCACTGACCTATATTCGATTAGACGTCTGCCCACCCGACGCGATGACTCCCCGGTTGCAACGCGTGTGTTTGGACAAGAACGAGCGCCAAGACGAAACGTTCCACGCACGAATAACAAATAATCAAAACGGGGTTCTGGAAACGTGCTTTCGCACACACACACACGTTAATTTCACGGGGGTCGTTCGGATCAGTTTGTTTTTACTCGAGGCGAAAATTCAAACCGTGGAGGAAATTAACTTCTCCTCAGATAAATGGAAACTCCATGGAGATGTAAATATGGTATAAGATAAACAAGAACTGGATTGTTATTGTTAGCATATTTTAAAGCAAATACTAGCCAAAAATGTGTATTTACGAAGAGAATGGACCTCGTAATTAAATCGAGAAGAGTACTGCCCCATCTATTGATCGGCAGCGGAAACTGCTTAGTTACAGATTTTAGCTTTTGTTGTAAATTTTCTCTTTCTGGCCCCACGTTGGTGAAGCCAAATTTATGCAATGTTTAATGTTATTCTTATTTGCTTTCTTACTTCGTTGTTTACTCGCGTAGTCTCCTGCTTCGATGGTGGACTTTGCAGTGTATCTCGTAGACCAATTCTTGCTTGTAGAGTGTATTTGTTGTGTGATAAATTTTGGATGTAGATGGCACTCGCGAGCCTTCACATTCAAAACTATCTGTGTCAGTGTGTGTGTGCGCGGGTGAATAAATAAGAAGATATTTCGTAGAATAGAACGTAAAAACGACAATTTATTAGTTCAACTTCAAAGAGTTGCACAAACAAATTTATCCCATAAGGAAGTTTGGAGTTTTAAAGAGAAGCTTGATACGTTTAGACGGTTTTTCACAAAACCGCCCTTATACCTTATTTACATCAGGTTCCGAACCGCGTGCTTGACTGATTCGTACAGTGCGTTAATATATTTTTTAGATAAGGGGAGGCTATGAAAAACAAAATCAGACTCTTAGCTTGATTCGAAACTTTTATTCTGATATTTGCTTCCTGACCCTTGTCAAATCTGTTAGTTGTTTAAACGCTCTTGAACTGGAAGATTTTTTCTACTATCGTCAAATGTATCTTGACATTTCAATTTTGACATAAGTTAATTTCATTTAAGCTACGACTTACGTTTTACTTTTCATAGATTCCTCTAATCTAAAAAAATTATTAACGCATTGTACTGCGGGCCTTGCGAGTTAATAAAGCGCCGCTTTAGGTGAAAACCTAAAGCGGCGCCCTCACTTGTTCATTTTCCGAACTCCTTACTACTTATAGTTTCCTTCTAACATCCGGAATTGTCATGACATTCACAAATAAATTTTTCCAATTATTACAATTCTAAGATCAAATCTTACGTATTTACATTTCAAAAATTCTGATGGCGGATTTCACAAACGTTACTTAAACGTAATCATCCGTTAAAAGTAAACGTTGCCATGGTTACATGTATTGATCGATGATTAAAGTTAAGTGACGTTTGTTGTTTATTATTTAGAAAATTATTTCTTTATGAAATTTAAAAAGACATTACGTGCTGCTCATAAACACCGCAATATGACATAAGATAAATGAGGACTTGTTCGTTATTATTAGCATATTTTGAAGCAAATACTCACCACCGCCATCTATTGATCGGCGGCGGATATTGCTTAGTTACAAATCCATGCGGATGTGAATATGATATAAGATAAATGAGAACTGGATCCTTATTATTAGTATATTTTAAAGCAAATACTCACGAAAAGATGTGTATTTATGAAGCGAATGGAGCTCGCAATTAAATCGGGAAGAGAACCGCCATCTATTGATCGGCGGCGGAAACTGCTCAGTTACAAATCCAAGGAGATGCGAATATGCCATCAGATGAGTGATGAGTGGGTTATTATTATTATTATTAACGATTTTTAAAGCAAATAGGATAATGATAACAATAATCATTTAAATAAATGCAATCTAGTGGCGTCTATCTTTGGCAAACAAATGAAGGTAATTTCTTTTAGCTCCATTCGAGAAATTCTCGTCAGCTTCGTCCCGAGGCAGAATTTCTTCTTTTCCTTTTCTGGCGGTTTTGGGAAAGCGCTCTTGATTCTGCTTTGCTCCTCGACCCTCTCCTTCACCAAGCTTCGAAAGGTACAGAGGAATTTCTAAAGATTCTACTTTATTGGGTCTTTTCGCAATTTAATACAGCTCAAGGGCATAGAATGGTTTCTAGACGTCTTCCATCGAAGCTTCATCTCTCTCTCGCTCTGATGTTAAGTTGTGTAAGTCACTTTCTTTCCAGCCGGATCTGCGAAATTGGGATTATGAGTTTCTTTTTCTTCGACCTTCTCCTTTGCTTTTTTTTTTGAAAAGCCACGCGCTTTCTTCCATCTGCTCCTGGAGTTAGCTCTTCGATTTTCAACTTTGCTTTTTTTATGACCATGGCGAGGACTTGGCTTTGGATGCTTACTACAGTCCGAGTCCATTACCAATGGTTTACGCCCTGCAGAAGAAGAAAAAGCGGACTTCCTCGTCTTTGATTTTTCCTCGCCTTCGCTTTTCCCTTCGCTTCAATTGTAGCTCTTTTACCGGTGGTAAGTTGAACCATAAAGAAGAGAAGCGAAGACCTTCACTTCCTCATCCTTATTTCTCCTTTGCTTTTCTTGCCTTCGTTTCGATTGCAGATCTTTCACTGGTAGTAAATTGGACCCTAAAGAAGAAAACTTTTTTCTTGAAAAGCCACGCGTTTTCTTCCATTTTCTTCTGGAGTTGGCTCTTCGATTTTCAACTTTGCTTTTTTTTGATGACCATGGCGAGAACTTGGCTTACTACAGTCCGAGCACCTTTCAAATCTTCCATTACCATTGGCTTACGCCCTCAAGAAGAAGAACGGGAAAGATTCGTCACTTCATCACCCTCGATTTTTCCTCGCCTTCGCTTTGGTTGCAGGTCTTTTACTAGTGGTAAGTTGAACCATAAAGAGGAGAAGAGAAGAGCTTCACTTCCTCACCCTTATTTTTCCTTTGCTTTTCTTGCCGTCGCTTCGATTGCAGATCTTTCACTGGTGGTAAATTGGACCATAAAGAAGAAGACTCTCCATTTTATGACCTTCCCCATTACTTTCGTCTACCATCTTTACTAGACTTCATGTATTGATGATCAATCTTCCAAATCGTCCATCGGGGGAGAGATGCACTGCTTTAATTAAAAACAATCACACCCGATCTTGTTTTCCGCCTCCTCAATCTTCTCCCTCGCATTGTTTTTCTTGATGGTCATGGAAAAGTCCGGTTTAGCACGCATAGTGGACTTCTTAAATCGAAGACCTGTTTTACAGATCATCCACTGGAGCTGAGTTAAAAAAAAACACAGGCAGTCTTGATTTCCTCTTCCTCGATCTTCTCCTGCCTTTGGTCTTTTTTAATGGTTTTGAGAGAGAGAGAGTTTTTGTTTTGCACGTTTATTGGACTTCATACGTTACAGATCTGTCTTCCATTGGAGTTCGGTCAAGCTTTAAAGAAGACAAGTATCCATCTCCATCTTTTGTTAAGATTCCTTTGCTTTGCTTTCCCTAACGGCCATGGGAGAATTTCGTTTCACACGTGTATCGGGCTTGTTCCACTGAATATCCAACTTACGGGTCTTCCATAGGTCTTTAGGGCAACTTCTGGAGAGGATCATTACCTTTTCCTTTGTTTTTCTCAAAGGGCATTTTGTTTCCACGTGTATCGGGCTTGGTTCATTGAAGATCTACCTTACGTGTCTTCCTTAAGTCTTTAAGGTAACCACTGGAAGGATCCTTCCCCTTTCTTTAGTTTTTCTCAAAGGGCATTTTGTTTCACACGTGTATCGGGCTTGGTCCATTGAAAATCTACCTTACGGATCTTCCATAGGTCTTTAGGGTAACTTCTGGAGAGGATCCTTCCCCTCTCCTTCGTTTTTCTCAAAGGGCATTCAAGGAATCATGGAGAAAGCTTTACTTTCCGGGCCTTCCTTTGAAACGTACTTCACAGAACCTCCTTTGGGGTTGGGTTAAGTTCCGAAGGAAAGGTATCTCCATTTTCTACTTACATGTTAAAAAAATACAGTCAGCCCTCCCCCTCAATCTTCTACTTCGCTTCGTTCTGCTCTATGAGTTTGAGGGAGTTTTGTTTTGCACGTATATTGGAGTCCGTCGGAGTTAAGTTGAGCTTTGAAGAGCTTCTCTTCCTTGAACTTTTTTTTCGCTTTGTTTTCTTTTGTAATGGCCGTGGGAGAATTTTCGAGCACTGACCTTACAGGTCATCCACTGGGTTGTCTTCATAAAAGGTTTGTTCTGCACTTTCTACACTTTTCACTCCTTTACTCTATTTACTGCTACTTACATTGTATTATTTACATCTTACTCTCTCAGGCGCGGTTGGTGCAAGAAGTGTAAAAAAGTGCACCTTGGGCATGTAATCATGTCTCTCTTAATCACGATTATTTGCTTATTTTGCGTCTCGCTCATCTGTTTCAAGAAGTTTTGCATTTATATTATTACCATGACAACGGGCGCACTTTTAACGTCTTATGTGTTTGTTGCTATGGAAATCACGCCTGATTTAGGTTTTTATGATTCATAGATGAGAAACAAAATACATAAACTCATTTATACGAGAGAGACTGCAATATTAGCAGAGAGTAACTCTAGAGTGTCTTTTATGGTGTTTAGGATAACTCCATTTTTTTTGCTTTTCTTAGAGGCCATTGAAGAAGTCTTTTCATTCTTTCCTTTGGCCTCCTTTCCAAACGGTTTGCTGGTTTTGGAAAGACCTACCGAATGAGCTTCTTTACAGAGAGAAGGAGAAAAAACCACAAAAGAGACCAACAAGTTTGAAGTCCACCAGAAATGAACGTGGATTCAGAAGATACCCCAAACCAACTTGATCAAGGCGTGAACGTAAAAGTGAAACGATTGAGAACCCCTTTGACAGGTGAATAATGAAAAATGGGAAGGATTTTATACGCTATCCAATTTGGAAAATGGAAAGATCAGAAGGAACGGGTTCAACCAACCCCAAGTCTTTAAAGATTCAAGGGCAAACTGCGAAACTATTCGAAAGGGGAAAAAAGTAGCTCTGCTAGGCTCGTTCAAAGCCAGTAAAAATCTATCGCCTTTTAGCTCCAATAATTAAACTATTTAGATTAAGGGGAAGAGGGAAACTTAGGAAGGGCTTCAATAGTGATAACCAAGGATCATATTTAACTCCA
Organism: Dorcus hopei; assembly: GCA_033060865.1. Lineage (NCBI taxonomy): Eukaryota > Metazoa > Arthropoda > Insecta > Coleoptera > Lucanidae > Dorcus > Dorcus hopei. The sequence continues at coordinate 27,543,845 of CM065426.1, forward strand.
CTTACTGGCCACGCACTTCTAACTTGACTGTACTCAGCCGTCCCCACCTTGTCTAAGGCAGCAGCGGCGATCGATCCTCCCACTCTTCGATCTATTGTTCCTGTGTACACTCTGAATAGCAAGTTTTCGTATTTTCTCCGCAGGAAGTGACCCCAAATATGATCCCTGGTGATAACCAACGCCTGAACGGTCCCAGTGGTAAGGGACCGGCCTTGCAATCGCATGGTCGTCGGTTCGAACCGCACTCGGGATTTTTCTCGGGAGTGGCGGGTATCGACTTCAGCCACCCTTCAGTGTTGGGGATAAAATTCGACACTGCTTCCCTTAAACGGCGAGGAGGTCGGAAGTAACAAAGCCATGGAACACTTTCCACACACTCAAATACACTCCCGCTCCTGAGGTCCTGACAAGTCCTTGACTCAGGATCCCGTTGGGCAACAACCACAGATAAAAAAAAAAGAACCAAGTCTTTAAAGATTGAAGGCCAAATTGCATAACTATTTGAAAGGTGAGGGGGGTAGCTGTTTGGCTCATCCAAACCCAATGAAAAACTATTACATCTGACCGTTTCATCGATCGGTTTGCAACTGCGATGGGTGAGAGCCATCTTTCGGCGGGTGGACAAATCTTTTTATCTGCGAATCCGTTATCGTATAAAGATGACTTCACGGTATCTTTTGGTGGTAGTTTCAGAAAATTATGTAGAGCACTTTTTAATGAAGTATAGTTTTAGTAAGTTAATCAAGCAAAACCGAATATTATTTTAAACTGGTCTCGAGCGTAATTAACTTTAATAATTCGACGCCTAATGAACGGTTCGATTTTACTTGTGCGAAATTATCAGCGATTTTCTGCCATTATTATTCATGAGTGTTTTCACGAATTCGTTTTTACCCGCATGCCTCGCGCATTTCGCGACGCAATTATCCGATCTTGCGGCACGTGAAAGTGCAAAGACTTTTTCCTCTCATTGCTAACTAACGTTATTAATTTCGATGTAGTATGTATGTAATTCGCCGGGCGATTGCGTAACCCCCCCTGAAATCGCCGGGCCTCTCCGCGTTTTCAGGAAGTGAATTATTGAGATGCGTGCGGATTCTTGGACGGCCGACGGTTTTATTTATGTCTCTATTCTAGATTTTTTGGGTTTTTTAAAGCCTGACACACTTTACTCATACGCGCGTAAATAAGTAAATAACATTTGCTCGCGCGGATTTTTTTTTTTTTTGGTTCGGTTAGAAATGACTGACACGTTACAGAAACATTTATCATTTTTCTTTTTTTGGGGGGGACTTGGGGCTTTGAGTATACAGGATGTTTCGCTTTGATTTGTGCAAACGCATTTAATTAATTAATTAACCGGTCCCATAAAAACCGACAATCTCTCATATTATACATGGGCATGAATGCGTTCTGCTGGTAGCTCGAGATATATTGAGGCTGTTCGTAGTAAATTACATTATTTTTCTATTCGCGCGGACGTGTCCTATATTCAGGATAATACGTTTACTCTAAAATAAACGCACATGTGCATCGAAATCATGCAACGAGCGTTCCCAGATAATGTTCGCGGAGAGCACTGCAATAATGTTTCTTTTATCGTTTCGTTCTGATTTTGCTTGCTCGCGTACAGCCATTAAATTTTACGTTTTTTTTTTTTTTAGATTGGACATGTCAAAAGAATGCACTGATTTAATCATAAAATAGAAAGAATTACGTTGATTTAATTGCGGAGGGGATTGGCTTATACAATAAAAACGTAGTCATCGCCTCCACGGTCTGCTTACTATGCACGAAGACACGTATCTATACAGGGTGATGTTCAAATAGGTCGAAATCAAGATAATTTTGGACCCCATACTGCGAGGCTACTCGAGGTTAATTGATTTATTTGCGAAAAGTGAAAGTTTCCCGTGACACTTTACAAATTCTGTAATCGAGCACATGTTTCTATTCAATTGGATAAACGGGATAACACTAGAACAAATTTAACTTCAATCGTTGCTAAGAGATGCCACCACCAGTTTTCTTTCTTACTGACTAACCCTTGCATTCAGCAAAAGATTTTATAAGCATCATTGTCTGTTAAATATTAACGGACGTTAACATCTTTGGTGAATATAAGCGTAGCAGTACAAATTAGCAGTGCAGTAACGCAGGAGGATTGCCAGATGAAATTTTGCAAATTCCCTAGACTTCCCTAGCCACATTTGTTATTAATCTTCCATTCAAAATGTTTAAAAAATTTTTTTTTCCTACACTAGTAGAAAATTCAATTTTACCGGCTCATCAGAGAGGAGAAAGCGAACGTTTCCACGGCTAGCCCGGCAAAATGAACATAAATGCCTAGCCGAGAAAATAATTTACGAGGCTTTACCACTAGGTGGCGCGACAATAATTTCTGGAATGCATTCTCATCGACATCAAAAAATTAATAAACGTAAGTTTTTTTAAATTAATTCCACTGGTATTTGGTTTTAAAAAGGATTAAAATTATCAAAAAAAAAAAAAACAACGGCAGCGAATTCGAACCCATGCCTCCGAAGAGACTGGTGTATTAAACTACCGTCTTGACCGCTTAGCCACACTACTATACGTATTTCTGTGTTTTAAAACATCTATAATAATTTTAATAGTAACTCAATCTTAATATTTTTACTTCGAGAAAAAGAACGTTTGTGTGATATTAACAAAATTAATTATAATTGTGTAGGAAAAAAAATAATGTGTAAACCATGGCGGTAAAGCAATTTTCGAGGTCTTGAGAAGTGGCCAGGCTCGGCTGCTCGCCTCGCCTGTCCATATCTTCTCTCGACCTGGAAAACAAGCACTTTACCGCCTCGGTCTACAATATACTATTAAATAGAGAAATTTATATAGAAACATCACTTACCTGATTAATTATTACACTATCACATCACACACCATACAAATTAAAATTTTGATAACTTTTGTCGAAATTATACGCTCTTTCAATCTTTTTTTTTAATCGCTGGTTTAAATGAGTGGTACATTCGTGGTACATTCAAATCCTCGGGCGGACCATGTGACTTCACGTCGTTGAGGACTTCCCCGATTTATGTTCAAGTGATTTAAAAGAATCCCGTTTTGGGTTTGTAATTTCTACAATCTGTAACACACGGTGGTTCTCTCCGCTCAACACAATGCACCGTAATTATTTATTATATTAATACTTACGCTGCGTTGTGTAAAAGGTTTATAGAAGGTGACACACAAAATGCTGTACCTCATATCAAGTGTCACATTCTAACTTGGCATTAAAGTTAATCCTGGGTTGAATCTTTTATACAACGCAGCCTTAAATTAAGTTATGCACTAATAGAGGGCAGCATCAATATTTTTTACATTTTTTAGTAATACATATTTAATTTCCTTTGTTTAAATAATATTTTATCCTTTGTTTGAAGAATTTTCTTCAAATTTCCCTAGATTTTGACCAAAAACGTACAAATTCCCTTTAAGACCTCTCAATTCCCTAAATCTAGGGAAAATTCTCTAGACATGGCAACCCTGTCAGACGCAGACTGCTTAAACTGAACTTCTGAAAATAAAAAAAGCAATTTTGTTCGAAACATATCCCCCACGATTATTTAAGTACCAATGGAAGCGATGTTCTTTAAGTTTAATGAATAAATAAAACCGCACGCACCCGCTCTTAGGCCAAATAAAAAAGATTGAGGTTATGTTTGCGTATTCTCTGGCAGAGTATTTAATGAATATCTACCTTATAATTCAGTCGTCTGCGATCATTACGTGATCGTAATATCCATTATTTATCGAAAATCAGTAAAATAAATCGATTTGCCTCACACGATAACCCCCAAACCTCAAAAACAGTGACGCTATACCACCAACTGTTTAAACTGAAATTTCCGAAAATAAGAAACGCAATTTCGCTCAGAACATAACCCCATGATTATTTAAATGCTAATTAAGACGCTGTTCTTGCAAAAATGAAACCAAACGCACCCGCTTTTGGGTCAAACAAAAAAATTTGAGGTTATGTTCATATATTCTCCGACGGAAATCAGGTTTTCACACAGTATTCTATAAATACCTTATTGTTCTGCCTTCCTCGATCATTGCGCGATCATTACTATCCATTTTTATCGAAAATAACTAAAATAAATAGATTTGCTTCGCACTATAACCGCCAAACATCGAAAGCAGTGACGCAGCACCACCAACTGCTTAAACAGAAATTTTCGAAAACAAGAAACGCAATTTCGCTCAAAACATAACGCCATGGTTATTTAAATGCAAATTAAAACGCTGTTCTTGCAAAAACGAAATCACACGCACCCGCTCTTGGGCAAAACAAAAAAGTTTGAGGTTATGTTCGCATATTCTCCGGCGAAAAGCCGGTTTTCACAGAGTATTCTATAAATACCTTATTATTAAGCCTTCCACGATCACTGCGCAATCATTACCATCCATTTTTATCGAAAATAACTGAAATAAATAGATTTGCGTCGCACGATAACCGCCAAACATCGAAAGCAGTGATGCAGCACCACCAACTACTTAAACTAAAATTTCCGAAAACAAGAAACACAATTTCGCTCAAAACATAACCCCATGATTATTTAAATGCTAAGGAACTAAAACGCTGTTTTTACAAAAATGAAACCTCACGCGCCTGCTCTCGGATCAAACAAAAGAGTTTGAGGTTATGTTTGTATATTCTCCGGCGGAAAGCCGGTTTTCACACAGTATTCTATAAATACCTTATTGTTCGGCCTTCCACGATCATTGCGCGATCATCACTATCCATTTTTATCGAAAATAACTAAAATAAATCGATTTGCTTCGCACGACAACCGCCAAACATCAAAAACAGTGACGCGGAACCAGTGTTGCCAATTCACTCTAAGCCGATTACCCTTTTCGAATTAAAAAAAAAACCGCTCTTACCCACATGGAGTAATGAAATTACTCACTTATTTACTCACACTTCCAAGATAGAAAATAAATGGTACAAAATTTATTTTATTTAAATACCTAATACACTTGGACGTTGCACGACAGACTTTTTAGGTTAAAACAGCGTTTTCAGGTGTAAAACATTTTTTTCCTCAAACGGACTTAAAAATCGTGCCAACTGACAAGATAAAATTCCCACTAGGAGAATTAAATTTTATAATTCTTATTGAAATCAGTTGAAAAGTTACAGCATGAGAAAACCTAACAAAACCATAAAAATCAAATTTAATTTTTGAAAATGTTTGTGCCTTTTGTACTATGCTGAAAAGGTCGTAGATAAAATGATACGCATTGTTTTCGTATCGGAGTGCATGGTACGTATATGACAAGGGCATCGTTCTTAGGACAATTTTATCAAATATCTGAACTTATTTTACTTATTTATCGATTAATCTACCTATATCCCTATGCGGGAAGTCATAATACACATTTGAATTCTCCAAGCCACAACAACTTTCAAACGCAATTTTCCAAAAATGCTACAGATAGGAAGATAAATAAATTGTTTACTAGTAGAAAAACAGTAATTTATTATTTTTCTTATTATATGGATACTGTATGAAATTGACAAAAAGTTATATTGAGTTTAAAACATTTCTAGGCACATTGAAAAGAGATATATTTGTGAAGTTATTATTTTTCCCCAACAATTTCCCACTTTTCAAAAAATCCCCAACTATTTCTCCATTGCCTTCAAATTGGGGAAAAATCCCTACACCTGGCATCGCTGGGTTAAAATCATATGTGGAACTGTAGGCGGCAATCAGCAAAGGTGCTACCAACCCAAGGTTACTAAAGAGAGAAGGTTGCCTGGTAAGTCGTGGAGTGACGCGTCATCCAGTAGGCCATCTATTTGTGTACATGCATTAAATGGGCCTACTGAGTGACGTTGAAAGTTACCAGGCAACCAGGCAACCAGGCAACCTGTCTCTTTAGTAACCTTGCTACCAACCGACCAAGCGACGAGTATACATTTCGGTAATTGTAAAAAATTTCGGTAGATGTCTCTGAATTTCGATAGATTTATTAGAATGGTTTAAATCGGGGTTGATTAAATCACTTGATTAAAATTATGTTTAAAACTACTGATTTTATTCAAGCGATTTTTATTTTTGAAAATCATGATTAAAAAAAAAAATTTAAAAATTCTCATGAAATAAACAAAACTGGATCCAAATTATTTGAAGACGTTTGACAGTTATTGTGCAATTTTTGACACAACATAAAACAAAAGACGATCAATAAATAAATAAGGAAAATTTATAAACTTAACAAAAATAACAAAAATAAAAAAAACAACAAAAGTTCATTCAAAATCTCATTAAATAAACAAAACTTTCTAAAATTAAGAATTGACAGTTGCACAATTCTTGACGTAAAATAAAACAAAAGACGATCGACATATTTATAAAATTTTAAAAAATAACAAAAATAAAAAAGTTCTCATTAAAAAACGAAATCGGTTCGACTTTCTAAAATTCAGAATTAACAATTGTGCAGTTTTTAAAAATTAAAAAATTCTCATTAAATAAACAAAAATCTCATTAAATAAAAAAACTTTCTAAAATTAAGAATTGTCAGTTGCGCAATTCTCGACGTAAAATAAAACAAAAGACGATCGACAAATTTATAAAATTTAAAAAAATAACAGAAATAAAAAAGTTCTCATTAAATAAACAAAACCGGTTCGACTTTCTAAAATTCAGAATTAACAATTGTGCAATTTTTAAAAATTAAAAATTCTCCTTAAAAAAACAAAACTTTTTAAAATTAAGATTTGACAATTGTGTAGAGTTGGCAGCACTGATCGGCAACGTGGATTTGGCGGTTAGTTATAGCGTTTTTCACTGGAACTAAATTGTGCACTCCATCCCGTTTCATTACATAAGGTTAAAATAAGATGGGAATATTCTGAGTGCCCACTCAGTGCACAATTTAGTCCCCATTTGTTACTTTAGTTTCTGCCGGCTTCCGGCTTTAGTGATTTTTTTGTTACCAATAGTAAAGCTGCAACATCACTAACAAGACGTCAGTTAAAACTTTAAAAATTAATCTGTTTTTTTTTCTCTCCTTGAAAATACCCATTTCTACCCACGCATTTTTTTTACCAGCAAGGTTACTTAAATTACCCGTAATTCGGGTAATTGGCCGCACATTGGCAACCCTGAGCAGAACCACCGACTGCTTAAGCTGAAATTTCCGAAAACAAAAAACGTAATTTCGCTCAAAACATGATCCCAAAATTATTTAAAAACTGATTAAACCGCTGTTCTTACAAAAATGAAACCACACGCACTCGCTTAGATCAAACAAAAAAGTTTGAGGTTATGTTCCTATATTCTCCGGCGGAAAGCCGGTTTTCACAGAGTATTCTATAAATACCTTATTATTAAGTCTTCCACGGTCACTGCGCGATCATTACCATCCATTTTTATCGAAAATCAGTAAAATAAGTCGATTTGCTTCGCACGATAACCGCCAAACTTCGAGAACAGTGACGCAAGGACCACCAACTGCTTAAACTGAAATTCCCGAAAACAAGTAACACAATTCCGCTCAGAATACAACCCCCATGATTATTTAAACGCTAATTAAGACGATGTTCTTGCAAAAATGAAACCACACGCATCTGCTCTTCATTCAAATAAAAGAGTTTGAGGTTACGTTCGTATATTCTCCGGCGTAAACCCCGTTTTCACACTGTATTCTATAAATACCTTATAACTCCGCCTTCGGCAGTCATTACGTGACCATTGCTATCCGTTTTTATCGAAACTTAGTAAAATAAATCGATTTGCTTCGCACGATAACCGCCAAACGTCAAAAACAGTGACACAGTACCACCAACCGCTTAAACTGAAATTTCCGAAAATAAGAAACGCAATTTCGCTCAAAACACAATCCCCATGATTATTTAGATGCTAATTAAAACACCGTTCTTGCAAAAATGAAACCACACGCACCCGCCCGCTCTTGGGTCAAACAAAAAAGTTTGAGGTTATGTTCGTATGTTCTCCGGCGGAAAGCCGGTTTTCACACAGTATTTTATAAATACCTTATTGGTCGGTCTTCCACGACCATTGCGCGATCATCACTATCCATTTTTATCGAAAATAACTAAAATAAATCGATTTGCTTCGCACGACAACCGCCAAACATCAAAAACAGTGACGCGGAACCAGTGTTGCCAATTCACTCTAAGCCGATTACCCTTTTCGAATTGAAAAAAAAAAACCCGCTCTTACCCACATGGAGTAATGAAATTACTCACTTATTTACTCACACTCCCAAAATAGAAAATAAATGGTACAAAATTTATTTTATTTAAATAACTAATACACTTGGACGTTGCACGACAGACTTTTTAGGTTAAAACAACGTTGTCAGGTGTAAAACATTTTTTTCCTCAAACGGACCTAAAAATCGTGCCAACCGACAAGATAAAATCCCCACTAGGAGAATTAAATTTTATAATTCTTATTGAAATCAGTTGAAAAGTTACAGCATGAGAAAACCTAACAAAACCATAAAAATCAAATTTAATTTTTGTACTATGCTGAAAAGGTCGATGATAAAATGATACGCATTTTTTTCGTGTCGGAGTGCATGGTAGGTATAAGACAAGGGCATCGTTCTTAGGACAATTTTCATCAAATATCTGAACTTATTTTACGTATTTATTGATTAATCTACCTATATCCCTATGCGGGAAGTCATAATATACATTTGAATTCTCCAAGCCACAACGACTTTCAAACGCAATTTTCCAAAAATGCTACAGATAGAAAGATAAATAAATTGTTTACTAGTAGAAAAATAGTATTTTATTATTTTTCTTATTATATGGATACTGTATGAAATTGACAAAAAAGTTATATTCAGTTTAAAACGTTTCTAGTCACATTGAAAAGAGATATATTTGTGAAGTTATTATTTTTCCCCAATAATTTTCCACTTTTAAAAAAATTCCCAACTATTTCTCCATTGCCTTCAAATTGGGGAAAAATCCCTATATACCTGGCATCGCTGGGTTAAAATCATATGTGGGACTGTAGGCGGCAATCGACAACAGTGCTACCAACCGACCAAGCGACAAGTGTACATTTCGGTAGTTGTAAAGAATTTCGGTAGATGTCTCTGAATTTCGATAGATTTAGTAAAATGGTTTAAATCGGGGTTGATTAAATCACTTGATTAAAAAAATTATGTTTAAAACCTCTGATTTTATTCAAGCGATTTTTATTTTTGAAAATCATGATTAAAAAAATTCTCATGAAATAAACAAAACTGGGTCCAAATTATTTAAAGACGTTTGACAATTATTGTGCAATTTTTGACACAACATAAAAGAAAAGACTATCAAGGAAAATTTATAAATTTGACAAAAATAACAAAAATAAAAAAAACAACAAAAGTTTAAAAATCTCATTAAATAAACAAAACTTTCTAAAATTAAGAATTGACAGTTGCGCAATTCTTGACGTAAAATAAAACAAAAGACGATCGACAAATTTATAAAATTTTAAAAAATAACAAAAATAATAAAAGTTCTCATTAAATAAACGAAACCGGTTCGACTTTCTAAAATTCAGAATTAACAATCGTGCAATCTTTAAAAATTAAAAGATTCTCATTAAATAAACAAAACTTTTCAAAATTAAGATTTGACAATTGTGTAGAGTTGGCAGCACTGATCGGCAACGTGGATTTGGCGGTTAGTTATAGCGTTTTTCACTGGAACTAAATTGTGCACTCCATCCCGTTTCGTTACATAAGGTTAAAATAAGACGGGAATATTCTGAGTGCGCACTCAGTGCACAATTTAGTCCCAGTGAAAAACGCTATTAGTTACTTTAGTTTTTGCCGGCTTCCGGTGTTAGTGAATTCTTTGTTACCAATAGTAAAGCTGCAACATCACTAACAAGACGTCAGTTAAAACTTTAAAAATTAATCTGTTTTCTTTTTCCTTGAAAATACCCATTTTTACCCACGCATTTTTTTTATCAGCAAGGTTACTTAAATTACCCGTAATTCGGGTAATTGGCCGCACATTGGCAACCCTGCGCAGAACCACCGACTGCTTAAGCTGAAATTTCCGAAAACAAAAAACTCAATTTCGCTCAAAACATGATCCCAAGATTATTTAAATACTAATTAAACCGCTGTTCTTACAAAAATGAAACCACACGCACCCGCTTAGATCAAACAAAAAAGTTTGAGGTTATGTTCGCATATTCTCCGGCGGAAAGCCGGTTTTCACAGAGTTTTCTATAAATACCTTATTATTAAGCCTTCCACGGTCACTGCGCGATCATTACTATCCATTTTTATCGAAAATCAGTAAAATAAATCGATTTGCTTCGCACGATAACCGCCAAACTTCGAGAACAGTGACGCAGGACCACCAACTGCTTACATTGAAATTCCCGAAAACAAGTAACACAATTTCGCTCTGAATACAACCCCCATGATTATTTAAACGCTAATTAAGACGATGTTCTTGCAAAAATGAAACCACACGCACCTGTTCTTCATTCAAATAAAAGAGTTTGAGGTTACGTTCGTAAATTCTCCGGCGAAAACCCCGCTTTCCCACAGTATTCTATAAATACCTTATAATTCCGCCTTCGGCCGTCATTACGTGACCATTGCTATCCGTTTTTATCGAAACTTAGTAAAATAAATCGATTTGCTTCGCACGATAACCGCCAAACGTCAAAAACAGTGACGCAGAACCACCAACTGCTTAAACTGAAATTTCCGAAAATATGAAACGCAATTTCGCTCAGAACACAACGCCCATGATTATTTAGATGCTAATTAAAACGCCGTTCTTGCAAAAATGAAACCACACGCACCCGCTCTTGGGTCAAACAAAAAAGTTTGAGGTTATGCTCATAGGTTCTCCGGCGGAAAACCGGCTTTCACACAGTATTTTATAAATACCTTATTGTTCGGGCTTCCACGACCATTGCGCGATCATCACTGTCCACTTTTATCGAAAATAACTAAAATAAATCGATTTGCTTCGCACCACAACCGCCAAACATCAAAAGCAGTGACGCAGAACCACCAACTGCTATGCCAACTGCTTAAACTGAAATTTCCGAAAATGAGAAACGCAATTTCGCTCAAAACATGACCCCAAGATGATTTAAGTACTAATTAACCGCTGTTCTTGGCGTTCTTGCAAAAATGAAACCACACGCGACCGCTCTTGGGTCAAACAAAAAAGTTTGAGGTTACGTTTGTTATATTCTCCGGCGAAAAGCCGGTTTTTCACACAGTATTCTATAAATACCTTATTATTAAGCCTTCCACGATCGTTGCGCGATCATTACCATCCATTTTTATCGAAAATGAGTAAAATAAATCGATTTGCTTCGCACGATAACCGCCAAACTCCGAAAACAGTGACGCAGGACCACCAACCGCTTAAACCGAAGTTTCCGAAAATTGAATTTGTTCAATTTCGCTCAAATCATAACAGTCATGATTACTTAAACACTAATTATTAAAACTATGTCCTAAGTCGGGTTTCTGGAACGTTTCATTAAGTTAACGATCCGATTAAAGTAAACGTTTCTATGGCTGCACATGTTAGAACCAGGTTAGACCTAAAGGAATATTTATTTTAGTCGGACCCGTTAATTTAACGAAACGTTCTAGGAACCCGACTTTAGCCTAATAAATAAATAAACTTCACAAAAAGCAAAAATGAAATAAAAAAGTTTCGAGGTTATGTTTGCCCGAAGAACCGGTTTTCAAAGAGTGTTCCATAAATACCTTATTAATAAGCCTTCCGCGTTCGTTGCGTGATCATTACCATCCATTTTTATGGATAATAACTGAAATAAATCGATTTGCTTCGCACAATAACCGCCAAACATCGAAAGCAGTGACGCAGCACCACCAACTGCTTAAACTGAAATTTCCGAAAATTGAATTTCTTTAATTTTGCTCAAATCATAACCGCCGCATGTTTACCTTAATACTAAATAAAAGTACGTTTCAGTTTAATAAATAAACAAACCTTGCACAAAGCGCAAAGATGAAATTAAAAAAATTTGAGGTTAGGTTTCCTCACTATCTGGCGAAGAACCGGTTTTCAAAGAGTGTTCCATAAATACCTTATTGATAAGCCTTCCACGAGCGTTGCGTGATCATTGCCATCCATTTTTATCGAAAATAAATCGATGTGCTTCGCACGATAACCCGCAAACTTCGAAAATAGTGACGCATCACCACCAACTGCTCAAACTGAAACTTCCCAGAATACAAAACGTAATTTTGCTGAAAACGGAACTCCCACGATTATTTAAATATTAATTAAGCGGCGCCCTTTAAGTTTACGTCGCGTTTGTTGCTACTTTTACATTAAATTAAAAAAAAAAGTAAAACCCTAATTTCTTCCGGAACGCCGAAGAGCTCCGCTAAAACAATCGAACGACGTCCATTCACAAGCACCCCAACGACCTTGCGACCTACTTTGATTCCCGGAAATATAGTAAATCGCCTCGTGACGTCAGCACGGAATCCCCTTGCGTAGTAAATTTTTTCGAGGGCGGTTTCGGCGGTCTCCCGACGAGTTCGGGGCTCGAATTTTTTTGTGTGCGCTTTACGAACGACCACATGAATGCCGTGGCGACGAAGAATCACGGGGGGTCGAGGGGGGCCCCAAAAACACGATCGTTTATTAAATTTTTGGGAAATAGTTTTTAGAATAATGCAGCTCAATTTTTCTCGTTTAAATTTTTTTAAATAAAATAAATCGCGCTGGTTAAAAATTAATCGTTTTGACAGTTTGCGGACTAGTTTTAGGGAAATGCCGTCAGTGTTAAAAATTGCATTACTTTTTTTGAGGGGGGTTGAGAGGGACCGGAAGGCTCGGCCATTGTTTAATTAAAAAAAAAAACATAACGTACTTGTCAAATCGGGAGTAACATTTACTTTTAATTGAATTTTAAAGAAGCCGGAAGGAATCGGATCATGTTTCAAAGTTCGATGAGATGTTTGACGTATTGTTCGTTGGCTTGTCCGAGGTGGTAACTCGTTAACTTGTCAAACAAGACGAGGCGGGGTGCGTTTAAGCCATTTTCGCTTAAATAAATGTACCCTTATTAAATTTTGAATTACAATCGAAACGTCAGCCTCCTCGTTGGTCGCGGCACATTCATTAATCAGACATATATCGCTGAAAAGTTGTTTTGTTGCCGATGAAAGTGGTCGCACCGGCTGAATGCTAATGCCCCGATATGATGTAATAGCGCGCATTTGAATTCTAAATCGAGGTATGTGAATATTGTGAATGCGCACTGTGTGCAGAACACAAAAAGAATACGTACACGTAAGTACGTATGCGCGCGATGGTAAATTTCTCCGCCGGCGCTGCTGCCCGCTTTTGTTTTTGTGTTTTTGTTGCAACAAAGCGTGACTCACTTCACGACGACGTTCGTAAGTACATCGGCGACGCAAAACAATGTCTTACGCAACCGCAACCGAAAACAACATTTAATTTACCGCAGTACCGATCGAGCCATACGCCAAAGAAAAAAAGAAAGGTTTTAGAAACGTTTATTTTTTTTTCTTGTTTTGAGTCGACGAGTTGCACGTCCCATCCACATCCGTATGTATAAAAGAGTAAAGTACTGCAAGGAGGAGAGGAGGTTCGTTCGCAGGTGAAAGTATGAAAATAATGAGCGTCCAAAAATCTACCGGCTTGTGCAACTCGTCCGTTACGCGCTTGTTTATGAACCCCCCTTTGTGTGCTTGCGGCTTGATCGATTGATAACGGCCGGAAACGCTGCGAAAATCCCAATAATAAATTTTCATTAAGCGCTGCGCGCGATTTATTTATATACACACGTGGATGCGATGGCTTTTCTTCTTCTGCTCGATCGTCATCCATTGATTTCACTTTTCTCTTCGGGTTTTTTTTTTAGCGAGAACGCACCTCTCTTGGGATTGGTTAACCACATACCAGATTAGTTAATTGCGCGTTAAAAAAGGCGCAATTAAAGATGCGCGGTTGCCTCGAGCTTTAGTTCTGAATTGTTTTGAATAGGACTGCATCAACCAGAAAGAAATTAATTATAATCATTTGCAATGAGCTTATAGAATGTGTGCAAATGTGGCAACAGAAATTATGATCAGATTATGAATATGAAAAAGAGCACGGCATTTCCAGCGGATCCCCATTGTCTATTGTTCTGGTTGTTGGGAAATAGTAACAGCGTTCGCGAATCTTAACGGAAACCCGACGTTACATAAATTCCGAATATGTTAGCGATTTTGTTGAGCGCCGCCGTTTACATCGCGTGCGCCCGTTTTCTTTCAATGTAATTTCGTATTGTTCTTCTTCCATCTTCCATCGAACACAGCGAGCCGTACGCAACAACAACAACAACAGCGGCTCGTCCTTCTTTCAAAATTAAAATGAAACGAGAATGGCGGATGATTAAAAAAAATACGTTAAAATTCATCGACGGGACATGAAACACATTTAAAAAAAAAAAAAGAAAAAAGAAGAGTGAGTTTCTCACGTATGCTGCTGAAAGCCTCGTGGAGCTTTGTGCTTTCAACGCGCAGACAAAGGCTCTTCGAAACGACACCCAGCCTGATTAAAAAGACAATCAATACCGGCGCTTTAACACTCGCTCCTTAAGAACTCGCAAAAAGTGCCCTACATAGAGCAAACTACCGGCCTTAATATTTCGCATTAATTATTCGCGCGTTTCTATTGCAGCGTCTTTGATCTTCCTCCTCCTCCTCCTCTTCTTCCTCATAGCGCCATCCTCGCCGATGCTCCGGAGTTTATGGCTAAACAACGCCCATCAGCCTTAATTAAAAAAAAAGAAAAAAAATCGGGCGTTTTTTTCAGAACCGTGGAGGAAACGTATTCTTCTTTGCGCGGGTTTTCGATTTTCCACCGCGGCGCTTTATTTAAAGCGCTGCGAATCCAAGGCGAAAAGCAAATTCCCGAAAACAAACGGAAACGAAATGGAATTAATCAGAGAAAACATGGGGCGCACCTTTCACGCGTATTTTGAGATAAAACCGAATAAAAGTTGTTAAAAAAAACTTAAACAAACATGAAACTTCGTTGGATACTATATATACTATTCATCCATAGTTGTTAGTGCTAACTAAGACTTGATCACAGCAGCTTCTGAGTGGTCTAAATCCTGCCTGCTCTATGGGAAGTACTTCATCAATAACTGATGAAATACGTTGATAGATTAATCTCTCCAAGAGTTTGTAGCGTACGCTAAGCAAAGAAATAGGTCGATAACTAGATGGTTCTTCTGGTGGTTTCCCAGGTTTCAAGATGGCGATAACTTTTGACTTCTTAAATTCAGTTGGTATCTTGCCTGAGAGTAGCCCAAGAGCCATTTCATACCCACACTTCCCAAGTTCTTAATGAACTCCGGATAAATACCATCCAGTCCTGCTGCTTTACGATTCTTTAAACAATTAATTGCCATCTTCCACTCATCAAAGACAAAGGGCTTGGAAAGTGTATCTGATGGTAGAGCTGTTTTTCTCTGATAGTAAAGCACCCTTTTCATTTTTTTCAATTCATTCTTGTCAACTTTTATGGTATTAGAGAAATTTAGCAATCGACATGCTATAGAGTTCGGACTAATTTGGAACTCTGGTTGACTAGAAGCCCCTGGTTTACGAAGCAAAGCCCAGCTGGTACGACTAGAATGAGTAAAGTTCATATTTTCCATAGTCTTATTCCAGGAAGTTTTTCTGGATTGATTAATCGAAGTCAATAACTGATCGACCGTTTCTGAATTAGGCTCATTTTGATACTTCTTAAACAGTCGATCAGCTTCTCTCGACCAGCATGGGATATACTCTACGCAGTATCCTCGTGGAATTGTTCTTTTAGCGACGCTTTTAATGACACCAATAAACCTGTCATAATTTGTAGAAACTGGAGGTATCCATCGCATATTTTGATCAACGTTGATTCTAAATTCCTTCCAATTTGCCTTTTGGTAAAGATTTAATTATGGGAATTTTGACTCCAATATTTATTAGGATGGGTCTATGCTATGGCTATGTGGGAAATCACGTAATACTGATCTAGAGGTTTCTAATGGTTCATAATTGGCATTTGAAGTCACAAAGCAGAGATCAGGATTGTATTCTCTTCTCCATCTGTCTTTAGCATCAAATACTAGTTGTAAATTATTCACTTCCATCCACGACACCAGCGATATACCATTTTGATCATTATCAGCGTATCCCCACAAATTATGATGGCAATTGAAATCTCCAACAACTATTGTCGGGCGTTGAATATTTACATCAATAGTTTCGGGCCATAGATTATTTGGAGGTTTATAAATGTTAGCAATGTACAGATCTGCAACTTTGTTAACAATTACAAAAACACCATTCAGTTCTTTCTTATATATTGATTGGTAATTAGACAAGTCCTCTCTAACATAAGTTGCTATACCATACATTGGACTGCATAAATGATCAAATCCTGGAATTCTTCCTCTTGCATATAGATATTCTATTGTGGCAGTGTGCGTTTCTTGTAAAGCTATAACGTCATAAAAATATTGGCATTTGTCCTTAGAAATGCCTTCAATATTCAGCTGACATATATTTATTCCATTACTAATTATTTTGTAATTCTCCAAAGCATTACGTCTACTGTCAGTTGACCGGGAGGATCTTGGGGATCTTGTTCGGTCTTCAAAGTGACGATCATTGTGGACTGTATCATCTAAGCCAGGACGGGCCTTTCTGGAAAGGCTGTCGTCATCCAACAATTTAAAAATGAATCAAGAATTAGAAATAATGGGCACTTTTCAGAATTAACCGGTTACTCCACCGGTAGACATTTTAAAATTCTAAAATCCACTGTAAAGCTATAATATGTTATTTTAGCTATAATAAGTTATTAACTTATTATAACTGTATTATTATTATATACTTATTATAGCTATAATAACATATTATAGCTTTACAGTGAATTTTATAATTTTAAAATGTCTACCGGTAGAGTAACCGGTTAATTCTGAAAAGTGCCCAATGTATATATAAAAGTAACACACTTAGAAAAACTGACATGTGTCGAGTTGACAAACGAGCTTATAATTTCAACTTACGTAATCTACAATAAATTTAAAAGAAAAATAAAACAGAACGCGAAGTGAAGGGGGGTGCACAGTAAACTGTGCCAAGATCCATTGGCAACAGAGTCAACAGACTTGTTTAGGCAATTGTAGATGTGAGGGGCTTCCCCGTTTCCGCAGGTGAATGCACAAAGAGAAACAACAGTTAATAAGTCGGTCACAGTCGCAGGCTTTAGGCCACGCAAGCTTTAAGCTTTGAAGCATACAAGTGGTTGTTCAAACAAGACAAAACAAAAACAAAACAAAATATTTTCGTGAACGTTTTACAGAAGATTTAAACTGAACTGATTTGAACGAAGATTTCGAAAGTGAACAACGAAGGCGGGAGGAAAGTCGGAACTTTGGAATTACACGAGCAGTAAAACAAAAGCCATTAGGCCACTTAAGATTAGGATTTTTTTGCGAAAGCTATCGATTGCGGGCATTTGTTTTTTTGAAAGATTTGAATGGCCTGAGAGAGAAATTAAAGAGAAACATAAAGGAGAGGGGGAGGAACTTAAAATGATTTGGATTTTCTTTTAACATAGAGAGCATTTTCTTTGCGAAAGTAATTATAAAAACCGCGATCGGATAAAATTTAAAAAAGAAAGATATTGAAAAAAATTGAAGAAAGTGTTTTTGAAGAACGTACAAATGAACGTCAGGCAACAGACTAGCTTGAATCTGATATAGAACACTGGTTTTATGAACAGTCTATTTTAGACTTTTTTTTCAGAAACTTGGGACTTTATTTTTTCTTCTTGAAAGATTTGAATCACCTGATCACATTCAAACTGTCAAGGTCATTAAAAAAAAGAAGAATTAAAGAAAAACGTACACAAAAACTAGCAGAAATAAACAAATAAATGTAAAGAAAGAGGGCACTTGGAAGAACTTGGATTTATTACAAAGAATTTAAAAAAATTGTAAAGAACAATAAGAAAAAGTATTAACTGAAGAAAATTTTGATATTTTAGGTATCTATGTGACTAGACCAGTTTAGTGCATCATCGATAGTTATCGCTAATAGTTGCAGCTTGTACCTATGCTTGTTATTACTGGATATGTTAAGGTTTCGTGTTTTAGTTCTACTTAAAGAGAGATTGTTTATATTAAACCAAGTTTCCGCCCTAACTAAATTATTCTCGGCTATACTGTTTAATTCATCAAATTTATTATTAAAGTTTATAAAACTAGTGTCACCTGCAAATAGAACACATTCTGATTGAAGCATGTGGCTACAGAAGTCATTAATACAAATGATAAACAGGATTGGCCCTAGTATTGATCCCTGGGGGATTCCATGTTTTACTGTTGATATATTTGATACGGTGTTGTTCAGAGTAATACAATGTGTGCGATTTTGTAGATAAAATTCAAATAAATTGTAAGCAGTGCCCCTTATGCCATAGCACGTAGCTTTTTCAAAAGTATGCCTTCGACAAGTCACACACAGTGAGAACAGCGTGACCACCCGACCCCAGGCCATCCACTATATCCCCCACAACCTTCGAAAGTGCTTTAGTCGTGGATTTGCCCCTCCGGAAGACATATTGGGATTCGCTAAAAAGTGAAAATTTGTTGAAATAATCGACAAGTCTATTTTTTAGTATGTTATAATTATCTAAATTATTCGCATCGCCCTTTTTCAAAATGGGAGTTATTTTTAGCAATTTTAAAACATTCAGGGAAAATACCCTGAGTAAAACATTTATTTATTAAGTATGTTGAAGGTACTTTTAACATTTCACTGTTAATATTGTAGTAATCAGATTTTTTCAAAGCTAAGATTATATTTTGCACTTCAACAATATCGGTAGTATATAAGTAAAAAGAAATTGCAGTTATTTGATGATATTGGAAGGAAATTATCTATTTCCTGCGTAATATTTGGGAGCATCTGTATAATATTGGCTATGTTACTAAAATGTTCATTAAAATCATTAGGAGGTAGATTACCAGATCCTTTTTTACGTCTTTTGCTGTTATTGGTCTCATGGTTAATCTTGGGTTATATTTGTAGAATTTTGAAGAAAGTTTAGTAGATTTGAGCAGCCTTTCATAATCAAGTTTTAAAGTCTGATATTTGTTCCAGTAGAAAGTTTTTACATTGCAGACAATTTTAATGGTTTCAAGAATGTCTCTTTTAAGTTTTAAATCATCGTTAAACCCTTTAATGAAAGGTTTATTTTCTTTAGATTTTTTAATGGGAAACATTCATCTGCGCAATTCCTATAAGTGTTTGTCATGAAAGCTGCCATATCCTCTATGTATAATAATATCAGTGATAATATTACAGATATGGTTCCAATTTAAATTACTAGTTAAAAGTTTAAATAAACAAGTAAATGCAAAGAAAGGGGGATTTAATGCAACGCTTTAAAAAAACTTGTAAAAAATAATTAAAAAAAAGTATTAACTGAAGAGAATTTTGATATTTTTTTTCAAGAAGGAACAAATGAACGTGGAGCAATAGGTTGGCCTGAATCTGAACACTATTTTTATGAAGGGTAAAACAAAAGAGAGTTTACTATAGGTCGTTTTTTTTTGCAAAATCCGTGGTTAGTTGTTTTTTGTTCTTGAACAGTGATGTAACATTTTCAAAATGCCAAATCATTTTCTGAAAACGAACATAAAACTTACATAAATAAAAATATAAATAAATATAAAGAGAAACTTACATGGATAAAAATATAAATAAAGAGGACACTTAAAAAGAAAACAGATCGAAAGCATTTTCTTTGCGAAAGTAATTGATCGAATAAAATAGAAAACAATTGAAAAGAAATATAGGATTTTGTTTTAAGTCTTCGTCTACAACGGTGGGAAAACGTTTTTGTTTACGTTTCTTCATACTAATGTACTAATGATTCTCCATGAAGCTTTGACTTTGTTTTGTGAGTCTGCTTTACGAGTATATTTGCTGTAGTGATTCAGTTTTGTTTGTTGTATTAAAAAGTGATGATGGTTTCTATAATTTTCCAGTATCTCTCTGCTATACGAACCTTCCTTTCTAGTAATGAAGATGTTGACTTTACTATTTCAGGGATTTTCCATTGACAACTCTTATTCAGTTTAGTTTGACTTTTTATTTTTGGGAAAGCGACATTAAATACGTAAAAAAAGTGTTTAAAAAAAGGCAGCAAATACTGTCGTCTTTATAAACTTCATCCCAATCTCTGTGGTAGTCTCTTAAATTCATTTTTCTTTGTTTCCGTGAAGACTCTTTTTTATATAAAATGCGTTTTTTGCAATCCTTTCTCTGTATCTAGTAATGGGGGTAGTGGTCGGAGATAACTTCATCGAGTACATCAGCTTGGCAAATCGTTTCTGACATATTCGTTAAAAAGTAAATTATCGATAAGCTTGTTTGTTTTTGTGGTCACACGGGTGGATAATTTTATCACGGATCTCATGTCATAAGAAGAGATTATTGGCGGATTTTACAAACGTTTGTCACCAAAGTTTAAATTAAATTTACTTGCCTCTACCTACCACGATTCAAGATGACAAGTTTCTGCCGATTCTACGATGAGCTGTGCCCCAAGCTAGCAACAGTGGAAAGGGGCAGGTTAACTTATAAAGGGCGCCAGAAGACAATTGAACAAACTAAACGTAATTCGATCGGCCGACGTCTCCAATTGACCAGATCGTGCAGAAAATGAAACACGAACAAACAGAGGCGAGAATCTTACCCACTGGTGTGTGTGTGAAAGTAGAAATTAAAATCGCAGCTAAAGTTAACACAATTTATTACACAATTAAAAAAAAAGAAAACACTACACTGATAAGAAACGATTACAATTGGCTGCTTACTTTAGGCTTAAATTAAATATCGTAAGCGCAGCGCAATTCGTGCTTCGGAATTCGTACTCGCGGTTTATTTCTCACGAGCTAGACGTAACGATTTAACAACCGATCGGTCCGTAAAATGTCAGTTTAAAGTGAAAACCTAACCTTGAAGCTGCGAGTCCAGACGTATGTCAAAGTCGGCGGTGCCAATCGAAGCGCAGAGGCCGGTAGGGAATTGTAGCGCCGACAAACTGGTCTGAACTGGACCCGCTCAGATCGTCAAGATGGCTGATCAGGTTTTCTCGATCGGGTCTCGATGCGACTATGGGCAGGAGCGCCCCCGGAGAACTAGGCCAAAAGGTCTGGTCTAATTGCCTGCGCCCAAATGGAAAAGCCTAAGTAGAAAAAATGATTTTCGTTAGCGGCCATTGTTGGCCCGTTTGTCGGTATGCGTCGTCATATTTTACCTGAGAGAACTGGGGCCTCAGGCTTGGTAAGGAGATTAAAACTGTCTCCAATCGCTGTTCGGTGGTGCCAAATGATATTCCAGCCAAGCCGCAACTGATTTACTTCTCCAAACGAGCAAGAAATCCCTTAAATTCAACACACACGAAAAACACGTCACACCGACACAAAGCTCGAACAAGAAAGAGGACGCGATCAGGTCGTGGATGGAGAAGATCGCTTCGACGCACAGCGATTACCTACGATGACCAATGGCAGGCGGCCTGAGAGTCACATGGGGCCTTCATAGCCGATCACAGTACACAAGTTCTTCCCCTAGCGAAGTAGAGGAGGGGCATCAGCGTTGCCACGGTGTTAAAACGAAATTGCAAGACGTTATATCGCCACTATATTTTAGCGCGAAATCTAAATGTAACACGTCACTTAAATTTAATCATCCGTTAAAAGTAAACGTTGCCATGGTTACATGTATTGAAGATATAGGAATCGATGATTAAAGTTAAGTGACGTTTGTGAAATCCAGCGTATGTCTATGAAATCTTTATTAATAATGTTGCAGTCGTCTTTTAATAAATTTATATCGAAATCTCCACTGATAATAACATTATACTGTGGATAATCAGTTATTAGCATCGGCAATTAGGTCTCAAAACGGTTTCAAATTGTCAATTCATGAAAAAAAAAGAAAAGCAGACAAAAACGTAATAAAAAAGAAGAAGAAAACTTGGATATATTTTGAAAAACGAACAAAGGCAACGGGGGGGCAACAGGTCGGTTCGAATCTGACGTAAAACACTGCCCTTGTGAACAGGAAAGCGAAAGAGGGTTTATTTTAGACCTTTTTTTTTACAAAAACTGTGGCCCTTTGTTTTTTGTTCTTGAAAGATTTGAAAATCACCTGAACACATTCAAACCGTCAAAAGCATTAAGAAATAAATAAAAAGAAATTAAAGGAAGGCGAACACAAATAGAAAATAAACATAAAGGGGGCACTCAAAGAACCTTTAACTTTAACGTATAGCTTTTTCATTGAGAAAGTATAAAGGAAAGGCACTCGAATAAAATATGTATGTATTTGTAAAAAAAATATTAACTGAAGAAAATTTTGATATTTTTTGAAGAACGAACGAATGAACGTCATTCAACAGATTTTAGAGAGAAATCAGACGTGAACAAGAAAGAAAACGAAAATATTTTTTTGAATACCTTGCCGAAATGACCTGAAGCAAAAAGTTAAAAAAAAAAAATCGAAAGAATAAGGCAGAAAACAAAAGGAATGTTGAACTACAGAAGGCATACAGAAAGCTCCATTTTCATGGAAATTAATTTAGAAGCAAAAGAATATCTAAGTATTCCGGGCTTCGTTTTTATTTGAATCATTATTATTCTTTTTAATCGAGGGTCTTAAGATACTTCTTGAGGCGGCTAAAAGCGAAGCGCCGGTTGTTTTGAAATTCCACCACGGAATAAATTACATTGGCATAAAAATGGCAGAGGCAAAAAGGAAGAAACAAGAAAGCGACTTCTCCTTTTGTTCGGAAAATAATCCCAGTAAATATGAGGGCCATGGTATGAAACGGTGGACCGTTGGACTCCCGCAATGCACTTCTCATGTAAATTAATCGCCAGTAATTGACAGTATGAGTATATTCCACTCGGCTTCATCAATTATGCAAAGGCACGTGGCCAATACCGCCTCGGTTCTAATAAATAATAAAAAAAATAATAATGATGTAATAGTAACAATATTTTTGATACATTCGGCATCGATTTGGTGGGCCTTTCACATCGCACCGTATCTCGAATAGTTTTTGGATTTTCCACCACGGCGTTCGCCCAAAAAGTAAAATCAAACCGAGTGGTACTGATACATTCCAGTGGCAAATAAAACATTTTCATGCCTGGTATAACATGGCAAATTAATTTATGTCGCACATATTCTGGGAAAAGTCTCCGGTAATTATAACTATCTGTGTTTATTGTAATTTATTACATGCTCTCAACAGGTTTGCTGGGTGCGCTCCGGCTCGGGGGAATTTTTTTTGTCTTTCGCTTTCAGAAATACGGCAAGTAAAGCCGCCCATAGGAATATTACTTGGGAACTGTCGCGCTAATTGGGTTTCGATTCAGGCGGGTTTTCATCGTTGCGCAATCCGGCCCGTGGTCAGGATTAATTATTGCGTTAGGTATAACTAATTAAGTGGCGAAAAATTCGCGAATTAGAATGGACTAGATTGTGCAAGCCCTCTGTTTTTTGACTGTACGCTTGCGTATCGAAGTTGATTCCCAAAACAACCACTGATGAATTAAATCACAAAAAGTTCTGATCAAAGAAGCTCAAAAAAACAATGATGAAATCTTTTAATTTTTGTAAACGCAAGTCGACTTTAACCCCCCCAGTTTAATGCCATAAGAACAACTGCTGGCTACCATGGGAATAAGTCGATAGTTTGCAAAACCCGAAACGTCACCTGCATCGATATTTCGAGGTGACCTCCCTTTCAGTCTTGGCGCGCAATCTGCGGTTTCCCGGCTCCTTCAACCCCTGTCACTCTCACGTCTTCTCCGAAAAGCTCGAAACTTTGAAAGCCGAATCCGTTCCGTTTCATTATTCAATCGCAACCATCCTCAGCATCCTTTTTTTTTTTCGTAATAATATTTCAGTCTTCTTCCCAAATGCGAATCGCAACCCCCCTCATCGTCAAACACGAAACGTCGCCGAGGGGCCGTAAATTATTTACGTTCTTTTTTTCTTCTGTTCTCTCGCATATGAGAAAAGTCGCGTGATATTCAAGATGTTCGAGATTCCTGGCGCTGTTATTGACGCAACAATTGCGTCACACGTGAAAACATGGCGTCGCCATGGCGACGACTCCGGCGCCGCGCGCGGGACGCTCACGAACTTAGAGGCGGCGGCGGGCGTCAAGGATGCGCCCGTCGTCGTCGTCCTGCACAACTCCTTAATCGAACGACGCGTATTTCAACAACGAACGCTTTTGTTAGTATTAGTACACAGGCGATTCATTCGGCGGTGGTTACCTAGTAGGCCCCCCTCACCCCCGCCCCCCCAAGGACTTCGCGTTCCTTCAGGGCCCGCTTGGATCGCAATTAGCGTGGGCTGTTTGTATTAATGAGATGCAAAGGTCAGCTCGCCGTTTTCCTTCGAGTCGTTAATTGCGCGCGGGCTCGTTTCGCGTTGGACTTGGACATCTTCAGGGTTGTTGTTGGATGAAACTTCCCCCCGCCCCCATGTGTACCTTTCCGTTTTAAATTAGAATTTCCGTTTATTTTGACTGTGTCTCAATCTGATGCCCCAAATCTTTCTTGGGTTTAAATTTTTTATAATTACGTCGTTGTTTCGAACAGTGTCGTAGTTGTGGCCAGGCGAGGTGAGGGGGGATGAAAATTCCCCCCATGTTTACCTTTTTGTTTTAAATTAGAAGTTCCGTTTATTTTGACTGTGCTTCAATCTACTACCCCAAATTTTTCTTGGGTTTCAATTTTTTATAATTACGCCGTTGTTTCGAACAGTGTCGTAGTGGATGAAGGCCGGGCAAGGTGAAGAGGGTGGGGGGAGGCTAGCCGTTTCAATAAATATCATTCGGTCTCGGTTTTAAAAGCTTGCCGTTTGTGTAGTACCTACATTAGGAGCGAGTTTCCATAAATTAAACGGCAACAAATTAGTAAGGCCTCAAATTAGCTCGCCATATACGCGAATAATTCTGCGATTGCGTAATTAATTGCAGCCGTGTAAGTACGTAAACGCACAGCAACTCGCCGCGCCGGCTTGCAACACACGTCCCCCCTGGATATAAATAGCAAACGGGGGCTTCGATTTCTATTTTCTCGACGCATTGCTCATTCCAATTCGATTCGATAGGAAAAACGCCACGAATCCCATAAACAATCGAATCGCGCGCATTAAAAACAAACGAGTGAATCTGAAGTTCATAAATTCAAGGGACGTGGGGGCGCCCCCACAAATTTATGATTCAGGAAGAAGTACCGCAACAGATTGTAAATGGAAGCTGCTCGCTCGGTGGGTTGTTATTAAACAGGTAGCCGAGAGGGGCTCGTCGTTGTTTGAAAACTATTTACACCCGGTGGAAAGTACAGTTAGATCCAGCCCTGGCTGGCCATATGGCATTCTTCGATCCCGATGATAATAACCACCAACCCAGCCTTCTTCGATTGAATATTATAATCGTTTGAGCGTCGCGTGGGAATTTTTTTTTCTTTGCTCTCGCGTTTCAGTTACACATCTCGTTTCTTCAACGCGTTGATGTATCACGTACGCGAATTTATTGCGGCGTGTAAGATGCGAACGTAATGGTACGTTTCCTGTTAACGGGATTTTTGTTCGGGCGTGTGAGAAACCTGAACGGTTAAGTAAGTCGGCGTGCGTTTTCTAAACGGCTTAATTAACTAAATTAATCGCACTCGTTTGGTTTTCAGTCGAGGAAATCGTGTTTGAGGTTTATTAGGCGAGGGGGGGGGTGCAAAGTAATAAATACCTAAAAGAAAAAGATTCGCTGGGTGGCCAAAAGATGGCGCTCACAAATCACTTCATCGAAGTGCCAATCAGATCCAATTATTAGATCCAAAGATTAGATCGTGATTTGTGAGGGGTGCGCTCTCGATCATTCACCGCAATTAAAAACCTTCTGCGATTCATTTCAAACGATTTCGTTCGCTCAGCGTCCAAGAGATGGCGCTGTCAATCTCTAACGAGTGCGTATGGTTTATTTTCTGCCTTATTTTTTTTTAAATCGAGTAGCTGGCCAAGGAACTGATCCTCTCGTCCAAGAGACGGCGTCGTAAGTTTTCGGATGATGAAACAACTCTTGTTAAAATTTTTAGAAACTGTAATGGAAACATAGATGGCGTTTTAAGTAATACGTTCGTCTTTAGGCGACGCGTCGCATCGTCGTTCCTGTGAAAAATAGAATCCATCTCGTTCTTAAAAGAGACGCTTTTGTTTCGCTTTAAAATTTTGAAGACAGTAAAAAGTTGTGGCCCCACAGATGGCGCTTTACGGAAAAGGTGTTTGTTTGGGAAAATCTTATTTGTTTTCACTGCTTTCTTCCATCCCCCGCGTCCTCAAATGCTCAAGCAATTCACTCACTTTGTTTTACTTTACGATTTAGGCAGCTGTAGAAAAATTGTTTCACTGTTATCCCATAGATGGCACTCCCGCTGAAAAACCGTCGTAAATAATCGTTGCGTGGTGACGGTTGTGTATTTTACGAAAAAGTAGAAGCGAGCTGGTCAACAGGTGTCGCCTTGTGAACTCGTTGAGCCGCCCAATGACAACTCGTTGATTTTGGCGCGCATTTCAAATTGAAACTTCGAAGGCATCGATTTTAGACGTGTCTTCTCCTCGACTCAGTGTCCAAGAGATGGCGCTGTCAATCACTAACGAGTGCGAGTGGTTTATTTTCTACATTAATTTTTTTTTAAATCGAGTAGCTGGCCAAGGAACTGATCCTCTCGTCCAAGAGACGGCGTCGTAAGTTTTCGGTGATGAAACAACTCTTGTTAAAATTTCTAGAGACTGTAATGGAAACATAGATGGCGTTTTAAGTAATACGTTCGTCTTTAGGCGTCGCGTCGCATCGTCGTTCCTGTGAAAAATAGAATCCATCTCGTTCTTAAAAGAGACGCTTTTGTTTCGCTTTAAAATTTTGAAGACAGTAAAAAGTTGTGGTCCCACAGATGGCGCTTTACGGAAAAGGTGTTTGCTTAGGAAAATCTTATTTGTTTTCACAGCTTTCTTCCATCCCCCGCGTCCTCAAATGCTCAAGCAATTCACTCACTTTGTTTCACTTTACGATTTAGGCAACTGTAGAAAAAATGGTTTCACTGTTATCCCATAGATGGCGCTCCCGTTGAAAAACCGTCGTAAATAATCGTTGCGCGGTGACGGTCGTGTATTTTACGAAAAAGTAGAAGCGAGCTGGTCAACAGATGTCGCCTTGTGAACTCGTTGAGCCGCCCAATGACAACTCGTTGATTTTGGCGCGCATTTCAAATTGAAACTTCGAAGACATCGATTTTAGACGTGTCTTCTCCTCGACTCAGTGTCCAAGAGATGGCGCTGTCAATCACTAACGAGTGCGTATCGTCTATTTTCTACCTTAATTTTTTTTTAAATCGAGCAGCTGACCAAGGAACTGATCCTCTCGTCCAAGAGGCGGCGTCGTAAGTTTTCGGATGATGAAACAACTCTTGTTAAAATTTCTAGAAACTGTAATGGAAACATAGATGGCGTTTTAAGTAACACGTTCGTCTTTAGGCGACGCGTCGCATCGTCGTTCACGTGAAAAATAGAATCCATCTCGTTCTTAAAAGAGACGCTTTTGTTTCGCTTTAAAATTTTGAAGACAGTAAAAAGTTGTGGTCCCACAGATGGCGCTTTACGGAAAAGGTGTTTGTTTGGGAAAATCTTGTTTGTTTTTACAGCTTTCTTCTATCCTCCGCGTCCTCAAATGCTCAAGCAATTCACTCACTTTGTTTCACTTTACGATTTAGGCAACTGCAGAAAAAATGGTTTCACTGTTATCCCATAGATGGCGCTCCCGCTGATAAACCGCCGTAAATAATCGTTGCGTGGTGACGGTGGTGTATTTTACGAAAAAGTAGAAGCGAGCTGGTCAACAGATGTCGCCTTGTGAACTCGTTGAGCCGCCTAATGACAACTCGTTGATTTTGGCGCGCATTTCAAATTGAAACTTCGAAGGCATCGATTTTAGACATGTCTTCTCCTCGACTCAGTGTCCAAGAGATGGCGCTGTCAATCACTAACGAGTGCGTATCGTCTATTTTCTACCTTAATTTTTTTTTAAATCGACTAGCTGGCCAAGGAACTGATCCTCTCGTCCAAGAGACGGCGTCGTAAGTTTTCGGATGATGAAACAACTATTGCTAAAATTTCTAGAAACTGTAATAGAAACATAGATGGCGTTTTAAGTAATACGTTCGTCTTTAGGCGTCGCGTCGCATCGTCGTTCCCGTAAAAAATAGAATCCATCTTGTTCTTAAAAGAGACGCTTTTGTTTCGCTTTAAAATTTTTAAGACCGTAAAAGGTTGTGGCCCCACAGATGGCGCTTTACGGAAAAGGTGTTTGTTTGGGAAAATCTCATTTGTTTTCACAGCTTTCTTCCATCCCCCGCGTCCTCAAATGCTCAAGCAATTTACTCACTTTGTTTCACTTTACGATTTAGGCAACTGTAGAAAAAATGGTTTCACTGTTATCCCATAGATGGCGCTCCCGTTGAAAAACCGTCGTAAATAATCGTTGCGCGGTGACGGTGGTGTATTTTACGAAAAAGTAGAAGCGAGCTGGTCAACAGGTGTCGCCTTGTGAACTCGTTGAGCCACCCAATGAGAACTCGTGGATTTTGGCGCGCATTTCAAATTGAAACTGTAAATTGGAGCTACGAAAATCCAAACTCGCTTGGTGAGGAATCTTTCCGATTGACTTCTGAGCTGGTTTCTCAGAATCAAAAAAGAGGGAAGCATCAGATTTTATTGAAGAATTTTTTGCACTTCTTTACCTAAATTTTTGCCAAAGAACTCAGATTATGTTAAACGGCACGTAAGAAAGACTAACGAACCTTATCCTTCCAAGATTCAAAAGACCCGTTAGAGTTCTTTTCGAGTCTCATCTAAGAAGATGAAATTACCAAAATGGAGAAATTTGGAGCCTTAGAATTGATGAAACCCCCTCTCCTTTTAGGGAAAAAAAAATATCAATTAGTTCAAAATGGTGTGGACTTTTTTTAAATCTTCTTAGAAGTCCCACCTGGGTCTCCAAATCGCATCCGGAGCCGATTTTCTTAGACGGAACTCAACTTGGGTTGGCCTTTCCTCGCTTGTTACTCTTTCTTCTTAAACGACACGCGAGAAAACACTTTTACCAAATCTTAGTCTTCCAAAATTCAAAAGACTTTTGGCTCTCATCTCTAAGAAGAAGAAATTCCCAAAATGGAGAACTTTGGGACCTTAGAATTTATGAAGCATTCCTTCTCTTTGTTCATCACCAGCAAAATTTCAGTGACATTCTGCAGTCCAAATTGTCGTATTTTTTTCGTCTTCCAAATGGGACTTATCTGGTTTCCTGAGTCGCATCTAGGCCCAGTTTTTTTTTAGATGGAATCTAGATGGGACTCAAAGGAGTGATGAAACGCTTGTTACTTTCTCCTCTCGAATGAAGTTAAACACACACAAGGAAACGACTTTCTCCAACGCTATCAAACCCTCTAAAATTCGTAAGACTCATCTGAGCTCTTTCTGGAATTCATCGAAGAAGATAAAATTTTCAAAATGGAACTTTGGGACCTTCAAATATCAAGGAACTCAGGTGGGATTTAAAAGAGCAAACTTCTTTTCTTCTTAGATAGTGTTAAACGAAACAGTTTCCTCCTCTCCAAAAGTCTTCTTCTGAGTTCCCTTTGGATCTCATATGAAGAAGACGGAATTTTTAGAATGGGAGTTCGGAACCTTCAAATAACAAGAAATACCTTTCTATCCTGAGGTGGGATTCAAATGGTCTTTACTCGCTTGTTACTTTTTCTTCTTAGATGGTGTTAAATGAAACATCTTCCTCTAAGACTACCGAACTTTAGCCTTTTCCAAACGTCGAAAAAGCTCTTCTGCGTTCCTTTTGGATCTCATATTATTACGGTAATAATTTACGTAACATGAAATGAGGGACGTAGCTTAATATAACAATACATTTATTATCAACAATTTACAACTAATACTCACATTGTATTTGGGGCACTTACTGATAATTAGACTAGATGACACACTGACGAGGATTGTTCTAATTATGTGCTAACGTTCGATTTGTCGCCTTTTTGTAAGGGTTTCGTGACGTCAATTATTGCCCTGACAATTGTGCACACGGCCCTGCGTTAGATCTGTGCCGGTAGATGAGTCATAAGATTTTGCGCACGGCCCGCGAATGAATCATCGCTATGATATGTGCATGTGCATCTTTTTGTACTGCGGGTGAGTCATACGTTACCTAATTGCAAGTGAGTCATACTTATGTTTATGTTTACGTTACGCTCGACTGATTTTCAGCTGTACATCTTTACTGGTTCTCTTATCCTAGTTACAATATGAAGAGGATGGAATTTTCGAATGGAACCTTCATTGCCCGTCATTTAACATCATCTGGTTTTTAGGAAAAAGAATCAATATTGAAAGGACGGAAAGTGATGACTTTCAGTAGGTCAAAGCTTATGCGTTCCTGGGCGACAGAGGAACCATAAACTTCGCGCGCCCTTTAAACGCTTTTTGTAAAAAAATAATACGAGCAGTTTTTACTGAAGCAGTTATTATTTAATTTTGCAATTGTAATTCCTTAGGGGTGTAAGTGCATGATAAAAACAAAAATATCTGAATGTACAGGATGACAACCGATTAAACCAAGTAAAGACGAATGCATTTCGAAAAAGGTTGCACTGTTTTGGGGTCTTTAAAAATATGCAAAAAAAGAATTGGTCACAACTATTTTGAATATTGAGAATCGTCCATCAGTTTCTAAGAAAGTTGCCGGGGGGCTACGAAAGATCAAACTTGAGTGAATTTAAATTTAAATTCAGAAGCGATAGAAGAAAAATATTTTGAAAGAGGAAGAGACAAGGTGGAATAAAAAAATTGTTTTCTGACGTAAATTTCTTTTCGGTTCTGCCAAGTTATGTCACGTTTCGCAATCCGAACGCGCCGCGACTTTCTCGCGAGTCAAATTTCGAACGTTGCAACGAGGCCCATAAAATTACATAAATCGGGAATTACTTAAACGATTTCCTGGGGAATAAAATTCGGCAAACACGAGAAAAATCTCCAAACCGGTCGGTCGGGCCCCGCATGCACAAGAAAGAAAGCAAGCGGACTTTATTGCCCCAATAAAAGTGAGTTCGCCACGTTGACTCCTCTACCACCACACTTCTTCTTCAATTGGCCTGGTAAATTATGCCCCCAAATTGGGGCCCTAAAATATTATTTCTTCCCGGAATATTAAAATTTATTGGGGGTGAAGCTGTGAGCACTTCCAACCAGAAGATTACCCATCAAATATGCACATATTTTTTCCGCCCGTCCGTCCGTCCGGACGATGAAGTTGTTTGTTGTATTCCACCACGACTCCGACAACTGTAGTGCAACTACAGTTTCGGAGCGGGGCAATTAAAAGGTAACAGTATTTTTGTATGAGTTTTACAAGTTAAACGGTTCCTCAGCAGCGGCG
The DNA here is from genome assembly GCA_033060865.1 of Dorcus hopei. Lineage (NCBI taxonomy): Eukaryota > Metazoa > Arthropoda > Insecta > Coleoptera > Lucanidae > Dorcus > Dorcus hopei. The sequence continues at coordinate 27,575,505 of CM065426.1, forward strand.
GACTGATATATGTATGTATGTAGTCTTATTCCTTAGGCTTAGGTCATTACACTAATGGTCGAAAATTTAAATTACGCAAGCGCACGTTCAGTTTAACAGGAAGAAAAAAATGGTACAGTTAGCGCAGTTTCGCCGGCCGCAATTAATCCATCTGGGAGGTTGTTATCATCAAAAGAAAAAAGAGAAAAAGAAAAATGAAGCGAAACACCTGCGAGAAAGCTTTTCTTCATTTAGGGAACAAATTCAAAACTGAATTTTGAATACTCAGTTGAAATTACCGAATTCAATTTCGCGAAGCAACTTGGAATTCCTAAAACTGAACTTGACTTAAAGTTAGAAGCACATACAGGGTGAACCAAATTACCGATTCTTAATTAACTAAATTAATCGCTCTCGTTTGGTTTTCAGTCGAGGAAATCGTGTTTGAGGTTTATTACGGGAAGGGGGGGGGGTGCAAAGTAATAAATACCTAAAAGAAAAAGATTCTCTGGGTGGCCAAAAGATGGCGCTCATAAATCACTTCATCGAAGTGCCAATCAGATCTCATTGATTAGATCGTGATTCGTGAGGGGTGCGCTTTCTATCATTCACCTTCTGCGATTCATTTCAAACGATTTCGTTCGCTCAGCGCCCAAGAGATGGCGCTGTCAATCACTAACGAGTGCGTATGGTTTATTTTCTGCCTTATCTTTTTTTTTAAATCGAGTAGCTGGCCAAGGAACTGATCCTCTCGTCCAAGAGACGGCGTCGTAAGTTTTCGGATGATGAAACAACTCTTGTTAAAATTTCTAGAAACTGTAAAAGAAACATAGATGGCGTTTTAAGTAATACATTCGTCTTTAGGCGTCGCGTCGCATCGTCGTTGCCGTGAAAAATAGAATCCATCTCACTCTTAGAAAAGACGCTCAGATTCACGTCTTTTGTTTCGCTTGAAGACAGTAAAAAATTGTGGTCCCACAGATGGCGCTTTACGGAAAGGGTGTTTGCTTGGGAAAATCTCATTTGTTTTCACAGCTTTCTTCCATCCCCCGCGTCCTCAAATGCATCAAGCAATTCACTTACTTTGTTTCACTTTACGATTTAGGCAACTGTAGAAAAAATGGTTTCACTGTTATCCCATAGATGGCGCTCCCGTTGAAAAACCGTCGTAAATAATCGTTGCGTGGTGACGGTTGTGTATTTTACGAAAAAGTAGAAGCGAGCTGGTCAACAGATGTCGCCTTGTGAACTCGTTGAGCCGCCCAATGAAAACTCGTTGATTTTGGCGCGCATTTCAAATTGAAACTTCGAAGGCATCGATTTTAGACGTGTCTTCTCCTCGACTCAGTGTCCAAGAGATGGCGCTGTCAATCACTAACGAGTGCGTATCGTTTATTTTCTACCTCAATTTTTTTTTAAATCGAGTAGCTGGCCAAGGAACTGATCCTCTCGTCCAAGAGACGGCGTCGTAAGTTTTCGGATGATGAAACAACTCTTGTTAAAATTTCTAGAAACTCTAATAGAAACATAGATGGCGTTTTAAGTAATAAATTCGTCTTTGGGCGTCGCGTCGCATCGTCGTTCCTGTGAAAAATAGAATCCATCTCGTTCTTAAAAGAGACGCTTTTGTTTCGCTTTAAAATTTTGAAGACAGTAAAAAGTTGTGGTCCCACAGATGGCGCTTTACGGAAAAGGTGTTTGTTTGGGAAAATCTTATTTGTTTTCACAGCTTTCTTCCATCCCCCGCGTCCTCAAATGCTCAAGCAATTCACTCACTTTGTTTCACTTTACGATTTAGGCAACTGTAGAAAACATGGTTTCACTGTTATCCCATAGATGGCGCTCCCGTTGAAAAGCCGTCGTAAATAATCGTTGCGCGGTGACGGTTGTGTATTTTACGAAAAAGTAGAAGCGAGCTGGTCAATAGGTGTCGCCTTGTGAACTCGTTGAGCCGCCCAATGAAAACTCGTTGATTTTGGCGCGCATTTCAAATTGAAACTTCGAAGGCATCGATTTTAGACGTGTCTTCTCCTGCGATATAAAATGAAAATGTAGTAGTATTTTGTTCTTGGTTCAAACCAACAATGAGTTTGCACAGGCCACAATTTTTTTTTTTCAAATAATCACGATATATGTACAGTGGTAGCCATTATAATCGCTACCCCCGCATGCTAACGTCGCCCTTATTGATCTGCAATGGCAACAGCGTCTGTCGGGCAAAATTTTGTACTTACTAAAAATTTCTAGATACCTCTAGACCCCCCACCCCATCTAGATGCCTTGACATTTGGCGTGTCCTTTTGTTCATCGAAGTTAATTAGAAAATCATCGAAACACACATTCATACCTACATTTATTTATAATTTGTTAAACAAGTCAATTTGTTCTTTTGTTTCAGTATAATCATAGTCATCTGTCATTGGCTCGACATTCATCAAACGCGTGGAGAAATGGTGGGGGGGTATATTTATAATACCCACGTGACTTAATATTTCAGGAGTTTTGCCTGCTGACGTTGAAACAATTAATTTTTTTTAAATTAAAGCTTCGGTAAATTGAAACCCATCACAAGTCTTCTTAAAGCTATACTACTCGCCAATAGATGGCTCTGTCTTGGGTTTGCACATATTTCGTTCTTGCAACGTATCCTTCAAAAAGCATTTACGTGAAGTTACTCCGACGTTAGATTAAAAAGCACGTCATTTGCTATATTTTTTGCAGGAGCAAACAAACAAACAAAAAACAAAAATCCCTAGAATCGGGAAAAATTCCTAGACTTGGCAAACCTGGGTTGTCGTTACGATTGCGAAGATTCGGGTCTCCCCATTCAAATTGCCGCCAAGTGTTACGTGTCCTTCGAATGGTAACGATTTACTTGGCCGCCGGTGTACATCGTAAAAAAAATGTACAATTTACAAACGATTTTTTTCGTGCGGCTGCACATTTTCCTTTACGAAATTGAAAAGAAAATCGGGTAATTTATGACGGCCAGACTCGAAACACGTCAATTTCATATACGGGGTGTTTCAAGGAAAATGAACTGGTTCTGCGTAAGTAAGCGAAGCTAATAATTCGCTACATACAGGGCGTCGGTTCTACAAAATAATAAAATCGAACAAATAAAAACAATTTAAATGAAGAATGAGGGCAATTTCCAAATTTATTTTGCTCAAACGAAGTAGTTCAAACTATGCACTTTCTTTACTATTAATTGATCTGCTCGGATTATTGATAGTCTTAACAAATTATGTAAGACCATACATCATACGGTGCCTTAGAAAAATCTTGAATAAATTCGTTATTTCTGGAAATATCCCTTTTCGACAAATACCCTCCCTCGCACAGGTCACTTTTATTTGTTTCTTGTTCACATTTTGTCACGAACATTTCATAGGTGGCGTTGGTACCGTAACGGATTGACGAAATCTTGTAGACTTTGCTCTTCCTAATTTCGGCAATGCTGCACGCTTATACTTTCATGCCTTAAATGAAGAGCAGATTTATTTCGTCGATAAACTGTGGGATCGCAATTAAAAGAAAATCATCGATGACGTCACATATGTAACGTTACTAACGCCACCTGTCAAAATGTGGTCAAGAAAGAAATAAAATTGCCCTGTCCGAGAATACTTGTCGCAAATGAACGTTTCCAAAAATAATAGAACGAAATAAAATACGTTAAGGCCCAGTTTTACAATCGTGGAATAAGTTCGTCGAATATCCTTTAATGTTCCTCCATATCTACGTCACGTTATTCTAAGAATAGTGCTTATCCTACGATTGTAAAATCGGGCCTAAATGAACTTCCATGATGAAATGAGATAATGCAGTAACGACACGCAAAGAATAACCAGCGAATACGTAAACGGTTGCCTGATGCGATGCGAAGATGAAACTTCCTTGATGCACCCTGTATTATGCAATTAATTGATTTTAAAAATACGTTATATACATCACTCCGAATTCTCTCCTGAAACGCCCCGTTTAATTCGACGATAAAAAAACCTCTCCGTGTACATACAAGAGCAGGCGATAAAATCAGAGCAAGAATTGACGTACGACATACAGGCTCTTATTGAGAGGGTTATGTTTCTGTCAAAATGACGTTTAGCCACACGAAAACTCGCAGCAAGATTCCTTTTGTGTTATATGTTTTCTTTAATTTATGCTAAGCTATGTATACATTACATTACATTGCATTATATTGCATTACATAGCATTACATTGCATTGCTTTATATTACATTACATTGCATTACATTACATTGCATTACATTACTTTGTATTGCATTACATTACATTGCATTACATTACATTGTATTGCATTACATTGTATTGCATTACATTATAATCGCTGGTTTGTTTCAAAAACAATTTCTCTACGAAATTTATGGTCGGCGGTGTACTTGGCGCAGAAATGTTCACGACGGTATCGATTTTAAAGATTCCAAGAATGTTATATTGGTTCCCCCCTCTTTCTTTCTTCTCGGCCTTCATCCGATAAAATTATTAAAAAAATCGAACAAATTAAAAATTGCAAAGTAATTTTCCCCCAATAAGATTTCGTACTTTGTACCAACCGAATTAAAAAAAAGTCGCCCATTTGAGATGGACGTCAGTGTACTCAACCGATTTTGAAAATCACTCTTTCTATTTCCATTGTTTCGCCATTGCATTGTATTATACGTTTACTTTGAATTCCATTAACATTGCATTACATTACATTGCTCTACATTACGTTGCATTACATTACATTTCATTGCATTACTTTGCATGGCATTACGTTGAACTACGTTACATTGCATGGTATTACATTGCATTAGTTGGTTTGTTTGAAAAACGATTTTGCTACGAAATTTATGGTAGGCGGTGTACTTGGCGCCAAAAAAATTCGAGACGGTGTTGACTTTGAAAATTCGGCAAACGTAGTATATTGGTTTCCCCCCTTTTTCTTTCTTCTCGACCCTCATCCGATAATGTTAAGAAAAATTGAACAAATCGAACATTTTGCAATAATTTTTCCCCAATAAGATTTCGTATTTTGTATACCAATCGAATTGAAAAGAAATTGGCCCGTTTGAGATGGACGTCAGTGTACTCAATCGATTTTGAAAATCACTGTTTCTATTTCCATTGTTTCGCTACTGCATTGTATTATACGTTTACTTTGACTTGCGCTAAGCTATGTACACATTACAATACATTGCATTCCATTCCATTACATTGCTCTACATTACGTTGCATTACATTACATTTCACTGCATTACTTTGCATGGCATTACGTTGAACTACATTACATTGCACGGTATTACATTACATTACATTGGTTTGTTTGGTTTGTTTTGGTTTTAAAAACAATTTTGCTACGAAATTTATGGTCGGCGGTGTACTTGTCGCAAAAATATTTAAGACGGTGTTGACTTTGAAAATTCGACAAATGTAGTATATTGGTTTCCCCCCTTTTTCTTTCTTCTCGACCTTCATCCGATAATGTTAAGAGAAATTGAACAAATCAAACATTTCGAAATAATTTTTCCCCAATAAGATTTCGTATTTTGTATTCCAATCGAATTAAAAAAAATCGGCCCGTTTGAGATGGACGTCAGTGTACTCAATCGATTTTGAAAATCACTCTTTCTATTTCCATTGTTTTGCTATTGCATTGTATTATACGTTTATTTTGACTTGCGCTACGCTATGTACACATTACAATACATTGCATTCCATTACATTACATTGCATTCCCTTCCATTCCATTGCTCTACATTACGTTGCATTACATTACATTTCAATGCATTACTTTGCATGGCATTATATTGAACTACATTACATTGAACTACATTACATTGCATGGTATTACATTACATTACATTGGTTTGTGTGGTTTGTTTTAAAAACAATTTTGCTACGAAATTTATGGTCGGCGGTGTACTTGGCGCAAAAATATTCGAGACGGTGTTGACTTTGAAAATTCGACGAATGTAGTATATTGATTTCCCCCCTTTTTCTCGACCTTCATTCTTTAATGTTAAGAAAAATTGAACAAATCGAACGTTTTGAAATAACTTTTCCCCAATAAGATTTTGTACTTTGTAGCGAATTAAAAAAAAGTCGCCCATTTGAGATGGACGCCAGTGTACTCAATCGATTTTGAAAATCGTTCTTTCTATTTCCTTGTTTTACGGTAGCTAGTGTTTTATTAACTGTGTTGTATTATATGTTTTCTTTGACTTGCGCTAAGCTATGTATATGTATACATTGCGTTACATTACAGTACATTACGATGCATTACATTACATTACGTTACATTCATTGAATCGTTTTAAAAACAATTTCGTTACGAAATTTATGGTCGGCGGTGTACTTGGCGCAAAAATGTTCGTGACGGTATTGATTCTGAAAATGCCAAAAATGTTACATTAGTTTCCCCCCTCTTTCTTTCGTCTCGCCCTTCAGTCGATAACGATTAAAAAATGTAAGCAAATCAATAATTGCCAAATAATTTTCCCCCAATAAGATTTCGTACTTTGTATACCAATGGAATTTAAAAAAAAATTGGCCCGTTTGAGATGGACGTCAGTGTGCTCAATCGATTTTGAAAATCGCTTTTTCTATTTCCATTGTTTTACTATGTCTAGTATGTTATTGTATTATGTAAATGTTTTCTTTGGCTACGTATCCGCTAGAGCCAGCGATCGCTACGCGCGCCGCTCTATGTGATACAGTTGAACTACTTAGTCAAAGTAGGGATTTAAAAGTCAAAGACTTGACAGGACTTGACATATAAATGTGTAATGTTATGTCACGCCACATCACTGTCCCTAAACTCACTATCCCGTTCCCTACTTTGAGCGGCCATAATAGCTGCAATAGCAATAGCGAATACATTACGTTGCAGTACATTGCATTTCATTACGTTACATTGCAGTACATTGCATTACATTGCGTTACATTGCAGTACATTATATTCGTTGGATTGTTTTAAAAACATTTTTTCGCTGTGAAATTGATTATCTCCCCCTTTCTCTTCCCTATCTTCCCCCCTTTTTCTCTCGAGCTTCAGTCGATGATGATTCGAAATCTAAACAAACGATCACTCGCGCAATCATTTCTTTCTCAACAAATTTTGTAGCTCGTGTACGAACGAAAATAAAGAAAAGACGCCCGTTTAAGTTGGACGGCAGTGTACTCAATCGATCGGAAAATTTTACAACTTTTGGGCGCCCCTTAGAAGTTTTTTTTTTGTGAATTCTAATATCTTTGACTTCTTATATTTTATAGAATTTTTAGATAATTTTCAACATTTTTTACGCTACGCCCTTAAGGCCCAGGTTTACAATCGTGGATTAAGGACGGAATAACTGTTCGTCGAACATCCTTCAATGTTCCTCCATATCTACGCCACACCTACGTCACGTTATTCTAAGAATAATGCTTATCCGACGATTGTAGAATCGGGCCTAAGTGTCTATTCTAGACTAACGCATTAGGCGCCATTTTCGAATCACCTTGTACATTAAGAAATTGCGAAACAATTCTCCCACGTTAAGATTTCGTCGTTTCTACAAAAGAAATTGAAAGAAAGTCGCCCTTTTAAGATGGCCAATACTGTACTCAGTCGACCTTGAAAGTCGCCATTCTATTTTCGTTCGACTGCTTTAAAATTTGAAACCTCTCTTCAATACGCCTTCGCCGCGTTTTATACCAACGAAATTAATGTGCCGTTTAAGATGGCCGAGAGTGTACTCAATCGTTTTGGAAAATCGCCCTTCTCTTCACATTCGCGATTCTACTTTCGTTCGATTGTTTTAAAATTTCAACGTTCTCCGAATACACCTGCGCGTTGTGTACCATCGAAATTAACCCGGTTAAGATGGCCGAGAGTGTACCTACTCGATCGATTTTGAAAGTCAGCCGCCTGTTCCGTTCACGTTGCGATTCTATTTTCGTTCGACTGTTTTCAAATCCTAAAGTTCTCTTCAACACGTCTTCGCGCGTTTCGCACCAACGAAATTAATAGAACGTGCCCCGTTTAAGATGGCCGAGAGTGTACCTACTCAATCGATTTTGAAAGTCAGCCGCCTGTTCCGTTCACATTGCGATTGTGTTTTCGTTCGACCGTTTTCAAATCCTAAAGTTCTCTTCAATACGCCTTCGCGCATTTCGCACCAACGAAACTAATAGAATGTGCCCCGTTTAAGATGGCCGAGAGTGTACCTACTCAATCGATTTTGTGTTTCTGTTTTCGTTCGACTGTTTTCAAATCCTAAAGTTCTCTTCAATGCATTCTCGCGCGTTTCGCACCAACGAAACTAATAATAGAACGTGCCCCGTTTAAGACGGCCGAGGGTGTACCTACTCGATCGATTTCGAGAGACAGACGTTGCGATTCTATTTTCGTCCGACCGTCTTAAAATTTTAAAATTCTCCCCAACACGCCTTCACGAGATCGATTTCGGAAAATCGCCGGTTCCGTTTCGGTTCGCGATTCTATTTTCGTTCGACCGTTTCAGAAACGAAATCCGCGACGACGAAAATCACGGAAACCGTTATCTGCAGATTGGCACGGCGGCGCTAAAACGGCGATAACTCGCGAGCGAATAAAAAAAGAGTCGTTTTTTTACGATGGAATTTCGACGGAAACTCGAACGTCGCGTCGTCGAAATTCGACCCAAAAAAAAAAAAAAAAAATCGGATTGTTGGTGGTGTACTATTCTATTATCATTCACATTCAGATAGTTGGTTGGTCGTGTGCGAGCGTAAGCCCGAATGTATGAGTGTTTGTGTGTGTGTGTGTGTGTGTGTGTGTAAAAGTACAGTTACTTAACAGCGCCACTAGCGTTTGCCGCTCAAAACTTCGTGCCTACTTTCTACTACGCGATGGTGGTTGAGTTTAGTGCAAGCTAAGAGACGACAGCGGGAACATTTACCAATTCAAAGCTTCCTTGGGCTTACTTGAGAGTCGGTTTTTCTCGGCGTTTTTCCGGCGCCATGGAATTTCCCTTGCGGCGGTCCTCCGGACGCTCCTCGGAGGACGAGGGCGAGGAGGCGGTGATGTGATCGCGGACCGCTTAATTCATTATTTATTTACGAACTGTCAAGTCGGGTCGCGCACGTGCTTCGATTAAACGCGAAACGAAAATGGATTTGCACAGGAGCTTCGTGATGCGGTGTGTCGTCTACGAGTCCTGCGAGCAGGAAGCTCTTCAGTGAACAAGCGAGTGGTGAATTTTCCTCGGCCGGGTTCTGTGTGATATGTGCCGCCGTATTTGGATATATTTCAGTTTTTACACGAAGGTGCGTTTCGATGTAGTAACAAAAACAAACCCAGGCGTAATAGTACGAGTACGTATACGTTCTGTGACTACTGTATTAGAGAAAGCTCCGCGTCTGCTCTTGCTCGGCGCTCGTTGTCGCTCGTTACGTAAACCTATGATATAATTGGATACTTTTATTGTGTTGTTGTAGAAAAAAGCAAAGAAAAACGCTATTCGTCGAAGATGCATCCATCCTGCTAAAAATAGGCGCGCTGACAAACGCGCCGTATAAATATTTTTATGAATGAAACTTCCGAAGGATTAGCGCTTTCCGGTGTGAATTTTCTTTATTGCTTTGAATTTACTGCTTCGAATCAATTCTGCGCGCGGGGGGGGGGATTTCATCGTTAGTAAAAAATAAAATAAACTTGTTGATCGATGAGTTGGATGCCCCATCTCGTTTTTTCTTTTTTTTTAAATCATGTAAACGCAGGACCAATCTACTTAATTTCGATTCAATTTATATACGATTTAAAAAATTTCTTACTGGATAATTCGATTTTAATTCTGTCTATTTTATTCCATATTTTTTTCTTTAATTTTGAGTGTCACAGACTGCGTTCATTTTTAAATCGCAGGATCGATTGCTTACTTCCATTTTTAAATTTATTCGTAGAATGATATTAATATTTGATTCCTTTTATTTTAGCTTTAAATGTCGCAGCTGTGAAGTACATAGTTCGTTTATCCAATTCAATTTTGATTCTATTTCTGGAACCTTAAGTGTAGCCAAAAAGAATCTTGTCGAATTCAATTACCAATTGGATTTTAACCACATTTACAGAGTGTTAAAAATTCCATTAAATCTCCTCACAGGAACTGAATTGATTCTGTTTAGTGAACATCGAAGTCTCACTATTTAAATACGCTCGTTTTTTAATAATTTCCGTTTCAATCTGTCTAGTGCTAGGATCAATAAATAGAATTTTCAAATCTCTTTAGGCCCGGCTTATCAATCACAAGTTAACTCGTTCCCGTAGTAACCACTACGAAGACAATTGTTGTTATGGTAATTAACTGAAAGTTAGACTTTAACTTAAAGTTAACTTGCGTTTGATAAACCAGGCCTTAGGCAGATAACTTTAAAATCGTTTAAAAAAATCTGGAGAGGTGATTCAATTTAAATTCTATTCGATTAATTTTTAAATCTTGCAATTCATTCGATTTTGGTTATATTTACAGAATTTTAAAAATTGCCAAGGACATGGGGCGAGCGCAATTGATTCTATCCTATCGAATCCTCAAGATTTTCTTCTCGAATTTCCTTCAATTTTAATTTTATTTGCGGAGCTTTAATTCCGATTGTTTTTGCAGAAGTTTAAAAACTCGAAAATCTCGTTTCGAACCTTCACGGTTGTGTGGTTAATTAAAATCGAATCGATTTTTTGTAGAGCTTGAAATACTTGAGAATACTTCGTTTTAGATTTCGTGAAGATTTCTTGTTTTAAAAACGAACGAGTTATGTATACAGGGTGCATCATCGGTATGGATTTCTTCAATAATAAAGGAAAGTATCTTCCATAAGAGTTATAGACTGTAATGAGTTGTACGTTAGTAAATTATTTTCGCATACACAGCATGTTCCGTAAGTGAGCCATCCACCAAACTCATACATTTTTAAATGGAATGCATATATTTTTATTTCATATCTCGATAGATCCCTTATTTCTTACATTCGTGCACTATTCAAGGTCGGACACTCGCTTAAAAAAATTCTGCCTGGTGATTTCTTAAACGTTAATAAAATTACAAAATACAAGTTTCGTAGGTTTACTTACCGTGAAATTCCTAAACTATTTATTATTCGGCAATATTAAACAAACAGTTTGCTAGGTTGACCAATAAAGTGAAGAAAAAAAATGCTTACAAGATTTTTTTTTTATTATTATTTTATTTTACCACCATTTTTTAGCACTCTGTGTATTGCGTTGTTTCTGCGAATGTAAAAGGGTTCACAGAATTCTGATATCGAATTTGGATTTGTAAAATCGACATTCCAACACAGAAAACATAAAATTCCTAAACTAAACCTTAAAAACCCCGAAAAAAAGGGAAAACGTATCCATAATAATAAAGAAAGAAACAAATTAAAAATAGGGGAAATGTAATACATATTAAATTAGATATGAAACTGTTTTCCATTTGTTTCTTTTTATTCGCATTTAATTGAACTTTGAAATTCGTGAGAAACCAAAAAGAAATCGAAATTAAAAAGTTGTCGAAGCTTTTTTAATTGTTGTCACTTATGAGATTGCGCCATTTTGATTATAAGTTTCCTACGGTTTAGTTTATTAATGATGATAATAATTTATTAGACTCCATTGTTCAGGGTTTTCGTTTATATTTTGAAAGGTACCTACACCTCTTATTATTAGATACATCAAAAAATGTAAATACAAAAGTTTTAGGGATTTGCCTGAACCGCCAGAATTTGCTAAACTTTGTTATTTTAAATGGAACACTCAGTATATTTTCTCCAATTATGAGTTTAGATTTTTTCTTTTCAGAAATGTTTATTCAGTACCTACCGATCCTCCTCTAAAAGCAAACTGTGTACTAATTTTCAGAATGTTTGATACTTCCTTTCCCGAAAACTTTTAATAGGCCACTCAACTTGGGATACCCTGTATGTAAACGACCTACCAATTAACATACCAAGAAAGATAAAAACTGTACGGTTTGCTGATGATACGACCTTTTTATTTGAAGAAAGTCAAAATTTGACAGGTGATACTGTATACTGTATTACAAACTGTAAGAGAGTTGTTCCAAGTTAATAACTTTTTATTAAATGTCGAGAAAAATCAAACTCTCAAGTTTAACTCGAGAAGAATCATAGATACTGAGAATACGGCAACGCTTCTTGGGGTTGTGTTGGACACTCATATCGATAAATTGGCTGGAAAACTTTCGACAACCGTATACTTTATTAGAAGAATACTGCACTGCTTGTGTATCACTCGCTGTTCCACAGTCTATTAAAGTACGGAGTAATCAATTGGGGAATGTCGACATTCGTCAAAAGGATATTCATACTACTACAAAAAAAGATAGTCAGTAAATAGAAAGAACAAATTCAAGAGCCCACGGTAAACCGCTTTTTCAAAACTTTAAAATATTACCCTTGCCGAGTGTCTACATTTACCACAATATCCTCTACATAAGGTCGCTAGAGAATACTACCAGAAGATGTGAAATATATCACCATGATACACGAAACAAAGAAGACATCCACCCTCCGTCCGTAAAACTCAAGAAAGGTCAAAACGGAACACGCTATTGAGGCTATCGTCTGTTATACTTATATCAGATCTTTACCGGTCAAAAAATTCACGTGAATTCTGAATTCCTCCTGTGAAACAAAATCGAATTCGAATAGAATTTTGATTTTGACTTTGAGCTACTTTTTTATCGCACATGGAAATGCCCGCGTGCGTCACTGACCTACACCAAGTTATATATTTTTTTCCTTACAAGTTGAATGAATTTTGAGGATGAAAAATAGGAATTCTTTTTTGCCGCAGCAAGAGGTAGACCGACCGTACCGTAAAACTAGCGGAAGTAGCGGTAAAGTCCAGCTACTTACATCTCCGCTGGATTTACGACGGTGTTATCCAGTAACGGGCCGTACACACGAACAACGGCCTGTGGACTTTTAAACACACTTTCACGCACGGCAACAAATACCCCAAATATAATAAATTAAAAAAAGTGCCGCTATTAAACGGAGGACGATCCTTGCAACTTTGCGCTTATGCAAAAAAGTGGGGGTTAAAAATTTGAGACTTTGGAAATTAAAACGAAAAAAATTGGGGCGAGGAGGTTTAACTTATATTCTAAATCGAAGTGTACAGATGGCGCAAATCAGCGCGCCTTAAGAGCGGTGTAGTGACCCGCGGAGCCATTTTTAAAGAGTTATTTATAAGCAGTTTTAATCGCTTCCTCCTTTTTAAAATTTATAGGCCAGTGCAATTCACGGCGCGCCAGAACTCGAAGCAAAAGGCCGAAGATGGCAGAGGCAACCCTTTCAAAAAGCAAAGTCGAAAAAAAAACCCTGGTCAAGAACTATAAAGAAAAAAGAAAGCCTGACGATTTAAAGGACGGCGCTCTTTCAGGCGAAACGTGGATTGCAAAATCTCTCGTCGAGAATCAAAAAAGAAGCACCGAGCTCCTTCAGGATAAACAAATGAAACCAGAAATTAATTACGGCATTATTTTCGGCCTCCCAAATTTTGGTTATTTATCGTGCGGTCAGGAGAATAAACTCCGACAATTCGGACCGGCCAAACCTCGGCGAGTTTGTTAGCAACAACGTCTTCGGCGGAGAAGTTCGAGATTGCGGGCAGAAGGTGCGGTCGCGCCGTTGCGGCCGGACGTACCAGCGAAAATTAATTTTCCCCGTTGCGATAACTTCCGGAAACCCTAACTTGCGTTTACGGGTCGTCCTTAAAGTAGCTTAACGTGACCGTTACTATTCAAGCAAGGCCCAAAAAAGAAAATCGACCTTCTGCGGCATTTCTTGAACGCCCCTCGTAGCTTCAGGTGTGAAATTATTAAATATTAGAAATTTTGTAAAGTTCTTTTCCTGTGTGTAACTACAAAGTGTGAAGTTTCAGAACGTGAACTTCTTCGGAAGTTTACAATGATTTCTCGAAATCTACAGAGTAGTCGTAAATTTTTGGTACGATTGAAGACGTAAGCATTTTGAAAAGCAAAAAATTTTGGAAATCAAGTTGCTTCTTGGAAGACAAAATTTAAATTTGTTCTAGATTTTCCTTTGGGCTTTCCATCAAGTTTCAGTGCACCGTCGTTTGCTCTCCTATTTTTGTTATTTATTTGTTATTATTATTTTTTATGTTTTGTTTTTATCTTTCGTTTAGTTTTGTTTTTTGATTTAGCGTTGCTCAGGTTGTTGTTTACAATCTGCACTGAAATAAACATTATTATTATCATCAACAGAATAGATCGCGACATCTTGCGGCCGTTTTCTGACCTATCATTTCATTATCATTATTATTTTTTCATAACGATTACTACTATTAATTTATTTCCTTGTTACTATTATTTTTCTTTACCTTTTGTTTAACTGACTGTTTTGTTCGGGCTGTTGTTAACAATCTGCACTGAAATAAAGATTATTATTATTATTATCATCAACAGCATAGGTCGCGACATCTTGCGGCCGATTTTTGAACTAATTATTTCATTTTCATTAAATGTTAAAATATTACAGATGAAAAAGCAAATTTAGATTCGGATTTTTTTTCGATTGTGACGAGTGATGAGTCTGGCGATGAAATCAGTGTTCCCCCAATGTTTTCGAAAGAAGAAAACCAAAAACAAAAACAAAGGAAATTGGAAAATTACGAAATGAAAACAAAACAACCAAATTTCGGCACTATTTGAACATTAAGATTAGTGACAACAAAACATAAAGTTAAAAAAAAATCGCGTGCACGGATTTATGATTTACGAAAAACCGTAAAAAGTTAATTAATAGGGAAGAAGCGATTTTGAGCGAAAAGACGCTAGAAATTCTCATCTGCATGTCTTTTCCTATTTTTTTCTTTTTTATCTCTACTCAAAGAAAATTTCAAAGTGTGCTATTTTTTGAACGCCCCTCGTATTTTTAAGCGCGTGAAACTAAAATTGCTTTAGTTTTGGCAATTTCTGCCTTACGTCCGTTTGCTTTTTTCTACATTTTTTTCCTTTAAAACGAAGTAACATAGATGATACACGTCATCAACCTCAACGATGCTCGCGTCAAATTCATTTAGTGTAAAAATTGCATCCGTTCGCTTTCGCACACATGTTTTTTTTATTTAAAGCAAAATAACCTAGATGATGACGTCATCAACTTAAATGATGAAGTCATCAACCTAAATGATAGCGTCATCAACCTAAATGCTGACGTCAAATTCATTTACTGACAAAAATTGCGTCCGTTTGCCCGTTTTTTACATTTTCTATTTAAAAAAAAGTAACCTAGATGATGACGTTGTCAACCAACATGATGACGTCATCAACCTAGGTTAGAATGGCGAGCTTCTGTCTTCCTGATTTTCAGATGTTAAACTAGAACTTTAAATCAGACATGATTCTGCACAACTATTTTTTCCTAACTTAAATTTTTTCGAAAAAACTTGTTTTCGTTTAAAACAAAATGACTCAGATGATGAAGTCATCAACCTAAATGATAGGCGTCATCAACCTAGATGCTCACGTCAAATTCATTTAGTGTAAAAATTGCATCCGCTTGCTTTTTCACACATTTTTTTTATTTAAAGCAAAATAACCTAGATGATGATGTCATCAACCTAAAAGATGACGTCCTCAACCTAAATTATGGCACTATCAACCTAGATGCTGACGTCAACTCATTTAGTGATCAAAATTACGTCCGTTTGCTTTTTTTTCAATTCAAGTATCGAAAGAAAGAATAGTCAAATTTCACCTTTGAAAGTACAAGGGTGTCCAAAAAACTGCGCAAAATCAAGTTTCGTTTAATGATAATTTAGGTTGATAACGGCATCATGTAGGTTGATGACGTCATCGTCTAGTTTATTTTGCTTTAAATAAAGAAAATATATAGAAAAAGCAAACAGACATAACTGTTATCACTAAATGAATTTGACGTCATCATCTAGGTTGACGACGCTATAATTTAGGTTGACGACGTCACCATTTAGGTTGATGATCATCATCTAGGTTGCTGACGTCATCAACCTAGATAATGACGTCAAATTTATTTAGTGATAACAGTTATGTCTGTTTGCTTTTTCTACATTTTCTTTTATTTAAAACAAAATAACCTAGATGACGTCATCGACCTAAGTTAGAATGGCGAGTTTCTGTCTTCCTGATTTTCAGATGTTAAACTAGAACTTGAAACCAGACATAATTCTGCACAATTTTTTTCTGACGTAAATTTTTTTGAAAAGATTCGTTTTCGTTCAAAACAAAATGACCTAGATGGTGAAGTCATCAACCTACGCGATGACGTCAACAACCTAAATGATAGGTGTCATCAACCTAGATGCTGACGTCAAATTTATTTAGTGATAACAATTATGTCTGCTTGCTTCTACGTCTTTTTTTATTTAAAACAAAGTAACCCTTGTTATGATATCATCAACCTACATGATGACGTCATCAATCTAGGTTAGAATGGCAAGTTTTTGTCTACCCGATTTTCAGATGTTGAACTAGAACTATAAACCAGACTTGATTCTGCACAATTCTTTTCCAGCGTAAATTTTTTGAAAAAAGTCATTTTCCTTTAAAACAAAATAACTTAGATGAAGACGTCATCAACCTAAAATATGACGTCATCAATCTAAATGATGGCATCAACGACCATCAACGACAATGTTGACGTCTAATTCATTTAGTGATGTCAATTATGTCTGTTTGCTTTTTTTGACATTTTTTCAATTTAAAACAAAATAACCTAGATGATGACGTCATCAGCTTGCCTGATGGCGTCATCAACCTAGATGCTAACGTCTTCAACTTAGACGCTGACGTTAAATTCGTGATAAGAATTACGCCTATTTGCTTTGTTCTACATTCTTTTTTATGATGATGACGTAACCAACCTAAATGATGGCGTCAACAACCTAGATGCTGACATCAAATTCATTTAGTGATAAAAGGATGCGTCCGTTTTCTTTTTTCTACATTTCCTATTTAAAACGAAATAACCTAGACGATGATGTCATCAACTTATATGACGACGTCGTCAACCTAGATACTGACGTCTAATGATAATGATAAATATTAAATAGCAACTAAATTTTTGATAAATATTACGTCTATTTCCTTTTCTCAACTTTTATTTACAACAGAATAACCTAGATGATGACGTCATCAATCTAAAAGATGACGTCATCAATGTAAATTATGGCGTTGTCAACCTAAATGTTGACGTCAAATTCATTTAGTGAAAAAAATTACGCCTGCTTGCTTTTTTCAATCTTTATTTAAAACTAAGTAACCTATACGTTGACGTCATCAACCTAGGTTGGAATGACGAGTTTTTGTCTTCTATTTATTTTCAGAAGTTAGCTAGAGCTTTAAATGGGACTTGATCTTGCACATTTTTTTAACATAAACATTAAAAATGCTGTAAGATTCAGTTAGTGTTAAAAATTACGTCTGCTTGCTTCTTTCTACATACATTCTTTCGTTTGAAACAAAGCAACCTAAAGGATGACGTCATCAACCTAAATGCTGACGCGAAATTCATTTAGTGATAAAAACTACCGTCTGTTTGCTTCCTTTTTCAATTTTTATTTAAAACAAAATAACCTAGATTATGACGTCATCGACCTAAATGATGACGGCATCAACCTAAATGACGACGCCGTAAAACCTAGATGCTGACGCCGAATTCATTTAGTGATAAGAATTACGTCTGTTTGTTTTTTTCCTACAATTTTAAATTTAAAACAAAATAACCTAGATCATGACGTCTGTTTGCTTTTTTCTACAATTTTAAATTTAAAACAAAATTACCTAGATCATGACGTCATCAATCTAACTGACGACGCCGTCAACCTAGATGCTGACGTCGAATTCATTTAGTGATTTAGTGATAAAAACTACCGTCAATTTGCTTCCTTTTTCAGTTTTTATTTAAAACAAAATAACCTAGATGATGACGTCGTCGACCTAAATGATGACGGCATCAACCTAAATGACGACGCCGTAAAACCTAGATGCTGACTGAATTAGTGATGAAAATTGCGTCTGTTTGCTTTCTTCTACGTTTTTCTTTAAATTTAAAACAAAACAGGCTAAATGATGACGTCATCAACCTACATGAAGACGTCATCGACCGATTTCGATGTCTTCATCAACCTAGGTTAGAATGGCGAGTTTCTGTCATCTTTATTTTCGGAAGTTAAACTAGAACTTTGCAGTAACTTCCGGGAACTCCATCTTGTATCTACAGGGTGTTCTTAAATTAGCACAAGGACGACATAGCTACAAAAATCGAGCCTGCTCACACTTTCTTTTTCTTTTTCGCATTTTTTTTTCATTCTTAAAAATCACCTAGAGCTAGATGATGACGTCGCCTAGATCGTTTAGGAAAGGGCAGCCTTCTTTAAACGAAACTTGATTCTGCGCGGTTTTTTTGGACACCCTGTACTTTCAAAGGTGAAATTTGGCTTTCCTTTCTTTCGATATTTCGAAAACTTTTTCGCAACAAACCTTCGTTCACTTCCTTTCTTTATTATTTTTTTTTGCGTCGCGTCGTGCTTGTTTCGATTGATCAAAATTGCACAAAAAAAACTTCATGATTTTCTATTTTCTTTCAAGAAATTTCATTCTGCACTATTTTTTTATTTTTTTTTAAACAATGCAAGTTTCCTTTCTCGAGTCGTCAAAAGTAAAAAAGAAACTCGATTTTCTTGCCCTTATGTTTTCGTTCGCGTTTGCTACTTTAAAGAAAATTCGATTTCGCAACTATTTTCTGCACACCCTGTCGCTTCAGGGGGGTGTGAAATTATAATTTCGTATGTTTCAACCGTTTAACGTTTAACGTTTCGTGAAGTTTTGAACACCCTGTAATTAATTACCCACATCTTTTGAATTTTGTCTTTCAGCAACGAAGGATGCCCGCGTATGTTGTACGTAGACGTGTACATAGGTATAAAATCTGGTGACTGCGTCTTTCTTTTTTCCATTATTTTTTCTTGAGGGTCGATTGATTATTGTGTTATTCTCGCTTACGTGTCCCTCCTCAAAAGCTCCGCCGCCTGCAGAAAGAAAAATCTGCTTGATTCAGAGGCTCACGTATTCCAGAAGTAGATGCATGCATACGCGAGCCGAGCGGAGAGAATCAATACCGTGCAGTTTAAAGACGATATGACGAAACGCCGCCGCCGCCGTCGGTGCATCTCTTCTCCTCTTCCTCCTCCTCCTCCTCTCCTCCACAGTTCGCTCTCTTACGTAACGCCTTGCATTATTTTGCTTAACGGTCACTTCCGCCGCTAACCTGGGCACTTTGCGTGGGACACACCGTGCATAATGCCTGGCTCACCGCATGCGATTTCTATTAATCCACTATCTGTTCTCTCTTTCACGGGACGCACTCATTTAAGTACAACAAAGGAAAATGATGAAAAATGGAAAAAAAAAGTGAAAAGTGTAATTCTTATAGCTCGAATCAGTAAAAGAAACTGCTTGTCATTTCATGTTTATTCATGCTTTTTACGGAGCAAAAATTAATCAAAAAATTTAAGTGTAGTGAAAACGAATCCTCAATTTTAACTGGACAAATAAACAACGCGTAACAAACACTTAATTTTCGAAGAAAAATAAAAGTCGACTAGTGGAAAACAACGAAAACAATTTAAAACGTTTTTGACTTTTTAATTGTCTTGCTTGGCGTTGTAATTGTGCTTTCCGGTCGACATTTTTCAGGTGTCATCGAAGTCTCGAGAGAGGGCTTCGATCTTACAAGCACGTCCGAACTTTCGCGGTGTTTGATGGTAGTACTAGATGACTCGCGTACGGCTTTTCTGCTTACTGCCCCGTACGACGTGAAACTGCCCCGTACGACGTGAAACTGCCCCGTACAACGTGAAACTGTCCCGTACAACGTGCTAAAAGAAATGTGACGATAAATTTGATCAATTCAAAGTTGAATCGGAAGACTTACCCCTTGTTTAAAAATAAGGGCCTATTAAAACCTGTGACACATCCGTTTGATTGTGTGATTGAAGTTGGAGTTCGTGACGTGAGTTTTATCTGCTACCTGAGCCTTGGCGATATTCTAATCAACTTTCTTGAGTGTATAAAATCCCTACTGATTGCTAGGTGGTCGAATTCGGGACGAATCACAAGAATTAGCTTCTACAGCAAACGAAAATGACCTGCACTCGGGAATGTCACGAACACCAGGATGGCGATTTTAATATTAATTTTTATTTTCGAATCTATAAAAACAAAGGACAATTAATGGAAAAACGTGGTGCACCCTGCATTGCCGACCACTTTTTAAGCTGTTGTCGTCCCATCTAGGAGCTTCCCGATGATTCTCGAAACAGTTATATCTCTGAACGCCAAAAGCTGCATTCAACTCCATTCACTCTACTTCCTCTTCTCGCACTCTAAAGAGTGAGAGCGAATAAGCTTTAATACAAGTAAGAGTGAGACAAAAATGCGAAAAGAGTAAATAGAGTGAACGGATTCATGTTGGAGTTATCCAAGTCGTCGGTTGGTGTTCTTCAAACGCGTCAATGTTGTGTGATAATCCGAGGCGCAAGAATTTCTTGCAATTTCACAGTCACTCCCACATTATTAATTCAGTTCCGCGCGTGGGCCGTTTGGCCTATGTAAACCTGATTGCTTATTTGCAAGAAACGCTGAAGCAAAAACGGTAGCCCTCCTCCCACCCTTCTTCTTCAATTTTGTTTTCGCGATAGTAAAAAAGAAGGCGAAGGATAACTGCGTTAGAAATTTCGGCGGAATAAATTCGCATATTTCTATCGCAACTAAAATAAACAATTCCGAGGCGAGAGGAGGCAACCGCCGGTTGGTTGAGGCAGGTCGGGGGCGCTTATTTGCGTTTTGCATTACCGAACGGAATCACGTACGTTATTATTTTACAATCGAAAACTATTAATAGAGTTTCGCGCTGATCGGTCGGTACGGTATTGTTTACCGGCGAAATACAACAACGAACATTTCGCGAATTTTCGTTCTTCGGCCTTGACGAGCGACAGCGCGGATCTGATAATGATGATGATGATGACGATGGTAGTGATCGTAATAACAGTGTACGAGCAACGCTCTCCTAATAGGGATTCGCTTTTTTCGCATTGCTGCTTTTATAATGTCGTGAAACGTTTCATCAGGGTTGCATGAGTTGATTTGTTTAAGATCACTGATTTTTATCTTTTCAAGTCATGATTTTATGAAATTTGTTTAAACTTATTCATTAAAGTGGATTCCTCGAACATCCTCTGTACAGCTGTTTCATAACCGATTTGCAACGAACTTTCATTCTGCTTTGACAGCACGCATGGTCGCCTTGTATGGGATGACTTATCATGTAGCGAACTGGCTTCAATTTGTCAATCCTAATGCAGTGTCAGGTCAAAAGGCGATCGCAGGATGTCGCCACTTAAACTTTTCATACTGAAAGACAACAAAAAATTATGAAATGCAAACAAACAAATGAAAGCTTGATTTATTTTATTTCTTTTATAGATTTAATGCTTGGGACCGAGTTTACGTTCAACCTCTATTGGTCTATTGTCAAAAAAAAAAAAAATTCAATGTAGTACAGTTCGCGGTCAAGAGATGGCGGCCTCAGGTTGTTAATTAATTGGCAACACTTCAGCATAGATAGTACTCGCGTTCTTAAATAAGGGATGGGGCGTTGTAAATTTCAGGCAGAATTCGTTTCTGAGTAAATTGATCGATAGCGAAAAGAATTCGCCGTGAAGTGCAATTTTCCGTCAAGAGATGGCGCTTTACTTTAATTCATTGCAAAAATTAGGCCCCATACCCAGACACTAGGGTGGGTCAAAAAACCAAACTTTGAGATAATCTTACCTAATAGCAAAATTATGTTGTCTTTTAGTGATATGATGACACCTACGAAATATTTTTGAATTTAATTAATATTTAGAGGGTGCGCCTTACGTTTGAATTTTTGAAATTATACAAGAAAGGCCATATAGTATGCCATGAAAAATTCGTATTTGTAATAATAATAATAACAGAGTTATCATCAAAACTGTATACTAAAAGGGCAAGGGAAGTTGGATAAAATTAAAACTCGAATCTCACAGCAACGCCTAAATTCGATAGCAAGAAAGATTTCAATATTGAATGATTTTCATTAATTTTTCTGTTGTATTATTTTTTTAATTATTAATAAATGATTATTTTATTCTAAAAACCCTATTTTCCTTGAGACATTTATGTTATATGACTACCAGAATATATTTAAGTTATTCGTATTTCCAAGGCAAAGCGCAACCTGAAGATGAGGTGCTACTTACTTTAAATTCTAGCATTACACTGTTTTCATGTAAAGGCAACATAATTTTGCTATTAAAAATCAAAAGCGCAATATTCGTTTTTCTCCATACAAAAATGACCCACCCTACCAGACACCTAAAAACATTAGAGTTTCCTGTAGGAATAAAGACCCACTCTTATTTAACAGATGGCGTTGTACATTCAAAGAATAATAAGACATTAATGAATTACAGTTTTTTTTCTTTATTTTGGGGCCGAGTTTACGTTCAAACTCTATTGGTCTATTGTCAAAAAAAAAAAATTCACTGTAGTACAGCCCGCAGTCAAGAGATGGCGCTTCAGGTTATTAATTAATTGGCGACACTTCAGCACCACGCGATCAATTAAATTTATAATTAGAGTAGGCCGTGAATTTTGAATTAAATTGGCGACACTAACCGTTGACGGCTTACTTTGAGTTACTTTGAGTTTGAATTGTCAAAGTGACGCTTCAACATGTTTAATTAATCGCAAGGGGCGAACATTTTGAACATTTGCTACGGTTGTCGCTGAAACCTTTAAAGTAAAGACCATTGAACCCGATGAGAATCCTATAAACGTCAAAACATCTCCACAGCGAGTTGATTGGCAAGGTGCGCAACCGTATAAAAAAAAAATCCCGCCTACTTTAATTATAAATTTAAATGATCACGTGTTACTTGCGTTCTTAAATAAGGGATGGGGGGTTGTAAATTTCTGAATAAATTGGTCGATAGCAAGAGAATTCGCCGCGAAGTGCAATTGCCGGTCAAGAGATGGGGCTTTACTTAGTTAAAGAAAGACAACAAGAAAACAAGAAAAACAAAGAAATGCAAAAGAAACAAATGAAAGCCCGATTTGTTTAGTTTCAATAAGTTTAGTTTTCTCACAGAAATAAACGAGAAAGTAATGAAATGCAAAGAAATAAATTAATTTGGCTGTTTACTCGCAAAAAAATAAATACGAGGGACAAATGAAAGCTCGACTGTCAAAAGCTTCTCGGTTTTTATTTAATCATAATAATAATAATCTTCATTTGGCTTAAGTACATGTTACATGTCAATACCTCTAATAACATACTGTCTGTTTCATTACTTCGTAGTTACAACCGGCAACGATGGTACATGTACAGACTAGTGTCATATTTAGGGGGAAGAAAACTTTAACTGCGCGTCTTGAAGGATTTCTGCGTTTTCGCAGCTTCGTAAGCTTTTAGGCAAATTAAATATTAATATGACGTTTTAAATTTTGACGCCAAAGCATAGAACACAACAAGCTATAGAACGCTCACTTCTATATACGCTACATGAATTCTAAGGATGCCATCTAGTTTGAGGAGCGCAACTATTTATATAAAAAAGAAATGGCGCGAAATTCAAAATGTCGATAGTTATTAAAACGTATTTTTCCGAACTGATCTAAGTGAACTAATTGAACGCAATTTACCTTGTGCACAGAACAAGTAAAATTTATTACATTCGGTTCAGTCAGCTCGAAAGAATACTTTTATATGTTAACTGAAGTAAGTTAGCTTTTTTTCCTTTAATTTACATACAACTTGTACATTCAGAACTTGAGGAATTACTTTATACAATCAATACTAGAATACTCTGTCAACTCTTTGTGTAAAACATGATGTACTGAGTACTGCTAACAGTACAACCGATGGTGCCTCATTGGCTTTTTGGTCTTTCAAGGGATAGCAGACCAATCTCTTGTTTCCATTGAGTTATCTTCTTTTTATATGTCCATACCAATGCAGTCTTGAGGTTTTTATAGATCTTATGATAACTTCTTCTTTCAATAGTTATTAGTATTTGGTGTTCGTTTTCCCCGGTTCTCTTGGGTCCAAATATTTTCCTCACTATCTCGAAAGTTCTCAGTCCCTCTTCTTCTCCTTTTATTGTACTAGTCTTTATATAGGTACACTTTATACATTTTCATGTTTGTACTTCCGCTAATTCTTTTGTTCTTCAATAATGCTTTATATTTGCAGGAGCTTTATGGCCGGCTTGTATTCTTTGTTGTATTTCTAAGTTCCTACATGTTCTTTTTAATAATAATATTAACCCTAAGCATTTAAAGTTCTCCACTTCCCCCAGTTCAAAGCTCAAGGTCTCTATCCTTATTATTATCCTTTCCAAGTGTGTCCATTATATCTTCAATCCACTTCGTTTTCTTTTTTTTTTTTAGTAATCTTATACAACGGGAGCCTAATGTATTCACATATCAAGATGGCAGAGTAGTCTCGACAAACATATTGTAACGATTTTAAAGGTTCATTAATTTTTATTTTAAAACAAAACACCAAATAGTTAATAACTAATTTATTTACAAGCAAACTAATTTAACACTAACATTTAACAATAATTTATTTACAGACTTATACGTAATTTATTTCAACAGCCGAGCGAAAGTTTAACAGGCCACTTTTAATTTCGAACTGTCTCACGTTGCATTCTAATCGAACTGACTCCACCCTCCGGCCGTGTACATTTTATAAACTGGCTCTTCCTTCGGGAATCGCCTGGAACGCGCCGGAAAGTCTGTTCTAGTTTATTCCGCCGTCAGAATTCTCTGGCCCAAGGCGCGTCGACTAGACGGCGTTGACGCGAGAGACAGACGGACGCTGGCTGCTGTCGGCAAATCATTACAATATCAATAAGGTTCAATTTCGAACAGGTTTATTGCTAATCGGACTAATACATTTGACTCCCAACGCCATCATACCCTCGTTCCAGTGGCGGCTCTTCAAGATATGCAGAGGCTGGGCAACATTTGAAAAATTATTAAATTATTTTAAAGATTAAATTGCATTGATAAACCCCGACGAGTCGCCACTGCCTCGTTCCTTAGTTCTTTATACCTTGCGTACTCTTTTCCCGTTCTTGAAGCTAACCATCCACCTTTAGTCTCCCTCTTTTCCTTTACTGCAAGGATTCTAAAAATAAAATAATGCACTCAGTTTGTTTAATTAAAGCAAGCATTACTTTTTATAAAAAAAAATAATGGGTTATCCATGATGTTAATGACTGATAAATAAATTTTGGTAAAGATATTGCCAGAAGATCACTAAAAAAGTTTTAAAAAGTTTTTGGCTTATACCTATTTAGCTTATCGATTCAAATTCTATGTATTAGATGACATGATTTGGTTTTAATACTTTGTAAAAGGTCTTGTCTTTGACAATAGTTTTGGCATATTTTAAATCATTTGTACACATCCATCTGCGACAAAGTTTGGAATTCAATATTGCCTGTGCTTTTAACCCACTCTGATGAATACCGCCACGTTTTTTGGGATTTGGAAAATGAAAAACCTTTTTTCCCAATTTCTCAGATTGGCGGTTCAAAACATGTTCTTTGAAAACTTCTTAAGCAAGAATTCCCTAAATGGAAGTTGATGAATGCTGCCATCTAGTTTGAGGAGCGAAATTATCAAGTTATCATATAAGTGGACCGCCCCTGCGCCAAACTACTAACGCGCATAAATTACAATGACAACCTGGGAATTTTGCTTTTTGGCAACATAATTCAACAGGTGGTGGTTTCTTAAATTTTGAAACAGACAATATTTACATATACATATCACACTAGATTGTCATCACACTGTCATTAAAATCAAACAATTTAGTATTCATTTACGACAAAAAAACGTTTTGCTGTCAACATGTGTTTGATATTTCTCAAGAAATGTTTCAACTCTAGATTTCTAATATTTGCAGGTAGTTTATTATACCGTATGTCCATTTGACAATGAGACATAGGGATTTAACATGGGAAAACAGAAATTGCCTTATATTATCTACCTGAGTACATACGTATAAAATTCTGGGTTATAATCGGAAAGATTATTGCATTCAAAGTGTTTTGATACTAAATTTGTGCAATTTTAGTTGTTAATTATTTAGAAATTAAGAAAAAGAAGTTATTAATTTTTACGGGACAAGATTAGTAGGTATTTAACGAAGAGTTTCCAAACGGATGTCGTGGTCAAGTTAGTTTGTTCATGTTTCACAACCGTAAGGTCACTCTTAAACTAGTTTATTATTGTATTAATAAGTTTCATTTAATATTAATTATGTTCCATTTATGTGTATTTTTTCGTTTGCAAAATTTTATTATGTTATAACTTTATTTATTATGTTACATAATTAATATTAAAATGAAACTTAAATAAAATAATAAAGTAGTTTAAGAGTAAGTGATTTCAAATCTGAAAAAATATTTAAAAAAAAGAAAAAAAAGTGTCCTCATTCGGATTTGAACTCTTGACCTTGCGGTTGTGAAACACGAACAAACTAACTTGACCACGACATCCGTTTATAAACTCTTCGTTAAATACTTACTAATCTTGTCCGGAAAAACATAATAACTTTTTTTCTTAATTTCTAAATAATTAAGAACTAAAATTGCACAAATTTAGTATCAAAACGCTTTGAATGCAATAATCTTTCCGATTATAACCCAGAATTTCATATAAATGTACTCAGGTAGATAATATAAAGCAATTTCTGTTTTCCCATGTTAAATCCCTATGTCTCATTGTCAGATGGACAAACGGTATATGATAAATTGATAATATGAACTAATGGTACACATAAAAACTCAGCCACGTATTTAATACAATACAGGATGAACTCTTTTGCGTCACTCTGCTGCGATTTTTATTTTTATTCATAATTCTACCACCGAAAGTGCACACTAAGTTTTTCAAGTATTATTCTGCAATATGTCTACGTTAAAATCTCCGACAATTACATAATGCTTATTTTTTTTGCATAAATCACTTAAGATGTAGGATAATGTATCCATAAAAACATAAAAAAAAATTGATTTTCTCATTTAAATCAATGATTTCTGATTTTTTAAAGAAAATCGTGATTTTCATCAACACTGCGTTTCATACTGTAAAGTAAAACGCGCAGAAATTTTCACCCGAACGATGCAGACGCGAATGGGGAATAGAAGGCGCCATCTGTTGGATGAAATTGAATTATGTAATTACGTAAATTTTATATCTTGATCAAATTCTTTTGTATTCTTTTATATTTTGCAAACGCTAAGGGTTATGACTTATAAGAAACAAAATTGCCCTTCCGCAAGGGAGCATTCTGGGTCCGCTACTGTTTATTCTGTATTTAAACGCCGGAAATACTAACTAAAAATCGCTGACAAACTCATCAGCATAAAAACAATGGAAAAAAGAAGAAAAAAATCTAATTGGTTAGCTGCAATGTTTTCTATAATGATTATTATAGAATTCTAAGTTACGTCAACGATTCTCAGTTATTAATTATTAATTGAACGCCGATGTTTTAATGGAGGGGGTAAACAGAAATGCTGTGCCATCCCTGCGTCCCAAATAGAACTGAAGAACTTCTGAAATTATTCTAAAGTTTCTAAGGATTGCACTTGAAGCCCTCTGGGTAGCTGTTTCAGTCCTAGTTGGATCCTCATCAGGAGAAGAGTCGCTCGCTTAGTCCTCTTACGTTTGGCAGTGCAAGCTAACGATGCAGTGGTGACATCGCGCGGCCGATTTTTGACCTAAACAACGTAAAAGCAGTGCTGCCAGTTTTTCCCTTCCCGAATTATTAAAATTCCCTCCACGCCACCTGTCCACCCCGAAAACGATCAAATTTTATTTTACTAGAAAAAAAAGACAGCGCTTGTTCACTTGTTTCTTTCTACCTTTCTCTTTCCTTTATGAAACGAAACAATTTTGAAAAATTTTGGAGGTTTCGTCGAAAGCTTCTTTCTTTCACTTCACAACGCCTTTCCGAGATCGATTTTGAGCACAGAAAAAGTGTATCATTACGATTTGTTTTTAGGGGAGGATATACTTACTGAATCAAAATTTCTACGAAGAAATTCAAAACGTCCCGCGCCCCCTCCTTACCGCCAAAACTTACAGTCATTACAATTGAACTGCAAGAGTTTTCGATTAAACTTTATAATTCTCTAAAATTTTCAAAATTCTTTTTGAAAAGTTCTCTAAAATCTTGAAAATTCTTTTATTTTTTAACAGAGAAAGAGAGAAACAATTGACCTCCAACAAAGTTTTCGATTAAACTTTATATTTCGATTCGAAATTTCTCTAAAATTTTCAAAAATCTTTGGTTTCTTTTAACAGAAAAAAAAGAAAGGAACAATTGTACTGCGAAGGTTTCCGATTAAACTTACAATTCGATTCAGAAATTCTCTACTAAGATTTTCAAAATTCTTTTGCTTTTTGACAGAAAGAAATAACTGAGCTACGAACAGTTTTCGATTAAATTCTTAATTCGATTCCAAAATTCTCTAATAAAATCTTCAAAATTCTTTTATTTTTTAACAGCGAAAGAAGGAAACAATATTGAACTGCGAAAGTTTTCGATTAAACTTGCACATCGGTTCCAAAATTCTCTAGAATGATCAAAATTCTTTTGTTTTTACCCAAATTCCAAAATTATTGATTTCCGCGAATTTCGACGTGCGGGAGAAAACAAATGAAAAATAGTTCACGTTATGGCCGTCGAGAAAATCACGTTGTTTATTTCGAGGACTCATCGCTAAACCCGGATTTTTCCGGAATCCGACCGGAACAGCCGCGCCGTGTCTAACATCTCATTTCGTAAGAGCAGGGCGGACTTACCCCCGAATTATCTCTCTCTCTCTGTATTTGAGCGCGACCTTGAAACGAAATTTTATTTATTCGAGCTTCCATCAATGAAACGTGGAGTTTGAAACACTCCTCGTCCTCCGGAGCACTTTTAAGTTTTCTCCGCAAATCAGATTCTAAGGCCTTCAGGTGGCCTTCGAGGGAGGACAGGATTAATTTTTTTTTTCTCAAAGCTGCGCGCTTCCTATTTACAAATAAATTTTAATCGTATCTCTAATACTTTGGTCACGAAAACGTAGTTAACAAAAAAAATTCCGCCTTTAATTTAGGGATTAAGAACAAATGGCAAGAGTGAAAAGAAGCAAGCAAACTTTTTAGTATGAAGAGATGGAAAATATACTGCGTAAAGCGTACAAAGAACAGGGATGATAACATGGATGCCGCGCCGTCGATGAGACCCGTCTGCCTTGGCAACTTCGTCACATAACTCGCGCCGCCGTTTTCGAACTGCTTTCATTTTAATTAATTTTCGGTTCTAACATTTTTTTTTTTTGGTAACGCGCGAGGGGGCTTCCCCGAGCGAGCGAGCGAACGAATTGTGCGCGTGCAGTTGTCACCTCGACCAGGTGAACCCCGACATGAACGTGCGCAACCAGTGCTAGTGTTGTTCGAACGCAGCCGAACGAAAAAAAAACAAAACAAACAAACCAGTGACCGCCAAAATGTACGAAATGTGGAACAATGTTACCTCGAAGTTGGAACAGGTGCAGCAGGCTCAGTCGCAAGCGCAACAGCCGCATACTTCCAGTGGATCCATAAAAGGTAAAGGTCTTTTCCATATGATTAACTCAAAGAAGTCATTAAGTGATTAAGGTTATAACACGTCAACGTCATGTGTTTTTTTTTGTTAAACAATCTCCACTAGTCAGAGGTCCGAGTTACATTAAACATTCACTCGCCCTTTGATTAGATCTCTCCTTCCCTGCTTGCTTTCTTTCTTTTTCGCTTTTTCGACCATTGCAGAGGCTGAGGGTAAACGTCTTAACGTCTGGGCTTCGCGCTTCGCGCTTCGCTTTCCGATTCAGAATAATAATTAAGAACTTTTTACTCAACGGAGCCCTCTCCCGGCCCCGCCCACTCCAACGGCAAATCTAGATGCGGAAGCTCCCTGCTATCCTCAAATGTCCATCTTCGTACTTCGCATGCATAAGGACGAACTCCATTAGCGTACGTTCTCAGAATCATTGGTGCTACTGCCTCCTACAGTGTTAGCTACACCGGCGTAAGCCCAGTCAACACCAAGTCATGACCGTTCTTGAAAGCACAAGGCAATTCACTAGCTAGCCGTGTCTCCGGCATTTACTACTGACGCCTCTGCAGTTGGCGGATAAGGTCAAATGCCGTGTGCAGGTGGAGTGATCCCTTACTCTCTCCGACTATCGGCGAATACAGAGCGATCACCCTTCATGATAGAATGCCCGATCTCTTGCCCTATGTCCGAGCCATCAGCGGACACCGCAAGCCTCAATTCTTGCACAACTCCTTCATCACATGTCATTGCAATTCATTACAACACTCGTGGTCGTAATTAGCGCAACTTTACCAACACGTTTACCATTCGAAGCCCGCCCGGAGACTAACCGCCCGCGTCTTTCTTTCCTTCCATCCCTCTGCCTGACACGTACCCCGTATCATATTATGTATTACCAAACCATAGACAAAATAAACAAACCTGCTCGTTGAACTTCGCTTAAAACAGTGTTTCCAAAAAAGAAATGACTAAATTTGATTGGCAAGTTGGATTTCGGAAGCAATCCGGAAAAACCGTGATTCGATTACGATTTCAATTATGTCGCATCATGCGATCAACCTTATTTACGAGCCCGAAACTTTCAGTGTCACACACGCCCGGCGTTTTCGTTACAGTTCAAGAGAGTGCGCGCTCTCAATGTCTTCCTCATACGCAAAAAAAATCAACAAATAAATCCTTCGTTGCGCAATACGCACTTGATCTGAGGCGGCCGAAGAAGTAATTTCCGGCGAGCCCGAAACGAAATGGAATTCGAAATATATGGGGCGCGAGTTTTGCCAGTAAACAAGGGCAATTGGAAATTGCTAATACCGAATGCGTGTCCAATTAACACGGCCAAATTAACGCGCGTGTGTGGCAATAATTAATTAAAGACTAATTTCGACGTAATTTTCCACGAATTAGGCACGAACTTATAGCGCCCGGAGATTTTTCGTTTACGCTCCAAGAAGAAGAAAGCATTACGCATTATCTAGTCTCACAATCAGTCTAAACCACCGACCAAACAACAGATTGGAATTAAAAAAGAATTACCGAAATTAATTTTTGTGTGAAAGCTCGGAGTTTGTTTTGGTTGAAGTGCGGGGAGAGGAACGGATAGAGGATCGAAGATCAACGTCGAGTGGTGTAAACAACGTGTAGAAAGAAAAAGAAAAGCCGAAAAAACAAAGTACAAGCGCTGACACAATATCGAACACAAGAGTGTTATGCATGTACATTTTTAAGTTCGTTTCGCTTATCTGCGGAAGGTTTATTGAACTGGCAATATGTGGGTCAAAAAGATAATCTAATGGCAGGGAATATCATCATCACTCGAAACCGTAGAAAATACGAGTGCCACAGAATTTACGTCTCACTTTCTTTTTTCTTTTTTGTTGTTTCGAACACAGACGAACGTATTTAACGTTGATTGTTTCGGTTACGTGTACACTCCGGCTGAATTAATTAATATTTGAAAGGATTTAGGAGGAAAAAAAAACAACGTTCACCACGTTTCATGTCTTTGCTAACACGACATTCTATTGCTTCCGTTTTTTTTTTTTTAATTTAATTTTGCCCTAATATACACGGTGTTTCATTTTTTCATTGGAAAATGTAAGTGTGAAGGTGAGAGTTTAAGAAAAATGTTCAAATCAATTGTTTCTTCATTATTATGTATTTTTATTATTTATTGTTTTCCTTTCATCGCATCGCGTGTGACGGAAAACAAATGAGCCGCGAAGGAAATTCGTACCGGAAGATGTCCAGTGTTTTGAACTGAAAATTTCTTGAAGCGAGTGAAGAACTACGATGATCGTTCTTCACTTGTTTTCTCAACAGTCGACTCGAGTTTTTTTGTTGAAAAAAAAAACAAATGAAGAACGATAATGGTAGTTTTTTACACAAAAAAAACTCGGATCAGGTGTAGGCCCGGTATTATAAAAGCAAGTTAACTTTAACTCCCAGTCCCAGTTTATTGCCACAACAACAATTGTGACCGTGGGATTAAACCGATAGTTAAAGCTAACTTCGCTTTATAACACCGGGCCTTAATATTTTCTTCTGCACGGATTTCGACGTTCAACCGATGATTACGATAACCAATTATATATTTGTAATATAAACAATTACGTTTCCGATTATTGTATTTCATTTAAACTATGTAAGAAACTGCAAAAAGTTTCATTTAAATCTGTAAAGTCTGTTCGTTTATTGATTACATTACTAGCAAGCGGCGGGACAGTGGTGGGGACCAAAGTCGAAACGTCTACTCAGGCGCGGCGCGCGCTCGATCGTACGTAAAGTTACGTGTGGATATTTATTTTATTTCAGTTAACGAGCGCTAGGCGACATCCGCCACTGACTGTCGTTTACGTATTTTGTACAGTTTTTGCGCTCGAATTGGGTCATTCCCCGTACAATCCCACCAAGTCCCCGCGCTCTGATTATAATTGGACATTTTTATAGACATTTCGATAAATTTATGTTTGAAAATATTAGATTCACGTCATTTTCAAAATCAAAAGTATGATTAAATACGTTTTTTAGGAACGACACTAATTGTAAGGAAAATGTAAAAAAATGAGCACATGAGAAAATCTGAATGAAGAAGCGGACGAAGGCCTAGAAGAAGACGACGACGCAAAAAGAATCGACACTGAAGAACGACAGTGATTGTGAAGAAAAGGTAATAAAACCGGAACAGCAAGAGCACAGCTGAGAAGAAAGCAAAAGATATAGAAGAGGCAAGACCCGACACAGAAAAAGACGAAGAAAACGACAGTGATTACGAAAGGATTAGATGAGTAAGCAAATCATAGAAGAAACTTGAATTTGATAAATGAAGAAACTGTAAAAAAACTAGATGAACAAGAACACAGTTCAGAAAAATGAAGAAGCAAGACGTAGAAGACAATCGGGAAGAGACAATGAAGAGGTACATTTGAAGAAGGAAGCGGGAAATGGCGTAGGAAATACGAAGGAAGAAGAAAAGCGGCAATGCGAAAGACAGAAGATGACCAGGCAAGAAAGAACTCACTCAAAGAGTTTGAAGAGGCAGTGGGTGCGAAGGAAATATAAAAAATAAGATGAACAGGCAAAGCACGAAAGAAAATTTGAAAGAAGAAGCGGATGAGGCGACTAGAGTCAACAATGACAAAAAAAAATGATGATGACAGTGATTGTGAAGAAAATTGATAAAAACGACAGTGATTGTGAAGAAAAGGTAATGAAACCGGAACAGCAAGAGCACAGCTGAGAAGAAAGCAAATGATATAGAAGAGGCAAGACCCGATACAGAAAAAGATGAAAAAAACGACAGGGATTACGAAAAAATTAGATGAGTAAGCAAATCATAGAAGAAACTTGAATTTGGTAAAGACAACAGTGATTATGAAGAAACTGTAAAAAAACTAGATGAACAAGAACACGGTTCAGAAAAATGAAGAAGCAAGACGTAGAAGACAATCGGGAAGAGACAATGAAGAGGCACATTTGAAGAAGGAAGCGGGAAATGGCGTAGAAAATACGAAGAAAGAAGAAGAGCGGCAATGCGAAAGAAAGAAGATGACCAGGCAAGAAAGAACTCACTCGAAGAGTTTGAAGAGACAGTGGGTGCGAAGGAAATATAAAAAATAAGATGAACAGGCAAAGCACGAAAGAAAATTTGAAAGGAGAAGCGGATGAGGCGACTAGAGTCGACAATGAAAAAAAAATGAAGAAAAAATACTAGACAACAAAAACACAGCCGAGAAGAAAATAGAAGGTATAAAAGAGGCTAGAATCGACACTGACAGTGATCCCCAAGCAAAGCTCAAAGTAAATTTGAACGAAGAAGCTGAGGAAGGCGTAGAATTTGAAGAAAACGGTGAGGCGGAAAGAGTCGACGCCGAAGGAAATTATAAAGACGACACGACGAAACAGAACACACCTCAGAAGAAAATATAAATGAACAAGCATAAGAGGTGAAAGAAAATTGAGAGAAGAAAACGCAGAATATGTTTGAATGGAGAAGCAGAAAAAGGCGAACGGAGAACGAAAGGAGAAAAGTAGCAAAGTAAAATAAAAAATGATGTATACAGAAGAAAATTGAGAAAAGACAACGAAGATTATATTTGAAGGGAAAAGCACAAAGGAGCGTAGAAAAAACGACGAAAGGAGAAAAAATAAAGCGGTAAGAAAAAAGAATGCTCTTAGAAAGATGAAGTCAAAGCCCGAGAAGATGACCGGGCAAGAATGGACGCAGAAGAAGACGAATAAAACTGCAGTGATTGCGAAGAAAATTGAGAAAAGACAAGGCAGAGTATATTTGAAGGAAGAAAGGAGGAGAAAAAGGCGTAGAAAAACGAAGAAAATAAAGCGGTAAAAAAACAATCTTAGATGGATGAAGTTAATGTCGAAAAAGGTGACCAGGCAAGAACCGACACAGAAGAAGAAGCATAGAAGAAAGTTTGTAAGAAGAAGCGGAAGAAGGCTTAGTAGAAGTTGAATTGGAAGAAAACGACGAGGCGGCGGCACTGAAGAAATGATGACGGTAATGTTTGTGAAGAAAAGAAGTAGGCAACAAGAACATAGAAGAAAGTAGGAGATAAGAAAATTAGAAAAGAGAACACAGAGTACATTTGAAGAAAGAAGCAGAAAAAGAAGAAAAGCGAAAAAGGAATGATGTTACGAAGTTGAAGTCGAAGAAGATGACCAGGCAAGAACCGACTCGGAAAAAGATTATGAAACGACAGTGACTGCAGTGATGAGCAAGTTAAGTTTAGAAGAAAATTTGAACGAACAAGCGAAAGAAGGCGTAGAAAAAATCGAATTAGAAGAACGCGACGGGGCGGAAAGAGTTGGCACTGAAGAAAATTACAAAGACGAGAGTGATTGTGAAGAAAACGTAAAGAAAAACTATATCGACAAGAACACACCTGAGAAGAAGCAAGAATCGATACAGAAGCGGAAGAAGGCGTAGAAGAAGGAAACGATGGGGCAAAATAAATCAACACTGAAGAAAATGATAATGACGACAGTGATTGTGAAGAAAGTATTTTAAAAACTTGATTACAAGAACACGGCTCAGAAGAAAATAGAAAATTTAGAAGAGGCAAGAACCGAAACAGAATATGTTTGCGAAAAGGATGGGAAAAAGAATGAAAAAATTGAATTTGAAGAAAACGATTGGGCGGAGAAACTCGACACTAAAGAAAATGATTGCGAAGAAAATGTGAAAAAAAAACTAGATCGTTAAGAACACAGCTCTCAGAAGAAAGTAGAAGATATAGGAGGAAAAAGCTTAGAAAATACATTTGAAGAACATTTGAGCAAAGAAGCGGAAGAAGGCGAAGATGAAGAAAGCGACGCTGCGAAAGTAATCGACATTAAAGAAATGATAGAGTCGACGGTGATTGTGAAAAAAATAAAATATAATAGAAGCTCGATCAATAAGAACACAGCTCAGAAGAAAGTAGACGATGCAATGTAGGAGCAATAAAGGAACAGGCATAAGACGTAGAAGAAAATTGAGAAAAGGAAACGGAGAGGAAATTTGAACCAGGAAGAGGCGATGAAAGAAGAAAAGTAGTAAAGCCAGAATAAAGAATCACACTAAAAAGTTGAAGTCGAAGAAGAAGAAGAAGGTGACCAGGCATCTAGAAAACTTATGCTATTATTGTTCTCTCTTTCGATAGTAAATTGCAACCTGTTATGAATAGAATTGAATTGAATAGAATTGAATTGAATTTTCGGCGGAATTGTGGACCAAGATTATTTAAATCCGCCGGACGGCGGAATTTCGAAATACAATGCCGGTGGTGCCGCCGGCGGACGTTTAGCCATGTCGTAAAAAAATGGCGATCGTCTTTAACAGACTCGATTGCAAAAAAATTCAGAAGTTCTCTACATTCGTTTGTCTTCCCGGAAACAAGTGAAAAACAGCTCTTGAAATTTTTATTCCGAAATTTCCTAAAGACAATAGCGTTTGATTAAAAACAAAAAAAATCAGAAGTTCTCTAAATTCGTTTGTTTTCCCAAAAACAAATGAAAATCAACAGTTTCGACAGTTTCCTCATATTTTCTACTGTGACGAGAAACAAATGAATGCCAAAGTGTTCTGGAATTTAGTAAATTGCAAACTATCGCATTCGTTAATAAAAGGACGCGTCGTCCTTGATGGATTCAACATTCCAAAATTTCCAAGAATGTTTCTAGTTTTCCCCCGAAAACAATTGAAAATCTTCAATGACGAACTCAATTTCAAAACTTGTTGATCGTTTTTTTTTTATTTTATTTTTTGAAGTGTTATCATTTTCTTCTCAGAAACAATTGAAAGACGATCGTCCTTGAAATACTTTAATCCGAAATGTCCCGGAATTTTGTAAATTTTCAGAAATATCTACAAACGATCGCATTCGTTAATAAGGACGATCGTCCTTCACGGATTCAACATTCCAAAATTTTCTCGAATTATCTCTTGTTTTCCCGAAAACAATTGAAAATCTTCAATGACGAACTCAGTTTCAAAACTTGTTGATCGTTTTTTTTTCTTTTTTTTTTGAAGTGTTATCATTTTCTTCTCAGAAACAATTGAAAGACGATCGACCCTGAAATACTTTAATCCGAAATGTTCCGGAATCTTGTAAATTTTCAGAAATATCTACAAACGATCGCATTCGTTAATAAGGACGATCGTCCTTCACGGACTCAACATTCCAAAATTTTCTCGAATTATCTTTTGTTTTCCCGAAAACAATTGAAAATCTTCAATGACGAACTCAGTTTCAAAACTTGTTGATCGTTTTTCTTTTGTTTTTTTTTGAAGTGTTATCATTTTTTTCTCAGAAGCAATTGAAAGACGATCGATCTTGAAATTACTTTAATCCGAAATGTTCCGGAATCTTGTAAATTTTCAGAAATATCTACAAACGATCGCGTTCGTTAATAAGGACGATCGTCCTTCACGGATTCAACAGTCCAAAATTTTCCCGAATTATCTTTTGTTTTCCCGAAAACAATTGAAAATCTTCAATGACGAACTCAGTTTCAAAACTTGTTGATCGTTTTTCTTTTTCTTTTTTTGAAGTGTCATCATTTTCTTTTCAGAAACAATTGAAAGACGATCGACCTTGAAATACTTTAATCCGAAATGTTCCGGAATTTTGTAAATTTTCAGAAATATCTACAAACGATCGCATTCGTTAATAAGGACGATCGTCCTTCACGGATTCAACGTTCCAAAATTTTCCCGAATTATCTTTTGTTTTCCCGAAAACAATTGAAAATCTTCAATGACGAACTCAGTTTCAAAACTTGTTGATCGTTTTTCTTTTTCTTTTTTTGAAGTGTCATCATTTTCTTTTCAGAAACAATTGAAAGACGATCGACCTTGAAATACTTTAATCCGAAATGTTCCGGAATTTTGTAAATTTTCAGAAATATCTACAAACGATCGCATTCGTTAATAAGGACGATCGTCCTTCACGGATTCAACGTTCCAAAATTTTCCCGAATTATCTTTTGTTTTCCCGAAAACAATTGAAAATCTTCAATGACGAACTCAGTTTCAAAACTTGTTGATCGTTTTTCTTTTTTTTTTTTTTTGAAGTGTTATCATTTTCTTCTCAGAAAGAATTGAAAGACGATCGATCTTGAAATACTTTAATCCGAAATGTTCGGGAATTTTGTAAATTTTCAGAAATATCTACAAACGATCGCATTCGTTAATAAGGACGATCGTCCTTCACGGATTCAACACTCCAAAATTTTCCCGAATTATCTTTTGTTTTCCCGAAAACAATTGAAAATCTTCAATGACGAACTCAATTTCAAAACTTGTTGATCGTTTTTCTTTTGTTTTTTTTTGAAGTGTTATCATTTTTTTCTCAGAAGCAATTGAAAGACGATCGATCTTGAAATTACTTTAATCCGAAATGTTCCGGAATCTTGTAAATTTTCAGAAATATCTACAAACGATCGCGTTCGTTAATAAGGACGATCGTCCTTCACGGATTCAACAGTCCAAAATTTTCCCGAATTATCTTTTGTTTTCCCGAAAACAATTGAAAATCTTCAATGACGAACTCAGTTTCAAAACTTGTTGATCGTTTTTCTTTTTCTTTTTTTGAAGTGTCATCATTTTCTTTTCAGAAACAATTGAAAGACGATCGACCTTGAAATACTTTAATCCGAAATGTTCCGGAATTTTGTAAATTTTCAGAAATATCTACAAACGATCGCATTCGTTAATAAGGACGATCGTCCTTCACGGATTCAACGTTCCAAAATTTTCCCGAATTATCTTTTGTTTTCCCGAAAACAATTGAAAATCTTCAATGGCGAACTCAGTTTCAAAACTTGTTGATCGTTTTTCTTTTTTTTTTTTTTTGAAGTGTTATCATTTTCTTCTCAGAAACAATTGAAAGACGATCGATCTTGAAATACTTTAATCCGAAATGTTCCGGAATTTTGTAAATTTTCAGAAATATCTACAAACGATCGCATTCGTTAATAAGGACGATCGTCCTTCACGGATTCAACGTTCCAAAATTTTCTCGAATTATCTTTTGTTTTCCCGAAAACAATTGAAAATCTTCAATGACGAACTCAGTTTCAAAACTTGTTGATCGTTTTTCTTTTTTTTTCTTTTGAAGTGTTATCATTTTCTTCTCAGAAACAATTGAAAGACGATCGATCTTGAAATACGTTAATCCGAAATGTTCCGGAATTTTGTAAGTTTTCAGAAATATCTACAAACGATCGCATTCGTCAATAAGGACGATCGTCCTTCACGGATTCAACGTTCCAAAATTTTCTCGAATTATCTTTTGTTTTCCCGAAAACAATTGAGAATCTTCAATGACGAACTCAATTTCAAAACTTGTTGATCGTTTTTTTTATTTTTTATTTTTTGAAGTGTCATCATTTTCTTCTCAGAAACAATTGAAAGACGATCGACCTTGAAATACTTTAATCCGAAATGTTCCGGAATTATGTAAATTTTCAGAAATATCTACAAACGATCGCGTTCGTTAATAAGGACGATCGTCCTTCACGGATTCAACGTTCCAAAATTTTCTCGAATTATCTCTTGTTTTCCCGAAAACAATTGAAAATCTTCAATGACGAACTCAATTTGAAAACTTGTTGATCGCTTTTTTTTATTTATTTTTTTTTGAAGTGTTATCATTTTCTTCTCAGAAACAATTGAAAGACGATCGACCTTGAAATACTTTAATCCGAAATGTTCCGGAATTATGTAAATTTTCAGAAATATCTACAAACGATCGCGTTCGTTAATAAGGACGATCGTCCTTCACGGATTCAACACTCCAAAATTTTCTCGAAGTATCTTTTGTTTTCCCGAAAACAATTGAAAATCTTCAATGACGAACTTAGTTTCAAAACTTGTTGATCGTTTTTTTTTTATTTTAATTTTTTGAAGTGTTATCATTTTCTTCTCAGAAACAATTGAAAGACGATCGATCTTGAAATACTTTAATCCGAAATGTTCCGGAATTTTGTAAATTTTCAGAAATATCTACAAACGATCGCATTCGTCAATAAGGACGATCGTCCTTCACGGATTCAACGTTCCAAAATTTTCTCGAATTATCTTTTGTTTTCCCGAAAACAATTGAAAATCTTCAATGACGAACTCAATTTCAAAACTTGTTGATCGTTTTTCTTTTTTCTTTTTGAAGTGTTATCATTTTCTTCTCAGAAACAATTGAAAGACGATCGACCTTGAAATACTTTAATCCGAAATGTTCCGGAATTTTGTAAATTTTCAGAAATATCTACAAACAATCGCATTCGTTAATAAGGACGATCGTCCTTATTCACGGATTCAACGTTCCAAAATATTCTCGAATTATCTTTTGTTTTCCCGAAAACAATTGAAAATCTTCAATGACGAACTCAGTTTCAAAACTTGTTGATCGTTTTTCTTTTTTTTTTTTTTTTTGAAGTGTTATCATTTTCTTTTCAGAAACAATTGAAAGACGATCGACCTTGAAATACTTTAATCCGAAATGTTCCGGAATTTTGTAAATTTTCAGAAATATCTACAAACGATCGCGTTCGTTAATAAGGACGATCGTCCTTCACGGATTCAACACTCCAAAATTTTCTCGAAATATCTCTTGTTTTCCCGAAAACAATTGAAAATCTTCAATGACGAACGCGGTTCCAAATTTTTTTGATTAACTTGCATTCGTTAAAATGACGTATTCAACACTCCAGAGTTTTCTAAAACAATTCCAAAAACAATAGAAAGTCTTCAATGACGAATCGTTTCTTTTTTGTTTTTGTTTAAATGTTACTGTTCTCAGAAACAGTTAAAAAAAAAACAATCGATCCAAAACGTTCCGGAATTTGGTAAATTTCCAGAGGCGCCCCGCAAACAATCGCATTCGTCAAGATGTCAAGAAGGACGATCGTCCTTGACGAATTCGACTTGTTTTAAATTTTCAAATTTGTTTGTTTTGCGAGAAACAATCGAAAAATGAAAGTCTTCGACAGTTTCTGCTTCTATCCTATTGTGAGATTTCCTCATACTTTCCACCACTGTCGCGAAAAACAAACGAATGTACACAGACAGCTATTGTTTAGTATGACGGTTGCAATTTTGAATGGAATGATTCTTCAAAAATCAATCTTCAAAACTTATAAAGTTAAAAAAATAGTCGCAGATAAGGCAGAGGAATCCTTTTAATGTACTTCTACACATCCAATTGAGTTTTAACAATGAAATCAAGTTTTGAAAAGCGATTGCGTAACGTGGTATTATAACAAAATTCGTGTATTTTTTTTTTATTATTATTATTATTTTATTTTAGCACTTGTATAAATACGAAACGCACGCACGCAGCGAGTGCGTGCCTAGTATTTTTCGCTTAAAAAATGATTACTGGGAACTCACCTCTTGCGCATATTGTATAAGGCTTTCATGGCATATGTGATCTTATGTCACAATAGTCGTGTGTGTATAATGAGCCTCGATTTCAGCGTCGCGGGTCGCGGCGGGCTCGCGCGCGCCGCTCGATCGAAACCGCGAGCCGAGCTAGCGCAGTGTAAGTAGGCCAGAAGTTGAAAGACATGAACCAAGGACATCGGGGTCCGCAAATGTACGCGATTCACCATGGTCTAAGAATTACATTTTAGTATAATTACACAGGTTTTAATTGCAGGTATTCTGCAGCTCGTGGCGTGCCTACCTTCGACACGGTTCATTGAATATTTCGTATTTTCCGATCAAATCGAAAACTCTTCGCGTTCACGCACGTTGCCCGCGTCTATTTATAAAACGTTTCGTTTTTGCACCATGCACATTCATGTGTGTTTGTGTGTGTGTGTGTGAGTATCCAGGCGAATTCCCGCTAATTGTCCCAGATCTTTTAAGGCGTATTCGTCTCGTCTGCGCCAAAATCTGCGGTTAAATTTCACCATTTCCGTTATTAATAATAAAAAATAATCTCGTCGCTTTATTACTTACTGC
The DNA here is from genome assembly GCA_033060865.1 of Dorcus hopei. Classification (NCBI taxonomy): domain Eukaryota; kingdom Metazoa; phylum Arthropoda; class Insecta; order Coleoptera; family Lucanidae; genus Dorcus; species Dorcus hopei. The sequence continues at coordinate 27,617,190 of CM065426.1, forward strand.
CCGCCGAGCGCGCCGACTTTGCAAAAAGCGAAAAAGTATTTTTCACAATTGCGCTAATTAGGCGGGCGGGCGGACGGGAATTATTTTATTATTGCAAACCTACTTTTCTATGTGCGAAGGCGTGGACGAAATCAATTAGGGAAATTGTGCGCCTTCCTTGCGAATCGAAACAAGGTATTAAAATAATGAGCGAGTTCCCCCCCCCCTCCGCCCCCCGTTCTAGATACGTATAGAACAAACGAAAATTAATTGCGATTTCGCCGGGGCATTTCCAAATAAATAGAGCCCCTTGATCTTTTGATTTGGGACGATAGGAAAAAAAGAACACGTGGAATACATAATTTGCTCTAAGGATTTAATAATAATTTTTAGGCCAACTCTACAAAAAAAATGTTATTTTTTTCATTTTTACGAAAAGAACGAGGACGTTCTTTGTTAGAGCGTCGCGACGCGTCGTGTAGAATCCAGTCATATGCTGTCCATCCAAGCATTTAATAGGCTCGTTCGAAATGTTCCAGAGCACCCTCAGAGTATCTTCATCTTCTATACAGGGTGTTCTTCAAGTTCGTATAAAAAAATTAAAACGAGAAGAAAATAAAAAAATTCATACCGACATCCGGCAATTCCTTGTAAAATGTTTAGAACCGCCAGACCCACCGCGCGCGCGAGCCGTACCGATTAAAGTGCCGTTTCACATACCTGCCCACACATGCATGTTGTGAAAATTAAACATACCATGCCTTGTAAACAAACATTGATTCGTCGGTGAAGAGAATGTCATTACCACCGTGCAACCACCGACAAAATCGCATGCGTTGGAGCTAATCTGCGGGCATCACTCTTTGAAACTACTGGAACGGGTAACTGTTCCTCACGAATAATTTGCCAAACAACAAACTGCACAACTGATACGAAGGATCTGCTATTTGGCAAAGGGCGATCTCGGTTACGCTGGCTGTGCGTACAAACGTCTTGCAGCCAACGCATTTTGATCACATTCGCCGTAAATTAAAATCATGTCCGCAATAACACTATTGGATAATTCAGCCATGTTTTCAACACCGTTATCTACGACGACGTGCACTTGAGAAAAGGATCTGCTATTTGGCAAAGGGCGATCTGGGTAACGCTGTGCGTACAAACGTCTTGCAGCCAACGCATTTTGATCACATTCGCCGTAAATTAAAATCATGTCCACGCCGATGAGGCGCAGCTGTACCATTCCTTTTCCGATTATAACTTTGCTCAGGGTATTGCCGATGACGAGCGTGATCTTAATATTATCCGTACCGTTTCTACTGCTCATTGTTTGTCCGTCCCTTAATCCCTCAAAATCTTCAGTTTTAGTGTTCGAAAAAGTAAAGAGTGGTCACGCTTGAAAGGTGAGGTAAAAGTAAGCACTGACGGTACAGTTGAATGCAGCAAAAGTTTAGGGGTATACTTGGAAAAAGATTTACGCTGTACCTTTTGACTGCTGTTTCGTTAATTTCATATGCATCAGATATGTCTTGTAAATCAAATCAGTATGTTTATTGTTAATTTGTTGTTGTTACTGTTTTTTTTTGCAGTCAATAATAAAATGAATTATTATTATTAATAACACTATTGGAAAATTCGGCCATGTTTTCAACACTGTAATCTGCGACGACGTTCACTTGAGAACTGAATAACTGACCCACTTTAACAGCCGATGCTGACACACCAGCCAGCGTACTTCTCCGATTACGTAATTACGAAGGGCCTATCAAACTGCTTGACATTTGTTATCTCTAATGTTTATTAATCAATTGTTATGCAAAAACTGCTTCATTCTACCACTTTTAACGTCAACTTTCACTGGTTTCATTTTTTGCATGAAGTTAAAAAACAGCTTGTATAATCGTACGAGATTAAAAAAAGAAGTAATGGCGAGTCACTTTTGTTTAACTTTTAATTTAGTCGTGTAAACACAAGGGGAAAGAGAACATGATAAAAACCATTGAAAATAAAGGAAGAGTAGTAATACTACTGCGGGCTGCCACGGGCTCGCTTTCTTATGGAGGAGTAACGTTATGTACTAAACGTGTATGTATGGTTGCCTATCGACAGGCGCTCGGAGCCACCACCGTCTCCCTCGCGCCGCGCAGCGCCGCCTTACGCACCAAGCGCCTGTCAGAGCAACCATAGGCAACCATACATACATATTTGGTACATAATTTTAATTCTGCATTAGAGAGTGAGCCAGAACGACAGAGACAGTTTCTAATTGCTACAGGGGCAGTTTAATAGAAATAATAAATATACAATAGAAACAGCGTCTGCTTCTGTTTGATAAAAACTGCTTCCCTGTTTAATAAGTAACAAAAGACGATCGCGAATGAAGAAAAAAACACAATTCAATCAATCGCAAAACAATCGATAGTAAATAGCGAAGGAAAAAGGAAGGGAAGATTGCAGATTGCTTATTACGAACAACTAAATACAAAAAAAAACAAATGACGATCAATCGACATTGAAGAAAAAACAATAGGCGATCGGTTACAAAACAAAAAAAGAAAAGACCGCAAAGTATTTGCAGGTAAATGAAAACGAAATAAAAAAACAAAAAATACAAAAGAAAAATTATCGTCCGCCTTAAGAATAGGAAAGCGCGATTTGGGACGAATAAAAAAAAAACAAATGACAATCGCGGATGAAAAAAAAAAACAAAAGATTAATGACAATCAACAGTAAACGGCGAAGAAAAAAAAGACGTGCAACGCATTCTGCAAAAAGATTGCTAATTGCGTGTTACGTACGTACAACCAAATGCGAAAACAAATGACAGTCGGCGTTAAAGAAAAACGACGGGCGATCAGTTACAAAACAAGAAAGAAAAGACAGCAAAATAATCGCAAGAAAACGAAAAGAAAATTTTAAAAAAAACTATGAAACGGAAAATAAAAATTTTATCGTCGACCTTAACGTTAAGAGAGCGCGATTTGGGATGAATAAAAAAAAACAAATGACAATCGCGGATGGAAAAAAAAAACAAAAGATTTAATCGACCGCAAAACAACCAACAGCAAACGGCGAAGAAAAAAAAGAGACGTGCAACGCATTCTGCAAAAAGATTGCTAATTGCGTGTTACGTGCGTACAACCAAATACGAAAACAAATGACAGTCGGCGTTAAAGAAAAACAACGGGCGATCAGTTACAAAACAAGAAAGAAAAGACAGCAAAATAATCGCAAGAAAACGAAAAGAAAATTAAAAAAAAAAAAACTATGAAATGGAAAATAAAAATTTTATCGTCGACGTTAACGTTAGGAGAGCGCGATTTGGGACGAATAAAAAAAGAACAAATGACAATCGCGGATGAAAAAAATAAAAATAAAGGATTAATCGATCGCAAAACAACCAACCAATAGATAACGGCAAAGAAAAAAAGAGAAGCGCAACACTTTTTGCAAAAGATTGCTAATTGCGTATTACGTACGTACAACCCAATAGAAAAACAAATGACAGTCGACACTGAAGAAAAACAATAGGCGATCAGTTACAAAACAAAGAAAGAAAAGGCAGTAAAATAATCACAAGAAAATGAAAAGAAAATTAAAAACATAAAATGGAAAATAAAAATTTTATCGTCCGTCTTAACGCTAGGAGAGTGCGATTTAGGACGAATAAAAAAACAAACAAATGACAATCGTAGATGAAAAGAATAAAAACAAAATATTAATCGATCGCAAAACAACCGACAGCAAACGGCGAAGAAAAAAAAGAGAAGTGCGACATTTTTTGGAAAAGATTGCCAATTGCGTATTGCGTGCGTACGACCGAATACGAAAACAAATGGCAGTCGGCATTGAAGAAAAACAATAGGCGATCATTTACAAAACAAAAGAGAAAAGACGCCGAAATAATTACAAGAAAATGAAAGGAAAATTAAAACGAAAACATAAAACGGAAAATAAAAATTTTATCGCGTCCATCTTAACATTAGGAGAGCGCGATTTGGGACGAATAAGAAAAAACAAATGACAATCGCGGATGAAAAAAAAAACAAAAGATTAATCGATCAAGAAACAACCAATAGCAAACGGAGAAGAAAGAAAGAGAAGTGCAAAAGATTGCTAGTTGCGGATTATATACGTACAACTGAATACAAAAACAAATGACAATCGGCACTAAAGAAAAACAATAGGCTATCAGTTACAAAACAAAAAAGAAGCGGCAGCAAAAGAATCACAAGAAAACGGAAAGAAAATTAACATAAACATAAAACGGAAAACGAAAATTTTATCGTCCACCTTAACATTAGGAGAGCACGATTTGGGACGAATAAAAAAAAAACAAATGACAATCGCGGATGAAAAAAACAAATAAAAGATTAATCGGTCGCAAGACAACCAATAGCAAGCGGCGAAGAAGAAAAGAGAAGTGCAACGCTTTTTGCAAAAGACTGCTAATTCCGTATTACGCACGTACAACCGAATACAAAAACAAATAACAATCGGCATTGAAGAAAACCAATAGGCGAACAGTTACAAAACAAAAAAGAAAAGACAGCAAAGTTATTACATGGAAATGAAAATGAGATTTAAAAAAAAAAACTTCCCCTTAAGAATAGGAGAGCGCGATTTAGGATGAAAAACAGAAACTTTTTTCACTTCAATAATAGGCGTTACATTTTTTTCTACAATTGCAGATTTTTTTTCTCAAATTTATTACATTTTTAATGTTACCGTAGCGTTTTTCCAATTACATACTTCACTTTTTGTTTTTTGTTTTTTAATTATTTCATTTTTCTTATTTGTAGTTTATTTCATTTCTCATTTCTTCCTTTGCATTTCGTTGACTTTTTTACAAGTTTCTTTTGCTTCTTTACAAAATTTATTTAAATGCCTAAATGGCATTCATTATTTAGTTTATAGTTGCCTACTAATATCAATCATGGAGCAACTTACAAAAAATAACCCTTTCATTAAAGTAAAAAAAATCTCAGCGATGGATTGCAGGTAAAATGAAGCGTTCTACACTTTAAGATTTACTCGTGTTTTCTACTGTGACGAAAAAACAAATGAATTCTTCGCATTTGTTGTAGGTACATATTTTTTTGGGAGGAGAATTTAGTTTAATTACAATTCTATTTTTGTTTTTTAATTGATTGATTTTGTAACGGTCCGTCAATCTTCGGGTTGGTCTGCGGTTGCTGATCGTTGCTCTGCTTGACGGTGGTTCGGGTTTGCTCGTCGGAGTCCAGGTTCAGAAATAAAAGCGTCGATCACTTAGCAAATACAGTTTTATTTACAAAATAGTTCATATATACACGTATCCATAAATTGGAATGTCTTAACTCAGGTAAAACTCACGGACTGGTAAACGAAATGTTAAACTCTCGGACGGTATTTCGGTAACGGTAATATACGGTGTGTCTCGTGGACAACGGTAATATACGGTGTGTCTCGTGGACATTAAATAACGGTAAAATACTGCGTGCCTTAAGGACACTATTCAACGGTAAAATACGGTGTGTCTTAAGGACATAAAGCGACTACTAAACACCATGCAAACTGTGCATATTGTTCTAGTTTCCGCCCTAGGGTCGGAACAGGTAAGAAAGAGTGAGACTCCCACTCTGAGATCAGGATGTGTGAGACACCCACACTAGTAAGAGGGAGCGAGACCCGCTCCAGGACTGGAAGTGCGAGACGCCCGCACTGGGAAGAGAGAGTGAGACACCCAATTTAGGATAAGGAAGTGTGAGACACCCACACTAGGTGAGAGAGAGAGCGAGACCCTGCCTAGGATAAGGAAGTGCGAGACGCCCGCACTCGGGAAGAGAGAGTGAGACACCCACTCTAGGATAAGGAAGTGTGAGACACCCACACTAGGTAAGAGAGAGTGAGACACCCACTCTAGGATAAGGAAGTGTGAGACACCCACACTAGGTAAGAGAGAGAGCGAGACTCCCGCTCTATTGGATCAGGAAGTGCGAGACGCCCGCACTCGGTAAGGGAAAGGTCAGGATAAACAGGAGGAGCGGTTGGAAATAACACGATCGTAGCACAGGTTACCCAGCGTGTTAGAGTCGGAACACCGTCGGGAAGATGAGCCGGTGAGCGACTCACCCTGCGGGTGCTCGCAGCGCGCCTTTATAGGCGAGCGCGTGGAGGGGGAGCCCTACTCCTTTCAGTACTCCCACTCTGATTTGTATTTTTTATGAATCTGCGCGAGGCATCCCAAATATACAGACTAAATAACTTAACTAATAAAACAACAAAGAAAACTCAAATAAATCGTAACGGAGATGCTACTTCGTTACATCCCTTCCTCGGACTGTTGAGGTCTCGACTGGATCGCAACTTCCCTCTGTCGTCGAAGCGGAGAAGCCAGTGTTCTTCCCCTGATCTGATTTTATACTTTCGGTACCGTATAACATCTTCTTCCGGAATTTCCACCAATGGTCCGGTGGGAATTTTTATCCAAACGGTTGATTTGTCCGGTCTCCGTTGCGTTAAATATAACGGAGAGAGGCCAGGTGGAGCACTGGGGGTCGAGATGGCTGCGCACAGGGGTTGTTCGGTCCGGGTGGTGTGTCCTTCGACGAAACCGGTTGCAACGGTGTGACGGTCGTCCGTTTTTAGGCGAAGAGCTTCTTCGAAGTCCGTTACCCAGTCATCCATCTCGAACCACGTTGCAGGAACGCTGTCTGGAGGAGGCGAAACGGTGGTGTTCGCTCGGGGCGTTGGCTGACGTGCCACACGGGCTGGTCGTTTGAAGCGTACTGACTCGGTGCCGATGTGGAGGTGTAGCCAGTACGGTCGGGTGGTGGTGGGGTGACCTGCTGGGCGTGTTTCGTCTATGGGGACACTGGGCACAGTCCAATACCCCGGATGGTTGCTTGAGGAGAACGGCTGTCCGATGCGCTTTGGTGGTGGAGCGGACTGGAACGCCTTTTCGACGATTAATGGCCTCCTCCTTGCTGAGGCCGTGAGTCGCGATGGAGGATGACTCTTCCTCTTCGGGGGGTCAGGCGGCTGGTTGAGGAGAATTGCCTGACGTTTCGCGCTGGTGACGGTCTGGGGTCGCGTCGGTTTTCTTGCATTGCGCCATTATGCAGTCTATTTCAGGCTGGTCGATGGTTTGTTTTGTAGTCGCTCCATCCTGGCTGGTCGACTGCCGTCTGAAATTTTAATTAGTGCTTTTATAGGTAAAACGAGGGATTGTTCTGGAAGGGTTTGATGTGCGTGCGAAATTAGGGTTGAGAGGGGATGGTTTTAGATGTTGGATATGAATGTGACGGTACCATCGTTATTTTTGTCTTTCAAATCGAAAATCACGGGTGAGACAATTTTTCCTACGACATAGGGCCCAGTAAACTTCGGAGCTAACTTGGCATTTACTTGGGCGCTTTTGTTTGATAAAATGTGCTCTCTTTTCCATACTTGTTCGCCTATTCTAGGTCTACAGTCGCGACGACGTAGGTTATAATGAGTTTCCTGACGTTGGAAAGCTCTAGCGAGATTGACGCGTACGAGTTCATAGGGCGTCATCCAAATCTTTGTTGTCTTCTTTCTGGGTTACGGGTATCCTTGTTACGTATGTTAAACCGGGCGTTTGTAATTCGCGGCCGTTATTTAGGTAAGCGGGAGTATATCCGATTGCTTCATGTCTGGCGGTGTTATAAGCGAAACGTATTTCGTATATGTGTTCATCCCAAGTGCGCTGGTTTTTCTGGGTAAATTGGCAATCATGGTTTTGACCACTCTGTTGGCTCTTTCGACTGGGTTGCACTGAGGTGTGTACGGCGGGGCACGGCGATGATTAATTCCGTAATCGGCTAACATGTGTACGAACTGTCGGCTGACGAATTGTTTGCCGTTGTCAGAGATTACCGAATCTGGACATCCGTGTCTCAATATAATTTCTTCCTTTATAGCTTTAGTAACTGCTGGTCCGGTAGCCTTCGGAGGGGTTTCAGCTCCTATCCACTTTGTAAATAGGTCCTGCATTACAAGAAGCCAGATGTGACCTTTGTGAACGTGGGTAGCGGGCTCTACTAAGTCTACCGACACCGTATGCCATGGGTCGTTAGATGCGTTGGAATGTAGGAAACCTCCGGTTCGTTGTTGCGACACTTTGTAACGGTTACACACATCACAGCTTCGCACATAGGTAGCGGCTTTTTAAACATTCCTGGCCAGTAGAACTTCTGTGCCAAACGGACTATAGTTTTAGCGATTCCGAGATGGCCTGCGGTCGGATCATCGTGGTATTGGACAAGTATGTCTTTACGTTCGCTGGTAGGTATGCACTGTTTCCAATCGTCACCTGGTATGTTTTCGTTATAATTATGCGCTTGTAACATGTCGGTACATTCTTCCGTTGCGGATGCAGTAGTCCGGGTGATCGGCGGGGTTTGTTCTTACTTTCTTCAAAGTCTTGGAATACCAGGAGCATCTCGGTGGGCGTTGAATAACGCAAATATCTTTGTCGTTTTCGGCAGGCAAAGGTTGTCTGGAGAGTGCATCGGGTACCGTGTTTAAAACGCCACGACGATATTTCACATTAAAATCGAATTGCTGGAGTTCAAGGGCCCATCTCGCAAGTCTTCCGGTCGGATTGTCAATGGTCTGTAGCCATTTTAAAGACTGATGGTCTGTGATTACGGTAAAGGTGTACCCTTCTAGATAGGCTTTCATTTTGCGTATGCCCCATAATACGGCTAGGCACCCTTTCGGTAGCACTATAGTTGCGTTCAGTTTTACTTAAACGTGTGGCTGGCGTAAGCAATTACACGCTCTTCGTGCTCGAGGTTTTGTGATAGGACAACGCCTATTCCAATATCACTGGCATCGGTTTGTAGAAGAATCTCTGGGAGAAATCTGGGCAGGCTAATACTGGCGATTCGGTTAGTTTCTTCTAATAGTCTGAAAGCATTTTCTTCTTCTGATCCCCAAGTCCATTTAGAATGTTTTTCGGGTTAGTTTTGTCAACGGTTTTACGATGGTGGCAAAATCCGGAATGAAACGTCTGTACCATGAGGCCATGCCGTGGAACCGACGAATTTCTTTTGACGTTCTTCGGGGCGGACATAGCGGATATAGCGGTCACTTTTCTGGTCGGTCCTGATTCCGTCACGGTCAACGATATGGCCAAGGTAACGCAAACTGTCAACACAGAACTTGCATTTTTTCCGGGTTAATTTTCAGATTAGCTTCCCGGAGACGGCGAAAACTTTTTAAATGTAGTATGTGTTCGTCCAGTGTCTTACTGACTACAATTATATCATCCAGGTAGACAAATGCGTTTGGTTCGAGTTCCGGTCCTATGACGTAACTGGCAAGTAATCTTTGGAAAGTGGCGGCTGCGGAGTGTAATCCAAAAGGCATCACTTTGAACTGCATAAGGCCTTTCCGGGTACGGTAAATGCCGTTATTGGTTTGCTTTCTGAGAGAGAGGAACTTGCCAGTAGCCATTTTTAAGTCTAAAGTGGAAAGGAATCGGGCGCCTCTTAATTTGTCTAAAGTGGCTTGGACCTGTGGAAGTGGATACGCATCTTTTTCTGTCTTTTGTATTGACTTTTCTGAAGTCGACGCAGAAACGGGGTTTACCATCCTTTTTAGGGACGATAACTATCGGTGAGCTCCACGGACCATGGGCTACTTCAATTACGCCTTCCTTTTCCATCTTCTCCACTTCGGTGTTTATAATGGCTTGCATGGCTGGGTTACGGGGTCGATAACGTTGTTTTATCGGAGTCGGATCGATAAGTTTTACGTGGTGACGTATGAGATGTGTCGGACCGGTGACGTTATCAAATTTTTTTACTTCTTTACTTATAAAATTCTGGAACATTTGCTTCTGGTTCGGGCTGCTGAAATCTGTGTGGTCAGATATCACATAGCAGGTATTATTGTTGAGAAGTTCCGGAGGCGGCGGAGGTATAGTAAGCTGAAGTTTGCTGATCAGGTCCATGCCGAAAAGTAGCGGTACTTGCAAACAGGCCATTACGGAGAATCTATGTCGAATTATTCTATTCTCAATTTTGAATTTCACAGGTATAGTTCCTTGTAAAGTGATTTCCCTTCCGTCTGCAAGGCACGCTAAAGATTCCGTAAGTTGTTGGTTTTGTCCATTTTGTTGGCACAGCTTAAACACTTCCTCGTTCAAATAAGACCTTTCGGATCCGGTATCGATTAATACGGAGAACATTTTGTTGGCAATCTTGATCCTAGTATATGGACGGGGTTTATAGAATATTTTTATTCTCGGGGCCGGTCCTGGTTTTGTTGCTGTCTGACCACCTCTGGCGTTTCCCGAATGTCTCTGACATCTACAGTCCTTTGTGAGTGTTCCGTCTTGACCACAAAAGGAGCAAAATCTCTTGAACGGTTGACTGCAGTTACTGCGAAGATGTCCCCTCTGTTTACACCGCCAACAGTGCGTATTGCGGTTATAGTATGAGGCCACAGATGACACGTTTGGGTTGTTGACCCTACGTTCAGCTTTTACAGCAGGAGGTTCGGTTTTTTGCGTCAGCTTAAGAATATCTTCATACTCGCGGGCACGGTCGATCAAATCATTTGTAGTTGATATTTCGCTGCGGCGTATATATAACATGTATTTTGGAAGCATATTCTTATAAGCACGACTGATTTCTTCCTCTGTTGAAAAGTTTTCGGATCTTCGCATCAGTGTGAGAATGTCTGTAGCGTATCTTAAAAATGGTTCGTTCTCTTTCTGTACTCGGTCACGTATCTGTTGCTCGAGTTGTTCCTGTTGGAGTCTAGGTACGTAGTAACGCTTTAGGCACTTAACAAAATCTGCCAATTGGACCAAGAAGCTTTGTTATTCCGGTACACACAACAGAGGCTCACCGCGAAGAAGTTCCGGTAGTCCGCGTAAGACGTGTTTTTCGGTGAGCTGGTAGCTTCGTAGCTCCTCAACTCTTTCCAGGAATGATAGCGGATCCTTCCCATCGAAATGGCAACCCCATTTTCGGATCTGGTTGATGGCTTTTAAGTAGTCGGTATTTTCTTGATTATGTTCTAGACATAGTCGGTGTCGGTTCTTCGGTTGCTTCGGTTTCCATTTCAGTTTGTCGGGCCGTATAGACTTCCGGGTTTCTTTGTGCCATTTTTTCCCAGTCTTTTTCCGCAATTCTTCAACTGGTCCGATGTGTCTAAATTATTAGATTTTTAGTTCTTCTATCAATTGTTCTCTTTTTAGACTGTGTATCCACCGTTTCATACTAAAATAGTCACGTATTTTAAAGCACTGAAATTTTATGTCTTCTGTTTTAAAAATGCACTGGTGTTTTCATAATTAACGGGTATCTAGTTCGCGAACCAATCACTGGGGTCGGTGTGTATTCTGGTCACTGGAATCGATGTGTCATCGGTTGCTGGGATTGATGTGCCACCTGGTCACTGGATTCGGTTTTTTTAACGGTCCCTGCTCGGGCGCCATGTAACGGTCCGTCAATCTTGGGCTGGTCTGCGGTTGCTGATCGTTGCTCTGCTTGACGGTGGTTCGCCTTGCTCGTCGGAGTCCAGGTTCAGAAATAAAAGCGTCGATCACTTAGCAAATACAGTTTTATTTACAAAATAGTTCATATATACACGTATCCATAAATTGGAATGTCTTAACTCAGGTAAAACTCACGGACTGGTAAACGAAATGTTAAACTCTCGGACGGTATTTCGGTAACGGTAATATACGGTGTGTCTCGTGGACAACGGTAATATACGGTGTGTCTCGTGGACATTAAATAACGGTAAAATACTGCGTGCCTTAAGGACACTATTCAACGGTAAAATACGGTGTGTCTTAAGGACATAAAGCGACTACTAAACACCATGCAAACTGTGCATACGTTCTAGTTTCCGCTCCTAGGGTCGGAACAGGTAAGAAAGAGTGAGACTCCCACTCTGAGATCAGGATGTGTGAGACACCCACACTAGGTAAGAGGGAGCGAGACTCCCGCTCCAGGATCAGGAAGTGCGAGACGCCCGCACTCGGGAAGAGAGAGTGAGACACCCACTCTAGGATAAGGAAGTGTGAGACACCCACACTAGGTAAGAGAGAGAGAGCGAGACTCCCGCTCTAAGATCAGGAAGTGCGAGACGCCCGCACTCGGGAAGAGAGAGTGAGACACCCACTCTAGGATAAGGAAGTGTGAGACACCCACACTAGGTAAGAGAGAGTGAGACACCCACTCTAGGATAAGGAAGTGTGAGACACCCACACTAGGTAAGAGAGAGAGCGAGACTCCCGCTCTATAGGATCAGGAAGTGCGAGACGCCCGCACTCGGTAAGGGAAAGGTCAGGATAAACAGGAGGAGCGGTTGGAAATAACACGATCGTAGCACAGGTTACCCAGCGTGTTAGAGTCGGAACACCGTCGGGAAGATGAGCCGGTGAGCGACTCACTCCTGCGTGCTCGCAGCGCGCCTTTATAGGCGAGCGCGTGGAGGGGGAGCCCTACTCCTTTCAGTACTCCCACTCTGATTTGTATTTTTATGAATCTGCGCGAGGCATCCTAAATATACAGACTAAATAACTTAACTAATAAAACAAAGAAAACTCTAAATAAATCGTAACGGAGATGCTACTTCGTTACAATTTAACGAGTGCAATGCCAACAACTTTTTGCCGAAAATTGCCACGGCTAAATTAAAAGCCCCCACAAAACACCTAACTTTATAATATACAGGGTGTCCCAACAGTGTGTTCTCGGGCAATATCTCGATAACTATGGAAGATACAAAAAAGTTTTCGACACAATTTCGTTTTTAATTTTAGAAGTCTGCAACATAAAATTATTTTCATCCATACAGAGTGAATCGAAACAGTGGTGCCGGACACAAGTTTTTTATTTCAAATGGCATACCCTGTATATGAAATCAAATTTGGATTTCCCATAAAATTCTACACATACCATTGGCTATACCTAAACCTGACCGTTGTTGAGATATTTAACAATTTGCAGCCACTATTTTATTTATTCATATTTTATTTATTTTTAACTCCAAGGAAAAGATTTTTGGTACAGATGCAGTTGATACATAAACTTGTTACAAGCCATTATTAAATGTACTTTTATCGCTACAGGGTGCTCATAGTATTAAATAAATTATCAGAAATTTCAAAATGACAGAACTCAATTTTCTTAACTTAAATAGCATGCCCTATATTTTTCTATCCAAAATTCTTCGTTTAATAAAGTACTTTCATTTTTGTTAAGTGTGTCTTATACCTATCTACGATATTTTCTGAGATTTATTTGAATTATTTTTAACAAACGCAGCGCAGAATAAAATTTCTCGAGTTATAGAAATTCTTTCTTCTCTTTCTAAAAACAACTGAAAAAGGTGCAAACTTCTACCTTGTCAAATTGATCAGCATAAAAATTACATTAAGTAATTATTTTAGCAAAAAAAGATAATAATAATAAAGGATGCGGGGGGGGGAGTTACATTAATCAAACTAACCCTGTACATACAGACATGCATACTTACTGCCCAAACGCTATTAAAATATTTAAAAATGCGCAAATCTATGTTTTTTAAGTTTTCTTTTTTTGCCCTGTACATTCCTGAGTAACAGATAGTTGCAGCCAATTGTTTTGCTATAAGTATACAGGGTGAGTCACTAAGCTCATCTTTTTCTACAGCTCATTTATTTATACATAGAACGAGAATGAGACAGAATTTTTTTTCTTTCGCAAAGAATACTACAACCTAAAATTATTTTGACACATACAGGGTGTCTCTTTAAATATTTACTATAAACGTACTTTTGTCGTCCAACAATAAAAGTCGGTGGTGTTAGAAATTAATTGTTTAACAGTTATACTTTGTATTTCCTTTTCTGTATGTTGTATTTAATTATAAAATTTTAATTTTTGTTTCCTGACATACCTAGTGTCCATGTATATTTCAAATTGTTTTTGTTCTATGTACTATGGCAAACTTGTAAACTATAAATTATAAATATTTAAAGAGAGTAGAAAGTCAGACCATTCATTTTCAGATAAGTATTAATATACTCTTAATTTCAAAGGATCCTGCTCTATGCTGCAACTATTTTATAGAATACCCTGTACGTGTCAAAATAAAAAAATCTAAGTGTCTCGTTCTGTGTATGTACTCGTACTTTCGAAGATGGCGCTCTTAATGACCCACCCTGTGCGTACCAGCTGAACAAAGTAATACAAATTTTTAATTGAATGGCCCCTCGCATTTTCAAACAAATATACATATACAGCGTGTTCCCTTTTCAGGGGAAACCCTGTGATTCTCAGTTATTTGAAGAGATACGAAGTCGGTTAAATTGGGCCAAAGTTGCGTATTTTCCTGGTGATTAATAAACTCATAACCTGTGATTCAAAAAAGTTTCATCAAGGTGAGCTACGGTAAATAACGGGCGTGTCTAAGATACCAGATGTCGGTGACGTTTCTTCGTTAAAAATTACATCTGTCAGTTCTGTCAGATTTAAGTTTCACACATTTCAATGTTATGGCTTTCACTGATCACCGAGAAAGCTGTTTGTTAGAAATATATTTCAGAAAAATTGATGTTTTGTGGATTTATTCAATACGTAAGGCATTTGAAGTTTCAGTATAGTTCAAATTTTATATTCAGACAAACGTAATTTTTTCCATAACACACTTTGATGAAAGTTTTTTCGAATCGCCGGTTATATTATCTCTTATAGTTTTTGAGATATTCGAAGAGAACGATTGGGTGGGTTGGGTTGGCTTGAGTTGAATCACGACTTTCGTTTTTATTTTATTTTCTTACACACGCCATTCCTTCTTCCTTTAAGTAATTGAAACAGAACAAATCCACTGATGCAAACTGAATCTGGTTGTCTGTCTGTCTATCGTTTACTTTTTAGACGCACTTCGTATATAATTAGATTTAAGCGGGCGGTGGTCAGTTTTTATCTACAGTGACTATAAAGTGCGTTAAAAAAACAAGTAGGCTTGTGTCAAATGCTAATTTTGCAAGTCACGGCGTAACCATACGTTTGTTATAAACATAACCTAACTTTTTATATCCATTTAATTGCGATCTTCTACAAAATAGATAACAAAACGCAATTAATGAAATAAAACGTTTATTTCATTACAAATACCTCGGAGATGTGAACAAAACCTTTGACAGTTGACACTGTTGACAGCTCGCAATTATTCAAGGTTGCCAGAAACGTGCCGTCATTAAATAAAAGAAAATTCAAAGCCTCCGCGACAACGGATTTTTTGAACGCACCTTACTATGTATAAATGAAAGTGAAAGTTTCACGGCGATTTCTGATAACTAGAGCACGGATTTAGACACATGAGGTCATGAGACATCACTGGTACGTCCGACCAAAAAGATGACTCATCATCTAAGTCCGTGCTTTACTGATAACTATTTGGTTTGAAATGAGCAATAGCAATCTTGTAGTAGCAAATACCTCGAATATGTAAAGAAAACCCTTGACAGTTGACACTGTTGACAGTTCGCAATCATCCAAGGTTGCAGCAAACGTACTAAGCTACGACGTGCCGTCATAAAATAAAAGCAAATTCAAAGCCTTCACGATAGCGGATTTTTTTGAACGCACGTTACTACCTACGTATAAACGAAAGTGAAAATTTCATGGCGATTTCTCATAACTAGAGCACGGATTTAGACACATGAGGTCATGAGACATCACTGGTACGTCCGACCAAAAAGATGGCTCATCATCTAAGTCCGTGCTTTACTGATAACTATTTGTAATTAAAGCTGGTTCTTGTCCGATGAAAATTGTATCACAAACTCTTTTAAACGGACACTAAATGGCGCACAAACACTTAACGTTTCGCAGCCGTTCGACAACTTCGTCAGAAGTGACTGCGAAACGTTAAGTGTTTGTGCGCCATTTAGTGTCCGTTTAAAAGAGTTTGTGATAAGATAACTATTTGGTTTAAAATAAGCATCCCGTAGTTTGGTTTTGATTTTTAGGAACAAGAAAAGAACAGTTGGATTTAAATTATGAGAGAGAGAGAGGGGTGGTGGTGCCATACTACCTAACGAAGGAAATATTGCATAAAATCCGTAATAGGGCGGGGAGGGGGCGGCGGCAACTATTGTCCGGTTTTTTCACTAGCGTGTTCTGGCGGTAAGAAAAGTAATTGCAATATCTTTGAGGTTTACCCAAATCTTAAGTAGCTACCGCCCACTTTCACTTTCAAGTAGTAGCCACTTACAGAGCTCGTTCTTAAAAACGAAATAGAGTAACGCCCACTCGCGGAGCTCCTTCTTAAAAACGAAATAAAGTGACGCCCACTGCCGACGTCATCGGGTTAGAGAAGAACCAATCAGGCGGCTTCCACTTGCTGGTGTGATGTGATAGCAACGCACCGCCCACAAACTGCAAGGTGACCGACCAATCGCGAAGCTTGTTCTTGGAGGTGAAACGAAGTAAACGCCCACGTATAGAAGTCAAGGATAAAATGGGCAAAGTGACGAGACTTTACCATCCACTTAGCAACAACTTTGTAAAGACATACGGTTGTGAGGGTTGGGCAGTAATTTAGTATATCGAGGGCGCCCTTCTGATATGACGCCCTCGAAATGTATTTCGAATTGAAGCTTTGCTGAGAAGAAAAGAATACATAGTTGGATTTAAATTAAGAGAGAGGGGGGGGGTGCTATGCTATCTAACGAATCTTTCGACGCACTTCGTATGTAATTGATATACGTAGCCGTTGTCAGCAGTGACTGGCAGTAAAAACGAAAGTCAAAATTTCGTGACCAATTCTGGCAATTATTCGTTTGGTTGAAATTGAGGATCGCGTACAGTCAGGGACGACATAAATGGCCCCGCAGATTTTCACTTCGGCGCGTGTTTACGTCGGTTTACGACCGGACTCGTCCTTGATCCAACCAGCTGATGTCAATTAAATTTTCCTGCCGATCGCCTTCTATACGAAACGTTCACCGCGGCAGATTAATTTAAAACGTGTAATTAGCGAGTCATTGTGGTATACGTATGTATACACAAGATCGACCTTGCGTGCAATTAATAGATACATACATACGGAGGCTCGGTACGTACGCATTTTTTTTTTGCACAACTTCCTTCCAATTCGGCGATTTCTTTCTCGTACTCGCAGGAAGCCAACTTAACCCACCCTGCCCACGTAAACGCGCGCACATGTACTCACACATACAAGCGATAGTCGACGATTACGAAACGTTTGGTTTTTTTTTTTTGTAAGGCAATAAGAAATCGCCTGTGGAAGGCTCTCCGCGCGCTAAATATACAAGTTACTGTATGACAAGTTGCGAATTTCGCAACGCCTAAATTAAACAACTTTCTTTTATACCTGCGCGCCGCATGTGTGCCGGAGAGGTTTTTTTTTCTTGCTTTTGCGTTTCTTCGGCCGGAAACCCGGCCGATTGCGATTGGGCAATCGCCGATTTTTGCGGCGTCGCAAGTTGAAGAGGTAGCAATCGTCTAATTGACTGTTGAATTCGGCGAAGGCGGAAAAACTTTCGCAAACTTTTTACCCGGAGGTAATCGACGAGGAACTCTTAAAATATTAAACTACCACCAGAGGAGTACCGCAGGGCAGCGCCTTAGGACCGTTACTATTCGCTCCGCGTATTAATGAACTTCCAGACGCCGCGCCGCGCCGTGATGGCACTCGCATTTCTTTAACCAAATTTAATTTAAATTGAACCGAAAGTAATAATGAATGATAATTGTTGTATAAGACAAATAAACTAAAGGACGTTGAAGAAATATTTCGAGCTTTCGAGCTTTCTTAGGTAAGTAGGTGTTTGCGTATGTACAACGTACAAAGCTGGAGGCGTCGAGTAAATTGCCGGCTTATATACGAGCCCATTATTTACATAAACCAGTTGTTCGTCCGTCACCGGATTAATTAATTTTCTCTCGGCATTTAATTTCGCGTAAAATATGTAATTCCGTTGGCAGGTAAATTGCATTCTTTCTCGTCGCACAACTCGCGGGGAATTGATTTTATTTTTAGTAACACCACACCGTGGTGGAATTATAATTTTTTTTTTCTAAACACGTAAATAAATAACTAGGAATCTGAAAATCAACTAACAAATGATTCAGGTTTAACATCAAGGGTGGCAAGGTCAAATTCCTCATCTTTTTTTCTTTCTTTTTTATTCCCGCAATACAGGGTGATTTTTAGTACATAATTAATTTACCGCCACACGTTGGCAATACGCCGAATACACCAAATTACTGCCCAACTCTCACAACAGTACGTCTTTACAAAGTTGTTGCTAAGTGGATGTCACTTTGCCCATTTTATCCTTGACTTCTATAATACGTGGGCGTTACTTTATTTCACCGGTCAAGAATACGCTTCGCGATTGGTTACCTATCAAATTGTGGGCGGTGCGTTGCTATCACATCACAACAAGTGGAAGTCGCCTAGCCTGATTGGTTCCTCTCTAACCCGATGACGTCGGCAGTGGGCGTTACTCTATTTCGTTTTTAAGAACGAGCTTCGCAAATGGGCGGTACTCAATCTTGCTTTCAAGAAGGACCTCCGTAAGTGGCTACTTTCGAACACGTGAAAGTGAAAGTGGGTGGTACCTATAATACTTAAGATTTGGGTACATCTCAATTACTTTTCTTACCGCCAGGACATGCTAGTGAAAAAATAGTAGATAATAGCTGCCGCGCCCCTCCCCCTCCCCCGCCCTATTGCATTATTTCCTTGCTCTTACTTAGGTCTTGTTTCGGATAGTGCAAGGTAGTCTTGAATTGAAAAGGAGAAGGCTGTTTAGTCCGGCCCTGTAGCTTTCGATAAAACGAACGAATGGAGAAGAAAAAAAAACCTACGTAATTAACAGACAGATGCACGTTGTCTATGTTGTTAATGTTTTATCTGTCGGGTTACAAAACGCGCGAATAAATATGGCAGCTGTGCCAAAACACCGCCGCGCCGGCGAGCGATATTTTGCGAACGAAAAATTCCGATCCTTCGCGATCCGTTTTAGTAGGTCAAACCGTGGCCGGCAACCTGTCCCAGAGAAAACAGCGTTGAGCGCCGCGTCGGCCGCACGCATTTTCCACCAAAGCACCGCTTTTCTTTGCCTCTTGATTTCAACTTCAACGCCGCGCCGCGCCGGCACGTGCTCGATACTTTTTGCGGGGGAGGCGGGGGCCGGGGGAAGTATGGTTGCGCAAGGCCTCGCTCTGGTCGAAAATAAAAGGGTACCTGTATTTTTATTTAAGCGACACGGTGGGATTGCGACATCGCGTATTAATCTGGCCATATAAGTTACACACTGCGGAGAGGAGAACGAAAGGAGAGGTGGACGAACAATCGAGCATTGTGTGCTTTGCAAAAGTCAGCCCTGGCTTGGCTTCAAAAACGGCGATGACTTGTCATACTTTTATGTAACTGTCGGGCCAAAATCGTAAGCGATGATTAAGACGGTTTGCATGTGCATTGCGTAGCTCCGTAAACAATAAATTATGCAAACACCGTGAAAGAAACCGATAGGGAGATTTTAAGAAGCAACCGTGGGGGAACTGACTTGATCCCAGTAGAATTTTTCACTTTCCACCACTGCATTATATTAGGTAAAAAAATCGTACTTCAGTGAAAAGAAAAAGAAATTGAAGGTTTGCGAGTCTTATATTGAATGCTTTCAATAACAAAAAAAAATGTAAATATGAGCGTCCTTGCCCGTTAAAAGGGCTTTTCTTCTTTAGGGTTTCAAAAACAAACGAAGCAGGCAATAATTTTTTTTGCTAGGAAATTAAAATGCAGATCGTTTATAAGAAATAAATAAAGTAAAGTTGAATTAAATGGAACGGGTAATTGTTCCTCACGAATAATTTGCCAAACAACAAACTGCACAACTGAAGGCGGCCATACATTACATGGCAAACTAGCCAAACGTTTGTGATGTGTGAAGGTTCGCCGAATAGTGTGTATGGTAGAGCATTTGTCAAACTCCTTCCAACGTTTGCATTCGTATACGTTCCGATAGAAGTCGGTAAATGAGACACTTAAATGCGATTCAGCAGCACCGTACATATTATTTGACAAACGTTTGGAAAACTGTACACATCACCAACGTTCGACATTCGCCTAGTTTGCCATGTAATGTGTGGCCGCCTTAACACGAAGGATCTGCCATTTGGCAAAGGGCGATCTCGGTTACGCTGGCTGTGCATACAAACGTCTTGCAGCCAACGCATCTTGACCACATTCGCCGTAAATTAAAATCATGTCCGCAATAACACTATTGGAAAATTTACTCATGTTTTCAACACCGTTATCTGCGACGATGTGCACTTGAGAACTGCCCCACTTTAACAGCCGATGCTGACACACCAGCATACTTCTCCGATTACGTAATGACGTAGGGACTATCAAACTGTTTCATCGATCGCCGAAAACATATATTATCTCTAATATTTGTTAATCAATTGTTATACAAAGCTGCTTCATTCCATCACTTTTAATACCAACTTTCACTGGTTTCATTTTTTGCGTGAAGTTAAAAAACAGCCTGTATAATAAAAATAAAATTCTAGATACACAAGACAGTTCAAGAACAATAAAAAAATTGATTGTTTAATTGGGGGAAATGACTTTTGTCCGTTAAAAAGATCTGCTTTCCGCCATTGCAACAAAGACAGTTCAAATAATGCAACAGCAATTAAAAAAAATAACTAAAACTTCTCTCGTAGTTTGATTGCAAAGGTCTGTTTTTTGAAGCAAGAAAGAAAACTTCAAAGCA
Organism: Dorcus hopei; assembly: GCA_033060865.1. Lineage (NCBI taxonomy): Eukaryota > Metazoa > Arthropoda > Insecta > Coleoptera > Lucanidae > Dorcus > Dorcus hopei. Next base: position 27,637,942 of record CM065426.1, read on the forward strand.
CAGACTGTGGAGGAAACGACTTTTTTCCATCAAAAAAAAATCTGATTTCCGTCATCGCAGTGAAGAAAACAAACGACGAGCTTTCGTTTTAAATAAAAGCGAAGGGAAAACTGGGAAAGAAAGTCCTTACCAGTCGCAGCTAGTAAAACACAGCAGCAATGAAAATAGAAGTCATGTTTAACAAACACGATTAAATAAATAGTGATTAAATGAAATGAAAAATAATAAAATTTGACAGAACGACATGTACGTAAAAATTAAAGGAAAAACAACGTTCGGAACAAATTCTGTTCCTATTTTTATTAACTTTCATTATGTATTTTAATTTAAAACACAAGACACGGTTACACGTTTTGAACTTATCGAAGAAATGAAATGTTTGAATGACAAACAAAAAACAACACAATTAAATAAATAGTAAAATAAACAAGGTACGCGACTGGAGCAAATAAAAAAATAAATGCGCTCTTCCCTTTGAATGAAACGATACGTTAACGTTAAACGCAAAGCAGGAGCGCATTAGCATGAACGCTCAGGTTATGTCAAACCACAACTAGGCGAGTCCGAGTCAAATCAAGCGTTACGTCTTTACGTCTATCTTTTTCTGTTATAGGTTTTACCGCCTGTGTTATTTCACAATGTGTTAGAAGACATTTAAAGCGTAACTCTACGTTTTTCTTTTTCGCCCAATGAAAAGGAAATATTTGTCGGTTATAACTAGAGGCCGGATTTTAGTTGAATGCCTTTGTTTAGTTCTTAAGATTTTTTAAAGATATCTCTTCGTTTCATTAGAGAAATAGAGTCAGATGACTCGAAAGAGTCGAAACGAAGAGGTATCTTTAAAACCTTAAGTACTAAACAAGGGGTATTATTATTTAATTTGTATTTGTTTTTTTCTTCAGGAAATGGTTCGTTTTGACTGCGGCCCGACTAATCACAAAATTGTCCTGGATATACACAAATTGATTGCGTTTCGACCTCGGTCCGTGTACCAAAAAAAAAAAAACTCGTTTATTGGCCTTTGAAACGGTGTAACTATTTAAACCTCGGTTCGCGTACTGCTGGACCACTATTACGGCAATCTTGGAACTGATTTATTTAAACCTCGGTCCGTGTATTAAGCAAAAATGAGCAATTTGTCATCGAAAACGAAACGTGATAAAAAACGCGCTAGAAAATGCAAAAAGAAAATTTAAAAAATTCGGCACGTTTAAAATAAAAGGAGAAAAGCAAAAGACCATCGATTTGCACAGAGAATTCAGATAATCGTCAAAAATCGGAAGGTAATTCTGTTGTTTTGAGCACGCATAGTTCAGAAATTTAAAAAAAAACAAAAGGCGATCGATTTTAACAGAAAATTCAAATCAATTCAATACAAATGCCAAGAAAGCACTGCGGATGGTTTCGCATGTTGTATTTCTTTTGTTTTGCAAAAGCTTCGCGCCATACGATACAGAAAAAAAAACGAACGGAAGACGATCGAATTTTGAAAGAAAACAAAAGGCGTAAATTTTGATAAAAATATGTTTGCAAAATCTTAGAGAAAATTTAAAAAAATCAATATTTTAAAAAAATAAAAACAAAAGACCATCGATTTAAACAGAAAATTTTGTTTTTAAAGACGTCAAAAAATGTTAAAGACGTTTCTTATAGCTTTTTTCCGTAAAATGGTTCGTTTTGATTGCTGCCCGACTAGTCACAAAACTATCCTGGATAAAAATTGATTGCATTTCGACCTCGGTCCGTGTACTAATAGAAACTCGTTCGTTGGCCCTTAAAACGGTGTGACTATTTAAACCTCGGTTCGCGTACTGCTGAAACTATTTTATCGGACCACTATTGCGGCAATCTTCGAACTGATTTATTTAAACCTCGGTCCGTGTATTAAGCTAAGCAAAAATGAGCAATTTGTGTTCGAAAAAACGGTCAATTTTTCAAATCCAAATAACTTTTTTGTTTTTAAAGACATCGAAAAATGTTAAAGACATTTTTTATAGCTTTTTCAACGTAGATTATGTTTTTCCGATCAAGTCTTCCGAAAACTTTATACTAGTCAAGCTACGAACGTATATTTTTGGAAAAATTTTGACTTAATTAATTTAGTTTTCAACTAACCCAACAATCGCGTTTGTGTTCGTCATTCGTTTACGTTTAGAACGTCTTGCTTTTTTCTACTTTTTCGCGTGAATCACGACCTACATTTTGCGTAAAAGTAATAAATAGATTTGATTTGCCTGATTATTTTCAAAAATAATACATTTGTATAATATATTTATTAACTTTCATTATGTATTTTAATTTAAAACACAACACGCGGTTACACGTTTCAAACTTAACGAAGAAATGAAATGTTTGAATGACAAACAAGAAACAACACAATTAAATAAATAGTAAAATAAACAAGGAAGGTTCTTAAGGAGAAAATTTAATTAAAATAATAAAAATTAATAAAAACAAGAATGACGTAAACGCAAAAATTAAAGGAGAAACGAAAGAGATCGCCTCGTCTCACGTACTGGCGTCCGCCATCTAGCGGAGCTTTCCGTAACCAAGGTTTTAAGTCGATACGGACGACAATAGTGGCTACTGGTTTTGTTTATTTAATATTGCTCGACGAGTTATTGGAAAAAAATTGAATTTCAAATGAATTTCCTTTTGCCGCCATCAGTTTTCGTGTTGTGCGCCATCTTGGGGAATTTTCTTGTAACAGTCAGAGTTTTAGTTGATTCAGGCGACAACGGATGCCACTGGTTTCGACTTTATTCTTATTATTATCGTTCTATGTAGGTATTATTGAAAGAAATTAATTAATTAATTTGAAATGCATTTACTGTTTCCGACGACAATTTATGAGTGTGCCATCTAGCGGTTTCAGTTGATGCAAACGACGCATTATTGATAAAAATACTCGTTTCGAATAAATTTTCCTTGGCCAGCATCCGCCATCTAGCGGAGTTTCTTACAGTCACGGTTTTAGTTGATCCAGAGAACAATGGATGTCGCTGATTTCTCTTTTATTCTTATTATTATTATTATTATTATTATTATTGTTGTTCGACGCGCCGCTTCGACGCATTATTCATGCAAGAAATATTTGCGGTTCAAATAAATTTTCCTTTGCCGGCATCAATTTATAAGTGCCGCCATCTAGCGGAGTTTCTTTCAGTCACAGTTTAGTTGATCCAGAGAACAATGGATGTCACTGATTTTTTTTTATTCTTATTATTGTTCGACGCACCGCTTCGGCGCATTGTTGATACAAAAAATATTTGTGTTTCAAATAAATTTTGCTTTGCCAGCATCAATTTATAAGTGCCGCCATCTAGGGGAGTTTCTTTCAGTCACGGTTTTAGTTGATTCAGAGAATAATGTATGTCACTGATTTCTTTTTTATTCTTGTTATTGTTGTCCGACGTTCCGCTTCGGCGCATTATTGATACAAAAAATATTTGCGTTTCAAAAATAAATTTTCCTGTGCCGGCATCGATTTATGAGTGCGGCCATCTAGCGGAGTTTCGTGCAGTCACGGTTTTAGTTGATTCAGAAAACAATGGATGTCGCTGATTTCTCTTTTATTCTTATTATTATTATTGTTGTTCGACGCACCGCTTCGACGCATTATTCATACAAGAATTATTTACGTTTCAAAAATAAATTTTCCTTTGCCGGCATCAATTTATAAGTGCCGCCATCTAGCGGAGTTTCTTGCAGTCACGGTTTTAGTTGATCCAGAGAACAATGGATGTCGCTGATTTCTCTTTTATTCTTATTATTCGACGCACCGCTTCGACGCATTATTGATACAAAAAATATTTGCGTTTTAAAAATAAATTTTCCTTTGCCGACATCAATTTATAAGTGTCGCCATCTAGGGGAGTTTCTTTCAGTCACGGTTTTAGTTGATTCAGAGAATAATGTATGTCACTGATTTCTTTTTTATTCTTATTATTATTATCCGACGCACCGCTTCGACTCATTATTGATACAAAAAATATTTGCGTTTTAAAAATAAATTATTCTTAAGGTGCAGATAGACATGCTAGAAAACTTGCGCGAGTTTTGTCCGACACTAATGTCGCTAATGCAAATAACACGTAAATAGGGTTGCGAGTCGACTTGCTGGAATGTCTGTGAAATCTCGCGCGAGATTCTTTCTTGCAAGTCTAAATAGGCATAATTGTAGCTTCGCGATTTATTACTCAACTTCCAGTTTGTTTCGATATTTCGGCAACAACAATTATGCCTATTTAGACTTGCAAGAAAGAATCTCGCGCGAGATCTTGCAGACATTCCAGCGATTCGACTTCCAGCGGCGCAAGTTTTCTCGCATGTCTATCTGCACCTTTAGACACAAATTGAGTTTGGAATTTTATTGTTTCTACTGCTAGTCAAGAGATGGCGCTTTGAATTAGCAATCAATAATGCATTTGTTTGTTCTAAGTAGTCACTGGATTTTTTTATTACACCATGACTTCCACTAGAAAATTCATTTTTGATTAATTATTTCATCACTCGAGGTCTTTTGGTAGCGGTCATTTGTTTTAAACTTAATCTCTTTTTCATCACTTTGAAGATGAACGCAACAGTGTCCAATAAAATAGTTTTAGCAGTGCACGAACCGAGGTTCAATAGTCGCACAGTTTTAAGGGCCAATGAACGAGTTTTTCTTAGTAGGTGCACGGACCGAGGTCGAAACGGAATCAATTTATAACCGGGCCAGTGTCCAATCGAATGGTTTCAGAAGTACTTCTACGAACCGAGGTTTAAATAATAGGTTGTTCGGAAGTAAATGTCGTTTTCTTTTTAATTCAGAATGTTTATATACATAAGTATATAAATTTTCATTAAGCTATATAATCACCATTTGCATCAGTGGCTTTTTGCCGTCTTTCTGCTAGCGGTAAGTTATATTCTATAATGATATCATCCAACTTTTTTGGAATCAAAAAATTCTAGACATAACACGACATTTTTTTCTGAACGACCTAATAAATCAGTTTAGTTTAAACATTGCTGTGGTAGCAGTGCAATGAAATGGTTTTAAAATTGTCTCAGAGTCGGTACTTTCATCACTGATTAACTTTAACCATTGATTTATTCCCATGCCTAGAGACAATTGTCTCTATAGCAATAAACCAAAGATTAAATTTAATCAGAGATGAAAATATCGGCCCTCAGCAGTGCGCGAACGGAGGTTTAAATAGATCAGTTTGAAGCTGTATGGCTTTAAGGCCAACGAACAGGTTTTGCTTAATACACGGACCGAGGTCTGAATGAATCAGGTCGAAAATTGCCGTAATGGTGGTCCATATTCTTTAGACACAAATTGAGTTTGGAATTTTATTGTTTATTTTATTGTAAGTAATAATAATTATTATTGTTACTATATTATTTAATCCTGTTGCTTTCTTTGTTTCGGGGTAATTCGCAGTATTGCAACTTCACATAATTTGCGACGAATTTTGTTCATCGGAATTAATCGCACGCAGAATAATAACAAAAAAAAAACGCGGATAACTAATCACCTCACGATGACGGACAGCTCGCTTTCACTTTTTAATTCGAAAAGCCGGGGCTTTCCCACATGATCTTACATTTCGTCGCCGTTATACAATTTAATTCGGAGGCGGCGCGCGAGTTACATAAACGGAATTTAAGACGTCCGAAGTTAATGGGGCCCCATTACGTAAAGACGTTCGCCAAAAAAAAAAAAAAAACGCGCGCGAGCTAGGAGTGAAAGACGTCTTTTTTTGTTACTTTTCTTTTTAATTTGAGGGGGGGGGGCTTGCAGTAAACAACGAAAGATGGCTTGCATTTAGGTATGCATTTTTGGAATCGTTTCCAATGCTCGCGCGCGCGACGAAACAGAAGTGAAATCTTTTAGAAACCGTCCTGAAAAAAGCTAATCTCTCAAGATCTCCGGCGCTAGGGTATTTTGTAAGAACCTCGGCTCTACAATGACAAGGTGCGGTTTCTTGCTGTAATGGCGTGTTTGTTGTTTATTCCACGTTCACGACGACTTCGACAACAATTACACTTTGTTCTTAGCTGATTCGATATGCAATTCCCCCCGTACTTTAAATCTTACAATTAGTTAGTTTCTGTTTAGTAAATTTGGAAACACCGGAGGTCCTTTCGCGACAGGTTGAGTGCCCCCCCCCCCCTCCAATGATTGTATAGTAACGCAAATAGACTCTTATTGCGTTTAGATAAATCGTGTTTGTAGTAAATTTATCAGCGCGATGACATAACGCGAGGAAACTAAAAATCAAGTGAATGTAAATAACCGCATAAAGCCGAGAGCCGTTTTATTAATAAAACTGGTTGTAAAATAAAGAAGTCGGCGGCGCGAGCGTTCGTGGGCATTAATCCCCCGGCAATCGATCATTCCCCATTCCCCATTCTGAGGCGACTCGGAGTCCGGCAGGCAACCAGCAACAGCGAAATAACAGCAGCGGCAAGAGCTAGCCTAGCAGTCAATGACCCAACTCACTGGTCGGTCTCAGTGACCTACTTACGGAACATATGGGAGTTCGGTAACCTTCGCATGGCGTCGTCGTGTGCACGACTCCTCGTATTTGCATGTTGTGATTGTTGTTATCCTGAGCTTTTTTCCTGCGCGTGCAAGTGCATTCGCTTGTGTTCTTTCTGTCGCCTTATCCGGATGCCGAACGGGGGTGGGAATTCGGGTTTTCACCGAATTACCGACGGAGCTTTCGCGGAGGAGCTTCCCACCGATTAATACAAATTATCCTGGACGAGAGAGTAATTAAATCGAATGCGATTGTCTTATGTGAATGGATTGGTTAATTGCTTTAATCTTCGACGACCGAAAATTAAAACCAGGATTTTGATGTTAAGAATTCTTTTAATAAAAGGATAATGAATAGGGGCTGTGATATATCGATAACTATCGATAAATAATCAATGTTATCGAATAATTATCGATACATCGATATTTATCGAACCGATAAATTATCGATGTAACGATACATCGATACGATATTAATCGAGTGGATAGTCGGTCTTTTCGCTGTGCCTTTTGGTTTGGAGGTCCATTTCTTTTGGTCACTTCACTTCTTCCAAAAAATATCGACGATTTTCTTCGATGTAGTAAAAAAAATTCATCGATATATCGATTAATCGATGTTTATCGATATTTATTGATGCATATCGACAGTTTTCAATCATCGATATATCCACATCTATCAATGTATCGGTATATCGATGTTTATCGATGATTGAAAACTATCATATTTATCGATACTCATCGATGATTGGTCGATGCATCGATAAACATCGAGAAATAAAAATTACAACAAACAAAACTAAACCGTCCTCTTGGAAAAGGAAAGAAGAGCAACAAAAAACGTTATCGATCCTGAATCTAAACGTAAAAGAAAGAGTAAAAGTAAAAAAGAAATAATAGACGAAGCACATTCGATTTAAAGAGAAAAACAACGAAAGCTCTCGAAAAATCAAGGACGATAGATGATAGAACCGAAGAAAACTTCAAGACGAAACGAAACGCGATTGATCAATCGAAAAAGAAAAACGAAAAAAAAAAAAAGGAACAAAATACAATCGAATCTGAAACAAAAGTAAAACAAACAACCAACAATTCAATTTGGTTTTGTAGCGCGATGGTCAGAACACCCCCTACCCTAGAGGGTAAAAAGGCATCAAGGGTCAAGAGATAGTTTTTTGGGACAGTAGTTGTTTAACATCGACACTAGACGCCCGCCACTTTCACCAGTTTTTTTTATAATTTAATTCAGTGCCAAGCCTCTGCTCCTTTTTCTTCATTTTGTTTATTTCTTAACTTCTTTTTGTTATTAGTGTAAAGTGTTTTTTGCAATTAAATTCTATTTAACTTCTGAGTCGATTTTATTTCTCGGGTTCCGAACAAACCACGCTACAGTTTATCGCCTTTCATCGCCCATCGATATGATCGAAAGATGTCGATTTATCGATACTTATCGATGATTGAAAACCGTCGTCATTCGATAGTAAAATTTCATTCTCGCACGGCCCTAATAATGAGGGTCCTTGAAGGCGAGAATCTGCAAATTCTAAACAAATTTAACCATTACGAGGACTTCTACTTAAAGAAAACAAAAGTCTTGCTTGCTATTGCCCAAATTGACGTTCCATTAAAAAAAAGAGGATGGTAAGTGTCCTTGGAGATCAGTAGATATGCTATGGGGGTACTAGCTATCGCGACTTTCGTTGGACGGTGGCATTAAGAAAATTAGGTAGCAGCTACCTGTTTTTAACCTGTTATTTATAAATTTCTATGTAACGTCACCGCCTAGCAAAAATCTCGATAGGCAATCATACATGCGTCCGTGTAAAATCTATTTTTAACGTCACCGCCTAGCAAAAATCTCAGTAGGCAACCATACATGCGTCCGTGTGAAAGCTGTAGTATATCTACCGATATCAAATTTAACTTGCGCAAAATGAGCAAATTTCAAATGAACTTAATTCTGGTTCTTGTCCGATGTTTCGCAGTCGTTCGACAGCTTCGTCAGAAGTGAAAAATATGTTGTCAAAATAAACAAGGTAGTCAAAATAAACAAGGTTGTCAAAATAAACAAGGTTGTCAAAATAAACAAGGTTGTCAAAATAGACAACCTTGTTTATTTTGACAACATATTTTTCACTTCTGACGAAGCTGTCGAACGACTGCGAAACGTTAAGTGTATAGTGCGCGATTTAGTGTCCGCTTAAAAGATTTTGTGATACGAACTTAATTCAAGTAAATTAGGGGTTTTGATTTTGTTTTCTTGGTATTCCAAATTTTGTTTATTAGTACACGACGTGCTTGTTAAAGGGGGGAAGCTTCTTCTTTTCGTTTTCGCAGATTTTATCTTCTTCTTCGATAATTAGGCTCTCAAAGAAAGACTAAAAACGAAACAACGAACAAAAAAGGTTGGATTTGTTCGGTACAACTTTCTCCACCACTTTGGAAGGATGGGTGGATGACCGCCGCGTACCCACCCCTGTCGTTGTCATCCTTAACAGAAATAAAAAAGACACCGGTCTACTAAAAAAACACTTGTAACGTTAAGACAGTATGCTCAATATAGATCATTTCCGAAGTCAAGTTCTTTGTATTTTATTAACGGTCGTCCTTCGAGTATTCAACCAAATAAACTAAAATCAAATTCAACAAGCCAAGCAATACCAATAAACAGGATTATTCTAAACAATAAGGAATGTGGAGAGCGCAATAAATGCATTCGCTATTTTTTTAATTTTTTTAAGAAAAACTAATACGAAACGAAAAGAAAAGCGATTGCTTTTTTTGTTACTATCATCGCTAGAGAGCGAATTTCTAGCCCTTATGCTTTTCGTGAATGATAATAATAGCAACGTGAAACTTTTCATACTCTGTAACTAATTAAAAAAATTTGTTTTTATTTGACGCATATTTTTTAATGCTGTTTTTTGCTATTGTGTCAGTTTTATGCATACTTAATTTTATACGCGTATTTACTGCTTTCTTGCGTCTTTTCAAGTTTAAATTTTTTTATCTGTATCGAAAAAAATAGCACATTTTTTAATATGTATACGTCAATCGATCGATAAGTCAGAGAACTTTTACGTATCTTCTAACTTTCGTGAAACAACCTTGTGGGTTTTATCATGTCATGTTATTTCGTCGTGTATTTTCTTAACTCGGATCTATATGATCGGTATGTAACACGGAACTTTAGTTCTTTTTTTTATAAAAATTCAATTTTATCGGCGAGCGGAAAGTATTAATTCACGAGCGATGAAATCGGGAGTCGAAAATTAAATTTTATCGTCTCTTCTAAAGAAAAAAAAAATAAGAAAAACCTATTAAAATTTTAGGTAGGTATAGTTTTACAATTGAAGGCGTCAGAATGATAAGTGGTCATGAACCAAAAACAACATTTTGCAGGAGAAGCAAAAAACTGTTTATCCGCACAGTTAAGACTTGCACGTTAGACATTGTTATAGTCTGTTCTTATACATAAAGAGTGTCTAGTCCAATAAGCAAATATATTTATTTTGTATATATTAACTATATATTTTTTAAGTTTTTTGTTTGGATATGTCCTGTTTTCAAGCTCTTTTTTTTTAATGAAATGGATTTAGGGGTATTTATTAAAAACAACTATAGGTACCTTAGTATTTCAAAAATTGTATTCAAAAAGAAGCATTACACTAACTTATAAATATTTATAGTATTCCTATTCGGATTCAGAAGAGCCAGATTCGCTCATGCTTTTGTTACCAGCAGCACAAACTGCACTAGATGTGTGTTCCAAATTATGATACCAAGTAATCAAAGCTAGTGGGATGTATTCTTCTAGCTCTTGTATATTTTTTAGTTTTAATGGGTTGAGGGGAATGGGCTTCTCATATAGATTTTTAGGATTCCACAAAATGTCATTTGGCGAACTGCTCTTAAGCCATTGAAATGCCTCACTACTACTACTACTTTCCATGTTCTGCGCCTGGCTAACTAATATTTGAAGAACTTATATTTTGTAATAGTGAAAGGACCACCTTTGTTCCGTAAACTTTTTTTAAAAAACTGCTGAAGGTATGTACGGTAATCTTTGATCATATCTTGGGTCACACGTATTACCTCAAAGTTCTTTGAAACATTTTTCGTCAAGGTGTACCACTCTTCAGGTAAATACAGATAGGTAACGTTTCGCTTATGTTTTTCAATTTGAGCAAAATTGCGGTCACAAGGCAAAAATGAATGCCCCCTTTCAGGAAAACGGTGATAAATCGCAGAAAATTGATTCGTACTTGCCAAAAGCGATAAGAACTGGGCCAAAGCTGCATTCTTATTTTGCCCAACGCAGTTATCAGTAAAGATACAAAGGGTCTTTACATTAGGGTCAACAAAGTTATCTATATAGTGCTTTAGAAATGAAATAGTCTCATTTGCACCTTCTTTCCCTGTGATTTCATCGAACATAAACATTTTGGACTTTCCTGTTTTGCCAGAATAAAAGCAGTGATTAAACACCCAAATCTGTCTTTTATAAAATATTTCGTCCACTGGTAAGACAGGAATAGGCAGGTTCTGTTGATAATCAAAGCATATTACCTCTACGGTGTCATCTGTTTTGGCGATTTCAGTCATAGCTTTTAAATCTGTATAAAATTTGTCTGCCTTGGCATGGTGCAACCTAAGTTCGTTTTCTAATGTTTCTTTCACTTGAGGATCTTCTTCTGAATCTATTTTTATCTTGGCCTTCTCGCATTTTCCACAGGTATCACTGCGAGGCTTTCCAAAAGCAAGATTAAAGCATGTATTAAAAATATGTAAGTAGAACTTACGTTTTACTTTAGGCTTTATTTCCCCACCGGATATTAAAGCTGCATATGCATCTGGTTCATACTTTTCAAGATACAAACGGTGCATTTTTTTGACAGATAAATCCGGTGATAAATATTTGCGACGTGACTCGTTCCTTGAGCAATGAGACACTCGAAAAGGAAAACTGTTAATATGCGATTTGATTAGCTCCACAACTATATTGGGCTTTTTCTGAGATCGTGAACCAATAGATTGCCCCCTTCTATCTTTTGGTGGCACATCACATTGAGATTTACTGTCTGAAAGTCTGGGAAGTCTGCCTTTCTTTATACCCTGCAGATCACAAATTGCCATTTTGCACACTGTGAATGTTCTTCCATTAGCTTGAATCTGTAACAAAACATTTACTTTCTTACCTATTTACTTACTTAATCTCAGTAAAAGTGAAAAACGCACATTCTCTAATGGGTACATACTCTGTAATGGAATATGTTATTTCTTTTAGATTCTGCAGCTAGTGTAGCATCATCTGGTACTGGCTCGCCCTTAGCCAAAAGTCGTTTTCTTTTTAGATCCGGCCGACGTCTATAACCCATTACTATTGGGTAACAGGACAAATATTTCGTATGCTTATATTTTAGTTTACCTTTGAACTGGATGTACAGATATTAGACCATGTAAGTACGCATCCTGTATATTCTTTTCCCGGAGGTTGTTAAAATCACTCAAAATTTGTTGCTTACATGAACAGGAACTAGAACTTCTTGCAGGCACAGGATTTCCAGATTTGGATATATAAGCTTCACCTAAATTTCGATTGCGTTGCCTAATGATTTGTTTCCACAAACCAACGGATCTTTTTCTTTTTCTACTGCGGGGCGTTTCTTCATAATTACGGTCTTGATCAATGTTTAAATCATCAACTTCAGGAGTGTAATCTTCAGAACTACTCATTATTATTAAGTATTTTTGTCGCTTTAACAATAGCACTTTAAACAACTTTATAGTAGCACGGCACCCACGTGCACTAGTGACACTCAACTCATAGGTTAGAAAAACCGGGAAAACTATGAGTATGACAACTGCATATACTCGGTTCACAGCCAATTTTCATCCTCAACAAATATTCAAATTAGATTTGGTTCATAGACAAGGGCCAACTAGTGGGCTGTAGAATAAGCGGATATGTGCAGTTTTTATTTTAAACGATGCAGCAGACATTTATGAATCGAAATCAGTTTATAGCCCAATTTGGTCTAAAATGGTTCATAACCACTTATCATTCTCACGCCTTCAATTGTGGAATAAGGACAGAATAAGTACTCACCGAATATCGTTTAACCTTCCACCGTTACATCACGTTATTCTAAAAATAGTATTATACTCAGATTATCCGACGATTATAAAATCAGGCCTATGTATAGGTGCTTTAGAATCTCAGTATTGTTTGTTTGTTTATTTTTTTTATAGTACCTGTCAGTGTCAAAGTTTTTGGGTTTCTGTAGGATGTTGATGTTATGTTTTTATTTGTGAGTTATTTCTTTTGGTTTTTTTTTCTTACTAACAAATTACTTTATCAAACGTAAATTATGTTATTCAAAATATGTAAATTAGTTTGATTTAAAAAAATATATATATTACTTTGTCAACATTGCGTCAGATGGGTTTAAGAATTTTTGCTATTTTATTTTATGTGTTTTGTTTTATTTTTTATATAAAATATTTTAAGCGCTTGTTTTTATTTTTTATTGTGCTTATAAATTCGCTCTCTACTCATTACAGCTTTTGTATGTATTTAACGTTTCTTAATGTGCCTAATAATACCGGGTGTTCTTTTACTGTATGCAAATATTTAAACCTGTAATACATACATCACCATAAATGGCAACGATTGAACTCATATGTGCTTAACAAAAGTTGTACACATTTCGAGAAAATCGCAGTTGAAAATCGGGCAAGAATTAATCGCACGTCTATGTCTTTGAGCCGGGCCAAGAAACGCAGAATTTTATTTCGACCGCAGAAAGCATCTGTCGGAACGAAAAACAGAACTGCAATAGAGCAGCGACCCAGTGACCTTTGCCGAGTTCGGGCGGCTAATAAAAGCATTCTTTTTCCACGTCGTTTCGTCCTTTCTTACCAAAGCACTTCCTCAGCTGATGTTACTTCTCTTCTCGTTGCTGCGACAGTTACATGGGGTGTTTGAACCTGTAATACATCATCACGAATGGCACGATTGAACTCATATGTCCTTAACGAAAGTTGTACACATTTCGAGAAAATCGCAGTTGAAAATCGGGCAAGAATTAATCGCACGTCAATGTTTTTGAGCCGGGCCAAGAAACGGAAATTTTATTTCGACCGCAGAAAGCATCTGTCGGAACGAAAAACAGAACTGCAGTAGAGCAGTGACCCAGTGACCTTTGCCGAGTTCGGGCGGCTAATAAAAGCATTCTTTTTCCACGTCGTTTCGTCCTTTCTTACCAAAGCACTTCCTCAGCTGATGTTACTTCTCTTCTCGTTGCTGCGACAGTTACATGGGGTGTTTGAACCTGTAATACATCATCACGAATGGCACGATTGAACTCATATGTCCTTAACGAAAGTTGTACACATTTCGAGAAAATCGCAGTTGAAAATCGGGCAAGAATTAATCGCACGTCAATGTTTTTGAGCCGGGCCAAGAAACGGAAATTTTATTTCGACCGCAGAAAGCATCTGTCGGAACGAAAAACAGAACTGCAATAGAGCAGCGACCCAGTGACCTTTGCCGAGTTCGGGCGGCTAATAAAAGCATTTTTTTTCCACGTCGTTTCGTCCTTTCTTACCAAAGCACTTCCTCAGCTGATGTTACTTCTCTTCTCGTTGCTGCGACAGTTACATGGGGTGTTTAAACCTGTAATACATCATCACAAATGGCACGATTGAACTCATACGTCCTTAACGAAAGTTGTACACATTTCGAGAAAATCGCAGTTGAAAATCGGGCAAGAATTAATCGCACGTCTATGTCTTTGAGCCAGGCCAAGAAACGGAAATTTTATTTCGACCGCAGAAAGCATCTGTCGAAACGAAAAACAGAACTGCAATAGAGCAGTGACCCAGTGACCTTTGCCGAGTTCGGGCGGCTAATAAAAGCATTTTTTTTCCACGTCGTTTCGTCCTTTCTTACCAAAGCACTTCCTCAGCTGATGTTACTTCTCTTCTTGTTGCTGCGACAGTTACATGGGGTGTTTAAACCTGTAATACATCATCACGAATGGCACGATTGAACTCATATGTCCTTAACGAAAGTTGTACACATTTCGAGAAAATCGCAGTTGAAAATCGGGCAAGAATTAATCGCACGTCTATGTCTTTGAGCCAGGCCAAGAAACGCAAAATTTTATTTCGACCGCAGAAAGCATCTGTTGGAACGAAAAACAGAACTGCAATAGAGCAGTGACCCAGTGACCTTTGCCGAGTTCGGGCGGCTAATAAAAGCATTTTTTTTTCCACGTCGTTTCGTCCTTTCTTACCAAAGCACTTCCTCAGCTGATGTTACTTCTCTTGTTGTTGCTGCGGCAGTTACATGGGGACATTCGTTCGCTCCTCCCCCAAGGACATTTCAATCCTGGCATTTCCTGAATTTCAATTTTTGGAGGCGTTATATTCCACCGATTTTCAACATTACTCCGAGGGGTTATAACTTTTTAACCTCCGAATTGGGGGGTGAAATAATATAATAGCTCAGTTTCAAAAATCACTATTTTTTGTTGTATTTTTGCTTTGATGAGATTGGCAAACTGTAAATTCCTTTTCTTTTTGGGTGAGGCGGACACCTTTTTTTATTTCACTTATTATTACTAATATCCTGACAAGTCCTAAATAAATAACCAACCAATCGCGAATAAAATGTCACTTTAATTACCCTGGAAACTACCCTGAATCCTGACTATCCCAAAGCCCGTCGTCCTTCGACCACTCGAAGCTAGGACACGCCAGGATAACGCTGACAATCAGCGAAAGAAAGTCCGGGAGTCCATCACAAAAAAATCGCCTTAAAGTAATCTTGATTTAGAATTTTTCAGGACGTTTAAAGTGACATGGAAAATCATCCTCAACACATAAATAAAATTATAAATAATATTATTCGCAGTTTCAGAAATCATTACCATTTGTTTATTTATTTTTTTGTTGTTAGAGTGACTGGGGCATTCATCATGTCGTATTTCTCTGATTTTCAATATCACTTTAATGATCCTGGAAAAATCCGAATTAGATTATTCTCAGGTGCTTTTTGCAGAGAGGGAGGGATTATCGTTAAGCAAAAATAAACACGTCAGAATAAAGCTGTGAAAGAAAGAGTCCCGTCCCCCCAAAGGAAACGCCTAAAAGTAATCGAACTTAGAATTGTTCGGGACGTTTAAACGACACTGAAAATCATCCTCAATAAACAAAATAAAATATTCAATAAATAAAATTATGAGAAATACTATTTCACAGTTTCAGAAACCGATACTATTTGTTTGTTTAATCTTTTATTGTTTTAGTGATTGGGGGGGCGTTTAGTAAGGAACTGATTTTTGGTATCACTTTAATTCCGAACTCGATTACTTTCGCTGATTATGTTGGCTTTGTCCTGACGCGTCCTAGCTTCGAGCCAGGGTGAGGGGGAGTGGGAGGGATCAAAGGACGACGGGCGTTTCTTTTTGCAAATCAAGTTGGTTCGATTTTTCTGATTGTCGCTTTAATGATCCGTACCAATTCTAAATACGATTGCCCCGAAAGGTTGCACTTTTTTTTTGGGGGGGGGGATACCTGCAGGTGCTTACTTCACTGTTTTTCGACACTATCCCGATAAGTCCTGGGGGGGATCAAAGGACGAGTTGGTTTGATAGCCAAATAACGAAATAATCGTGAATAAAAAAATATTAATTATTCGATTACCCAGAAAAGTTTCACGTTCTTTTTCTTTGGGGGGGGGCGGGGAGGGGGGACACTGTTTTTCGACGTTACCCCAACAAACGACGACATACATTTTTTTTGCAAATCAAGTTTGTTACTTTAATGATTTTTACCAAATTTCATTGTTCATTTTCTTTGGGTGGGGGGGGGGGAGATAGTTGCAGGTGTTTATTTCACTGTTTTTCGACGTCATCCTGACCGACAAGACCTACGAGTTCAAAGGACGAGCTGATTTAAAAGCCCAAACAATCGCCAATAAAAATTTTATTTCGCAGCTCGGAATCACTTTAATTTTTGGGGAGAACATTCTTTCATCGTTGGCCGGCATTGTCCTGACGTGTCCTAGCGTCGAGCCGGTGGGGGTCAAAGGACGACGTGCGTTTCTTCTTGCAAATCAAATTTGTTAAATTTTTCTGATTGTTGCTTTAACGATCTTTACCAATTCCCACATGTTTCTTTTTTTTTGGGGGGGGAATACTTGCAGGTGTTTATTTCACTGTTTTTCGACGTTAACCCGACTAACAAGTCCTGCGAGCTCAAAGGACGAGTTGGTTTAATAGCCAAACAGTTGCGATTAAAAATTTTATTTCGCAGTTCAGAATTCCTAAATTCCATTGTTCCTTTTTTTTTGGGGGGGGGGGATACTTGCAGGTGTTTATTTCACTGTTTTTCGACGTTAACCTCACTGACACAAGTCCTGCGAGCTCAAAGGACGAGTTGGTTTAATAGCCAAACGGTCGCGATTAAAAATTTTATTTCGCAGTTCAGAATTCCTAAATTCCATTGTTCCTTTTTTTGGGGGGCGGGGGATACTTGCAGGTGTTTATTTCACTGTTTCTCGACGTCATCCTGACAAGTCCTAGGAGATCAAAGGACGAGTTGGTTTAATGGCCAAACAATCGCGGTTCAGAATCACTTTAATATTTGGGGGGAACATTCTTTCACTGTCGGTCATCCTGAGGCGTCCTAGCTTCGAGCCGGAGGGGGGGGGGCGGGGGGCGGTGGGGGTCAAAGGACGACGGGTGTTTCTTTTTGCAAATCACAATTTTTTGGCTAATTTCTTGTTGTAGATTTTCTGATTGTTGCTTTAATGATCTTCACCAATACTAAAGCCGATGGCCCGGAAGGGGCGGGGGATTGATTTTTGCTTATTTCACTATTTTTCGACACTATCCTGACAAATCCTGGGAGTGCAAAGGACGTGTTGGTTTAATAGCCAAATGATGAAACAATCGTGAATAAAAAGTAGAAATTACAATTTGTTTGGCTTGTCTCATTTTCTATCATTATCCTGACGAGTCCTGTGGGCCCAAAGGACGGGTAGGTTTAATAGCCAAACAATCGCGAATCAAAATTTCATTTCGCAGTTCAGGATCACTTTAATTTTTTGGGGGGGAACATTCTTTTCACTGTCGCGTCGCGTCGGTCAGCGAGCGTTATCCTGACGTGTCCTAGCTTCGAGCCGGGGAGGCCAAAGGACGACGGGCGTTTCTTACTTGCAAGTCGAGTTAGTTAAACAGCCCAATAATCGCGCAGCAGTTTCAAGGATCCCTACGTTCTATTTAATTTTTTTTTGTTCAAGTGATTGGGTGACATTTATTCTCTGAGTTTCGATCACAATTTTTTTTGTTCTCTGATTTTCGGGGTGGTATCACTTTAATGGGCCTGAGAAATTCTGAGCGCTTTTTTTTGGGGGGAGGGGGAGGCATACTTTCATCGACTGTCAACGTTATCCCGACGTGTTCTACCTGAAAGAAACTTTTTTTTCCTGTTTCGGTATTACTTTAATGATCCCCCGAAAAATCTGAGCGCTTTTTTTTGGGGGGGGGCGACATTCTTTCGTTGATTGTCAACGTCATCCTGACGAATTCTTTTTTTTTCGGTTCTAGTCTTTATTCTTGAATTATCGGTGTAACTTTAATGATCCTGAAAAATTCTGAGCGCCTTTTGGGGGGGAACATTCTTTCATTGATTGTCGGCGTAATACTGACGTGTCCTACCCTTTTTCTGTTCTGGTCTTTATTCTCTGATTATCGGTATAACTTTAGTGATCCTGAACAATTCTAAGCGCCTTTTGGGGAGCAACATTCTCTCATTGATTGTGAGCGTTATCCTGACGTGTCCTACCTAGTAGCTTCGAGCCGGGGAGGTCAAAGAACGACCGGCGTTTTTTTGTTTTTTTTTTGTTTCCTCTCTCTCTCCGCGCAGGTCGAGTTGATTAAACTAAACAGCCGAATAATTGCGAATGAAAAAATAATTTCGCGGTTTTAAAAATCGCGAGGCAGTCGATACGTACCGATAACGAACGATTGTGCTGAGAATCATAGTGTAGAGCGGGGTCATCGAACCTGGGGAGCGAGTGGGGATACCCTACGTCACGGAACGCGTCTACGACACACGCTTTTTATGCACAATTCATCGCGTTACGTATACGACAAGGACGGGGAAAGCGGTCGCGTGTCTCGCCGAATGTGTTCCCATATTACTACACAGATACACGGATAATTTGCTATGGACGGACTTTCTTTAAAAAATGTCCAAAATGCCCGGTGATTTTTCAGTGATCGGGAAAGTCGCCGAACTTACTGTCAGTCCTGGAAAGTCCGCGGCCCGCCGGAAGGAAAGAGGTGAAACGTGAACCGCGCGCGGTGTGTTCGATTAGAATTCGATTTTTCTTTTTCTTGCTCTCGCCCGCGGATTAATCAGTGATTTTAAACCGAAAATGCGTGCTGGTTTGATCCGAGTAAATCCGTGAGTGACAGTGCCTAGAGTGCCGTGTAACAATAGTGTTTATGTAACAGGATTCCTCGAACAAAAAGAAAATCAATAATATACGTATTTTTTTTGATAAAGCAGCGCGCACAGAGTTTCACGTTCCTCTAGAATTTAGGCTAATCGTTTCTTGTATGGTAAAAAAAAAACCCTCATTTCACTTTTGACTTTGTTAATCATCGCATCATCATCATCATCATCGTCGTCGTTCGTTCGTTTATGCGCGCCGCAGTTTAGGTATGATCGTCGGAAAAACGAAAATCCGGATTTTCGTGAACGTCCCGGAATTTCGGCGAATTTTAAAACGGCGCGAGCGCAATTATTATTGTCTCGAATTTCTCGCGAGATAACGCCAATCTTTATTGTTGTCTAACTATCAGAAATTTATAATCGGTCATTCACTTCATTTAAAAATAGACTCGTGTGTTATTTTTTTTTTTTTTTCTTAATTAATTTAATATGCCGCGGCCGCGGAGAGAGATCATTGCCTTCGCCGTTTTATATAATGCGGCTTTTGTTTTCGTTTTCGTTCCACGTTGTCCCGAAATAGTGCGTGGATTCACGCGGTTTTATGGAAATTTCTCGGATGAGTCGCCACCTCGTCGGTCGCCACGTGACCATCGCGTTTTAACTTTTAACGGCGGAGATAAGTGGTCACTTACCGGTTCCAGAACTCCGTGTCTAAAGAGTTTTCGGAGTGCAGCGGCGGGGGGGGTCGAAATTTCGCCGGTTTAAAACATATGTACAGGTCGGTCCGCCGAACGCGTTCAGTTTCGCAAACTTCCGCAAACACGATCCAGCTATTTATGTACATTGATTTAATAAATATAACCAGAGAGCGGATTCAAACAGTAACGTGAATTCGGTTCTCTTCCGTTTAGATGCACGGTTAGATTTTCCAACCCTGGATCCGAGCCATAACTATCGAATTAAAATTACTTTTAGGCCCAGTTTTACAATCGTGGAATAGCCGAATATCCTTTAACGTTGCTCCATATCTGCGTCGCATCTACGTCACGTTATTCTAAGAATAATGCTTATCCGATGATTGTAAAGTCGGGCCTTACGGAATCTTTTTCGCTCACTCATATTCAAGGCTGATTTCAAAAACCTAAAACCGGCCGCTCTCCGGTTATAACTTTTCGCCGCACGTTTTTAAAAACGCGTACTATTCTCAACGTTTCGTTTAAAAAACAGATGACAGCCTCTTCAGGAATGAAAGTAAAAAATAAACAAAGTCCTGGAGGGAAACCAAACCGCTGTGTGATTAAAAGTATAAACTCGTTTAGGTCTTCTAGTTAAAAAAATAACTCGCAGGTGAAAATGAAACTTGAAAAAGAATCGTTTGTTTCTATTTTTAGTTTGAAACGAAAATCGCGAGAGAATTTCGGAAACGTAACAAAAACCATTTCTTTCTGCAAAATTCGAAGGATAAGCTTCGTTTAATTTATTATTATTATTATTATTATTATTATTATTTTCACCAAAAATATTCAAAATTTATTTCTTAGGGCCGCCTTCACAATCGCAGACGTTAATTTAAAGTCGCTTTAAAAAATAGGGACGACGAATTTTATATTTAATTATTTACGAGCAATTTTTTATTTAAATTTAAAGTCCCATTACAGTCCTGTTGAAAAAAATTCACAATTTCCCCAAAGTTTCATCGAACCAATCATAAATGAGCCGTTTACATACGTGTGGCATATAAAAAAATAGGCCCAAGTAAACTCCCCCGAGGTACTCCATGCTTGTTTACTACTTCTCTAATATTCTGAGTAGCTTGTTTCACTATTTACTTGCGAAGACAAAATGTGGCTTAAACTGTTCTGTACTTTAGTTAAAATTTGTATGAATATGTAATTTTGGAAAACTATACAGGGCGAGTCAAGAACAGAGGAAAATATTTTAGGAGATGTGACAGTGTGGATCATAACAAAAAAAAAAGGTTCAAGCAAATTTAATTTATTCAATTATTCTCGTACGAACTTGTTTTAGGGCAATGTCTAACCCATGTTATCGTCCAGTGCTGCCAACTTAAAGCTTTTTTTTTATCATTAGAGATTAAGGGATTTTCGAATGTTGTTTTGTGAAAAACTGACAGCTCAAGGTTGTTCTTTTATGTGAAAGGGAACATTGAATTAAAACCGCCATCTCTTGAGCAAAGTTTCAACTGACGGCCATTTCTGGACGGTAACAAAAAAATGACTTGCGTCTTTGCAAGACATTCAACAACGCCACCTGTTAAAACATCCCGAAAGTTACTTTCTCGTTTATTTTTACGGGGGTGGTTCACTCGCTATTTCTCGCGATGCGGAAGATCAATAAGAAAATGCCCGGTGAAGGACGAAATGAGATATTAAACAGCGCCATCTACCGCAGTTGGTTTACTTTTAAATAATCTGTGGACCATGTGGGTGGCAAATGATTCTTTGTTTCTTTTTTCTATTTACGAGTGTAGTGAATTGTGCTCGATTTTATTTGCGCTCGTTATACTGGGCGCTGTAAAAATGGCGAAACAACGCCATTCTGCAATATTCAGGGACACCCTCTATGTATGGGAAAAATGTTTTAATCTTGTGATTCCTTAAAGATATGAATTCTGAATATTTCATCAATTTTTATAGTGAAAGACACAGGGTTTGAAAAATCATGATTTTTATATAAAAATAAAAAAATCGGATTTTTATGATATGTATCATGATATACAGGGTGAGTCATAATGGGCGAAACAAATTTTACCAGCATGTAGGAAAGACATTTTGAAGTAAAAAAGTTCCTAATCCGCACAGGTGAGGAACTACAAGAAGTCATTAAGTCATTATGGAAGGCAAGTCATCCAAGGTGGTTGAATCCTCACTACCCTGGCAGATGGATCGGACGTGCCTGGCCTGCGAGGAGTCCCGATTTAAATCCTCTACATTCTTACCTCCGGGGACATACGAAACAGTTAGTATACAATACTGAAATTGACACGCGTGAACAAAGAATTTTTAACGCGGTCAATGAAATTCGCAACAATGGTCAAGTGGCTAGAGTGTGCTATTCCCTTATTCGTAGAGCTCACGCTTGTATTAGAGCTCAAGGAGCACAGTTTGGATACTTTTTGTAATACTGTGATTTAACTGAATACTTTTTGTACAGTTTATCCAATTTTTTAACAGTATTCACAGTTGCCGTTATTATTAAATATTTGCTTATTACAGAACTTTGACTTCTTGTAGTTCCTCACCTGTGCGGATTAGGAACTTTTTTACTTCAAAATGTCTTTCCTACATGCTGGTAAAATTTGTTCCAGCCATTATGACTCACCCTGTATATCAAGATATAAATCAATAATTCGATTTTTTAATTTGTAATTGTTTACAAATAAAGTTGTCCGTTCGTCTTATTACATATTTTCATCGTGATGAAACAGTATCAGGCTCAAACAAAATTAGTAAACAAGCGAAACTCAACTTGAATTCAGAATCATCTGACTGTCTTACCTTCTAGAAAGGGGTTACAAGAAGCCACATGATCAGTCAATCAAGATAGAGGCTGAAGAAAGCAATGCCATAGTCATCCATCTTACAATCATACCTCGTAATAAGGGTAATCATTTGGCTAACATACCTTCTAAAAAGGGGTTACAAGAAGCGACATGCTAAAGCCATCCATTTCACATTCATACCTCGTAATAGGGAGTAATCATCTTACTATCATACCTTCTAAAAAGGGATGAATTTACGTTGACTGAATTTGTATTATTTAATATCAGTTGACAGAAACATTAAGGTAGAATTTTTTTAACATTTTTTCCATGCTCAGAGGGTGTCCCTGCATGGCGTTGGTTCGCCATTTTTACAGCACCCTGTATTTGTCACCTTTCCCCTCAAAACGTATTTTTTTCAAATTTATTAACGAATTGTGCTCCAAAATCGATCATCTTCAATTTTTATTATTTTTTAAATGTATCTACATAATTATTTCGTATTTCTTCTTAATTCTATTATTCCTTTGCTTTCCCATCGTTCCTTTCATGTTTTAAAAACAAAATTTTTAATTAAACTGTGTCGTAAAATCGTTTGTCTTTAGTTATTATTATTATTACTTATTTTTTGAATTCTTATTATTTTGTTTTGTCATCATTTTTTCAAATTGATCTTTTTTTAAATTTATTATTAATCAACTGAATTGCGCTGTAAAATCGACCGTCTTTTGTTTGTTTTCCTTTAACTTCATGCATTTAAATTGAGGAATTATCTACGTCGAAAAGGGATCACCCTGTATTAGACTCCAGCTCTCAAGTTGGCTCGTCGTTTTTATTTTACGTTTAAAAATCGAATGACGTCGTGATAGTATTTGAAAAAACATTTGACGAATTAATAATTATATATATATTAATAATTATATATATATTAGACATGACCTAAAGCAGGTTTATACGAAATTTGAAAAATTGAATTAATTAAATTTGCTTAAACATTTTTTTTTGTTTTATTATGATCCATACCATCGTACTCTTAGAATATTCTCCTCTGTTCTTGACTCACCCTGTATACTTTTCCAAAATTATTCAATGTCAACATACTATCGTAAATTTTAACCAAAGGGGTTAAGGGGCATTAGGTGGCTGATTTCAGAACGGCTTAAGTCATACTTCGTCTTCGCAAGTAAATAGTGAAACAAGCCACTCAGAATACGTATTATAGAAATAGTAAACGAGCACGGAGTACCTCAGGGGTGTTTGCTTGGGCCGATACGTTTTTTGTGCCACGCATAAATGACTCACTTGTGAATGGTTCAATGAAAATTTGAAAGCTATAATTTGGGGAAATTGTGAAATTTTTTAACACTATAGTAGGACTTTTTCTTAAAAATAATTAAATATAAAACTCGTTCTCCTATTTTTTAAAGTGACTTTAACATTTTCTTTGTTCTGTCACCTTTCCTCCGATTAATTTATTAATCTTCCGGATTGTGCTAAAAAATCGATTGTCTGTAATTCTATTATTTCTTTGTTTTCCCATCGTTCTTTCCTTTTTTATAATCAACTGAATTGCGCTGTAAAATCGATCGTCTTTTGTTTGTTTTCTTTAGCTTTATGTATTTAGTATGAATCTAGCAACAAATTGAGGAATTATCTACGTCGAAAAGGGATTCCTGCTTCTTGCGCGTTGGTAACACTGGCTATCGTCTCGTGACTCGCCCTGTATTAGGCTCCAGCTGTTAAATTGCTTCGTTGGGTTTAATTTAAATTTAAAACTTGAATGACGTCGTAAAAGTGTTTCGGTTGCTGCAAGTTGAAAGGACATTTGACGAATGAATAATTTCTAAAAAAAAAAAAAAAAAAAATGAGAATGAATTTTGCCTCATCTGTATAAAGACCCAAGTTTATTTTAATTTAATCGTAATTTATTAACGAAATCTGTCATGGACATGTTCTATCGTAAATTCGGAGTACAGATTTTTTTTTAATTCAAAATACTGGGGGGCGTTCACGTCTCTTCATTTTCCACAATTATACGTCAGTGCATGACCTTGAATTTATACCGGTACTCGTACCCCTTCGTCTTTTTTTTTTCGATTTAATTTAAACAAATTAAAACCTATTTTTAAGTACGCCGACTCGCATACGGGGCGAGTCAGAAAAAGAATTTTAAAAGAAAAACCAAATTTATTTTGTCTTCATTAATTTGGGTAGATGCATATTTATATTCTACCATAAATACGAGTTTCACATTTTTTAATTCGAAATATGTACTGTAGGGGTCTCTTCATTTTCCAAAATTACGCGTCAGTGAGCGACCTTGAATTTGTCTCATAATAAACTAAGTTTACTCGCCCCCCTCTACCCTTTAATGGAAGCTTTCTTAACCATCTTACTTTAAACAAATCAAAATCAAATATTTTTGAGCGTGCTCACTTGCATACAGGGTGAATCATGAAAAGGTCCGTAAAAAGGAAATTTTTAATTTATTTACGAATTGTTTCATAAATATTTGCGTCAGAAATTCGAAGTAGTTACTGACGAATACATTTCTTTATTTTTTTTTGTAGAAATTGCAGAAAAAAAAAGGTAGAGGGCGGTACTTGCATTCAAACTGTTCTATTTCCAATAAGTTCATCTCACTCACCCTGTATATATTTATGTAACTTTTCGGTGACGAACATCATTATGACGATGACGTGGAACGTGTTTGTTTGTTTGTTTGTTTGTAATTAATAATAAGTTTAATTTGTCTCGTGTCTCATCTAGATTAACGCGCCTCAATACTTTTTTGTTATCGGGCATCCGATAAGAACGACCCACAGCAAACAACGGGCTCAATTTTAATCAACAAAAGTCTCGCCGAAAATAGCTGCATATTTTAGGCGAAATCGAATGTCAAGTACGAGCCAGTACGTAAATAAAATTGCTCCGATCAAAACAAAATGTTGAAATAATTAGTTTCCATGAAACTGACAGAATATTTTTAATAAAAATAAACCGCAATGGTTTCAATTAATGTTTAAACGCAGAGCGTGTTCTAAGATTTTCTCTTTCCTATTTGTTTAAATAATTTTGAAGCTGACGCTTATACGAACAAGAAAAAAAATACCGTTTGTACAAAACACAGAGGTACGTCGAGAAAATACAAGAACAAATATGCAACATTTTAAATAAACAACGAAAAATTGAATGCCAATTGTTTAAGAAACAATTGAATTAGAAGACGTTCAAGCAAGTTTTTGGCCATTCGTTTTGATGAAGAAAAAAATTCAAAGACTTGTCCAAATAATTTGATCATTCTTTTTTTTTTTTTTGAGAAATGATCGCTCTTCTTTTGTCGAAGAGCCAAAAGTCGAACGTCTTTTGTTTACTCTCTCATTAGGTTTGATTTTCTGAATCGGTTGTCACTCTCGATTTAATTCGTTTTTGTTGTTTTCGTTTTTGTTGTTGGCAGTCAGCAGCTGTAGCAATAAATGCGTAGTAAAAACGAAGATTTCGAATGCGAATTAAATCGACATTGAATTTGAATATCGATAATTAGAAACAAAACAAAAAAACTGCGCTTTGTTACCTAGTATTGTAAACTGTAAATGTTTGCTTCAGAAAACGTGTGACTTCCGACCGCTTAATAAAAACAACGTAAAACTGCGTGAATCTTATGTGAAGCGTAGAATAATTCAATTTATTTGAAATTCTTATGTGAAGCATAGAATAATTCAATTTATTTGAAATTAATAATTTTAACAACTTTACAGTCGGTATTGTCTACATTTTTTTTAATCAGCTGCATTGGCGCCGTTACAAAAGTTAAGGTCAAGTCTTTTATGAGTTTCATATTAAAGCCAAACGGTATATAATACTTACGGTTTTTATAATCGATGCTCCATATGATCGCCATGGTAATCTTAACCTTAAGGCACTGATTTCAATAAATTTCCATCAATTGTCACTACAAGTTAGCGAACGTTTTGCGTATTATCGCGAACTAATTTGCACTAACAAATTCCTAAGTGTATCTACCCCCTACTTAGGTCGTAAATAAATTTGTGATTCATTTCTTCCGTCTGCACACACAAGTTCGAAGTCTGCAATAAATGAATTCTTTCCGCACAAAAAAGGCCATAAACAAAACGCTTTGGTTTTGGTGCAGGACAAACTCACGCGTTTCGTTTCATTTTTTGTGCTTTCGTGATTTAACAAAGTCATTCCAGTGACCGTCAACCAATTTACATCCGAATCTTCAATATTTTTGCTCTGTTCCAACCACGCTTTGTGACCGTTTAAGAAACCGTCAAAAGCATGCACTCATCAAAGTTTTACGCTTGGAAAGTTGTCAACATCGATCATTATTTCGGTGGGCAACTGATTGTGACGGTTTCGTAAACGGTCAGAAAGCGTGGTTGGAACAGAGCTTTTATCTCAAAAACTGTGCGTGCATATTAGATCCCCCATGCATATAGTTTTTTTTGCTTTGTTTTTTCATGTATCATTTGTGGTTAACGGGTTGGACACTTATTCTGAATCACGCTGTATATTTCTATTAGGCTTTCTATTTATCGAAACTCAAAGGGGACCTTTTTGTTTTGTTTTTTTTTGTTGTCTTCCCTAATCGTTATTTTTTATTTAATAACTGGTTCTAAACAAAATTTAAGAAATCCTTTAAATCGGGGAAATTCAGTTTTCGTTTGCTTCGGAACCTTCCCGGAAGTTATCGGCCTTCTTTCGATAGAAAATTCGTTCGTCTTTTGTTTTTTTTGTTTGGCCCTCTCAATCGTTTAAAAAATTCGTTCTCGCTTTTGGTGCATCAACCCAATTACTGCGCGCTTTTGTGTTTTCTCAAGGTCACTATTCCTCCGATTATAATTTCAGTTTCTTGAATTGTTTTCAAAGAGTAATAATTGCAATTTTTCCGGAAATTGATTAAAAAACGTCGATCGTCTCTTGTGTGTTTCCTTTTCCCTCCTGCACTTAAATTTGATTGCGTGAAGGGTTCCGCTTTCTATTTAAAATTCATCCTCGACTTTGATTTGATCGACGACGTTGTTCGTTTTCTCAAGATCATTTAAATTACAGTTGCAAATTTTAAATTTGTTTTTAAAAAGTAAGCGGGTCTTTTCCCTCTGGATTTTTCCGGGAATAAACGACTTTCTCTCACTCAAACGTTGATCGTTTTTTGGTTTTCTTTATTTATTATTTAAAATTCACCTTCGGCTTTGATTTGACCAACGACGGCATTTTCGTATTTCGTCGTTCGTTTTCTCAAGGTCACAATTTCAATTCTTCAATTTGTTTTTAAAGAGTAAATGGATTTCTCTCTCAAAAACTTTCCCGGAATTAACGACCCTCCTTCAGTTGAACGTCGTTTTCTTTTCCCCTCCTACATTTAAATTTGATTAATTGCGTTCGAATTTTCAATTGCATTTGCAAATTTGCATTTTCGTTCTTTGCTTGTTCATTGTTTTTCTTTTTTGAAGGTCATTTAAATTTATCTCGATTTTTTTATTGTTTAAACATCTACCTTTAAAAAAATTGGTTTAAACAAATTCTAATCGTGCGTTCTTGAAGATTTTCCCAAAATTATTATCACTAGCGTCTTCTATTTCCTTTTCCCTCCTGCGTTTAAATTTGCTTGTGAAAAGTTCGAATTTCTTTTGAGTTTTCTTTGCATTTTCGTTCTTCGTTTATTCATTCTGTCGTTCCAAAAATGATTGGGATTTGTCCGGAAATCAACGACTTCCTTTCAGTCGAACATCGATCGTCCTTCGTTTGTTTTTTTTTTTGGCGCCTCCTACATTTAAATTTGCTTGTCAATGTTTGGAACTCCTCTACAAAATTCCTTCTCGACTCTTCTTCACGCATTTTTTTAAATTTTGCCTTCCGAAGGTCGTTCAAATTTGCCTCGCTTTCTTGAATGCTTACTTGAAAAAAATGATTTAAACAAAATCCAAATCGACCGAAGTTCCAAAGAAAAAAGTAACATTTCTCTAAAAATTATTAACATTCCTTGTCGGAAATCGATCTCCATTTGTTTTCCCCCTTCGTTTTGATTCCTTGGCAATCCCAAGAAACAGTTGCCATTATTTTTCCTGCGGAAGGGGTGACTTTGAACTTCTTGAGAGCGCTGGAGCCCTTAATATTCCACTTGTTTCGAGTCAGGATCGAAATGATGGTTCCAGATTTCTTCTCCTGTGACAAGACGATTGATAATAATTAAATCAGAGGTTCGTCTCCACAAAGTGCCAAATATTGTTCACACGTCTCCGTCCGGACAGGCATTTGGAATGGTGAAGGCATTCGTGGGACCCATCTCGCACTGACCTTTGTCATTCCAAGGTATTCATGCAGAATTCTGAAAACCGTGGTTTCTGAAACTCCTAGTAAAGCTGCTAATTGTCGCTTCTTTAATCTTGCATCTTCCAGTACCAAACACTTGTTTTTTTTCAATAACATGGGAAGTGATAACATCAACGGCCAGACCTGGACGGAAATCATCATCCAGTGATTCTCGACCATGTCTAAACGATCTTGACCGTTCGCAAGTAGTCGCGTTGGAAGGACAATCATCCTCGTATACAGCCAACATTTCTTCACGAATCATTTTTGGAGCTTTTCCTTGTTTTGTTAGGAATTTTATAATTGCTCGATATTCGAGTTTGTTCATTTTGATAGGTGACAACACAAACTGAACTAATACTGCTGCAATTGTTTTGTAAATTGTCGAACACGTTACCAAGGCATATGTGATGAAAAAACAATATAATGAAGAATTACATTGCCTAGTCCGGGAATATAAAAACGACCCCTCGTGAAGCTCACTGTTTTCCATACCCGGCACTATACATCTCAAGGGTATCCTGGAAGGAAAAACTTTCTCAATTGGGAATAATGTAGAAACCTTCCACGACCGTGTCTTCACTAGATTTTCTCAATCTGTTGAAGTTAGGTAAGGATCCTTCCACGACTATCTTCATCACTAAATTGAAAGATCCTTCCACGACTATCTTCAGTAGATTAGAAAATCTAGTGAAGATAGTCGTGGAAGGATCATCCAATTTAGTGAAGATAGTCGTGGAAACACTTTCCCATCTAGTGCTAGATAGACGTGGAAAGATCTACTGAAGATAGTCGTGGAAATTTTCTACATTATTCTTAAAATTGAGAAAGTCTTTCCTTCCAGGATACCCATGAGATGTATAGTGGCGGGCATGGAAAACAGTGGGCTTTAGACATACCCACATCCAAGAAAAAGGAAAAAAGAAACCAAATCGAAAGAGAAGCTCGAACTCTTGACGAATGATAATAATAATGTTTAGAGAAATCTTACTTCTTTTTCATAGGAATTTCGGTCAGTTTGAATTTTGTTTGACTTTAGTGAACTTTTCATGTAAATTGTTTTGTATGAATTTTCTTTTAGAATTTGGGTGTCCGTAGTTCCCTGGGATAGTTTATTTGAACATGTAAGCATTTAAAACCTCGGAAATATGTTTTCTGTTTCGGTGCGAATTGATATAGAACTATTTTCAGCTATTGGTACGAAATAGGCACACAAACGCTATCGTGGAAATTTTTAATAGCTGGCCGGCGGTTAACACAACCAAAAATAACAAACAGACAGTTGCACTTTTGCACAAAAACTTGTTTCATTTTTTGTCTTCACTAAAATTGATGCAAAATCGTTATGAGCGACTTAAAAGTCTCACTGAAAAACTTATTTTTTCAACAATTTCCCATAGAGTGCCTACCACAATAACATGGCTAGGTTAAATCATGTAGGCGACAGTGTCCGCTGATAGATATTCTTAAAGTAGTAACAGTTTAGGTCGAGGTAACGCGTGGCCAATTTTTGGCCTAAGATTTCATTGTAATCAAAACCGACTAGCAGTAAATTTTTAAATTTCTTAAAATAATAGCTCGAAAAATCAGGGCATTAAATACTTTATTAGACGATTGATTTCTGACTTTGGAAACAATATTATATATACCGTTTGAAGACTTTCGCTTTAGCCAGAAGTGGTTTCAAGAACAGTAACAAAGAGCATGTGCATGCGATTGGTTGGGCGTAGCGTGTTTCCTTCGATGTAGGTGAGAAGGCGCCGATGAGATGCATTAACGTTAACGAAGTTGCATCTAAGCCACAGACGTATATTAACAATAAAATATCTTTGCTTAATATCAACGAAAAGATTCAAATTCTTAAATGATTTTACAGTAGAAATTCTGTACAAGCAACAATTAATTTATTTGTTGCTGCTTTTTAAAACATTACAATCCACTGATTGCTATTCGTACACTTTCAGTTTTCGCTGTAACACGTAATCTCCACTACATTTTATCCACTCCCACTAATCACATTAAGAAAGCAAGGGCTGTACGTACAATCACGCACATCTAAAATGCACCGCCTGCACGCAAAACTCGCCCTTAAAACGTTGTGGTATAGGGCTCACAGAATGCTCAAATTGTAGCACTTAAGCTGCGCGCGGTTATAAGTACATGCGAGTCGCGTGCGTTTTGTTGCTTTTCATGAAACCGCTACTGGCTAAAGTGAAAGTCTTCAATCTGTATAAATTCGCCCGTAGAGTATAATAAGACGTGCAGAGCAGCGGGCAGTTGTTTTGAGCTGAAAGAATTCGGAAATTTCTCGATTTTACCGGCATCAAATTTAGCAGATTTCCCTGGAAATCCCGGGTCAGAAACCCCCAATCTAAAGCACACTATTTTCCATGCCCGCCATTATACAGTATGTCCATCTGACAATGAGACATAGGGATTTAACATGGGAAAACAGAAACTGCTTTATATTATCTACCTGAGTACATATATATAAAATTCTGGGTTATAATCGGAAAGATTATTGCATTCAAAGTGTTTTGATACTAAATTTATGCTATTTTAGTTGTTAATTATTTAAAAATTAAGAAAAAAAGTTACTATTTTTTTCCGTACAAGATTAGTACGTATTTAACGAAGAGTTTTTAAACGGGTGTCGTGGCCGAGCTAGTTTGTTCACTTTTCACAACCGAAAGGTCACGAGTTCAAATCTGGATGAGGACACTTTTTCTTTTTTCTTTTTTTAATATTTTTTTAGATTTGAAATCACTTAAACTCTTAAACTAGTTTATTATCTTATTTATAAGTTTCATTTTAATATTAATTATGTTCCATTTATGTTTATTTTTTCGTTTGCAAAATTTTATGATCTTACATTACTTAATATTAAAATGAAACTTATAAATAAAATAATAAACTTACTTCGAAAGTTTAAGTGATTTCAAATCTGAAAAAATATTTAAAAAAAAAAAGAAAAAAGTGTCCTCATTCAGATTTGAACTCATGACCTTACAGTTATGAGAAATGAACTAACCACCTCGGCCACGAGACCTATTTAAAAAATTTTCGTTAAATACCTACTAATCTTGTACGGAAAAAAATAATAACTTTTTTCTTAATTTCTAAATAATTAAGAACTAAAATTGCACAACTTTAATATCAAAACACTTTGAATGCAACAATCTTTCCGATTATAACCCAGAATTTCATATATATGTACTCAGGTAGATAATATAAAGCAATTTCTGTTTTCCCATGTTAAATCCCTATGTCTCATTGTCAAATGGACAAACGGTATGTATGTCTTATGGGTTCCCTGGAAGGAAGAACTTTCTCAATTGAAAATAATGTAAGAACCTTCCAGATTTTCCCAATCTACTGAAGATAGTCGTGGAAGGATCTTCACTAAAATGGCACTAGATTGGAAGAAGCTTCCACGACTATATTCACTAGATTGGAAGATCCTTCCACGGCTGCCTTCAATAGATTAGAAGAACCTTTCACGACTATCTCCACTAGACTGGAAAGTCCTTAATAATAATATTAATAATCATAATTGGTGTTAATCCAAACGAGGTTACACAAGTCAAGAGGGGGGACAAATACACTTTAAAATTATATTAGAGGATCCATGTCCTAGGCCCGGTTTTTTCCCCTCCAGTTAACTTTATCTGACGGTTTATTCCCATAGTAACAATTGTGATCACAATCGTTGCTAAGGGAATTACTCGCCAGATAAAGTTAACTGGAGGTGAAAAAACCGGGCCCTAGTCATTGACTGTGTACAGGAGTTCAGTACCCAGCTTTGTTCATGTACTCATCAAAGTCAAAAGGAGCAATTTCAAGTAAGAATTTGGTGACTATCCTCTTAAATTTCGGAAGAGGTTGAGGTTGAGTCCTGACTTCCTTGATTGGCACGACTATCTTCGGTAGATTAGAAAATCTAGGGAGAATAGTCGTAGAAGGATCTTCCAAATCTAGTGAAGTCAGTCGTGGAAGATTTTCACAGTATTTTCAACTGAGAAAGTTTCTCCGTCCTTCTCTTCATGGGTTCCATGAGACTGTACAGTGGCGAGCATGTCTACCTTCACTAGATTAGAAAATCCTTCCATGACTACCTTCACTAGATTGGAAGAACCTTCCACGACTATCTTCACTAGATTGGATGATCCTTCCACGACTATCTTCAGTAGATTAGAAAGTCCAGTGAAGATAGTCGTGGAATTATCTTCCAAATCTAGTGAAGTTAGTCGTGGAAGGTTTCCACAGTATTTTCAACCGAGAAAGTTTCTCCTTCCTTCCCTTCATGAGTTCCATGAGATGTACAGTGGCGAGTATTGTAAATGGACTGCCTATCTTCACTAGATTATAAGATCCTCCTACGACTACCTTCACTAGATTGGAAGGACCTTGCACGACTATATTCACTAGATTGGATGACCCTTCCACGAGTATCTTCAGTAGATTAGAAAGTCTAGTGAAGATAGTCGTGGAATTATCTTCCAAATCTAGTGAAGTTAGCCGTGGAAGGTTTTCACAGTATTTTGAACTAGGAAAGTTTCTCCTTCCTTCCCTTCATGGGGTCCATGGGACGTAGCGAGCTTAGAAAATGGGCTATGGTCTTCAAGCTAAAATGCCCAAGTGCCAATTTCGGAAAACCGTAACTATTGTTAAAGGAGCTGTCAAGCCTAAAGTAATCCTTTTTTTATTCACTATTTATCTACCGAAGCAGCTGTCAGGTCAGACGTACAGCGAAACGTCGGCGTCGTCATTTAAATCAATTTTATAGAGTATCCCATCGAATGTAATTACGTACAACCTCAATCAAAAGTAATGAAACGCTCAAAACCGAAACGCTGTAGTTAGAGAGAGAAGATACCGAGTGAGATGAAGTCTTACGGCGAACGAATGTTTCCGAAGTCCTGTACATATTTTGTCTATTGAATATTACAATAGACAAGAAAAACATTTTGAAGATAAATTTGTATCCTGGATGTAATAATGAAATAGTAGTTATTGATCGGGTTAAGGACAGTAAAGTAATAATAACTACTTGTTCATTCAGCTGACGTTTCGGTATATTTAAAACCTTCTTCAGAGCCTCTTCAGAAGGCTACTATTTCAAGAAGAAAGTTCTTCAATTGTAATTAATATAATATTAATAATTTTTATATCACAAACTCTTTTAAACGGAAACTAAATGGCGCACAAACACTCAACGTTTCGCAGTCGTTCGACAGCTTCGAACGACTGCGAAACGTTAAGTGTTTGTGTGTCGAACGACTGCGAAACGTTAAGTGTTTGTGCGGCATTTAGTGTCCGTTTAAAAGGGTTTGTAATACAGTTTTCATCGGACAAGAACCAGCTTTAATTAATAATTTTTATATTTCAAAAGCAACAGTTTAGTTACAAGCGATCAGAAAGCGTCAACACCAAACGAAATGATGAAACGAAAAAAAAAGGCACACTTTTTAAACTGATTTAAATAAAAACAGTTACATCGACCAGCTACCGAGAAAAACAACGGTGATAAAGAGGTTTTTGTTTAAAACAAAGAAAAAAAATTGGCAATTATTAAAGGTAATCGCTCCGAGTGCTAACCAACATTTTAATCAAATTAACCAGTCATGTAACAGCATTAAAGTTTTTCTTTTCTTTTTTTGCATGCGATTACGACCCGTCATTATCTCATCCAACGACGTTAAAATTCAGCTAATTTGCGCGAATTGCTTTTTAACAAAGTTGTGACGAAAAAAAAAAAAAGAAAGGAACGAGAGCGTTCGACTTCGAAGCAAGAGAGGAATTTAGTTTTGGGTTTACCAAGGGGCGCGCGGGGGGGGGCGTCGCAATTTTAAGTTTGTTTCAAGTAAGGGCCTTCCTCTTGTGGTGATGATGATGTTTTGGTTTAACGAACTGAAATTCGATGAATTAGCTGCGCGCGGCGACGTCGCGTCGTCGTCGTCGTCGACGTCGACTTATTAAAATTTCATCAAGATTAATGCGTGCGGCGTTAATACGAAGGTATTTATATTGGAAAAAATCTGTCCGTTCTTTATCGCGATCACTTCTCTCGCTCATCCATATTCGGCGGTGAACAACCTCGGGTTCAATGGCTCAGCCGCGCCTCCAAACATTGGCCGCTCCGTTGCCGGCGCGCACGCAGCACGTGTGTGCCGCTCTAGCGTTGCGGTGCGCGCGCGTACCGCGCCGTAAATGACACATGATATTTTTAAAATGCGTGGATTTTTTCGCCTGGAAGCTTTCACCTCTCGCGTCTTGCTCCTTTTCGCGCCGGCGATTATTAATTCGCGCGCCCGAAACCTCGCAAGACGGCCGTCGCGATCGATCAAGCCTCTGGACGACGACGACGACGACGACTTCGTTTATTTAATTGGATGAGCGGGCGAGATCAGGACAGGATTTATCTGTCGCGCAAATTTGAGACGGGCGCAGTCGAAAAACGCGAAACAAAAAATTCCTAGTCGAACCTTGGGGGAAATCAAACGTCCCCGTTAGGATTATTCATTTTCCACCGCGGTTTACAGAAAATTGTTTCTTAAAATAAACACTTGCTAATAATGACAGATCCTGTTTTTAGGGAGGGCGAAATATCTATTTTTTTTTACAATTAATTCGATGTTTATTTAACAGGATAAGCGGGTGAGATCAGGACTTGGGGGGCATTCGGAAAACACAAAACAAAAAATTCCAAGTCAAACCTTGGGGGAAATCAAACGTCCCCGTTAGGATTATACATTCTCCACCACGGTTTACAAAAACAAAACCAAAAACACTCGCTAGCAATGACAGAGCCCAGCTCATGTATTTAGGGAGGGCGAAATATCCATTTTTTTCTTGCATTCAATTCGAAGAAAAACCCGCAATTGATAGTATGGATAGTTTCGGATCTGCGACAGTCAACTTTTTGTTTTACTTACGGACGCCATCTTAGATGCGATACCACCACCACCACCATAAGAAATAAAAAATTAATTCGGAGACGGCGGAGACGCCTGCTTTCGTTTTTAATTAAATTAGTTGAACAAGACGTAAGCGAACGTTCAGTTTCGGAAATTAACACTATGTGACAGTCGCCTGTCACAACTGTCACTTAGCGTCGATCGGTTAATGTCAGTTTTTGAAAACACACGGTCACTTGATCAAATGAATATTCTAAATACTAATTTATTTTAAAAAAAATTGATTTTATAACGTGCTTGAAAAAAGTAAGAAAGTTGACAGTTGCCTAAATGTCAAACAAAATAGATATTTTTGACGTTTACTCCTATAATGTATTGCTTAGCAATTTATTTATTTATTTGAGGGAAATGAATTCAAAATTTAATTTTACGACATGTTTTAAGAAAGTAAGAAAGTTGACAGTTGCCTAAATGTCAAACAAAATAGATATTTTTGACGTTTACTCGTGTAATGTATTGCTTAGCAATTTATTAATTTATTTAAAAACAAATAAATTCAGAATTTAGTTGTACGACGTGTTTTAAAAAAGTAAGAGAGCTGACAGTTGCCTAAATGTCAAACAAAATGGATGTTTTTGACGCTTGCTCGTATAATATAATTCTTAGCAACTTATTTAAAAGCAAATGAATTCAGAATTAAATTTTACGACGTGTTTTAAAAAAGTAAGAAAGTTGACAGTTGCCTAAATGTCAAACAAAATAGGTATTTTTGACGTTTACTCGTATAATGTATTGCTTAGTAATTTATTAATTTATTTAAAAAAAAATGAATTCAAAATTTAAGTTTGCGACGTGTTTTAAAAAAGTAAGAAAGTTGACAGTTGCCTAAATGTCAAACAAAATAGATTTTTTTGACGTTTACTCTTCTTAGCAATTTATTTAAAAACAAATGAATTCAGCATTTAATTTTACATTTTTTAAAAAAAAGGAAGAAAGTTGACAGTTGCCTAAATGTCAAATAAAATAGATATTTTTGACATTTACTCGTACATTGTATTGCTTAGCAATTTATTTTTAAAAAAAATTAAAAATTAAATTTTACAATGTGTTTTGAAAAAAAACAAAGTTGACAGTTGCCTAAATGTCAAACAAAATAGGTATTTTTGACGTTTACTCGTATAATGTATTGCTTAGTAATTTATTAATTTATTTTTAAAAAAATGAATTCAAAATTTAAGTTTGCGACGTGTTTTAAAAAAGTAAGAAAGTTGACAGTTGCCTAAATGTCAAACGAAATAGATTTTTTTGACGTTTACTCTTCTTAGCAATTTATTTAAAAACAAATGAATTCAGCATTTAATTTTACATTTTTTTAAAAAAGGAAGAAAGTTGACAGTTGCCTAAATGTCAAACAAAATAGATATTTTTGACGTTTACTCGTACATTGTATTGTTTAGCAATTTATTTGAAAAAAAAAATTAAAAATTAAATTTTACAATGTGTTTTGAAAAAGTAACAAAGTTGACAGTTGCCTAAATGTCAAACAAAATAAATATTTTTGACGTTTACTCTTCTTAGCAATTTATTTAAAAATAAATAAATTTATAATTTTATTTTACAATGTGTTTTGAAAAAGTAGGAAAGTTGACAGTTGGCTAAATGTCAAACAAAATAGATATTCTTGACGTTTACTCGTATAATACATTTCTTGGCAATTTATTTAAAAACAAATGAATTCAGATTTTAATTTTACAGCGTGTTTTAAAACAGTAAGAAAGTTGACAGTTGCCTAAATGTCAAACAAAATAAATATTTTTGACGTTTATTCTTCTTAGCAATTTATTTAAAAATAAATAAATTTATAATTTCATTCTACAATGTGTTTTAAAAAAGTAGGAAAGTTGACAGTTGGCTAAATGTCAAACAAAATAGATATTCTTGACGTTTACTCGTGTAATACATTTCTTAGCAATTTATTTGAAAACAAATGAATTCAGATTTTAATTTTACAGCGTGAGAAAGTTGACAGTTGCCTAAATGTCAAACTAAATAGATATTCTTGACGTTTACTCGTATAATATATATATAACTTTATTAATTTATTTAAAAAGAAATGAAATAAGAATTTGATTTTATGTCGTGTCGCAAATCTAAGATGAAAAACAAAAAGTGACAGTTACCTGAATGTCAATCAAAAGACTATCCGACATTTAGCTACATTTCTTAATTCATTTGAAAACAAATGAACTCAGAATTTCATTTCATTTGGTGTAATGCGCAAGTCCGTAGGAGAAAACAGTTGTCAGTTGTCCAAATGTCAAACAACAATATTGTCAACAGTTTTTTCAATTTATTTAATTATTTATATAATTATTTAATAAATTATTTATTTAATTTATTTAAAACAAGAATTTTATTTTATGTCGTGCACTCTGCAAATCTAAGACGAAAAAAAAAGTGACAGTTACCTAAACGTCAGTCTAAAGATTATTTGACATTTAGTCACATTTCTTGGCAATTTCTTAATTTATTTAAAAACAAATGGACTAAGAATTCAATTTCATCTCGTGTAACGCGCAAGTCCGTAAGAAGAAAAACAGTTGACAGTTACCGAAATGTCAAACAAAATAGATATTATTTGACGTTTAGTCATATAATATATTTCTTAACAATTTACTAGTTTATTTAAAAACAAATGAAATAAGAATTTAATTTTATGTCGTGTACTTTGCAAATCTAACATAAAAAAAACAAGAAGTGACAGTTACCTAAACGTCAACTAAAAAATTATTTGACATTTTGTCACATTTCTCAGCAATTTCTTAATTTATTTCAAAAACAGATGAACTTCATTTCATATCATGTTAACGCGCAAGTCCGTAAGAAAAAAAAAGTTGACACTCGCCCGGTTGACAGTTGTCAAACTAATTTCTTAGTTTATTTAAAAACAATTGAAATAAGGATTTAATTTTACGTCGTACACTTTGTAACTGTCAACTATTTTATAACTGTCAACCAAAAGATTATTTGACATTTAGTTATATAAAATGGCGTCTGTAAGAGAAGAAAAGTTGACAGTTGCTTAAACGTCAGGGAAAATTTTATTTGACGTTTTGTCGAACAATATAATAATTTATTTGAAAAGAAATGAATTTAGAATTTAATTTTACAACGCGTCGTAATGCGCAAATCTAAGATGGCGTCCGTACGAAAGAAAAAAAGTTGATGTCAAATGTCAAACAAAATAGATATCGTTTGACATTTAGTCGCGTAATACATTTCTCAGAAATTTATTAATTCCTATTTAAAAGCAAATGAAACAAGATTTTGCTTTGCAAATCTAAGATGAAAAACAAAAGTTTGACAGTCGTCTAAACGTCAATCAAAAGATGATTTGACGTTTAATCATGTAATAAAAAAGACTTTGTATAAAGGAATGTTTCTTGGAAAGCAAATGAACTCAGAATTTAATTTTATAGCATGTAATACGCAAGTTTAAAATGGCGTCTGTAAGAAAAAAAGTGTTGACAATTGCTTAAACGTCAAACAAAAGATTGTTTGACGTTTAGTTAAATAACATATTTCTTAACTGATTGATCAGAATATGTCATGTAGGTAACGACTGTCGTTATTTAACGACGTTGCGGAATAATTTGTCACTTAACGATTGTCGTCATTTAACGATGTTGTTATGAGTTACGGAATAATTTGTCACTTAACAATTTCGTTATGACTTACGGAATCATTTGTCACTTAACGATTGTCCTTATTTAACGATGTTGCTATGAGTTGCGGAATAATTTGTCACTTAACGATTTCGTTACGAGTTACGGAATAATTTATCACTTAACGATTGTCCTTATTTAACGATGTTGTTATGAGTTACGGAATATATGTCACTTGACGATTTCGTTATGACTTACGGAATAATTTGTCTCTTAACGATTGTCCTTATTTAACGATGTTGCTATGAGTTGCGGAATAATTTGTCACTTAACGATTGTCGTCATTTAACGATGTTGTTATGAGTTACGGAATAATTTGTCACTTAACAATTGTGGTTATTTAACAATTTCGTTATGAGTTAGGGAATAAGGGGATTGTATTGACTGTTCAAAATATGTCACTTAACGCTTGTCGTTATTTAACGACGTTGTTATGAGTTACGGAATAATTGGTCATTTAACGATGTTGCTATGAGTTACGGAATAATTTGTCACTTAACGATTGTCGTTATTTAACGATGTTCTTATGAGTTACGGAATAATTTGTCACTTAACGATTATCGTCATTTAACGATGTTGCTATGAGTTACGGAATAATTGGTCACTTAACGATTTCGTTATGAATTACGGAATAATTTGTCTCTTAACGATTGTCATCATTTAACGAGTTGCTATGAGTTACGGAATAATTTGTTACTTAACGATTGTCGTTATTTAACGATGTTGTTATGAGTTACGGAATAATTGGTCACTTAACGATTTCGTTATGAATTACGGAATAATTTGTCTCTTAACGATTGTCATCATTTAACGAGTTGCTATGAGTTACGGAATAATTTGTTACTTAACGATTGTCGTTATTTAACGATGTTGTTATGAGTTACGGAATAATTTGTCACTTAACGATTGTCGTTATTTAACAATTTCGTTATGAGTTGGGGAATAAGGGGATTGTACTGATTGATCAAAGTATGTCACTTAACGCTTGTCGTCATTTAACGATGTCTTGATGAGTTACGAAATGAGGCGGTAAAAGCAAAACGTCGTACGTTCGCTAATTATAACAAGTATGAACAGTACTTGTGTTGCTGGCGCACCTAATTTGTGGCCACCTGTTTGTGTCATGATCTCACGAAATTCGCCGTGTTCGAAACTGAAATGCAATTCGCAGCAGCGAATGCATCGCCGCTCGGAGGCCTCAAGTGACTCATCTCGGAGACAGCCGGTCGTGAGCTTCTGCATCTGTTTATTTCTTCAAAAATAACTGCACAAAACCGCCGTGTCATGTGCAAGTAACGTTACGATTACTGTTGTGCATGAGAGTTTTTTCGAGGCGGCATGACTGCAGGCGAGCGTTGCGTTGCGCTGCGCTGATGACGACGTGAATTAGCCCGAACGAATTGGCTTAATTGATGGGCCCCCAAGATTCTCTAAAAATATTTTCACGAGTTTGCCTTCTTGAAACTTGAAACTTCTTGCTGGGACAATCAAAGAAAATAGAATTTCACGAACGATTGCTTTGATCTGTACATAGTTCCGCGTTCAGAGTTTTGCTTTGCTGGAAAATTTCTATGACTTTTCAGGCGTATTAAAAAAGAAAACAAAAAACCTTTTGAAAGCTTAGTAGTGAAGTGTCGTCCTTAATCCGGCACTGGCGTTAAAGAATTGTTTGTTTTCTTGTTCCGGAGAAATTTGGAAACTGGAAAGTTCGCAAAGTACGAGTCGATTCTCTTCGAAAAATTGCGTCAGCGTTTCGAATCCGTGGGCGTCGTCGGAATTTCGCATAAATCCGAAATCCGACGATTTCTACGCGCGTGGGTCGCTCGGTCGAATTGCGAATTGCGTTGTTGTCGTTATAAATAAACAATTTTTCGGCGGCGAAACCGCAACAATGCTGCGAGGAGAAAACCGCAGTCGGCGAAATTATTTCGGCAAGGAGAATCGAATTACGACGTAAATTCGAAACTGTCAATAAAGCAGCCGGAACTTTGCTTCTTGTTCTTGGAAAGTCTTCTGCCGTTTTCTAAATTTGTTAACCGTGGTGGAAACTTCGTAATTCTGTCCGGGGAAATTTCGTTTCCTCCACGGTCTCGATTTTTAATTTCTAATCGAACCGATCGCCTCCATTTTAAATTTGAATTTCTGTTTTGGAAGCGACTTTAAATTACGTTAAAGAAAGATGAATGTCAAGATGGAATGTCAAGTGTGTCTGTCGAATGTCAAATATTAAACCTCAAGAACCCGGAAACTCCGAGGAAGACGTTCGAAACAAAAGATTAAATTCTGAATTTACTTGTTTTTGTAAGAAACGTTCCTTTGTAGAAAGTTTCGTTGTTACACGATTAAACGTCAAATAATCGTTTGATTGGCGTTTAGACGACTGTCAAACTTTTTCTTTTTCTTCTTAAATCTGCGAAGTCCTTGACACAAAATTAAATTCCGAATTCATTTGATTTTGTAAGAAACGCTCCTCTGTAAAAAGTTTTGTGATTACACGATTAAACATCAAGTAATCTTTCGATTGACGTTTAGACGACTGTCAAACTTTTCCTTTTTCTTCTTAGATCTGCAAAGTCCTTGACACAAAATTAAATTCCGAATTCATTTGATTTTGTAAGAAACGCTCCTTTGTAAAAAGTTTTGTGATTACACGATTAAACATGAAATAATCTTTTGATTGACGTTTAGACGACTGTCAAACTTTTTCTTTTTCTTCTTAGATCCGCAAAGTCTTTGACACAAAATTAAATTCCGAATTAATTTGATTTTATAAGAAAAGTTCCCTTGTAGTAAGTTTCGTAATGACACGATTAAACGTCAAATAATCTTTTGATTGACGTTAAGACAACTGTCAAACTTTTCCTTTTTCTTCTTAGAAATGCAAAGTCTTTGACACAAAATTAAATTCCGAATTCATTTGATTTTATAAGAAAACGTTCCTTTGCAGTAAGTTTCGTAATGACACGATTAAACGTCAAATAATCTTTTGATTGACGTTTAGACAACTGTCAAACTTTTCCTTTTTCTTCTTAGAAATGCAAAGTCTTTGACACAAAATTAAATTCCGAATTCATTTGATTTTATAAGAAAACGTTCCTTTGCAGTAAGTTTCGTAATGACACGATTAAACGTCAAATAATCTTTTGATTGACGTTTAGACAACTGTCAAACTTTTCCTTTTTCTTCTTAGAAATGCAAAGTCTTTGACACAAAATTAAATTCCGAATTCATTTGATTTTATAAGAAAACGTTCCTTTGCAGTAAGTTTCGTAATGACACGGTTAAACGTCAAATAATCTTTTGATTGACGTTTAGACGACTGTCAAACTTTTTCTTTTTCTTCTTAGATCTGCAAAGTCTTTGACACAAAATTAAATTCCGAATTCATTTGATTTTATAAGAAAACGTTCCTTTGCAGTAAGTTTCGTAATGACACGATTGACGTTTAGACAACTGTCAAACTTTTCTTTTTCATCTTAGATCTGCAAAGTACTCGACACAAAATTGAATTCTCGTTCCATTTGTTTTGAAAAAAATCGATAAATTGCCAAGAAACACACCATATAGTTTCTTTGTTTGACATTTACGCAATTGTCAATTGTTTTTTTTTCTTACAGACCTTCTTTAGACATGCATATTACACGCTATGGAATTAAATTCCGAGTTCATTTGTTTTTTAGGAAACACACAGAAAGTTTTGTCGTTATTACTTATCATTAAACGTCAAATATTCTTGTGTTTGACGTTTAGACGACTGTCAAACTTTTGTGTTTCATCTTAGATTTGCACGTTCTAAATTTAGTTATTTTTAAATAAACTATTACGTAGTTAAGAAATGTATCGATTGACTAAACGTCAAACGTTTAAGCAACTGCCAACTTTCCTTTTCTTATAGACGTCATTACACGATATGAATTTAAATAATTCAGAGTTCACTTGTTTTTTAAAATAATCTAAGAAATTGCTAAGGAATATAACATAAAATTAAATGTTACATGATCTCTCGGTTGACAGTTGCTTGACGTAACTGTCATCTTTAGTTTTTCGCAGAGTGTGCGACGTTCAATTGAATTCGTATTTCATTTGTTTTTAAATAAACTAATCGATCGCTAAGACATACGACTGAACGTCATGTTTGACATTTGGGCGACTGTCGGCAGTTTTCTCTTGCGGACTTGCACATTACACGACACGAAGTGAAATTCCTAGTTCATTTGTTTTTGAATAAATTGAGAGATTGCTAAGATGCGTCACTAAATGTCAAACAGTCTTTTGGTTGACGTTTAGGTAACTGTCACTCTTGTTTTTCATGTAGATTTGTGAAGTACGCGACATGAAATTAAACTCTTATTTCATTGGTTTTTAAGTAAACCAATAAATTCGTAAGAAATATGACTAAACGTCGTGACATACATTTTGTTTGACAGTTGGGCCAACTTTCAACTTTTTTTCTTCTTACCGGCGCCGTCTTAGATTTGCGCAGCACACGTAGCAAAATTAAGTCGTGAATTAATTTGTTTTTAAATAAATTGTTACGTTGTTGAGAAATATTTTGTTTGACATTTAAGCAACTGTCATCTTTCTTTTTCTTGCAGACGCCATTTTAGGCTTGCGCATTACACGCTAC
Organism: Dorcus hopei; assembly: GCA_033060865.1. Classification (NCBI taxonomy): domain Eukaryota; kingdom Metazoa; phylum Arthropoda; class Insecta; order Coleoptera; family Lucanidae; genus Dorcus; species Dorcus hopei. Next base: position 27,682,049 of record CM065426.1, read on the forward strand.
AAAATTAAATTCTGAGTTTGCTCATTTGCTTTCTAAGAAAGAATGTTTTGTTATTAGTACACGATGAAACGTCAAATAATCTTCTGAGTGACGTTTGGACGGCTGTCAAACTTTTGTTTTTCATCTTAGATCCGCAAAGTGCGCGTCGTAAAATTAAATTCTTGTTTATTTGTTTTTAAATGAATTAATGAATTGCTAAAAAATATACCCTACGACCAAAGGTCGAATAATATCTATTTTGTTTGACGTTTGGGCAACTGTCAACTCTTCTTCTTCTTCTTACGGGCGCCGCCTTAGATTTGCGCATCACACGTAGCAAAATTAAGTTCCGAATTAATTTGTTTTCGAATAAATTATTACATCGCTCAGAAATATTTTGTTTGACGTTTAAGCAACTGTCATCTTTCTTTTCCTTACAGACGCCATTTTAGGCTTGCGCATTACACGATATAAAATTAAATTCCGAGCTCATTTGTTTTTAAAATAAATAAAGAAATTGCCGAGAGATACGTTTTATGTCTAAACGTCAAATGAAACCTATTTTGTTTGACATTTTGGACAACTGTCTCTCAGCTGTTTTTTTTCACAGACCTGCGCATTAAGCGATATGAAATAAGTAAGAAATTGCTTAAAAAAATTTGAATAAATGTCATGTTAAGTTAAGCGAAAATATGTAAAGATCAGTTAAGTAGCTGGACGTGTTTGTTCGTTGCGTTATTTGTGATGAGTAGTTTAAACAAATTTTGCGTAATGTTCGCCATGTTCGTACACCGTTTATTGACGTTCATGTTGGCAGGTCAACGAACCTCGAAAACACGCATATAGCCACACTTTCTGTGGACGTACGTACGTAGTAGCACCAGCAACCCGCGATTATCACCGGGCGACGACGTGAGTGCATCACCATTACACGATCCGAAACTGATTAACACAAAAATTGGCGCTTCGTTTTTTAATTCCGTTCGGAATCTAAATTCGAAACGGCGACATCCGGTCCCTTCGCCTTTCTGCGTTCAGTTTCAGGTTTCGCCGTCGAGCCTCTAAACTGAGAGAGAACGTTTTTAGAGACTGACTGAATGGGGCGCTTCTCGAAGTGAGGACTAAGTGCTAGTGACATGGTGAATTCGGGCGACATCTGGTGAAAAACGAGTTTAGGCCAATTAGCGGCCCGGCCATGCGACGAGTCGTTCTGATTTGTTGTGGTGGTCGTGAACGAACGTTAGAAGCGGTGTACAATGGACTCTTTCCAGGAGTTGTTCAGTGGTGGTGGTGGTGATAATTGGACCGCTGGTGAGGGGAGGGACGTTAGGGTGGTTGACGGCTGTTCCTCGGCCGACTCGACTTCGCCTCCACCACAACAACACCAAGCGACCGACGACAAGGACGAAAAGAAGAGCGCCAATTCGATTAGAGGTTCGTCTTTGTGGCTTTTTGGCTCACCCCCTATTTTATTCCTACTTCGACGCATCCCTACCCCCATCAATTTTGACTCATCAGCTTGAATAGCGACGCCTTAAAAAATTGAACATAGGCAACCCATTCTACTTGCGTGCTTTCATGAAAGCACGAAGTTATTTCCAATTTGATTGACGTGTTGCCTATCGGGTATTGTTTCTTGTTTCGTTATGCAATTTGGAAAGGTACGTAAGTTTCGCAAAAGCTACGAAAATGGTGGTTTTGTGGCTACAGTACAAGTTTTGGAAACTGAAAGTAAACCACGAGCTTTTTTTATTCCTACTTCGATGCATCCCTACCCCCATCAATTTTGACTCATCAGCTGTGCCCATTTCGAATAGCGACGCCTTAAAAAATTGAACATAGGCAACCCATTCTACTCGCGTGCTTTCATGAAAGCACGAAGTTATTTCCAACTTGATTGACGTGTTGCCTATTGGGTATTGTTTCTTGTTTCGTTATGCAATTTGGAAAGGTACGTAAGTTTCGCAAAAGCTACGAAAATGGTGGTTTTGTGGCTACAGTACAAGTTTTGGAAACTGAAAGTAAACCACGAGCTTTTTTTATTCCTACTTCGATGCATCCCTACCCCCATCAATTTTGACTCATCAGCTGTGCCCATTTTGAATAGCGACGCCTTAAAAAATTGAACATAGGCAACCCATTCTACTTGCGTGCTTTCATGAAAGCAAGAAGTTATTTCCAATTTGATTGACGTGTTGCCTATTGGGTATTGTTTCTTGTTTCGTTATGAAATTTGGAAAGGTGCGTAAGTTTCGCAAAAGCTACGAAAATGGTGGTTTTGTGGCTACAGTACTAGTTTTGGAAACTGGAAGTAAACCACGAGCTGAAGGAACAGGCCCGGGAAGAGACGAACGATGCCGTCACTGGAGTGAGTCATGGATATTGTAAACAGTTTATAGCTCAGCACGTGTTAGCTTCGCTTTTCAAGCTTAAAAGTCTTTTCCAGATTCACCAGATTTGATTTGTTTGGTTTTTTTTTGTCTATTGTCTCTTTAACCATAAGTGGTTCCTTGAAAAGGAAGCCAGGCTTTTGGACCAACATTTTTTCTTTGCTTGGAAGTCCTCTACCAACTCCTCCTTCTTCTCCCACCCTCTGCCCTTACAGGTTTCGGGTTTGGGACATCCTAGATCTACCCCTTCCAATTTTTTCCTGCCCCTGCAAGATATCTTTTTCTCCAAAATCTTGTTTACTATCACTCTTCTCCTGCCCTTCTATCCTTACTTGGACACTGTGTTATCCTATAGATTCTTTCCATTGTTTCCAACCCCTAGAAATATTTTCTTTCTCCGAAAACCTGCTGAGTGTCATTCTACCAATACAATTCCGTCTTCTTCTATCCTTCTGCCTTTACAGATGTCGAGTTTAGCACTCTGTACCATTTTAGGTCCACCCCTTCTATTTTCCCTGCCCCTAGATGGTGTTTTCTTCTTCTTCTGTCTTCCCGTGCAATTTATTTTCTGCCTTTCAGACAATGAACTTTGAATTCTGCTCCAGCCTTCGTCCATTATCTCCTGTTCCTAGATAACATTTTCTTTTCGGTCAAAATCTGACTCTATGTCACTAGAAGTATTTTCTCTCTTCAAAATCCTGCTGAGTATCATTCTACCAATACAATTCCGTCTTCTTCTATCCTTCTGCCCCTACAGGTGTCGGGTTTAGGACTCTGTGCCATTTTAGGTCCACCCCAATAGATATTTTTTCTGCCCCTAGGTGGTGTTTCCTTCTACTTCTTACTTCCCGTGCAATTTGAGTTTGAATTCCGCTCCAACCTTCGTCCGTTATCTCCTGTTCCTAGGTAACGTTTTCTTTTCGGTCAAAATCCGACTCTGTGTCATCCTGTATCCATTCCTTCCATTGTTTCCAGTCCATAGAAGTAATTTCTTTCTCCAAAAACCTGCTGAGTAACATTTTGCCAATTCTATTCCGTCTTCTTCTGTCCATCTGCCCTTACAGGTGTCGGCTTTAAGACTGTGTGCCATTTTAGGTCCGCCCCTTCTATTTCTCCTGCCCCTCGATAGTGTTTTCTTCTTCTTCTGTCTTCCCTTGCAATTTATTTTCTACCTTTCAGACTTTGGACTTTGAATTCTACTATAATCTTCATCCATTATCTCCTGTTCCTAGATAACGTTTTCTTTTCGATCAAAATCTGACTCTGTGTCATGCTATATACTTTCTTTCCATCGTTTCCAGCCCCTGGAAGTATTTTCTTTCTCCACAATCCTGGCGAGTGTCATTCTACCAATGCTATTCCGCCTTCTTCTATCCTTCTGCCCCTACCGGTGTCGGGTTTAGGTGCAATTTCTTTTCTGCCTTTCAGACATTAGCCTTTGAATTCTGCCCAACCTTCATCCATTATTTCCTCTTCCTAGATAACATCTTCTCTTCGGGCAAAATTTTGCCGTGCGATCTCTACCGTTTGGCCCATCTGTTCCTTTCTTTCCAGTCTGTCTGTTTGAGGATTTTGTTACGTGGTCTTCCTTGGCCCATCCTTAAGTGTATGACGTTGGCAATACTGTTTACGTTCTGCAATTTTTGGATTTGAATTCTGTGGCCGTTGCTTCCATTCATCCTGCTGCGAGATTTTGCTCCAACCTTCGTCCATTGTCTCCTGTTCCTAGATAACATTTTCTTTTCTGTTAGAAACTAGCCGTGCGATCTCTACCATTTGGTCCATTTGTTCCTTTTTTCCAGTCTATCGGCCTGAGGACTTTGTTACGTGGTCTTCCTTGGCCCATCCTTAAGTGTATGACGTTGCCAATACTGTTCACGTTCTGCAATTTTTGGATTTGAATTCTATGCCCTTTGCCTCCATTCGTTCCTGCTGTAAGATGCTGCTCCAACCTTCGTCCATTATCTCCTGTTCCTAGATAACATTTTCTTTTCTGTTAAAAACTAGCCGTGCGATCTCTACCATTTGGTCCATTTGTTCCTTTTTTCCAGTCTATCGAGCTGAGGACTTTCTTACGTGGTCTTCCTTGGCCCATCCTTAAGTGTATGACGTTGCCAATACTGTTCACGTTTTGCAATTTTTGGATTTGAATTCTGTTCCCGTTGCTTCCATTCATTCCTGCTGCGAGATTCTGCTCCAACCTTCGTCCATTGTCTCCTGTTCCTAGATAACATTTTCTTTTCTGTTCAAAACTAGCCGTGCGATCTCTACCATTTGGTCTATTTGTTCCTTTTTTCCAGCCTATCGGCCTGAGGACTTTGTTACGTGGTCTTCCTGAGCCCATCCTTAAGTGTACGACGTAGCCAATACTGTTCACGTTCTGCAATTTTTGGATTTGAATTTTGTGCCCTTTGCTTCCATTCTTTCCTGCTGCTAGATGACATTTTCTTTTCGTTTAGCGTCTTTCCAGTTCTGCCATTTCGTCTAGATCTACCTACCTACTTCTTTTCCTAAATTTATTGGCCTCAGTACTTCCTTACGTTTTTTTTTTCCGGCTCGTTCCTGAGTATGTGACTTTGCCTTTGAATTTAGCACCATCCTTTCCATTCGTTCTTGTTTCTACGAGTAGGTAATTTGCGCGATTTTCCCAACTCTACCGTTTAGTCCATCTGGTCCACATCTTTTTCTTCAAACGTGTTCCTTCTTGGCCTATCCTTACGTGATGGGGCGATGCAGTATATTGTCTGCCTTTTCAGGACGTTGAATTTTCTATTATCCTTTCAATTCGCCCGTGCTCCTACATAGATAATATTTCATCTTCCTTCGATGTCTCTCCGCGCGATCTACCATTTGCTCCATCTGCTGCTCCTGGATCTACTACCCCTGCTTTCCTTCTTCAGCCTAACGGCTAATACATCTGCCTTTTCTTACTGTCTCCCTTTTTGGGACTTTGAATTCCCTATCCAGCTTTACCATTTGATTCATCTGTTCCTCATTCTAACCGTTCTTCTTTTCTTCGGCCTATCGGCCTCACCTACATGTTTTTTCTTGGCCTACCCTTTAACTATGTGGCCTCGCTAACTCTTTTCTATTATCTGCCTTTTCAGGACGTTCGTTCCTACTCTTATATAGAAAATATTTTCTTCTTCCTTCGGTGTCTTTCCGCGCGATCTTCTCAACTCTACCATTTGCTCCATCTGCTGCGCCTGGATCTACTACCCCTTCTTTTCTTCTTCAGCCTAACGGCCAATACATCTGCCTCTTCTTACTTTCCCCCTTTTTGGGACTTTGAATTCTCTATCCAGCTTTACCATTCGATTCATCTGTTCCTCATTCTAACCGTTCTTCTTTTTTCGGCCTATCGACCTCGGTACGTTCTTACCTACGTGTTCTTTCCTGTGGTCCTTTCTTCAATTTTTTCATTTTATTTTATCTATCTTTGTCTATCCATGTTTGAATTAGTTTCCAGGTGAAACCGCGTCACGTTGACTTCTTCTACTGACGACGTTTCGTTCTCCATTGCAGAAGAACTTCCTGAGGGCTGCTGCTGCTGCTGGTGGTGTTGCTGCTTCTCGTTAGTCGTTGAGACTGAGATTGCAGCAACGCCGCCAGTAGTAGCAGCCTCGAGGAAGTTCTTCTGCAATGGAGAACGAAACGTCGTCAGTAGAAGAAGTCAACATGACGCGGTTCCAACCGGAAGGCAATTCTCACTTTCTCACCTTCTTCTTCTTCTCCTTCATCTGTTTTGCATTTTATCCCCAATTTATTTCCTTCACGTACATTATTTATCCTTGCCTTCCACTTTTTTACTGATTCTATTTTAACTCATTTGCTTTTTCTTCGTTTATGAGTATTCGGTTTTTTCTTTCTGCCCCCAATTTATTTTCTTCTTTCGCGTTCTGTCCCTGTCCTTACCATTTTAAACGCTTCTTCCACTTTTCGACGTAATACTTCTTACCGATTCCATATGTTAATATCGTCTTCTTCTTTCCGTTCCCGATTTATTTTCCTATCTCATTTGTTTAGTCGTTTGTTAGTGTTTGGTCTTCTTCTTTCTGGATCCAGTTTATTTTCTTCACGTGCTGCCTCTATCCTTGGCTTTCTTCCACCTCTCTCCTAATACTTTTTACTGATCTTGTTTCATGTCAGTTGTTTTTCTCCGTTTGTTAACATTTGGTCCTCTTCTTTCTGTCCCCAATTAACTTGCTTCACGTGCTTCCTCTCTCCTTGCCATTTTTAAAGCTTCCTCCACTTAATCTACGTAATACTTTTTACTGATTTTATCTCATTTGTATTAGGTTTGTTGATATTTGGTCTTCTTCTTAACAACACCAATTTATTTTCTTCCTTTTACTTTCTACTGGTTCCATTACATCTCATTTGTTCTTCTTTCTGTTCCCGTCCCCTGCCCCAGTTTTGTCTCATTTATTCGTCGTTTGAAAATATTTGGTCTTCTTCTTTCTGCCATCAATTTATTTTCATTATTTATTAGCCCTTTGTCTACCATGGGTACTTGAAAGTACCCGCATTTAAAGACCTCTTAAATACCAACATTTGCAAGAGGAAGATGTAGTGTACATAAATCACAACCTACTCTTGTAAGAAATTTATTAAAACAGCGCCAGAGATTTTTAGTATTCAATGTTGCCAATATGGAAAGTTCATAGGCAAAACAGTACTCTGCATAAAACATAAAGGATTTAAAGCTTGAAATGTAAGGTACCTACAAGTACCGCTGGTATCAGTGCTGGTAGACAAAGGGTTAAAAAAAAAAGAAAAAAAATGGGAAAAACTCCTGATATCCGCCTCTGTGGGATCGGAGATCGTGAGCGAAAAACCCTTACGTTTGAAATCAATACAAATAAACAAAAAGTGTACTTTCTCCATCCTTCGCTTTGTCTTACTTGTTCTTCGTTTATCAATATTTAATATTTTTCTTCTTCTATCTGATTGTGTTCCATATCATTGTCTCCATGTTTTACCACATCATTATTATCATGTTTTACTTCTCTTGTTCCTTTTCTCTTTTTGGAATTCTTTTCATCCTTGTTACTACTTGTTGCTATTACATCCAGACCGTCCCAGGCTTTCCTCTTTTTCCTCATTTCGTACTTCTCCCACAAACGTTCTCCACGTTTCCTTCTGCCTTTAATTTTTGAAATTTCAACATGGTCACTTCTCGATATACCTACAGGTGATCGACTGAAACTGAGATCATAGCAATTCGAAGCGAGATTGAATCGATATCGCTTTCTGTTCGTTACATTGCCCAGGTTCTCACTTTCAATCGATCACCTGTATGTTTTACTATTACAAAACATTATGCGTAAATAGGTTTCGAAGACAGGTCGAATTTTTGTTCGCCTCCAGTAACTGGTCACTTCTCAATATACAGGAGCTTGACTGAAACTGAGATCATAGCAATTCGAAGCGAGATTGAATCGATATCGCTTTCTGTTCGTTACGTTGCCCATGTTCTCACTTTCAATCGATCACCTGCATGTTTTACTATTACAAAACGTTAATAGCGTAAATAGGTTTCGAAGACCGTTCGAATTTTCGTTCGCCTCCAGTAACTGGTCACTTCTCAATATGCAGGAGATTGACTGAAACTGAGATCATAGCAATTCGAAGCGAGATTGAATCGATATCGCTTTCTGTTCGTTACGTTGCCCATGTTCTCACTTTCAATCGATCACCTGCATGTTTTACTATTTACAAAACGTTATGCGTAAATAGGTTTCGAAGACCGTTCGAATTTTTGTTCGCCTCCAGTAACTGGTCACTTCTCAATATACAGGAGATTGACTGAAACTGAGATCATAGCAATTCGAAGCGAGATTCAATCGATATCGCTTTCTGTTCGTTACGTTGCCGATGTTCTCACTTTCAATCGATCACCTGTATGTTTTACTGTTACAAAGTGTTAATAGCGTAAATAGGTTTTGAAGACCGTTCGAATTTTGTGCGCCTCCAGTAAATAAATGCGTCGTTTTAATAATAATTAACCGAAACTGGGCCAGCTTTTGTTTGTTTTCCCGTCCTCTTCCCCCCCACATTTATCCATTTTTCGATTTTTACAACTCGTTATTAGCGACGCCGGTATTATTTACAAATTACGCGGTCGCAAACAATGCGCGGTTACGTTTGCACAATCGTGAGAATCTGCCCGAACGAGTTATATTTAAGCGCAGGAAATAATATCTGACCCAAATTCCCCCCCGTTTATCGAACGCTTCGAACCGCCATTTATTTATTGGACTTTAATAAAATATGCGTTTTCAACAGAACTCGATTGAATTTAACTGAGATACGTTATTATGTATGAAAATGTTTTACGTTTTCTATTTTTCCATTTCTTCTTAAAATCGTAGCTCGACAGATCTGCTTGATACAGCGCCATCTATTATTCAAACGGAGACAAACGTTTTTTAAAATGTCGTTCCTCCTTTTTGATATTATTAATTGTCAAAATTTTGGTTGTTGACAGTGTGTTCCTAACTTCGTATCGTTCGAGAACAATTTCATTAATTGCGAAGCGCAATTATCTTTACTCATTAACTCAGCGCCATCTGTTTTTCAAAATGACAAGTAACCAAAATGTTAGTTGGTACAAGTTTGTTTGGGAGTACTTACAGGGTGCAAGCTATTTCTCTATTTCATTAACTTGCTTGCTTTAAAAATCAAAGGCGATTTTTATTTAACCAATAGTAGTTCTCGCGTATGACAGGTGATATAGGTATTGAGGCGAGGGGCACACTGTCGCTGATGAGTTCCAACAAGCAACGAAATAAACCGTCCCAATATTAAACTGTTAATGAAACGCGCGTTCGAAAGGCGTAAAAATCCAGCGTGTAATTAACAACCCATTCAATGCTTGTCCGCTGATTAAACCGAGGTGAAAGTGTTAGATCTCTGCGTCGAAGGCAGGTGTAATGCAATAGCCGTTCGTTATTTACAATGCACCCAAACAAGTCTTGTTTAACGCAAGAGCTCTGCGAGGAAAATATTTTTCGCGAAATTAATCAATTGGGAAGCGTCGCCGTCTCTCGGGGCAAAAAATCCCCCCAATAGAGGTGGTGGTGGTGGTGGCTTAATTTATTTTCGCAATTTCGTCACGCATCTACCTAATCTCTGCGCAACAATATTATCGTATTAGTCACATGTAATATGCAAAATGTTTTTTTTTTTTGCTCTCGCGTTACGTAATCCCAGTCACGTCCACTTGGCAACCGAATTGATCCTCTGGCGTTTCGGGCGCAAAAAATACTCGTTATCCGTGCATGCATTTTTTTTGCATTGAGTAATCGACCGGTGTTGTCGGTGTTATCTGTTGGTTGCGGCGGGGCGGGGGGTTGTCGTGTGCGGAGTGCGGAGTGCGGAGAGCCGATACGTAAGACAATAAAATATCGGTTATTGACTCGACCCAGTCACACACACCGACCGAGTCGTAGGTACACCTTTCTTTCAGATCCGGGTTCGATCCCCGATAACGACCGGTGCGTGGATGCGGTGATTTTTGACTTCGGCGTTTCGACAACGCCCCCCTCCCCCCTCACCCCTACTACAAACACTCCGTGTGATCTCAATAGATTAGATAAACCGACGCGACGCCGGTGTGAGTCGTCGATAGTTCATTTGACACAGATTTTAAGGCAGAACCTTACGGCACGCTTGATTTTAAATACTGGCGGTATTTACGATCAAGAGTGCCGCAAGGTTCGATCGTTGGACCATTGCTTTTCGCCGTCGGTCAAACTCGGAGAAAACTAAGGCCCAGTTTCATAAAACGTTGAAGTTAATCGTGTGTTTATGCAATATCAATTTTCCTCCAGTGATACTGCTTGATCACACGATTAACTTGATCGAGTGGTTAACTACGTTTTATGAAACTGGACCTAAGGGCGCTTTAAAAAAAAATTAGTTAACTCAGTGTCGTTTCTTCTTGCTCGAGACGCACCGGATATTAAACCGTACGTAAGCGATTTTTTTTGAAAATCACGTATAAATAAGAGGAACAAGTAAAACGAATGACACTCGCAATGTTTACGAAAGACGGAAACGAAGGAAAAACAATATGGAAACGATGAGAAACAAAAAAACGTTTTTGACCGACGCGACGAGAAACACAATCAATCTTTTTCTCAGAGAACTAACCACAACAGTTTAAGTCGCGACATCTCGCGGTCGATTTTGGACCTAAATTGACTTGATTCCATCGCAATCAAAACAGACTTGCGGAAAGTTTTTCAATATTCAAAGAATACAACTGCGTCAACGTCTACATTAGATTTTTAATGTCAAACTCGTAAAACTATAGCGTGTTCGTAAGGCCGCATGTCCACCGGATCGGGCCGACTACAATTTCTATTGTAAGGCCGGGTGTCCACCGGATCGGGCCGACCACAGTCGGTTCGATTGGGATTATGCGATAAAGATCGTTCAAATGTATTTGTATTGTAGCCTGTGGACACCCGGCCTAACCTGTCCACTGATACGATTTCAGTCGCGTCTGATCAGACGCGACTCAGTGGACAAGTTACAATAGAAATACATTTACACGATCTTTATCGCGCGATCCCAATCGAGCCGATTGTGGTCGGCCCGATCCGGTGGACATGCGGCCTAAATCCGTTCTAAAAAGAGAATTCCGCCGAAATGTTTCTCAAACTTACCGCTAGATGGCGGTAAATTAAAAAAAAGTATGCACTAGTTGTCATCGGAAACGTTTTAAAATCCATCGTCTTTTTTTTCAAGGATGCTTTTATTTTATTTTTTTTTTTTGTTTTCTGTCAAAGAAACAACGATCATTTCGTAAAGACGGAAAACATCTGAAAGTCTTCTTAAAACAACGACGAATGCTATAAATTCAAGATATAATGATAATTTAAAAGAAACAAAAAAAAAAAAACAAAGAAAACACGATCGAAGCATTTACGAAAAAAACAAAAATTGAAAATAAATTTTCGATTACATACTTATTTATTTCATGAAAAATGGTAAACCATTAAAAACAAAAAAAAATTCATTAAGGACTTTTCGACGGTCGAGAATCCGAATTGGAGAAAAAATAAATAAAAAATTTCTTAAGTAAGCAAAGAAAAAAAAAACAAATGACGATCGATCGTAATCACTCTAAGCCGATTACCCTTTTCAAATTTAAAAAAACCCGCTCTTACCCACATGGAGTAATGAAATTGAAATGAATGAATGAAATGGTACAAAATTTATTTTATTTAAATACCTAATAACTTACCTTACACATTTGGACGTTGCACGAGAGATTTTTTTAGGTTAAAATCATAGGTGGAATTGTGGGCGGCAATCGGCAACAGAGTTGCCAACCGACCAAGCGGCAAGCGTACATTTCGGTAGTCGTCCAATAGATGGCATTCCACTGTCACAGAATTTTTTATTTGCTTTCGTTTTCAGCTTCTCTTTAAAAAAATCGAGTTGCACGATTTTGGAGTCGTTAAAAATCAACTCCGGCATCCAGATAATAAAAATATTCGGAAGCTTCAGCCTCCATCCGATAGATGGCGCTCTGCTCTCACTTGGCAAAACCTTCAGAATTTCTTCTTCAGTTGCTTCCGTTTTCAGGTTCTAAGTTTCAAGAATCTTCTGCCTTTGATCACTAAATGACGTTCCGCCACCACTTAATATGTATACGTATCTCAAACTGTCCATTTTATTTATGTTGCTGAAAACTGCTTCTAATGTGAAATATTAAAGAGCTGCGACAATCTTCTGAGTTCGTCCGATAGATGGCGCTCCAGTGTCACTCGGTGAGATCATCAGAATTTCAGTTGCTTCCGTCTTCGGCTTCTAAATTCCTATGTTAAAACACAAAGCATGAGAACGAAAGAGTTCCAGAAAGCTTTCGGCTTCGTCCAACAGATGGTACGCTCCGGCACCACTTAATATATCTCAGCAAAGCGTCAGTTAAGGACATTTGAGTCGTTGAAAATCACTTCCGGTATCAAATAAGGAAAAGCTTCGAAAGGCTCGGCCTTTATCCAATAGATGGCGCTCTGCAGTCACTCGGTGAAATCATCGGAATTTCTTCAGTTGCTGCCGTCTTCAGGTTTCAAGTGCGTAAATCCTGCTAAAAACTAAAACACGAGAATGAAAGAGTTTCAAAAAGCTTTCGACTTCCTCCAACAGATGGCACGCTCCAGCACCACTTAATGTATCTCAGCAAAGCCTCAGTTAAGGACATTTACGTTGTTGAAAATCACTCTCGGTATCAAATGATGAAAAGTTTCGGAAGTTTCGGCCTCGATCCGATAGATGACGCGCTCTACTGTCACTCAGTAAAACCATCAGAATGTCTTCGGTTGCTTCCGTTTTCAACTTCTAAGGGTCTAATTCCTGTTAAAGAAGAAACACGAGAGTTTCGAGAAGCTTCTGGCTCTGTCCGCTAGATGGCGCTCTCCAGCACCACTTAAATACATGTATATATCTCAGCTCAGAAGTTTTAAGTTGTTGAAAATCACTTACAATATCACACAATATAAATTTTCGAGAACTTCAGCCTTCATCCAACAGATGGCGTTCTACTGTCACTTTTTTATTATTATTATTTTTTATTGAAGAGGTAAAACCGTGAGAATTTCTTCCGTCTTCAGCTTCTAAGTGTGTAATTCCAGCTGCCAAATATCACATGAGAATGAAAGAGTTTCAGGAAGCTTCCGTGTCCGTCCACTAGATGCCGCTCTTATGTACGCATCTCAACAAGACTGTCGGTTAAAAACTTACATTTAAGTTGCCGAAAATTACTCCTAATGTGAAACATTAAAGAACTGCGAGAAGCTTCCAAGAAACGTCCAATAGATGGCGCTCCACTGTCGTAGAATTTTATTGATTCGCTTTCGTTTTCAGCTTCTCTTTAAAAAAAAAAGAATGAATTATACAATTTTGAAATTTACGAACTTTTAAGTTGTTGAAAATCACTTCCAGCATCCAGATAATAAAAAGATTCGGAAGCTTCAGCCTCTATCCAATAGATGGCGCTCTGCTGTCACTCAGTAAAACCATCAGAATCTCTTCAGTTGCTTCCGTTTTCAACTTCTAACTTCGAACTTTTAAGTTGAAAATCACTTCCAGTATCCAGATAATAAAAACATTCGGAAGCTTCAGCCTCTGTCCAATAGATGGTGCCCTGCTGTCATTTTTTAAATACGTATAAAGACACTACTTGTGTGACTTGAAATTTGTTGTAAACTTTAGGTGAAAAGTCGGCCGCGAGATGTCGCTGCCTAAACTGTTGTACTACATAAATCAAATTGCAGAAGAAAAAAGTCGAAGTTATTTTTATTTCGGGAACCACCAGCCTCTGTCCAACAGATGGCGTTCTGCTGTCACTTTTTAAATACGTATAAAGACGCTACTTGTGTGATTTGAAATTTGTTGCAAACTTTAGGTCAAAGGTCAGCCGCGAGATGTCGCTGCCTAAACTGTTGTACTACATAAATCAAATTGCAGGAGAAAAAAGTCGAAGTTATTTATTTCGGGAACCACCAGCCTATGTCCAACAGATGGCGCTCTGCTATCACTTTTTAAATACGAATAAAGACGCTACTTGTGTGACTTGAAATTTGTTGCAAACTTTAGGTGAAAAGTCGGCCGCGAGATGTCGCTGCCTAAACTGTTGTACTACATAAATCAAATTGCAGGAGGAAAAAGTCGAAGTTATTTATTTCGGGAACCACCAGCCTCTGTCCAACAGATGGCGCTCTGCTATCGCTTTTTAAATACGAATAAAGACGCTACTTGTGTGACTTGAAATTTGTTGCAAACTTTAGGTCATAGGTCGGCCGCGAGATGTCGCTACCTGAACTGTTGCACTACGTAAAATCAAACTGCAGAAGAAAAAAGTCGGAGTTATTTACTTTGGGAACCACCGGTGCTCGCTCGCTTCTTTTGAATTGGTACGATCGACGCGACGCGTCAAGTTGTCGAAATTCCAATGGCGTTTTGATACTCAAAGATGAATGAAGTTCACTTCTTGAAGAAAGGAGTTGAAAAGAACCGTTCGCGAGGAAATAATAGAAACACAACTTAAATGCAAACGGCGAATTCCACCGGCAACGAAGCGTGAAACGTAATTGGCAGTTTCGAGTGTGTACGTTCATTCCACCGCACACCAACCATCTCGATGCCTTCGCCTTAATGCATTTGTTTCGGGACGAATTTTAATTCCACCACGTCACGTGGCAATACTAGATGCAACGAAGTTCGGCAATTCCAAAAAACTCACGTGGATGAAGTAGGTGGAAAGGGGCGGGCGCGACAAATATAAAGTTTGTTGCTTCTACAAAGTTTCGGCGACAAAGTTTGTAATTGGGTGAAAGAAAAACTTTCGCAACTTGCGCGCACTCAAAAAACTAAAATTAGGTTCGTTTTGGGGAAACATAGAATGTACGTACATGCAATCAACCGACGCGACGATTAGGTTAATACGTATTGTTAGTTGTGGATTTAGATGCGCTTTAGGAGTGATGTCGCGCCTAAATCCGTGCTTTAGTTATAACCGAAACCAACGTTGTTTTTGTTTGAGTTTTTGCAAATAAAACTTTTTGTTTTCTTTTTTTTTTTGTAAATTACAAACAACTCGGTGAGGCACGATATGTAACGTAAGACCTCGCCCATTACCGAATTACATCGACTGCCAACTTGTTTACTATTAATTTGTTTACTACGAACATACTCAAGGCAACTCTATCTTTTTGTTTATTCGCTTATGAATGGCGGCGCACGCGACGCGGTCAAAGACTACGTGCCGAGTTACGTGTAGCTACTCTATTTTCACCCGATTTCTTTTTGTCTATTCCCCCAAAAGTTACTATGTACCTACAAGTGCAGTGCGCAGCTACATACATCGGTACCTACAACAATGTACTACTACAACAACTTCTCTTTCTTTCTCGTCGACTAACGAGTAGGTAACCTTAACATTCTGCCTCATGCGTTCGGTACACCCACGACGTGCTTTGTTGAGTTTATGTCATCGGTATTTCTAAGCGGCATGAATTACTCAAACGAAGAAAATTAATCGTCGTGTCTTTTTCGTTCCAGCACAAATAGAGATAATCCCGTGCAAAGTATGTGGGGACAAAAGCAGCGGCGTACACTACGGCGTAATCACGTGCGAGGGGTGCAAGGGATTCTTCAGGAGGTCGCAGAGCTCCGTGGTCAACTACCAGTGTCCGAGGAACAAGAACTGCGTCGTCGACAGGGTCAATAGGAATAGGTGCCAGTATTGCCGGCTTCAGAAATGTCTGAGGCTCGGTATGAGCAGAGATGGTAAGTCAATTTGAAAGAAAGTCTCCCAAGTAACCCAACCCTCAACCAAGTCAGTTCCGAAGGTAAATCCGGCCCTGCATGTCCTCCATGGAATGCAGAACTTGTGTACTCCGGTGACGGTTCTTTTTCGATTTAATAAAAAAATGTTTGTCCATTTTTAT
The DNA here is from genome assembly GCA_033060865.1 of Dorcus hopei. Taxonomy (NCBI): domain Eukaryota; kingdom Metazoa; phylum Arthropoda; class Insecta; order Coleoptera; family Lucanidae; genus Dorcus; species Dorcus hopei. Next base: position 27,697,884 of record CM065426.1, read on the forward strand.
TGTCCACGTTCCAAATTAATGCCCACGTTCCAAAACACGAAACAGGAAACAAAATCAACAAAGTGACTCAAGTACTCAAGGCGACATCGGTATCAGAGGGATGCCTGGCGATTATCTCAACAATTTCTAATGTACGAGACGGACGAAATTTAAATTGATTAAGAAAAAGATTCGACCAAGTAAAAACTACAACTCAACTATTCCTCTATCATACTTGATGAGTATCTCAACTATTTCCGCCTATCTGGCGACTTTCTCAACTAGTTCCAATTAAATATGTATAAAAGAGAGAGTTTTGTTTGGTAATTAATTGATAAAGTAGTAAAGTAGTATCGACTATCTCGTACTTAGCGAAAATCTCAACTATTTCGACTTACCTTGATGATTATCTCAACTATTTCCGCCTATCTGGCGACTTTCTCAACTAGTTCTAAATTAAATATGTATAAAAGAGAGAGTTTCATTTGGTAATTAATTGATAAAGTAGTAAAGTAGTATCGACTATCTCGTACTTAGCGAAAATCTCAACTATTTCGACTTACCTCGCGAGTATCTCAACAAACTCCAAATCTGCGTTGTTTAATAATTGGTGAAGTAAAAGACACACGACTGTCTTCAATTAAGTCTCATACTTGGCGATTATCTCAACTATTTCGACTTACCCGGCGAGTATCTCAACCAACTCCACATGGAATATTTATTTTAAAAAATCTGTGTTGCTTAATAATTGGTGAAGTAAAAGACACACTCGACTGCCTTCAGTTAAGTATCGTACTTGGCGATTATCTCAACTATGTATTTCGACTTACCTGGCGAGTACCTCAACAAATCCAGACGGAATGTTTATCTATGTTTTGTTTAATACTGGGTGAAGTGAAATACATACGACTGCCTTCAATTAAGTATCAAACTTAGCGATTGTCTCAACTATTTCAACTTACCTGGCAAGTATCTCAACAAGCTGCATTTGAAATATTTTTTTTAAAAAATCCGTTTTGTTTAATAAACACACAGACGACTGCATTCAATTAATTATCATACTTAGCAATTCTCTCAACTATGTATTTCGACTTACCTGGCACGAGTATCTCAACAAACTATAAAGGCAATATCTATTTAAAAAATCTATGTTGTTTAATAATTGGTGAAGAAAAAGACACACGGCTGCCTTCAATTAAGTATCACGCTTAGCGATTATCTCAACTATTTCCACTTACCTGGCGAGTATCTCAACAACCTGCATTTGAAATATTTGTTTTAAAAAATCCGTTTTGTTCAATAAACACACACGACTGCGTTCAATTAAGTATCATACTTAGCGAAAATCTCAACGATTTCGACTTACCTGGCGAGTATCTCAACAAACCCCAAATGGAATGGACAAGCAAAAACTGCTAATCTCTTAGTCTGCAATCAAATATCATACTTAGCAATTGTCTCAACAATCTCCTCTTCCGTTTACCCGGCGATGATCTCAACAATTTCCTCCTCCACTTACTCGGCGATTAACTCAACCATTTCCTCTCCCATTTACTTGAACAGTTCCCTCTTCCATTTATCTGTCGATTATCTCTATTACATCCCCTTCCACTTACCTAGCGATTAACTTAACTTACTCCAACTCGTTCTCTCAACAGTTCTAAAAGAAATGATTTATGATATCAAAAGCAATTTCCTCTTCCATTTGCCTGATCTGATGTTGATTTCGACAGTTTTCTCTTCCATGTATCTGTCGATTATCTCTGTTACATCTCCTTCCACTTATCTGGCAATTAACTCAACTAACTCCAACTCATTCTCTCAACAATTCTGAAGAAGTTATTTATGAAATGAAAAACAGTTTCCTCTTCCATTTATCTGTCGATTATTTCTATTAGATTCCCTTCCATTTACCTGGCGATTAACTCAACTAACTCCAACTGATTATCTCAACAGTTCCGAAAGAGATGAGAAACTATTTTCTCTTACATTTACTCGGCGATTATCTCCGTTACATCCCCTTCCACTTACCTGGCGATTAACTCAACTAGCTCCAACTGATTATCTCAACAGTTCCAAAAGAGATGAAAAACTATTTTCTCTTACATTTACTCGGCGATTATCTCCGTTACATCCCATTCCACTTACCTGGCGATTGACTCAACTAACTCCAACTGATTGTCTCAACAGTTCTGAAAGAGATTATTTATGAAATGAAAAACGATTTTCTGTTCCATTTACTCGGCGACTATCTCTATTGCATCCTCTTCCACTTATCTGGCGATTAACTCAACTAACTTCAACTGATTCCCTCAACAGTACTGAAAGGAATTATTAATGAGATGAAAAACGATTTCCTCTTCCATTTACCCGGCGATTATTATCTCTATTACATCCTCTTCTACTTACCTGGCGATTGACTCAACTAACTCCAACTGATTATCTCAACAGTTTCGAAAGAAATTTTTTATTAGGTGCAAACAATCGATTTTGCTTCGTAACTTGTAAAGTAAAAGTCGATTAAACAGCTTCGGACTCTTCAAGTCTCAACTAAGCATCACACGGGCGTTTACCTCAACAAATAATCCCAGTCGGATTATTTATTAGAAGAGAAAAGACAGCTGAGTTTCGTATTTGGTGAAATAGAAAACGACTCAAGGAAAAGCTTCGAACTATTGATTGCTCAACCACGTAGCTGTAAGTCCTTGACAATTATCTCAAAAACTTTCAAATGGAATGTTTATTAAATTGAAAAAGAAAAGATTTGTGTCGTAACCTGGAAAGTAAAAGCTAAAAGAGCGACTGGGTTGAGCTGTTTAATAGCTTTGGTCTCTTCAAGCCTCAACTAAGCACCACACCTGGCGAGTACCTCAACAAATGCCAACCGGATTATTCATAAAATTAAAAAAGAAACAACTAAGTTTAGTACTTGGCGAAACAGAACACGTGCTCAACACGTATTCAATGCTCAACCAAGCATAGACCCGACCCCGTAAATTATCTCAAGAACCTCCAAATGGAATATTTATTAAATTAAAAACAAAAGATTGGGCCTTTTCTGTAACTGACGAAATAAAAGATGAACGTGAATTGCTCTCAACCTCAACAAATTCAAAGTAGAATATTCATTAGATGAAGAAAGCCGGCTTTGCTTTGTTATTCGAGAAGGTAGAGTAAAACTTAGCTCACAAGTGGCTTCAACCTCTTCTGCTCGTCTCAACTAAAAGAGATCAACAATTTTCATGTGGAATGTCCCTGAAATGAAAAAAAGTTGACTTTGTTTTGTATTTAATGCAGCGGAAGGTGAAAGAGCGGCTAAAATATACCTACAAGTAAGAGCTTCATACTGTTGAGTCCTCAACCAAGGCACTTCACAATTACCGCAACGTTGGTTTTGCTTGATTACCTGTAAACTACACAAGGCTAAAAGAACGAGACATTTAATAACTTCAGACTCTTCAGCTCTCAACTAAGTGTCAACTATCTCAAGGAATGTTTCTTAAGTGCGAAAGTTAACTTTGTTTTATATTTGGTGCAACAGAAGGTGAGCGACTCAAATAAACAAGTAAAAGCTTCGAACTGTTGAGTTCTCAACCAAGACACTTCACAGTAATCTCAACAAATTCCAAATGGGATTTGTGGGATGAAAAATATAGTTACTCGTAAAGTACGAGCTAAAAGAATGATTCATTTAATGACTTCACTCAACTAAGTGTCACACTGACGATTATCTCAATAATTCTCAAATGGAATGTTTATAAAGTGAAAAAGTTGACTATATTTTGTATTTGGTGAAATAGGAGGTGAAAGAGTGGCTCAAATAAATAAATTAAAGCTTCAGACTGTTGAGCCCTCAACCAAGAAAGACACGTCACAATCATCTCAACAAATTTCAAATGGGAAATTATGGGAAATAGAAAAAATCTTGTTACTTATAAAGTACGAGCTCATTTAATAACTTCACTCAACTAAATGTCACACTGACGATTATCTCAACAATTTTCAAATAGAATGTTTATCGAATGAAAAACTTTATTTTGTTTTGCATTTGGTGAAGTAGAAAACGAACGAGTGGCTCAAATAAATAAGTAAAAGCTTCAAACTGTTGAGTCCTCAACCGAGACATTTCACAATTATCTCAACAAATTCCAAATGGAACGAAAAAAGACTCTTTTGTTTTCTTACTTGTAAGATACAAGCCAAGAGAGCGGCTTATTTAATAACTTGTTGTTAGCTCTCAACCTAACGTCACATTGACGATTTTCTCAACTATTTTCAAAGGGGATATTTATAAAATGAAAAAGTTGAGTATGTTTTATGTTTACTTGGCGAATTACAAGATGAAAGAGTGGCTCATATGAACGGGTCCGTTGAGTCCTCAACCAAAACACTCCACAATATTCTCAACAAATCCAAATTGAATGTTATGGGATGGAAAAAGCCGGCTGTGCTTTGCTTCTTGTAAAGTTGTAGCTAAGAGCGAGCCATTTAATAACTTCAGTGTCTTCAGCTCTCAACTAATTATCGATTAACTCAACTATTTTCATTCCATTGGAATATTTGTGAAACGTAAAAAGTTGAGTACGTTTTATATTTGGCGAATTAGAAGACGAACGAGTGGCTTACATGAACGAGTAAGAGTTGAGATCTCAACCAATTAATTACCTCAAGATTTTCCTAACGAAAATTATGGGATGGAAACATTTGGTTACTTGTGAAGTAAATGCTAATAACTTCAATCCCTTCAGCTCTCAACTAAGTGTCATAGCTGACGATTATCTCAACAGATTCTAAATGAAATATATTAAGGGATGAAAAAATTATTTGATTATACTTAATTATTGATAAAGGCAAAGTAGAAGGCCTAGAAGGCCAAGAGGACTGAAACATCCAAGTAAAAGCTTGAAGGCGTTCAGATCTCAACCAAGTACAAATATCTGACGCGATTGACTCAACAAATTTCAAGTGGAATTGTTGCAGTGTGACGAGAAAAAGTCGATTCTCTTTTGTTACTCGCGAAGCAAAAATGCAATCTCAACCAAAATGAGATCTCAACCAAGGCACTTGTCTCAATTATCTAATTCCACACGGAAATTACGGGATGGAAAAAGCCGGTTGCTTGTGGAGCAAACGCTAAAAGAGCGTGTCACTTAAGTGATTAATAATTTCAGTCCCTTCAGCTCTCAACTAAGTGACGATTATCTCAACAAATTCTAAGAGATAAAAAAATTTGGTTGTGGAATTTATGGGATGGAAAAAGTCGGCTTTGCTTTGTTGCTTGTAAAGTTCAAGCTAAAAGCGAACCATTTAATAACTTCAGTGTCTTCAGCTCTCAACTAATCGTCGACTGTCTCAACTATTTTCATTCAAGTGGAATATTTGGGAAATGAGAGAACTTGAGTGTGTTTTGTATTTGGCGGATTAGAAGATGAAGGACTAAGAGCCTCGAACTGTTGAGATCTCAACCAAGAGACTTGTCTCAATTATCTCAACAAATTCCACACGGAAATTACGGGACGGAAAAAGTCGGTCACTTGTGAAGTGAACGCTAAAAGAGCGTGTCACTTAAGTGATTAATAACTTCAGTCCCTTCAGCTCTCAACTAAGTGTCATAGCTGACGATTATCTCAACAAATTCTAAGTAAAATATTAAGAGATGAAAAAATTTGATTGTGTATAAATGATAAGTAAAGACAAAGTAGAAGACGAAGAGGACCGAAACGACCGAGTAAAAGCTTGAAGGTGTTCAGACCTCAACCAAGTACAGACATCTGGCGCGATTGACTCAACAAATTTAAAGTAGAATTATTACAGTGCAGTGTGATGAGAAAAAGTCGGCTCTGTTTTGTTACTCGTGAAGTAAAAACGAAATCTCAGGCAAAATGAGATCTCAACCAAGGCACTTGTCTCAATTATCTCCACAAATTCCGCACGGAAATTACGAGATGGAAAAGTCAATCACTTGTGGTGAAGTAAACGCTGAAAGAGCCTGTCACTTAAGTGATTAATAACTTCAGTCCCTTCAGCTCTCAACTAAGTATCCTAGCTGTTTATCTCAACAAATTGGAAATGAAATATTAAGAGATGAAAAAATTTGATTATACATAATTGATAAAGACAAAGTAGAGGGCAAAGAGGACTGAAACAACCAAGTAAAAGCTTGAAGGTGTTCAGGCCTCAACCAAGTGCAAACATCTGGCGCGATTGACTCAACAAATTTCAAGTGTGGAATTATTGCAGTGTGACAAGAAAAAGCCGACTCTGTTTGTTACTCGTGAAGTAAAATGAGATCTCAACCAAGGTACTTGTCTCAATCATCTCAACAAATTCCACACGGAAATTATGAGATGGAAAAAATCCGTTACTTTTGAAGTACATGCTAAAAGGTCATTTCACTTAAGTGATTACTAATTTCAGTCCCTCCAGTTCTCAACTAAGCGGCGATTATCTCAACAAATTGGAAATGAAATATTAAGAGATGAAAAAATTTGATTGTTTATAAATGATAAGTAAAGACAAAGTAGAAGACGAAGAGGACTGAAACGACCGAGTAAAAGCTTGAAGGCGTTCAGACCTCAACCAAGTACGCGATTGACTCAACAAAGTTCAAGTGTGATTATTGGCAGTACGACAAGCAAAAGTCGTTGTTACTCGTGAAGTAAAAACGAAAAGAACGACTCAACTGATGATTGTGAGTAATAACTTCAGTACCTTTAACCCTCAACAAACAAGTAGTATTACGCCTGGCGATTGTCTCAACACATTCTAAACGAAATATTTATGAGATGAGAAAAAGTCACTCTTGTTTTTGATCTGTAAAGTAAGCTTTTCGATGCCCTCCCCCCCAAACAACTGTCACACCCCGCAATTGTCTCAACTATCTCCAAGGGGTTATTTACGATGTAAAAAACGGTCGTTTTTTTTTTTTAATTAACCGCACCTCCAACAACAGGCGACGGCGGTCGTAAATAAATAAAAACAAGTCGTAGTACGCATTATACGATTTCACTGAAACGTAATAATTAATACAGGAGGTTGCGTAACGCTCTTCGGCGATCACGTAACGAAATGCGGCGGCATTCGTTTGCATGTTATTAGCGGCGGCGTGCGATATCGGCTTTACAAGACAGGCCGTGTCTGCCGAAGCAGTTTTCTCTTTAAGAGAAAAAAATAATAAATTAGAAAATAAATAAATAAATAAATCATAAGGGAAAGACGTCAAGGTTTCATCAAGCAAATGCACACACGTAGATAAATGGAGAGGAGGAGCAGCAGAAGAAGCAAGCAGCGCCTCCACCATCTTTTTGGGCTCAATTTTTTTCTTATTGTTCTCTCTGAAACCAAGTTCCTCCTTGTATGTATTTTTTCTACCAGCGATTTTGGCCCAGTTTCACAAAACTCGCAAAGAAGAAAAATGCAAGACACCAATGAATGACGGACAGTCCATGGACTTTGCGCCATAATTTCTACAAACGCTCTAGAATAAGAAGTAATTATAATTTACTTCATTAGGTCATAATGAAGCATCCCAGGCGCTTGCGACTTCGCATCTCGTGACGAAATTAAGAGTAACTCGAAAAAACAAGGAAGCGTTTTCTCGCGCTCCTCTGCTAATAGTAGCGTCCAGTGTTGTTGCTATTTATAATAAGCCCGTTTAGTTCGCATCATCCGTCTCCGTCTCGTCACAGTGACGTAACGCACGTCACGCATTCGAATGCCAGATATTCCAGTCGGCCAGAGATGTCCTCGACGTGCTTGCCGCTCGCAACACAACACCGTCCAACACACTCTCCCTCTCTTTTGCAAAAGAAAATCGACGTAAAACAATTTTTGTCTTTCTTCGTTTGTCTTTCCTTGAAGATTAAAGACGTGTGAAAATAAAAGTGAACCGCAGAAAGAAAAGAAAAAGAGGATTCAAAAATCACTAGACGAAAATATTTTAAATAAACAACAGTTTAGGTTGCGACATCTCGCGGCCCATTTTTGACATACTCTTCTGCTGATGAGGCCCCGAGTGGAGTCGAAACAGCTCGTTCGAGGGTTGCATTGCAGACTTGCAACAAAATGCTTTTAATGGCAGAGAGTGTTAAGTTCTGGATCCTTTAGTTTCTCAACAAAATTCTCAAGGTCATTCTTTCTTCTTATTAAACGATTGCTTCTTTTTTTATTTGAAAAATCGTCGCTCTTACAATGCCCAAATCCTTGAAGAAGTGCAGTCAAAAATCGTGCCGATATTTTTGTGAATCCAAAATGCCATGCCCCAACTCCCTTTCACTTTCTTTCTTTTTAATTAGAAACATTTATTGCCGAATTAAATGCATGGCGTGTTTGGCTTCCTTCGTACTGTTAATATCTTAGTTAATGGTGGCAGCTGCGTCATTAGGAGCTTTCTCGTTGTCCCTTTTTGTTTTTGGCATCTCGTAGGGCTTTTCCCATTCCCTCTTTTGGATTGGCCGAGCTCTTGCTGACAATTTTTTGATGAGCTTCCTTAATTAACTCGGCGAAATTTTCTAAACTTCTTCTTGTTTAAAGCTCATTCATTTCACGCCGTAAATTTCTTGGCGTTTCCGAAACTTTCATCCTTAAAATCCTTATTAATAAGTGGCTTCAGCTTCCTGCGTGGAACCGCCGAATCTCTTCCAGTTAAACGTCGTCGCTTTTCCCTTCAAACAAAAATCGTTGACTTTTTTTTTAAATATACGTATGAGGGCTTGAAGCGCTGCAGGCTTTAGATTCGACTTTCCGAATTCAAAATCTCGTGAGAACGTCGAAGGCCTCGAAGTTTTCAATTCCTTAAGCTTCTCGCCATCCTCGTCGTCTTCTTCTTATCGGAAACTCGATCGTTTCATGCTGGAAGTTTCGCGGCGTTTCTGAAGCTTTAAATCTTCAAAATACCTTCAAGAAATCGGCAACGTCTTCTTCACACTTTCTTCTCGTTCAAAATCACTGCTTGCTCTTCTAATTTATAAGTTCTTGATGAATTGCAGATAGAGATGTAAAATATAAAATAGGTGAGAAGAAAGGGATGTGAGAAATTAAAGCTGTTCCAGAGTTGTTGATTTTATTACATTCTGTCTTCGGTGCGTGCACAATGTGATTCATGTTTTACAAGGCAACTGCACGGACTGAACTTTAAAACGCGAAACGAATTTGCTCCGGCGCATTCTTATTTCGGTTCGTGCGTCGAGTCTTAAAACCTATGCACGGACTGAAACTAAAACGGGTACGACTCTGAGACGTCGCTGTCTGCGAGGTAAATTGATGAGGCCCAGTTTTACAGTGCCAACTTAAATTTAAGCCGAAGCTTAAACCCTTAACGACAATTGTTGAAATAATCGTTGTTATGGCTTTAAGCTTCGGCTCAAATTTAAACTAGCATTGTAAAACTGGGCCTCATCAATTTACTCGCAGACAGCGACGTCTCAGAGTCGTATCCGTTTTAGTTTCAGTCCGTGCATAGGTTTTAAGAATCGACGCACGAACCGAAATAAGAATGCACTGGAGCAAATTCGTTTCGCGTTTTAAAGTTCAGTCCGTATATAAGCAGTATAAGCTTAGCGTAGCGTTCTACTACTTATTCGAGCGACGATTTTTGATTGAGTGACCGCTCAAGTGATTAGGAGCAGAAAAAAGTATTACCTTTCGATTTGATTTGCTGCTTTATTCTGCGCTCTGGGTCATGTACGACTTGATCCAAACAACACGCACGCACTGAGCTCTAAACCCCAAAAACAAATGAAAATAAAGACTTCTGTTCTGTGCAACTGCGTTCTGACCTCAGTTCGCGCACCGCTTCTTATAACCTGTGCACGGACTGCAACTAGAACAGGCTTAGCGTAGCGTTCTACTACTTATTTGAGCGACGCGACGTACTGATCAGCCAATCAGAAACAAAGGCGATACGTCAAATACAACCTTGATTTTTGATTGAGTGACTGTTCAATCGATTATGATCAAAAAAAGTATTATCTCTTGATTTGATTTGCTGTTTTATTCTGCGCGCCGGGTCATGTACGACGTAGTCCAAATAACACGCACGCACTGAGTTCTAAAAACCAAAAGCAAATGAAATGCTGTGTGCTACTGCGTTCTGAATTCAGTTCGTGCACCGCTTCTTATAACCTGTGCACGGACTGCAACTAGAACAGGCTTAGCGTAGCGTTCTACTACTTATTTGAGCGACGCGACGCGACGTACTGATCAGCCGATCAGAAACAAAGACGATACGTAAAATATAAGCTTGATTTTTGTTTGAGTGACCGCTCAAGTGATTAGGAGCATTATCTTTCGATTTGATTTGTTGCTTTATTCTGTGCTCCGGGTCATGTACGGCGTGGTCCAAACAACACGCACGCACTGAGTTCTAAAAACCAAAAGCAAATGAAAATAAAGACTTCTGCTGTGTGCGACTGCGTTCTGAATTCAGTTCGCGCACCGCTTCTTATAACCTGTGCACGGACTGCAACTAGAACAGGCTTAGCGTAGCGTTCTACTACTTATTTGAGCGACGCGACGTACTGATCAACCAATCAGAAACAAAGACGATACGTAAAATATAAGCTTGATTTTTGATTGAGTGACCGCTCAAGTGATTAGGAGCATTATCTTTCGATTTGATTTGTTGCTTTATTCTGTGCTCCGGGTCATGTACGGCGTGGTCCAAACAACACGCACGCACTGAGCTCTAAAAACCAAAAACAAATGAAAATAAAGACTTCTCCTCTGTGTAACTGCGTTCTGACCTCAGTTCGCGCACCGCTTCTTATAAACTGTGCACGGACTGCAACTAGAACGGGATCATTCGGAATTCAACGTATATACCGTGGGTTTCATTTTGAGTTGAAGCGAGTGTTTTCATTTTGAGTCGAGCGCGCTCTTGTCCTTAAATCCTTTGGGTTTTATACGAACCTTGTGTCTGGACTAGGGCTGTGCAAAAATATCGATAGTTATCGACAATCAAATCTATTGTCGAATAACTATCGATATCGATTCTTCGCTGCTACTATTAGTTTGGAGGTCCTTTCTTTGGTCATCTCTTTTACCTACCAAAAAATACCGACAAAATCGATGTGTTGATATTTATCGATGTTTCTATACTTCTCAACCATCGATATATCCATATTTATCGATACATAATTGAAAACTATCGACGAAAGCCTAAAGTCGGTGTTTGTCCAAAGGGGGAGGAATAGGGATGAACGCGTAAGCCAAGATCTTCAATGTCCCTTTCCTTTGGGAAAATATGGTTCAAATTCGAAATGGCCTTGAGATTTTGAAGGTCCTCATTTTGAGCCACAATAATAAACGTATCCCATGCATTGGTTCACGCCACTCACTTGGGGAAGGTTCTTCACACGAAAAAGATATCTAAACATTTACAAGGACATCTTTATCAAAAATTTCCCCTTTTTGATTTGAGAAACGATTGAAAGCAAACGGAAACCGGGAGAAGAAGACAAAGAAGTGAGAAAATCAAGAAAAGAATTGCCAAAAAAATTGAGTATAAGGTAACCACAACTTGTAGACGGTACAAAAAAAAAAGTGATCTCAATTAATCAGTCAGAGAAATCGAAAGCGATTTCGCCTTTTATATTCGGAGGTTGAAATCCCCAACTTGCGTTTACTTGCCCCCCCCCCTCCGCCAATTTCAAAAAGCCGTTTGCTTTCAGCTGTGAAATTCGGAAGGATGTCGAAAAAACAGCGGGAGAAAGTGGAGGATGAAGTTAGGTATCACAAGGAGCAGCTCCGGGCGCAAAGGGACGCCGCCCCCGACAGTTCCGGGTTCGAGCAGCAGGCTCCATCTAGCAGCGATCAAATGCATCAAAGCTACAACGGGTAAGTCTTGCCTCACCCCCGAAACGTAATCATCGCGATTATGCAACCAAACATACACGGCTGCGTTCGATTTGCTCGCGGAGGTCGTCGGGTTCGTTTCTTGACGTGGCGTCGAAGTCTCCGAGGTTTCGCCGCTTTCCGGGCGTTTTCAACGCCGCGAACCCCCCCGGTGAATTCAGTTCGTGTTGTAAACTCGTTGGACGGACGCCAGGCGATGTTATAAATAAATGATGGCGTCGATAAAAACTGAATACAAAAACGGCGACGCGACGTTTCGCGAGGTTTACGAGCGCGTTGCACAATCTGCGCCGGGGGGGAAGTTCGAGGATTCGAGCATTGCGTATTCCTCCGAGTTCGTTTCTCCCCCCCCCTCTCGAAATTCAGCTTAAACTTCGAAACAGAACGCGTTTACAAAAGCAAACAGATCGGCGGATTATGAAATCCGCGTCAAGGTCGCATTCTGTATCCACAAGAAATTACCTATAATACAAAACGGTTTAGAGGCGTTATGGAAAGCAGACCTTGCGTAAATACCGAGGAAATTGATTGTGGGTAATTTGGTCTCGGCTGGTTTTGCTGCTGCGAGGAAAACGAACGGCGCGGCGCGCCGTCGTTTTCATCTAACCGGGGATTTTCAGAAAATCGGTTAACCGAAGAAGTATCTTCACCGTGGAAGACCCATAAACGTGCCTACATAGTAAAAAACTTCAGGAAAAAAAAAAATTTCACGGCGTTCCTATAAATAATTTAATTGCGAAAGTTTCTCTTTAAATTATTATTGCGCAACGAGTTTACTTTGATTTTAAACGCTGCATACTTAGTAAGGATTTATCACGGATCAAAAAACTAAAGAGAATGTACAGTCAGAATTAAAAGTAATGTTCAATTGCGGGTTTACAGGCCGCAATGAAAATTGCAGCGATTTGTATTGCACGCATGCGTGGTATTTGCATTTTATATAAAAATACAACATGGCGCATGCGTGCAATACAAATCGCTGCAATTTTCATTGCCGGCAATAAATAATTGCGAACTGTAAAGCGGCTTTAAGATGATTCAAGCTGCTGCACCGGATGTGAGATATGCCATTGTGTTAAGACTAACAATAAGTACTTTTGATTTGTTTGGGCTCCTGTCCTATGGGGCGACTTAAACCAGCGACGTTTCTTGCAGATACACGTATAACAGCGACATAAGCACATACACGTACTACCCTGCTACGACGCATGTACCTGCCAGCTCCATGGGCTACGATATTTCCGCCGACTTTGTAGATAGTACCACGGCGTATGACCCTCGGCCGGGAATCGATGCATTAAGTGATACAGGAAGCCTAATGGCGAACGTCGTGACCACAGGTAAGCGCAAGCGCGAACACCCCCGATGCATGCCCCACTTACATCCACTAACTAATAACGTACGTACCATGGTAAATGGGGTCGGCCTAATTAAGTTAATGGTGACCTAACGTTGAGCTTTATGGTGCAGGGAACACTAACACGAGCAATTGTGGAAGCGGAGGCGGGGGCGGCGGCGGCGGTGGTGGAGGTGGAGGTGGAGGTGGCGGAGGTGGTGGTGGCGGCGGAGGTGGCGGGAAACAGACCCTATCGATATCCGATAGTCGTACCTTCAAACGACTCACTCAGATCTCTTCGAATTCGACCTTGTCCGGTAGTACCACCGTGGTATCCATAAAACAGGAGGCCGCGGTCGACAACCTAGTACCTAGTTACGTAGACAGTACTACCTTTGTTAACTCACCCGCCTTGCAGCAGACTAACATAACAAGGCAACAAAACAACACGCAAAGCATCCAACAGAGGAGCTCTGACGATTGCGAGCAAGTAACACTACCCAGTAAGTCGCGCTTTCGGTGTCGGACCTACACAAAATACCCCCCCCCTCCCCACGCTTGGGGGCGGGGTATTTTCTGCATGTCTTTGATTGGTGTCGAGCGGGGGTGTAGTTGATGTTGTTTGTTTTTTTTTTTCTCTGTGCGCGCAGATCCCAGTCAAATATCAGAGTTGCTGTCGAAGACGATATCAGATGCACACGCAAGGACGTGTTTGTATTCGATGGAGCATATACACGAGATGTTCCGTAAACCTCAGGACCTTTCCAGGCTGCTGTACTATAAGAACATGGCGCACGAGGAGCTGTGGCTGGAGTGCGCCCAGAAACTCACCACCATCATCCAGCAGATCATCGAGTTCGCCAAGATGGTGCCCGGTTTCATGAAACTGTCGCAGGACGACCAGATAGTCCTCCTAAAAGCAGGTGAGTGACGTGTGCCCCTTTGGAGATTCGTACCCCTCGCTAGCCTACCTTGAGGTACCCAATTTTTTCCTAATTCTCCTTTATTTACCCCAGCTCATCGTGGAGCACTGCTGGAGTACTCCTTGCGAGCGGCCTAAGCCTCCAGATGGCTGCGAACAATGCGCGGGCACGAGTGTTTCTTTAAAAAGAAGTTAGTTTCTTTATTAAAAAAAAAGTTAATCAACTCAACAAGAAAAATAAAGAAGGGGTTTATTATTGCAATTAGTCATGCACTATCCCATCCGTCTGGACGGCTACACTACAGCTGGCTACCTAAGATTTATGGTCGGCACGTTTTGATGTGACCCTTGCGGAGAATCCGCAATAAAATAATAATATTGCTAATGTGGCTCGCGATCGTCGCTGCAAATCTGGACTTACGTTGTCGTAACCCAGTACTTTTGGTGTGTCGGTGGATAACTTGATGGCTCGTAATCGTCGCCGCAAATCTGGACTTACGTTGTCGTAACCCAGTTCTTTCGGTGCGTCGGCGAATAACTTGAGAGATCAAAGGACCTAATTACGTTTAAATAAGAATGCGGTAGTTAGATTCACTTAATTATTTATTGCAAAGAAAAGGTCAAAACTCCTTGCACCAGCCACTGGGGGGGATCTGATATAATGAGCGAAAAAATCCTTGCGTTTAAACCAATACAAAGAAAACAAAATTACGGCTATCAGGATTCTTTAAAAAAAGTAAATTTCTTTATAATGAAAAAGTCAATTATGTAATTCAACAAGAAAAATATTACCGCGCAAATGTAGACGCGAATGTAAGACAAGAATTAACTGGCTAAACAAAAGGAGTGAAACAAACAACAAAGAAATGCAGAATTGGATGAACAACAAACAAACAGTCGTCGATTTTTATTCGGTTGGCAGCACTGAAAATTAAAAACCTCTCAGTAAACAAAAAAGACACAGAACAAATGAAAAATCGAAGATTTCCGGCGCGAAGCTTTCATTGGTTCTGAACACGTCGACTTGTCACCTTGCTTATTGACTTTTACGGACAACTAAATAACAAATAACACTGTCCAAACAAAAAACAAATTAAATTTATTGCCAAATTAAATAACTGAACCGACAATGAGTACTTGCGGAGAAATTCCGAAGAAGGGTCACCCAACGGTTTATTACTGCAATTGGTCATGCACTATCCCTATCTGTCTACGACTACCTAGATTTATTGCTGGCGCTAAAGGGACTACCCACTGCCCTATTTACTTGTCTTGGACCTCGCGATAAAACTTTACCGTTTGAATATGGCTCGTGATCGCTGCAAATCTGGACTTACGTTGTCGTAACCCAGTTCTTTTGGTGCTTCGACGAATCACTTGAGAGATCAAAGGAACTAAATACATTTAAAATAAGAATGCAGAAGTTAGATTTAATTAATTATTTATTGCAGAAAAGCTAAAAACTCCTTGTACCAGCCACTGGGGAGGATCTGATATAATGAGTGTAAAAACCCCTGCGTTTAAACCAATACAAAGAACACAAAATTACGGTTATCAGGAAGTACAGTAGAATGCGCTTTCACTTTCGATATCGGAGCGACCTAACTGACTTCAAATCACACAGCTGGTGGTTTCGTGCACATGCAAAATGGTTGTTGGAGAGCTCTGCTCCTCAGTTAAATTAACAATTAAATTAAGTGCAACTTAGATTGGTCTTGGTACTAGTGTTTGCCACTTCAGATCATACTTTAAGACTCGTTCTGCTCAATCAACCAACGCACAGTGTGACACAGTGGGTCTGCGGTGTACTTGATTAATGGAAGTAATTAATTAATTAATCAGACGTTCTGGAGAAGTACATGATACAATCGGCGATCAATTTGCAAGACAATCAATAGCAATCGCCAGTTTTTCAGGGACTCCTGTCGGAGGTGATGGGAAACCCTATCACTGGCTAAACAAATTAATTGAGGTCGAATGGGTAGGATCTTTTCTCACTATGTCCAATCGCCTTCTAATCCCTCTATGTCGTTTTTTCGTCGGCTAAACCTATCTAACTAATTTGTTGGCGCAATGGACCTAAATGACTGCTTTCAGCACTCCGCTACGTGTGGTTATGGCGTTTCAGTTTGTCGGCAAATCGCTTCTAATTAACCTGCGAATCTCTCGGCAAAGATCACACTTCGGTACACACACGCGTGAGAGAGAAACTTGGTTAAGAAGATGGCTATGAACAGGTAGTTCAAATTGTTCGACCTCGTAATTACGAAATTCGTGACGAGCAATACTGAACTTTACAGACTCTTTAGCCCCTGATTAATGCAAATTAAATTATTCTTAACCAATTTATACCACCAAATATGTGACGAATTACCTATCCACGTATCCGCGACCCGCACACACTTCACCTCGCGCACTTTTGTTTAGACACACCCGCGACGCGAACCGTACGTATTCGTGGTTTTGTTTAATTGCCCTTTTTCTTAACACACTGTATTTAAACTGTACCGAAATAAATTATTTAGCTATAAAATGAGAAAATAACTGCAGCACTAAAGTCGAAATTAAATATTCGACCGGTCGTTAGAGAGATCGGAACGTTTCTGTTTGTTTTTCGGGCCTGTTTCTTCCCAAGTAAAATTAATCCACCACCTCGGACTTCGTAAGATAATTTTCTTGAAGCCACCGGCCAATGATAATCGCTGCTCTAGCCCCAAATCACGCCTAGCCCTAGCCCCAAATCACACCCCTGCACATTTTCTGTACACATTCATAAATTAAGCAACCCCAATTAGCTTGTCAGACAGAATCGCGGTGGTCTGTCGCCATCTGCAACTCCTTAACTCTACAAGTGCCCAGGCTGAAATTTTAATACATTCGGTGCTTATTTGAAACAAAGCAGACTAAAGCGAAATACTTAAACTTGCGACGCGAACCGTACGTATTCGTGGTTTTGTTTAATTGCCCTTTTTCTTAGCACACTGTGTTTAAACCGTACCGAAATAAATGATTTAGCTGGAAAATGAGAAAATGACTGCAGCACTAAAAGAAACCCGCCAAGTCAAAATTAAAATATTCGACCGCTCGTTTCGGTCTGATTTTCGGACCTGTTCGTTCCCAAGGAAGATCAATCCATCCCTCTCGGACTTGGCAAGATAATTTTTGAAACAACCGCGGGCGATGATAATAATCTAGCCCCAAATCACGCCTAGCCCTAGCCCCAAATCACGCCCCTGCACGTTTTCTGTACACATTCATAAATTAAGCAACCCCATTTAGCTTGTCAGACAGAATCGCGGTGGTCAGTCGCCATCTGCAACACCTTAACTCTACAAGTGCCCAGGCTGACATTTTTTAATGCATCCGGTGCTTGTTTGAAAACAAAACAGACCAAAGCGAGCCACTTCAATGTAATGGATCTCTTTTATTTGTATAACTGACATGTACTAAAATTTAGTGCGACTAATTCGTATAATAACACAAATCTAAAAGGTTACGATGACTTGTTTATGATGTCCGGGAAACCGGAGTGTTACTTGCAGGGCTAACGTTACAAATTTTTAAGGACTCGCTGGGTGGTTTATCTTTTCTTGGAAAGGCACAGAGCGGCGCCCTGGAGCATCCGGCCGCAATTTTACTGCGTACAGTTCGAAGCGTCCGAACACGTGTTTGTTATTTACAATTAAACACGCAATAACCGATTTAGTTTTCAGTATTTCGTCGTTTTTTTTTTAATTTCGAGCTTCCCTTTTTCTTCCGCTCTGAAAACTTCGATCTTCTTTTGATTTTGTTATAATTCGACGTTGTTCGTTTCACTTCTTTGTTTTGTCGAACAATTTTGGTTCCTTCTTTTGTTTTCTTAACAGCCGTGATTTTGGCTTTTCGTTTATCTTTGCATTTCGTCGTTTTCTTTATTTTTATTTTAAGTTTTCTTTGTTCTTCCTCTCTAGAAACGTCTACCTTCTTTTATGTCTCTCGTTCATTTTCGTTTTTTTTGTTTTCGTCGAATTATTATGGTTTCGCCTTTCGTTTTCTTATCAGCCTTGATTTTGGGACATTCGTTTTTTTTTGTTTCCTTCTTCCTTCTTTTTTATTTCGAACTTTCTCTGTTCCTCCTCCGTTCTGGAAACGTCGATCTCCTTTTCTTCGTTTTTTTAGTTAACACTTACTTACTGGGCGACTGCAGTAAACCGAACTCAAAAGAGTCGATGTAATCCGAACACGAATCAAGAGTTAAAAATTCTATTTCTTACACAGTGAGGGGAGGGGGGGCGAAAGCGAGAGTTAAATCTGAACAATTCCGTCATGTAAACTCGATTTAAAAACATTTTTATGAGGCGACATCTGTCGTGAAACTCTTTTTGAAAACTGTCCTTCCGAAATTACCCGTTTCAACAATGTTGCCAGATCTACGGCGAAATCACCCGATTTTTGACGGTGCAGTTTCCGAGGAAAGGCGATTGTAGCGGCAACGTTGCCAAACATTCGACGCAATCGTACTTTCATGAGTTTGCTATGTTGCCAAGTCAACTGAAAAATCGAATTCACAATGCTTGTGCTGCCATCTACTGGCGTCTCGTCAAACTTTTTCAAATATAAGTTGAACATTTTAAAATCAATTGATGATTGCAAGAGCAAAGCGTTGCGTCTTTGATCAGAAACAAAATTTTGGTGTGTAGTCATCAGCGCCATCTATCGGCGTTGCCTGAAGTTCTTCCTTTTTTATGAAACTTGCTTTAAATGAAGTAAAAATTTCATCGATTTTATCGCATTGATAAATGCAACTCGTCTTGTCTATGTATGTATAAAAACGTTTAAATCTCGTCTGGAATTTATAGTTGCACTTAATGCTCCACGAACGCCACCTGTTGAGCTTTAGTTAAAGCTTGAAACGTACGCGGAATTTGTTTTCGAAACAAAATCGATTGTTGCATGTTTAATTTCAAATAACAAACACGTGTCGGAAATTACACGCCGTAAAAATGCGGCCCGGGGTAATTAAATGCGACGCCCTGTCCCTTCTCACCCACCCGAAGAGTACTTCAGAAATTCGATAATTGCAGGCGCCATTCAGATGCACTACAGACCTCATAAAACAAATCTACTTGACATTTTGGATTGTTTCGTTTAGGTTTGTGTTAAAATTGCAGATACATGTTCAATTTGGGTAAAGATATCAAATTACATTGCGAGTTGAAGCATTTCGCTAGTCTGGTCTCTTTCAACGAGCACCAGATACTTTTAAAATGTCAGCCTGGGCACTTGTAAAGTTAAAATTATGAAGGTTTCATTTGCGACAGGTACCAGCGAGTGTCTCTGATAAGCTAATGGGGGGGGGTTGCTTGATACATGCTGGGCATCTGGAATAGGCGTAGTTTGAGATTCGAAGTGATTTCAAGTTGATCTTAATAAGTCCGTGGGGGTGTGTTTAATAATTTTTACTTGGAAAGGACGGGGCGCGAGAAACGGGTAGACACGTTCGAAGTTCTCTAAGGGGCGGTTGGATGTTTCAAATTCTGACCTAGCGGTTCTTTTCTGTAGCGCTTGCAGTCATTTACTCATTTTTCTAGATAAATCATTTATTTCGGCACAGATTTGTGTTCAAATTGCAGATACATGTTCAATTTGGGTAAAGATATCAAATTACATTGCGAGTTGAAGCATTCCGCTAGTCTGGTCTCTTTCAACGAGCACCAGATACTTTTAAAATATCAGCCTGGGCACTTGTAAAGTTAAAATTATAAAGGTTTCATTTGCGACAGGTACCAGCGAGTGTCTCTGATAAGCTAATGGGGGGAGGTTGCTTGATACATGTTGGGCATCTGGAATAGGCGTAGTTTGAGATTCGAAGCAGCGATTGTTATTGGTCGAAGTGATTTCAAATTGATCTTAATAAGTCCGTGGGGTGTGTTTAATATTTTTTACTTGGAAAGGACGGGGCGCGAGAAACGGGTAGCGCTTGCAGTCATTCACTCATTCTTCTAGATGAATCATTTATTTCGGCACAGGTAAAATACAGTGTGTTAAGAAAGGGCAGTTAAAAAAACCAAACACACTAGTGTCGAAAAACAGTTAAATCTGGGTTCTTGCGCAATCAATTAGTTAAAAGGTTTAGCCGACGAAAAAACGACGAAGGGAGAGATTTGAAAAAGATGCGACAGAGCCACTCTCTCAAGGCGATTGGAAGTAGCTGGGAGGGACCCTACCCATTCGACCTTAATTAATTAGTTTAGCCAGTGTTAGAGTTATCCCACCACCTCCAAAAGGAGTCCCTGAAAAACTGGTGATTGCTATTGATTGTCCTGCAAATTGATCGCCGAGGGCGGCATTTTGTATCATATACTTCTGATTAATTCATTAATCAACTCCATTAATTAAGTACACTGTAGGTCCACTGTGTCACACCGTGCGTTGGTTTATTAAACAGAACAAGTCTGAGAGTACGATCTGAAGTGACAAACACAAGTACCAAGACCAGATCTATGTAAGTTGAAATTCAATTAATCGTTAATTTAACTAAGGAGCAGAGCTCTCCAACAAATATCTGTGTAGACGTTGAACCACCAACGGTGTGATTGGAAAGAAAATAGACCGCGCCGATATTCGAGAGTGAAATACTGTACTTTCTGAGCACCGTACTTTCTGAGCACCGTACTTTCTGAGCACCGTAATTTTTGTTTTTTTGTATTTGACTTCAACGCAAGGTTTTTGCGCTCATTATACCAGGCCCGCAGTGGCTGGAGTTTTTACCTTTTTTCTTTGAAATAAATAATTAATTGAATCTAATTTCGTGTTTTTATTTAACGTAATCGGCTCCTTTGTTCTTTCGATTTATTTTACCGGATGCACCAAGACATAGATTCAGGTTAGCAGCGATTAAAAGTAATATTATTTATAGCGGATTCTCCGAAGGGTCGTTCAACTGTGGACAGAATATAGGCCAGTAAAAAATTAACCTTTTAGCGCCGGCGCGGCGGTAAGTCTTTAGGCACTTAGCAGGTAGTTGACCGTCCGGCAAGGACGTCTATGAATGCATGCACTTGTCGTATTAAAATCTAGACGACCATTCTCGGAATTCGTCGGGAATAAGCTCTCGGTCCACCTGTTTAAATTGGCAATAAATTTAAGTCGTGTTTATTTGGGCGTTTCATTAAGTGTTTACTTGTAAGTAAAAGTAAACAAACAAGGATTTTAAACGGGCGCGTTACAAGCTTTTAAATGTACGCTAAACCTTGGGAGGTCTCCCACATGCTTAACAAGGTAATTTTTCTTGTGCTCTTTTAAGTTTCGCCTCGGAATTTCAAATTGTGTCGAGACTTAAAGCGCCGTCTATTAAACTTCAACTGGAGTACTTTTTATAATGTGAATAAAAATTGCGTGTGTCAAAATGAGGAAAGTTTTAGTCAGATTAAGATATTTTTTATTGTCTCGCGCCGCTAGAATCTGGTCTCTAATTCAAAATCGCAAAATGTAGTCAGAAACGCCCTCTGTCGTGGTCTCCGGGTAATATCTTTTTTTTTTTCATTTCGAAGACGTCAGTCAATATCTGTCACGTGTTTTAACTTGTTTTAAATTTCGCCGCGGTTTTAAATCAAAGAGGGCCGAAGCGCCATCTATTGGGTTTTCGTTGAACTTATTCGAATCGTGAATTTTTTTTTAAATTATGAAATTACGTCGAAAAAATCGAGGAGGATTTTTTAATTAAACGTCATTTCGTCGCGCTCCCATTTGACTTTTAATTCGAAATTGTAATACGATGTCGGAAACGCCATCTATCCGTGGTGATCTTCAATAACATACACAGGGTGTCGAAAATGGCATTTTGTGTACATTTTGTCAAAAAAAAAAAAAAAACTATTAACAAAAGTTGTGCAGGTTCGCATCCTGTACGATTTAAAATTATTTCCAACTATACAGGGTGTTTATTTATTACGCTACGCACCAAGCTTGTGTTTTTTATGCATTTGCGTCAAATTAGTTACACGTATCCTTCAACTTATACGTATCCTTCAGCATTTTTGAGAAATACAAATTTCTTAGCCATTCTAAGAGTCACCACCAAGAAGGTGACATCTGAGCCGTGATACGCTTTCTTTAAAACGTCATTCTTGTATGAGACTTCCGTTTCAGGTAGTTTCGAACTAGCAATAATACGAATGTCAAGATACCTGGACCTGTCGCAGAACTGCGTCCTGTACGGCGACACGATGCTGCCCCAGGAGGCCTTCTTCACCACGGACACGGCGGAGATGAAGCTCGTCACCTGCGTCTTCGAGATGGCTAGGAGTGTGGCAGAACTCAAGCTGACCGAGACTGAACTAGCGTTATATTCGGCCTGCGTCCTGCTATCACCAGGTAACCTCCGCCGCCTTTCAGCGTGCATTTCACGTTTCAGACGTTTCAGATCGGCCCGGTCTGAAGGGCATCGGCGAGATCGGAAGGTTGAGCCAGGCGGTCGTCCGAGCCCTGCGCCTCGAACTGGACAGGAACCATTCTTTGCCCATCAAGGGGGACGTTACGGTTTGTGATGCCTTGCTTACGAAAATTCCGACGTTACGGTAAGTCACCCCCCCCCCTCCCTCCCCCGGCCCGAAGAAAAACGTTTGCGTCTATGTGAATTTTAGGGAGATTAGTATGTTGCACATGGACGCGTTGGGGAAGCTGAAGAGATCCGCACCTCACCTGGAGTTCCCGGCTTTACACAAAGAGCTGTTCAGCGTGGACAGTTGAGATTTTATGGGTGAACTTCCCGAACTATAGCCTGCAGCCTTGCATAGCCACGGTGAGTCCACCCCCCGCCCGCCCCGGCGTTTCTTTAATCCACTCTCAAACGAAACCCGCTTTCAGATTCCTTCAAAAACTGAATGTATCGGCCTTAATTACATAAATAAATATATAAATTAATTAATTAATTACGTTAATTGATACGAGACAAAATTTATTGTTGTGACATAGAAAGTTTTTAATTTAACTAAAGAAGAAAAAACGGATCGTTCCGAGGATGAGGATGAGAACGAGACGAGGATCGACCGATGGGGAAGAGGAGGAGGAACTGAGCTAAACCGCAGATCTCTTTGTGAACTATTTAAAAGACCGCAAATTCACACGGGAGCTAAAAAAAAAAGTAAATGTCGCAGATGACGATGGAGCCAGGCCCTGATTTCAAAGTACAACTTCTCGTTTGTTGTTTGTTATAATGTCTATCTATATACGCGTTCGCATATGCATATATTTATATACAAAGTTGAGGTTCTGAGTTCTGTTGATCGAGACGTGGTGGTGCTGCTGCTCTGATGAAATTATTTGTTGTTGCGTGTGCCGGCGAGGATTTCTCCTTTGCGGTTTTTTAAATAACGTTGGTTATATAAAAAAATACAATTATTTACGTACCGTAATCTGCCACTTTAAACGTAAACACGCTATTTACACGTAAGAATTAAGAAGTTATACACTATTAATATATATTATAGATATACACCGTGCTGGAAAATTTCGCGAGTTTTTAACACGTGATTTTATTACAGAATCACAAGGCGGGTGTCTGGGCCAATAAGTTTCAAATTTTGCTATTTTTTTTAATTGCTATAACCCTTTGAAATTCCTCAAAATTCATTGTTTAAGTTGAGAGTGACAAATGCCGATTTTAACGCGTGATTTTATCACAGTATGAACAGTCAGGCGTCTGGGCTAATAAATTTTGCCAATTTTTTAAAATTACTATTACCCCTCGAAATTCCTCAAAATTCACGGGCTAAGTTCCTCGTGACACACGTCGTTTTTAACGCCTAATTTTATCACAAAATGAAAAGTCAGGTCTCTGAGCCAATTATTCCAATTCAAAGCGTCTTTCCGTTTCAAGTTTTGCAATTTTTTAATCGGCAGTTGCCCCTCAAAATTCCTCAAAATTTACAGACTAAGTTCCTCGTGACACATTTCGTTTTTAACGCGTGATTTTATCACAGTATGAAAAGTCCGGTCTCTGGGCCAATGATTTCGATTCTTAGCTGCGTTTCCTTTCAAATTATGCTATTTTTTTTAATGGCGGTTGCCCCTCGAAATCCCCCAAAATTCACGGGCTAAGTTCCTCGTGACACACGTCGTTTTTGACGCGTAATTTTATCATAAAATGAAAAGTCTGGTCTCTGAGCCAATTATTCCAATCCAAAGCGTCTTTCCGTTTCAAGTTTTGCAATTTTTTAATCGGCAGTTGCCCCTCGAAATTCCTCAAAATTTACTGACTAAGTTCCTCGTGACACATTTCGTTTTTAACGCGTCATTTTATCACAGTATGAAAAGTCAGGCGTCTGGGCCAATAGTTTCAATTCTTAGTTGCGTTCCGTTTCAAATTTTGCCCCTTTTTTAATTACTATTACTCCTCGAAATCCCCCAAAATTCACGGGCTAAGTTCCTCGTGACACACGTCGTTTTTGACGCGTAATTTTATCACAAAATGAAAAGTCTGGTCTCTGAGCCAATGATTCTAATTCAAAGCGTCTTTCCGTTTCAAGTTTTGCAATTTTTTAATCGGCAGTTGTCCCTCAAAATTCCTCAAAATTTACCGACTAAGTTCCTCGTGACACATTTCGTTTTTAACGCGTGATTTTATCACAATATGAAAAGTCCGGTCTCTGGGCCAATGATTTCGATTCTTAGTTGCGTTCCGTTTGAAATTTTGCCCTTTTTTTTTATTTACTATTACCCCTCGAAATCCCCCAAAATTCACGGGCTAAGTTCCTCGTGACACACGTCGTTTTTGACGCGTAGTTTTATCACAAAATGAAAAGTCTGGTCTCTGAGCCAATTATTCCAATTCCTAGCGTTTTTCCGTTCCAAATTTCGCAATTTTTTAATTGGCAGTTGCCCCTCAAAATTCCTCAAAATTTACTGACTAAGTTCCTCGTGACACATTTCGTTTTTAACGCGTGATTTTATCACAGTATGAAAAGTCAGGCGTCTGGGCCAATGATTTCGATTCTTAGTTGCGTTCCGTTTCAAAGTTTGCCAATTTTTTTTAATTACTATTACCCCTCGAAATCCCCCAAAATTCACGGGCTAAGTTCCTCGTGACACACGTCGTTTTTGACGCGTAATTTTATCACAAAATGAAAAGTCTGGTTTCTGAGCCAATTATTCCAATTCAAAGCGTCTTTCCGTTTCAAGTTTTGCAATTTTTTAATCGGCAGTTGCCCCTCAAAATTCCTCAAAATTTACTGACTAAGTTCCTCGTGACACATTTCGTTTTTAACGCGTGATTTTATCACAGTATGAAAAGTCCGGTCTCTGGGCCAATGATTTCAATTCTTAGTTGCGTTCCGTTTCAAATTTTGCCAATTTTTTTTAATTACTATTACCCCTCGAAATCCCCCAAAATTCACGGGCTAAGTTCCTCGTGACACACGTCGTTTTTGACGCGTAATTTTATCACAAAATGAAAAGTCTGGTCTCTGAGCCAATTATTCCAATTCAAAGCGTCTTTCCGTTTCAACTTTTGCAATTTTTTAATCGGCAGTTGCCCCTCAAAATTCCTCAAAATTTACTGACTAAGTTCCTCGTGACACATTTCGTTTTTAACGCGTGATTTTATCACAGTATGAAAAGTCCGGTCTCTGGGCCAATGATTTCGATTCTTAGTTGCGTTCCGTTTCAAATTTTGCCAATTTTTTTTAATTACTATTACCCCTCGAAATTCCCCAAAATTCACGGGCTAAGTTCCTCGTGACACACGTCGTTTTTAACGCGTAATTTTATCACAAAATGAAAAGTCAGGTCTCTGAGCCAATTATTCCAATTCAAAGCGTCTTTCCGTTTCATGTTTTGCAATTTTTTAATCGGCAGTTGCCCCTCAAAATTCCTCAAAATTTACTGACTAAGTTCCTCGTAATACATTTCGTTTTTAACGCGTGATTTTATCACAGTATGAAAAGTCCGGTCTCTGGGCCAATGATTTCGATTCTTAGTTGCGTTCCGTTTCAAATTTTGCCCTTTTTTTTAATTACTATTACCCCTCGAAATTCCCCAAAATTCACGGGCTAAGTTCCTCGTGACACACGTCGTTTTTAACGCGTGATTTTATCACAAAATGAAAAGTCTGGTCTCTGAGCCAATGATTCTAATTCAAAGCGTCTTTCCGTTTCAAGTTTTGCAATTTTTTAATCGGCAGTTGCCCCTCAAAATTCCTCAAAATTTACTGACTAAGTTCCTCGTGACACATTTCGTTTTTAACGCGTGATTTTATCACAGTATGAAAAGTCCGGTCTCTGGGCCAATGATTTCGATTCTTAGTTGCGTTCCGTTTCAAATTTTGCCCTTTTTTTTAATTACTATTACCCCTCGAAATCCCTCAAAATTCACGGGCTAAGTTCCTCGTGACACACGTCGTTTTTGACGCGTAATTTTATCACAAAATGAAAAGTCTGGTCTCTGAGCCAATTATTCCAATTCCTAGCGTCTTTCCGTTTCAAATTTTGCAATTTTTTAATCGGCAGTTGCCCCTCAAAATTCCTCAAAATTTACTGACCAAGTTCCTCGTGACACATTTCGTTTTTAACGGGTGATTTTATCACAGTATGAAAAGTCAGGCGTCTGGGCCAATGATTTCGATTCTTAGTTGCGTTCCGTTTCAAATTTTGCACTTTTTTTTAATTACTATTACCCCTCGAAATCCCCCAAAATTCACGGGCTAAGTTCCTCGTGACACACGTCGTTTTTAACGCGTAATTTTATCACAAAATGAAAAGTCTGGTCTCTGAGCCAATTATTCCAATTCAAAGCGTCTTTCCGTTTCAAGTTTTGCAATTTTTTAATCGACAGTTGCCCCTCAAAATTCCTCAAGATTTACTGACCAAGTTCCTCGTAATACATTTCGTTTTTAACGCGTGATTTTATCACAGTATGAAAAGTCAGGCGTCTGGGCCAATGATTTCGATTCTTAGTTGCGTTCCGTTTCAAATTTTGCCAATTTTTTTTAATTACTATTACCCCTCGAAATCCCCCAAAATTCACGGGCTAAGTTCCTCGTGACGCACGTCGTTTTTGACGCGTAATTTTATCACAAAATGAAAAGTCTGGTCTCTGAGCCAATTATTCCAATTCAAAGCGTCTTTCCGTTTCAAGTTTTGCAATTTTTTAATCGGCAGTTGCCCCTCAAAATTCCTCAAAATTTACTGACTAAGTTCCTCGTGACACATTTCGTTTTTAACGCGTGATTTTATCACAGTATGAAAAGTCAGGCGTCTGGGCCAATGATTTCGATTCTTAGTTGCGTTCCGTTTCAAATTTTGCCAATTTTTTTTAATTACTATTACCCCTCGAAATCCCCCAAAATTCACGGGCTAAGTTCCTCGTGACACACGTCGTTTTTGACGTGTAATTTTATCACAAAATGAAAAGTCAGGTCTCTGAGCTAATTACTCCAATTCCTAGCTTCTTTCCGATTCAAATTTTGCAATTTTTTAATCGGCAGTTGCCCCTTAAAATTCCTCAAAATTTACTGACTAAGTTCCTCGTAACACATTTCGTTTTTAACGCGTGATTTTATCACAGTATGAAAAGTCAGGCGTCTGGGCCAATAATTTCAATTCTTAGTTGCGTTCCGTTTCAAATTTTGCCCCTTTTTTAATTACTATTACCCCTCGAAATCCCCCAAAATTCACGGGCTAAGTTCCTCGTGACACACGTCGTTTTTGACGCGTGATTTTATCACAAAATGAAAAGTCTGGTCTCTGAGCCAATTATTCCAATTCAAAGCGTCTTTCCGTTTCAAGTTTTGCAATTTTTTAATCGGCAGTTGCCCCTCAAAATTCCTCAAAATTTACCGACTAAGTTCCTCGTAACACATTTCGTTTTTAACGCGTGATTTTATCACAGTATGAAAAGTCCGGTCTCTGGGCCAATGATTTCGATTCTTAGTTGCGTTCCGTTTCAAATTTTGTCAATTTTTTTTAATCACTATTACCCCTCGAAATCCCCCAAAATTCACGGGCTAAGTTCCTCGTGACACACGTCGTTTTTGACGCGTAGTTTTATCACAAAATGAAAAGTCTGGTCTCTGGGCCAATTATTCCAATTCAAAGCGTCTTTCCGTTTCAAGTTTTGCAATTTTTTAATCGGCAGTTGCCCCTCGAAATTCCTCAAAATTTACCGACTAAGTTCCTCGTGACACATTTCGTTTTTAACGCGTGATTTTATCACAGTATGAAAAGTCCGGTCTCTGGGCCAATGATTTCAAATCTTAGCCAGAAATTTTGCTATTTTTTAAATTGCTATTACTCTTTGAAATGCCTCAAAATTTACTACCCAAGTTCCTCGTGACAAACTTGGTTTTTAACGCGTGATTTCGTATTTTTTTAATGGGGGTTACCGCTCGAAATTCCTCAAAATTTACTGACTAAGTTCCTCGTGACAAATTCCGTTTTTAACGCGTGATTTCATCACAGTATGAAAAGCCAGGTCTCTGGACCAATACTTTCAAATCTTAGCTAGAAATTTTGCTATTTTTTAAATTGCTATTACTCCTTGAAATGCCTCAAAATTTACTACCTAGGTTCCTCGTGACAAACTTGGTTTTTAACGCGTGATTTTATCACAGCTTGAAAAGTCGGGCCTCTGGGTTAATAATTTCAATTCTTAGCTGCGTTCCGTTTCAAATTTTGCTGTTTTTTAAATTACTATTACCCCTAGAAATTCCTCAAAATTTGCTGCCTAAATTCCTCGTGACAAATTCCGCTTTTAACGCGTGATTTTATCACAATATGAAGAGTCAGGTCTCTGGGCCAATAATTTCAATTCTTAGCTGCGTTCCGTTGCACATTTTGCAATTTTTTTAATGGCGGATACCCCTCAAGATTCACCGAAATTTCCTCGTGACACATTTCGTTTTTAACACGTGATTTTATCACGATATGTAAAGTCAGGGGTCTGTGGGCCGATAATTTCAATTCAAACTTCAAATTTTGCACACTTTTTTTTATGAGGGCTACCACTCAAAATTCGTCAAAGTTTGTCGCCCCGGGAACTTGGGGGATATCATTTTTAACACGTGATTTTATTACAACACGATAAGTCCAATAATTTAAGCACATGTTTTTGGCTGCGTCGCATTTCAAATTTTGCAATTTCGTTACGGCGAATACCCCTCAAAAATCCTCAAGAATTCCTTCCAGTTTAACGCGTGATTTTATTACAACTTGAAAAGTCACGTCTGTGTGTCAGTAATTTCAATACAGGTTCTCGACTACGTTCCGCTTCGAATTTTGCAATTTTGTTTATGGATGCCACCCCTCAAAGTTCCTCAACATTTTCTGCCTAAATTCCAGGCGAATTTCGTTTTTAACGCGTGATTTTATTACAGCGTGAAAAGTCAGGTATCTGTGCCAACAATTGTAGCACACGTTCTTGGGTGTTTTTCAGTACCAAATTTTGCAATTTTTTTTTGTGGCGGCTGCCCCTCAAAATTCCTCAAAGTTTGCTGCTTAAGTTCCCGAGTAAATTTCCTATTTAACGCGTGATTAAATTATAACATGAGAGGTCAATAATTCCAATGCACGTTTTCTTGGCCACATTCAGTTTCGAACATTACAATTTCTTCATGGCGGCTGCCCCTCAAAATTCCTCAAAATTTGCCGTCTAAGTTCCTGGAAGAATTTCGTTTTTAACGCGTGATTTTATTCCAACAGGGGCCAGCATTTTTAACGCCCATTCTTAGCTGCGTTCAGTTTCAAAGTTAGCAATATTTTTTGATGAAGACTAGCCCTCAAAAATCCTCAAAATGTGATGCCCAAGTTCCTGACAGGTTTCATTTTTAACACGTGATTTTATTACAAAATGAAAAGCCAATAACTTCAACGCATGTTCTTAGTTGCGTTTCATTCTAAATTTTGAATTTTTTTTATGACTGTTACCCCCCAAGTTTGCCTTAAAATTTGCTGCCTAAGGCCGTCGAGGCTAATTTCGTTTTTAACGCGTGATTTTATTACAACACAGGCCAGCATTTTCAACGCTAATTTTTGGCAGCGTTCAGTTTCAAATTTGGCAATTTTTTTTTATGAAGACTAGCCCTCAAAATTTGCTGCCTAATTTCGCCGTAGCAAATTTCGTTTTTAACGCGTGATTTTCTTACAGTACGGACCAGTAATTTCAGCGCACGTTGTTGGCTGCGTTCCGCTTCAAAGTTTGCGATTTTTACCCCTTTAGTCGTCCTCAAAATTCGTTGCCTAAATTACTTTTTTGTTTAAAACGAGTTCACCGATTTTCATTTTCTTTACAAAAAGGGCAAAGGCCTGACACACAGGCAACACCGAAGCAATAATTTCGGCCACTTTGAATTCAATTTAAATTGCGTTATTAACTTTTACAAAAAAAAATCGTTCACACAATGTTTACAAAATTATTTTATTTATTCTGTATTTCGCGCTTCAAATTTAGAGTTGTTTTTTTTGTGGGGGCTTCCCCCACCAGCGTTTTCATTTGTTGTACCTTGCCCCCTGCTTAATGACACTGGTGTGTTTTTTTTTAAATAATTTCGGTGATTATTTTGATTTTATTTTTTCTATCAATCGTAACAATTAAAATAAAGGCTTTGTGAAAAGGAAGTTAGAAAGCCGCAGGTCCTGAACAGCTTTATAATAAATGCACGCTCTCATTTCATCATTTAATATAAAATAATCAGTTTTCATCCCCAGTGACTTCTGTTTTAAATCTTAGATCGACGTTCCTTAAATCTACAATTTGGGGGATCTGTTTTATCTCACCTTGGAAATGATTTTTACGATTTTGTGTTCAATTAAATAATTTAATTGCTTGAGGCCTCATTGTAAAAAGATTCTCTTAAATCAAAAAAATCTCAGATGTACTGAAACTTGCAGGAAACAGCAGAGGCACGACAAGCTATGTTTTAAAGTAAAAAATATAAAAAATGAAACGTTCGCTTGTTCGCAGTTTATTCATTTAATTATTATTGTGAATTAGATACTTAACGATATGTAAAATTTGCATCTTGACTTTTAATTGCTTTGCACAATTTTCTGTTGATTTTATCAAATTATTTCGTTTAAATTATTCCATCCTTCAAAGAAAAAGAAAGAAAATGTGTGAATATGCCAAGTCTGCTTCGCTGTTCAAATAAAAATCAAAGGAATCGAGACAAGAGGCCCCAAAATCTGCGCGTGCGTCTTCAACTTAAAACGAAACGTATGGTATTTATTTTATTAAGTTCAAATTGGGTCGGAAAGCTTTAATTGAATTCCCAAGTTGTCCCGAAATTTAAAAACGCAACAAAATTGTTTATACACTTTCCTGTTTTTTCCCCAATTTCAAGAATCTTAAATGACTTGCGCAAAATCTTTTTATTTTATTAATTTTTTTTAATTTTCTCAATAAAAATCGAATTGTGGTATCAAGTACATTTTTATATGTATTTTTTAAAATTAATTTTAAACCAGATTAAGTCGAGAATGCTCTAATTGAATTCTTGGTTTCTCCAAAATTGCTGGAAATTCAAAAATAGAATAGGATCCTTTTTTGTCTTCACAGTTTAGCTCGCGACATCTTGCGGCCGATTTTGCAACAAATTCTACGATTTTACTTAACGAAATATTTCGCAAATTTATTTTAATTAGAGACTCGAGCTCCGATTAAAAAAAATCCAATATTTTCTCTACGGAAAATTAATTATGAAAAAAATATTAATTTTAGCAAAGGGGGTGGTTATTTAATACGTCCTTTAAGGCCGCCTAAGATTTTCCTTTAATTTTTGAACGCCCAATCAAGTCGGAAAGCTCCAACAGGAACTTTTCGAAATTTAAAAATGAAATAAAATTGTTCGAGATTTTTTTAATGTTCGGGCCGAATTAATGTTTAAAAAATTCAAATCGAGCTCAACGCCCGCCTTTTGTTTAAATAAATAAAATTAAAAAGTTTAAAAAAACAGTTTTTTCTCTACAGGAAAGGAACGATAACAAAATACGAACCTTCTCGTTTAACTTTTATATTAAAGGCGGTCGTTGCTATGATTAAAAATTCAATTTAAAAAGAATTGATAATCCACGTTTTTCCGTTAATTGTATTCAAAAGAAAGCACTTGACAATCTTTATTTTTTCCTGTCGATTGAATGCGATTACGCCCAAGAATTGAATATTAGCGTGTTTTCAATTCAAATCATAAAAAAACAGACGTTCATCCCGCTGGGGCACTTTGAACTCTGATCGTTATGTCATTGTTTCCCGCGGTGTTTGCAGCGAGTGTTCGAAATGCCCCCCCGTTGGCATCCGTGATCAGGTGTTTCGAAGCCAACAAACGCTAGATGTGTGTTGCGTTTATTTATTTTCTTTACTCCTTCTCTGATGATGTTATGACGTACGTTGTATGTACAGTGACGAAATATTTATTCGAGATACAACTATGGCCAACTAAGGGCCAGTACTTTAGTCACTGGTTAACTTTAAACTTAATTAGAAACCATTGTCTCTACAATTGTAGGCATGGGTATAAACCAAAGGTTAACGTTAATCGATGACTAAAGTAAAGTTTTCCAAAATAGGTCCATTTTTTTTTTTTTTAATCAAAATTTGAGAAGTTGCGGATTTATTTAAACGTTTAATAGTCTTATCCTTATCCATTAAGTACTCTTAATAAATAACTTTCGTTTGCATGTCGCTCAGCTTCATTAAATTCAGATGATAATTGTTTATAATAGTACGCGTAAATTTTTCTGAAACGATAAGCTCGTCGCACTTTTTTCTTTAGACGTTTCACATGTTAAAGATTACGGGAGAAATGTTTGAAAAATTCTATGGAATAGTTTATGTGTATAGAGTACTAGGAGTTTTTAATACGGAAATTTGAATTGTTTTCGCGTTGTAGTGATTTATTTGCCAGAACAGGAGTTCAAGTTGGGGTCGTTGTTGACCACATCTATAAGGAATAATTTACTTCAGATGATTCGCATACATTTGTCAATATTTTGGAGCTCGTATTTCACCTGATCATAAAACGTAACAATCATAAAACCATAAAACACTTTTATGACTGCATTTATTGCCTTTACCTGCTGTTCTTTCTTAACGTCGTTTTGGGTACATATTTTTATATATAGAAATTTTTTAAACACTTTTCTTATACTCTGGGATATCGCTTCTTTTCGTGGTTCCTTTTTTTTTTGGCGAAACAATGGTCAGTCACCCTGTACATACTCATTTGTTTATAGTACTTTGATAAAAGCTAACTGAAATACAGTTTACAAACAAGGTGCTTTTGAATAATTATTCTTGCTTTGTTTTAATCTCAGAGCAATTCATTTCTAGTTTATATCTATTTAAATAATTACAGACAATTTGGCGCGGCGCCCCTTTGATCAGGCACCCTTGTGCGTTGCACAATCTGCACAACGGCCAGCGGCGGCTCTGCCTTCGGTTTATTGCCATAGGAATAATTGTTACTATGGGAATAAACTGACAGTTAAGGCCCTATCCTGACATGACGGCGCTACGCGACATCAACATAACATGCATGCGATATGTCGCCTCAGTGTTGCTGTTGCCAGTCAACATTCTGACATCCTTATAAAAAGTGTCAAATGTCGAATACCTTTACGATAACTATCAATAAATGTCGCGGCGCGTAGACACATATTTTTTTATTATGTGGCATGCATGCTGTGTTGATGTCGTGTAACGCCATCAGGATAGGGCCTTAACTTGACGAAAGTGGCGAGAACGGACGGTTATTGTTTGTATTCTACGTGTGTGATAGAAAAAGACCGACTTGCGTACGTGTAAAAATTTAGAAACCCAGAATCCAGTCGTCCATTTGACTTTGACTACCAAAAGTAATCCGTGTGTTCCGACTCTGCGGGCCAAGTTCCGAAGCTCGTACTCGTACTCAATTCAATGTCAAAAATTTTAAAGATTGCCTGGAATCAGCAAGTTGGGATTCATATTTTATCCAGTTTTTGATCAGCGTTTTCCTGTGACTCGCGTCGTCATTGATAAGGTTCGAAAGGGTGGTTGGATACAACTGTGGTCAACTAAATCGACCTGATAGTGTTCGAAATGCCCTCCGCCAGCGTCCACGATCAGATGTTTCGAGGTCATCAAACGCTAAATGTATTGCAGTCATTTATTCTCTCTACTCTTTCTCTGATGATGTGACCTTGAGAGCCTTTACGCAGTGGCGAGAGAAAAATTGATTGGGCGACTGTGATTTTTTTTTCTTGCGCTTTCTTGCGTTCTACTTGATACCACCATTTACTTTAAGTCGATACTTATTGCTATTATTATTATTATACTTCGTCTTCAGAATTTTTTTATTTTACTTGGAAGTCTTTTTATAAAAGGTGATGACGAGTTCCGATTTGAAAAGAAAATCCAATATTTCCTCGACGTAAATTTAATGATAATTAATTTTTTAAGAACCGGTGGTTATTTAAGACGTTCTTTAAGACTGCCTTAGATTTTTTTTTTATTTTTGAGCGCCCAATCAATCAATTCGGAAAGCTTTTTCAGCGGAAATTCGTCGAAATAAAATTGTTCAAGATTTTCTAATTTTCATTTCTAATGATAATAAATTTTATTGCCGATTTGATGCAAAAGCATAAATAAATAATGATTTAAGCGTCGATTGAAAAAAAAAACACAATAACAACAGCAACACCTTCTTGTTTAAGTTTTAATTAACTGCGGGGCATCCTACGACTTTTTTACTTAATGTAAACATCAGATACTTCGTTTTTATTTGAAAATGAAGTCACAATGTTAAAATACTTTTCTGTCTTCAGAATTCGAAGATTTTATTTAGAAATAAAAAAAAGTCCAATATTTTTTCAATAAAAATTTAATAATAAATAATTTTATAAAGATCCATGGCTATTTAATAAGACTGCTTCAGATTTTTGAGCCCAGCTATGTCGGAACGCTTCATCCGATTTTTTTAAAATTTCTATCAAATTTTTCGAAATTTAAAAATTTAATTTAATTGTTCAAGGTTCACTTAGCACAATTCAGATCAAATTCAGCACCTGCCTTTTGTTTAAAATAAATAATTTGTGCTCCTCGATTAAAAAGAAAAACTTTTAGTTCATAATTTTCTAAAAAATAATAATAATAATAATAATAAACTTTTATTAAACGCGGTGGCTCCTACAACTTTTATTTTTTAATGCAAACCTCAGACACTTTTCTTTATTTTTGGGCCCAATTACGTT
Organism: Dorcus hopei; assembly: GCA_033060865.1. Classification (NCBI taxonomy): domain Eukaryota; kingdom Metazoa; phylum Arthropoda; class Insecta; order Coleoptera; family Lucanidae; genus Dorcus; species Dorcus hopei. The sequence goes on from CM065426.1 coordinate 27,733,171, forward strand.
GAAGAGCTTCAAGTGTTACTTCCCAAATCAAATTTTTTAAATACGTTCTTTTTTGTTCAGGGCTACATTAAGTTGGGACTTTCTTAATATCAATTCCAGACTTAAAGAGGAGCACCGATGTTTTTCCTAAAAATTTATAAACCGCTGCTCCCTTACTTTCTTTCCAACTCTCCGCAACCCGAGCAAGATTTTGAGATCGAAAAAATTGAAACTTGACTTTTGAGAAGTTAAAGATCAAGGTCGAACGAAAGTCCATAGTCAACCCAACCCAAGCAAACCCAACTCTCCTCAACCCGAACAAGTAATTGAGATGAAGAGGTAAAGGTTGATCGAACGTTTATTATTTTCTTTTACGTTTAACTTTCGTCTGACGATAACATTCGAGTCAGTTTTTCGTTTGTTGGCCTGACTTTTCTTGTTTATTGAGAAATCTTGTTTTTTTTTTTTAATAATGTTTTGTCAAAGTTTATTTTATTTCATTTGCTTGTTGGTTTCGATCGAGTTGTGTTTTGTTTTGTTGGAAAATCAGATAGCTTTTGTTCTATATTATTAATCAAAATTTTTTACTTTGCTTTCTTGACCAAAAACATGCTTTAGAATTTTACAGCACTTACAAGTTTACAACACCTTTTTAGACATTTGAAAATTGCTTGTTAGTTTCGATCCGGTTCTGTTTTGTTTATTCAAACTCGGGCAGCTTTTGATTTATGTTGTTAATCAAATTTTAGTATTTTTACGTTTCCTGTCTTCTTTCGTTTAAATAACATCTAATTCGAAAGTCAGCTCTCAGAGGGACGCCATTTTTTAGGCAATCTTAAAAGTCATTTGCTTTCTAGAATGTTTCCTTTGCGCTTCCGTAATTAATAAATAATTCAAGTATTATTTTTTATAAAACTTTTCACAGTGACTGAAATTATTTGCCTCCCTTTTTTCCCTTGCATTTCCTGACAACCGAACTTTTGTAATTTATAAATAATTTCGGCTTATTAATATTCTTTTTATTTTAAGCGTTTTAATTTACGCAAAATTCGAAAGTCATTTGAATCTGTTTTCACGGTGACGCCGTCTCTCTGCGAGCGTTTAAAATTATTTGCGTTCTAAAATGTTTCCGTTTTTGAAAACTCTATTTTTTTAATTTCTCTTCTGCAACAGTTTTCGTTCATTTGAAAATTCAAAAGGAATTTTTACAAGCCACTTTAACTGAGAAGCCTGTCAGGGATGAAAGCAAAGCCTAGTGTAAATGCAGAGGAACAAAGGTAGCTTGTTAATAACTTCTGAGCGTCCTTATTTATTCATTCGTTTTTTCTTAGTAGTGAATTTGTTTTCGATTTATTCACTTTTTTAGCTTTTTTCAAATGAATTTGAAACGGCAAGCGATTTAGAGACGACAAGAAACAAGTGTAACCGAATTTAACACGAAAAAAAAAAACTATTCAAGAAAGGTGAGAGACGAAACTGAATCAAAATTAAAACAAAAAAAAGACGGAATTTAATATCTATCAAAAACAAAACATAATTATTCGTAAAAAAAAGCAAGCATGAACAATAAACTTGAAACAAGAACGAAATTAACAAGAGACGATCAAATTTAATGCAAAAAATTATCTAGAAAAAAAAAAAAGAAACAATTTGAAGGAATGAAACAAATTTGAAACAAAAATACACACATATAAGCAACAGGCGATCGAATTGAACACAAAACGAAACAATTTTAAAAAAAAAGTCACAGGGAAAGAGACGAATTTGAATCAAAATTTGTTCAAAATCAAAACAAAAGACGATTATATTTGACGCAGATAAACGAAATTGCTTCAGCATGTCACAGCATGGAGATACTCCTCCAATTTATCTACAATAACTGCTTTGCAGCAGACTTTTGCTTTTCTTTATGAAATTTCGGCTTTAGTCAATTGCGATTTGTCAAAGGCTTTTGATTTAGTTGATCATTCACTGCTTAAAAAAAAAAAAACTAGAGGCATACGTTATTCGTGGCAATCAATTATTACTTTTTAAATCTTATTTGAATTACCGCAATCAAGGTGTATACTGGGTGACCGCCGAGGCATTCGAGACACTTCGCACGTGAATGTTAAGCAAAAATGATTCTATTCGCTTTTCCCGAATTCCCAACGGTTCTTGAAATACCGGGGTTTGAAGTTACCAAGCCGTATGGGTAGTTGCTAAAGAGTAAATTACATTGTAGCTTCGTCACGGAAAAGGGTTCTTGAAAGATTGCTCCATCATTCACAAAGACGAATTCTTTGGGGAAGATCCGCGGGGAGAAGTTCTCGTACCGGTTCGTAATTATAGGGATGCAGCCCGTTTTCGGGAAAAGCGAACAGAGTCATTTTTGCTTAAAATTAGTCGCAGGATTCATATGCGAAGTATCTCGGATACCGGCGGCCACTCTGTACATTAAACAAAAAACAGATTCAGGACCAATGAATATATTAAACGTGGTGTACCGCAGGGTTCGATATTGGGCCCTATGCTATTCATTATTTTTTGTAATGATATTTTACAAAATTCTAAATTTAAACCGGTTTGTTTGACTAATACCAACTTGCAAAATCTCTTGGCAGATATAAAACCAGCCTTAACTGAGATAACCGCTTGGTATCATTCGAATAGACTAATTATAAATACACATAGAACAGAAGTAGTTATTTCTAAAACTATTAACAGTTTAGACATAAACATATCTGGTCTCAATATTGATAGTAACCGTAAGGCTGGGTTTCTCATGCCCGATTGCACCAACTTTTTAAGCAGAGCTTAAATTTAAGTGGTGTTTAGACTATGACATTATTTATAGATTTAACAAAATGTTAGTCACATTCTAATTGATACATAAGTTTAAGTTTAAATGTCAATCAAAATGTATTTGACATTATACTGACCATACGTAAATGTCACATTCTAAACATAACTTAAATTTAAGCTCTGCTTAAAAAATTGGTGCAACCGGGCATCAGTCCTAGTTTAACTTTAAACTCCTGTTTATTGCCGTAGGAACAATTGTTTTTATAATTGCTACCATGGGAATAAACAGGGGTTTAAACTTAAACTAGGACTGAGAAACCCAGCCTAAATGAGTTAAAAAAGAGATTAAACGAAACGGTACACTTCATAGTATTTATTTTGGTTAGTTTCATGCAGTAATGAATTATGGAATTATTTTCTGGGGCGGCTCCATTCAACTTTTAATTTAAAAAAAAAACCAATTCGTATCTTAGCAGGACTGAATTCCAGACAATATTGTAGACAAGCTTTTTTGAAACTAGGGATAATGACATTGATCGGTCAATGCATATATCGATGTATACCATATGTCCAAATAAATTTCCGATAAAGGTAGGTCGTGGAAGTGTAAATGTATGTCTAATCTACAACGCCAAGCAGTTTTTGAAGTTAGTGACACATCAAGCTGTAAAATGTGGCCAATTCAACTTAACTACTCAAGAACTAATGTAAATAATGTAATAATTTATCTTCCATGGCCTACCTTTATCAAAAATTTATTTGGGCACATAGTTTAAGTGCTACACACATGAAAATCGTACGTATTTCCAACTTGTTTCAGATAATCATAACAACTATGATATTAGGTCGAATAATAACTTGAGAATGCCGTTTACCTAGAAATACTCTATACCAGAGAAATCGCCACGATCGTCAAAAGAAGTTCAATTAAAATAAATACTTGGACTGTTCCAGAAACAACGCGTATTAAAGGCGCGAACCGTTCACGTCGCACGCCGACCCGATTGAGATTCCGCCAGTCTTGTGACCGCGCGTATGGAGAGTTATTCCCGCTTCTGCGTAAATTCTCATTGAATAAGGGTGTTTGTTTTGGAGTGAAAAAGTAAACGGGTATGTTGCCCGGTTGTTAATCGTTTGCTGCGAGTCGTAGGCCTTCTTTCAGGTTTCAGGTTTTTCCAAGCTTGTCCATCGAATTTACGGCACGTTGTGCGTCGGTCGGTCCGTAATCCTTGTTTTCCTTTCATCTGGGTTGTATTTTTATTTCGTCTTGTGTTCACCACCTCCCCCATTCCGGACGCTTTGATAACCGGAGGCGACCTGACGCTTCCCCTCAGAATCACCGCCGCGTAGAAATACTCTGTACCAGAAATCATTTGTTACAGTGTCACTAAAATGTTATCGTTAAGCAGAGGATTTTCGTTGGGAATAGAGTGGGAGTAGGAAGGTCAAACCCCGCTACCAAACTTATTCGAAGATCACGTGTTAGTTTATAGAATTATACGTCAGGCTTCGACACGTTTTATTTTTCTTGCGAATTTCGAAATATGCTGAAAATTCTTGTGTTGTTTAAGTGTATTATTCATTCGATAATTTGGATTGTGAAAATTATTTGCATTATTCGCCGCTACTGCTTACATATCTTTCGCCTGCTCGCTCGAGACGTCCCCACTCTAGCCTGCCCGACGGTCGCCCGCTGCTTGGTTATCATCTCATCCCTAACGAATTCAAAAATATTTGTAACGAAACAAAATTTAAGTCGCAATTAAAAGAACCTGTCCGTTATACAATTACCGATTGTGAGTTTCATGAGTCGATCGAGTCTCTTCCCGTGAGAATTCGTGGTTTCTGTTAGTGTTCTGTACTGTATACGTAACTTTTTATTATCAATATCATTATTCTTTTGTACTGATCCTTTATACAAAAGTTATTGGTTTCAGAGATACACAATTTATTGTCGCCCGGGAGTCCGGTGCTATAGCGGCGCTCCGGACGGTCAGATTTTCAAACGCGCGGCGGCGGCATCGCGTTCCTCGTCATTTTCTGTCGCACGCTGACGTGCAGCTCAATTCGATTCGAATCCCCCCAGGCCCCATAGTTTGGTACCTGGGGGGGTGGCTTAACTTGCGTGTGAGAGAGTTTGGTTCGATTCGGTCAGTAAAGAAGGGCCGTGGAATTTTTTGCTTACGATGTATTGCGGCTCTCAAACAAGAACAATAAATCGTGTATCTCTGAAATCGATAACTTTTGTATAAAGGAAGTTTATGCATTTAGGATCTGTTTAAAGAGTACTATCGTCAGTTAAAATATCTGTACAACTTTCAACGTCAACACCCAGTATATTCATACCATTGGAAACCAAACTCAAACGTGACAGTTTGACGTTATTTGAAGTTCGTAAATGCATAATCGAGTTTCTGGTCGGCATATGTATGTAGGCATTTCGATCGTCAATGGATTTACGATAGGATCAATAGAATGAAAATCAAAGCGTTTCCGAATTAAAGTCAAACTGTCAAGTTGAGCACAGTATAAGTAATTACCCAGTGGCGTCACTGTGTCAAAAAAACTGTTTGATACCCTTACGGAAATGTAATGCAATTCGCAAATCGCAAGGTATCAAACAAAATGGCGAATGACGCCACTGTGTAGATTCTTATACTGTGAGTTGAGTTTGAGTGACGCTTCAGAACTTGGCGATAAGAATTTGTTCGAATATTTGAATTTGAATTTAGTTTTGTTGAATTAATTAATTTTTTTTTAATATAACAACACTAATTTTTTCTTCTTGAACGGTCACAAGACCCTACGGCTTTCTAACTGATAATCCTTTTTTTTTTTGGGGTGGATTTAATTTAATTTAAAATCACGCTGCATTAACTCGCGTTATTTTCCGGCACAGGTCGTATATAGAAGATGCTGTTATAAAAAATAGTGTAATTTTTAAAGCATTTAGAAGGGTACGTCTATTAGGTTTAGAGTTCATTATGTATAAACACATGATAATATACGTAAGCAACCCGAGAAAGCGCGAAACTTACAGTTCGTGGCTCTATAGTTTTGTCTCCGATAGCTGAACGAAAGGTAAACAAAATACGATTTTAGAAGACTGTCCGCTTAACTATAAATAAAATAAATGAACTAATTAACTAATTAATTAAGCGAGCAAAATGCGCTAGTTTTTATAACAGCGTGCGCCCCCCCTTAAGTTAAGTTTTAATTACTTTTTTTTTTTGGTGACACATGGTTTTATAAATAAATAAATAAATAATTATAAATATAAAGAGATGTATATGTATAAAATATATGAAATAGAATTATAGAGTATTTATGAAATAGACCTTATATCTCATTACTAATTTTTATTACTATTTTTTTTTTTTTGGAGTTTTTTCGTCGTGTTTTTGTCGCATTTTCGTTTGGGATCCCATTTATTGTTTCTTGCGTAAAAAAAAAAACTTCTTTTTCTTTCCCAATCAAAATGCGACACGGAAAGTCGTGATAAATAAATTTAAAAGAGAAAAGGAAAGAGAGTTCTTTTAGCTTACGTACGACGTTTCTACTATTTCTATAACATAGCAGTGATACGCAAATTGTGTTTTTTTTTGTTTATGTACGAACATTGTAATTACTACTGAGAATGCCAGGCTATACATATAAAGATTTTGTGTAATTTTTAAGTTAGTTTTTAAACGTGCAACCCGTACGTGTTGGCCATTGTTAAGAAGCGACCCCCCGTCCCGTCCCGACCTCCCACCGTCCCGTCCCCCCACGCCCCCTCCCCCCAACCGCGCGCGCGTTTCGTTGTTGTAGATATTCGATTAACCCAGTGGTTGTAAAACTGAGCAAACGCAAAAATCGTACATCACATTTTTTTTTATATATATACACGAATCTCTAACGATGGTTAACATGTCCGAAAATTTAAGCAGAGGCTATCTGGTCACCCCCCCGGTATATAACGCGGGGGGCGGCGGAAAACGCGCTCGCGTTATGTACGGGGGTGTAACCGTTTATGATTCAAAGCGGACGTCTGTCGTGTTAACTTTTTGTTAAGGGCGAAATTATTCGTATTCGGTCGTCGCGTCGATCGGTGATGATGATGATGATGATGATGATGAAGTAAAAGAGAGCCGTTGTGATATTAAAATACTTTCCCGTCTTGATCGATTCAAAAATGGAGCGAGTGAAAAGTTAACACGATCAGATGAAGTAGTGACATTGTAAAATAGCCGCCACTGTAAATGAGGGTAAGGCAAGGGTAAAAGGTAAAATGCTATTGTTAATAATTATTATTAAAAAACAAAAAACAAACAAAAATCATGAGGTATATTTGAAAAACGTTTGAAAAACAAAGTGTACCTTGGGCTACAAATCTTGTACATTATATTTACATTATTAATTTATTAGATTCGAGAGAGAATTTCTTTTTTTTTTTTCGTAACTACTGGTGAATTTACATAAATAAATAATAGACTTAGACGTTGCTAACAATTGTTTATATATTTTATTTCTGTTGGTTTCCGACGGTTTCAAGATATTTGTAAATATTTTTGTTTGTCGCGCACCGCCAAGCAAACTGTACCATACTTGTGTTTTATTTTTATTTTTTTTTGTCTCTTCTTGTCTTCAAGTGTACTATTATTACATACGTCGCTACCGATTCATCAATTATAATAATAATACTGTAAAATGAAAGCAGGTTTTATTTTATTTTATCTCCTTGTATAGATGAATAAAAATATTAACAAATATACTAATAAACTTGTCTGCAGCACCGGTAGAAATTATATATTTTTTTGTAATTTCATTACTTTTATTTATTGCGTTTTCACCCCCGGGCCCGCTCCCAATTTCGCCGCCGAATTACGCAAGGTAAGGCCAATAATTAATTTTTTAGTTTTTTCAGATTTTTTTCAGTCGTCGAAACTAGCGAAAAGTATTTTTTAAAAAAGGAATAAAGAAAGGGGGCAAAACTAGGCGCGCCATCTTCTAGTAAGTAACGGAACAACTCCTTCTGTTCGTTGTAAATTCCGCACGATCGTCAAAAGAAGTTCCGCAGAAACGACGCATAGGACGTAAGCCATCCCAGACGACGAGTAGTATTAAAGGCGCGAACCGTTCACGTCGCACGCTGACCCGATTGAGATTCCGCCAGTCTTGTGACCGCACACAGACCGTGTGGAGAGTTATTCTCGCTTCTGCGTAAATTTTCATCGAAGGGTGTGTGTTTCGGAGTGAAAAAGTAAACGGGTATGTTGCCCGGTTGTTAATTGTTTGCTGTGAGTCGTGGGCCTTCTATTAAATTTTTCCAAGCTTGTCCGTCAAATTTACGTTCGACCGGGAGGACCGATGAAGGCGGCTTTCATTACACGTAGACTGCCTACTTCCAGATCACGGATTAAGATTGCACTCCGCTTTCCACGCAGACAAACCGCTTGATGCTACAACAAAGTGGCATCCAGCCAACTACAATCAACTGCACTCGTCCGCCCGCGTCTGGCAAGAAACTGTAACGATTCTGCGCGCAACCAGAATTTCAGGCACCAATCACTTTGAGAAATCCTTTTAAGAATCGATACGTTTGATCGAGAGGACCAACGGCGAGATGAAGACAGAATGCCAAATCAGAGCGGCTTTCGTTACACGTAGAGTGCCTACTTCCAGATCACGGATTAAGATTCCACTCCGCTTTCCACACAGACAAACCGCTTGATGCTACAACAAAGTGGCATCCAGCCAACTACAATCAACTGCACTCGTCCGCCCGCGTCTGGCAAGAAACTGTAACGATTCTGCGCGCAACCAGAATTTCAGGCACCAATCACTTTGAGAAATCCTTTTGAGAATCAATACGTTTGATCGAGATGACCAACGGCGAAATGAAGACAGAATGCCAAATCAGAGCGGCTTTCATTACACGTAGAGTGCCTACTTCCAGATCACGGATTAAGATTCCACTCCGCTTTTCACACAGACAAACTGCTTGATGCTACAACAAAGTGGCATCCAGCCAACTACAATCAACTGCACTCGTCCGCCCGCGTCTGGCAAGAAACTGTAACGATTCTGCGCGCAACCAGAATTTCAGGCACCAATCACTTTGAGAAATCCTTTTGAGAATCAATACGTTTGATCGTGATTGAGAGGACCAACGGTGAAATGAAGACAGAATGCCAAATCAGAGCGGCTTTCGTTACACGTAGAGTGCCTACTTCCAGATCACGGATTAAGATTCCGTTCCGCTTTCCATACAAACAACCCGCTAGCTAGATAAAATTTTCCTGCGTGCAAGACAGAAACACAGCACCCCTCCGATGACAATTTTTAACATTGTGCTGGCGCCCCCTCCTACAATATGCGCCCCCATGCGACGCTTACAGTCGTCGAAACTAGCGAAAAATATTAAAAAAAAAAAGAAATAAAGAAAGGGGGCATGATTAGGCGCGCCATCTTCTAGTAAGTAACGGAACGACTCCTTCTGTTCGTTATAAATTCCGCACGATCATCAGAAGAAGTTTAATTCAAATAAATACTTGAACTGTTCCAGAAGCGACGCATAGGACGGTAAGCAACCCCGGACGACCCCTTTTATTATGTAATGAGACCATTCCGTGTTGAAAGCGGGTGGTATTAAAGGCTTGTCATTGGCCAATGGACCTCTCCCCCACCCGCGAACCGTTCACGTCGCACGCCGATCCGATTGAGATTCCGCCAGTCTTGTGACGGCGCGTATGGAGAGTTACTCTCGCTTCTGCGTAAATTTTCATTGAATAAGCCGTTTTGGAGTGAAAAAGTAAACGGGTATGTTGCTCGGTTGTTAATTGTTTGCTGCGAGTCGTAGGCCTTCTTTTAGATTTTTAGATTTTCCAAGTTTGTCTGTCGAATTCACAGTCGGTCCGTAATCCGTGTTTTCCTTTTATCTAGGTTTTATTTTTATTCCGTCTTCTGTTCACCCCCTCCCCCTCATTCCGGACGCTTTGATAACCGGAAGCGACCTGACGATTCTCCCAAGAATCACCGCTGTGGATGGATATTTGTGGGTTCGTTGTAAGCCGATTTTAGCCCGCCATCTTGATGTTGGTTACCCGAACGCTCATCGTTTCCGTCGCTAGAGGACACCACCTGGTAACTTTCCTTTCATCTAGGTTTCATTTTTATTCCGTCTTTTGTTCACCCCCTCCCTCATTCCGGACGCTTTGATAACCGAAGGCGACCTGACGATTCCCCTCAGAATCACCGCTGTGGACGGATCTTTGTGGGTTCGTTGTAAGCCCGCCATCTTGATGTTGGTTACCCGAACGCTCGCTCATCATTCCCGTCGGCAGAGGACACCACCTTTAGCGCCTCAAAGTGGGAACTTCCCATGTCGAAAATGGGGGATTGCCCAATGGACCTCTCCCCCACCCGCGAACCGTTCACGTCGCACGCCGACCCGATTCAGATTCCGCCAGTCTTGTGACCGCTTAGTCCCTTGCGAATTGTTTCGTTTTATTACTTTATTTTCCGCTAATTTTATCTACTAAGAAAAGTCCAGGGCTAGATGATAGATGGCGCCTCAAGTGGAATGGAAATGGACTCCCCTTGCAACGAAAAGGAACATCATTCCACTACCCGCCATTCCACCCGCGAACCGTTCACGTCGCACGCCGACCCGATTTAGATTCCGCCAGTCTTGTGACCGCTTAGTCCGAATTGCGAATTGTTTCGTTTTATTACTTTATTTTCCGCTAATTTTATCTACTAAGAAAATTCCAGGGCTAGATGATAGATGGCGCCTCAAGTGGAATGGAAATGGACTCCCCCCTGCAACGAAAAGGAACATCATTCCACTAGTAGATAAGAGATGGCGCTTCTAATTTGTGCATTGTGGAAATGGGCTTTCCCTCACAATCTGGACGAGCCAGACAAGAGATGGCGCTCCGAATTTGTGCGTTTTAAATTGATCTTTTCGACTAAACTCTTCGCCATCTCTATTTCTTTTAGGTTCTTTGTAAGTTGTTTCATTTTTACGATTATTTTTTCTCATTCGCTAATTTCATCTATGTCGAAGAAAATTGCAGAGTTAGGCGAGAGATGGTGCTTCAAGTTGAACGGGTCTTTCACCTACAACGAAAAAGAAAATCCTTCCGCTGCCAGACATGAGATAGCGCTCCGAATTTTTTGCATTTTAAAACGTCCTTGTTGACTGCAATCTCTGCCGGCTCCATTTCGTTATTATTATTTTCTTTCGCGCTAATTTTATTCTACGACGAAGAAAATTCCAGAGCTAAATAAGAGATGGCGCTCCAAGTTTAAAATTCGCTTTACGATGATGAGAAAGCACATTTAAAGCATTATTTTTGTTTCATTTACTTTCGCGATTTTATTTGCAACGATGTGATGCCAAGTTTGGACGACAGATGGCGTTCCGAATTGAGCGATCCTTCAATGAAAACCACCCATTTCATTTTCACCTTCAACATTTTTTGACGATCGTTTGATTTGATTTAAATTTTTTTCATTGAAGATTATTAAGAATTAAAAAAAATTAAATTATTACGCGTATGAAAAATCTGTCTGGACGAGAGATGGCGCTTCGAGTTAAATTACTTCTCAACTAACTTCAGACGAGTCAAAGTGAAGGTCTGAAACCATTCCCTCGTTCATAAACGCACTTAACGCATTGTTTATATTTTCATTCTCTCCTTTGGCTTCACCTGATCATCTAAGGAGAACTACAAGTAAATTCCAGCGTGGAAAAAGAGATGGCGCTCCGAATTAAGCGGCCCAAATTTAAATTTATTCTAAAATGTTTCTTAGCATGTATTATCATTATCGGCTGAGAGATCGAACTAAGTGCACTTAATACATTGTTTTTAAGGCTGGGCGGTAGATGGCGCTTCGAGTTAAATGGCCTCTCAAAAAAGGGCAAGTACGTTCCGATGCTGGAAGTAAGATGGCGCCCCGAACGGAGCGGCCCAAATTTACTCTTTTTTCAGCCAAGCATCATCTTGTTTTTATCCAAAACGAATTAAGTGACTCATGCATTTAATTAATAAATACGCTTTCAGTTTTAAGTTAATTAGTAACGAAGTGAATTCCGATGCCGGCGAGAGATGGCACACGACCCTTCAGTAATAGTAAGCAACCTTTTGAGTTTCATTTTTATTTCTTCATTGCCTTTTAATTACCACAACTTTCGACAGTTACTTCTTAGTTATCACCAGGAGAAGAAAACAATTGAAAGAAGCCTCCTGGAGGATTTCATGGTGGGCCTGCGCGTTTATTTGCAGTCAGACAACAGGGATATTTTTTTTCAATCGAGGAAGTACCGACTGAGTAGAAGCATTGACGCGCAACGCCGGACACAGGGTGTTTCTCATTTAAATACCGTACGTCCAATTTTGAACCGAACGTGAGTGAGGACAAGAAGTAAGAGTTTTTTTAATACCTACTATAAAATCATAACGAATGATGACAGCAGCACGACTTCAGTCTATCGCTGTACCAGTAGTGATTGAAACCTTTTTTGTTTGCAGGAAATCCTGGAAATTTGCGCCGGCACCTATCCGGACGATTAGGCGACAGTTAATTATGCAATTGATTGTTTTGTTACACAAAATGTAAATAAAAGTTGTTTTATCGACGTGTTTTTTTCAATTCACAAAATTCCCTGTTAGAAAAAAATATATTGTGCATAAGAAAATACAGTGCTTTCGTAAATAGCTGGGAGTCACGTGACCTTCGTCTATAACGAGGATTTTGTCTGAACCGGCAGGTGTACGTTTGATTGTCTGTGGGTGCCAGTCACGTGGGTCTCAACTATTTTTGAAGACGCTGTATAACGAGATATATAGTAACTTATAAATTAAAGCTAGAGCGTTTTACAGTCAACCACTCTTTTCAGTGCCCCAAGTTTTTTGAGCACATTCACTTTGAAAACACGAGTTGCTCCGAAATCTAAAAAAAATCTGCGACGGACGACGGTTAGTTTAAATCTGACAACCTTGTTTCTTCAAATTATCATCGTGGACGATGGTCTCTTTACTCTTAGTTGGGCGCCCAACGTGGAGGCCTTCGATAACGACCCGCGCTACATAAGTGGCGCCCAACATGGGGCCTCCATCAATAAGCAGAACATAGAAACCGACGACCAACTAAGAGAGGCCTTCGTCCACGCCTCACACTATATAAGTGGCACCCATCGTGGGGCCTTCATCGATAAACAGAAGAAAAATAAACCACCACCAACTAAGAGGCTAATGACGCCCAATATGGGGCCTCCTCCATCAATCAACAGAACATTGAAATCGACGCGTCGACCAAATAAGTGGTCTTCATCCACGTCCCACACTACATAAACGGCGCCCATCGTGGGGCCTTCATCAATAAACAGAAGAAAACAAAGACTACGACTAACTAAGAGACGTTTATCCACCACCCACATTACATAGATGGCGCCCAACGTGGAGCCCTCTCAATCAATAAGCACGACCAACTGAGAGGCTCTCTCGCCCACGCCCCACACTACGTAAGTGGCGTCCATCGTAGGGTCTCCATCAATAAACAGAAGAAAACAAAGACTACGATTAACTAAGAGACGTTTATCCACCACCCACATTACATAGATGGCGCCCAACGTGGAGCCCTCTCAATCAATAAGCACGACGAACTGAGAGGCTCTCTCGCCCACGCCCCACACTACGTAAGTGGCGTCCATCGTACGGTCTCCATCAATAAACAGAAGAAAACAAAGACTACGACTAACTAAGAGACGTTTATCCACCACCCACATTACATAGATGGCGCCCAACGTGGAGCCCTCTCAATCAATAAGCACGACCAACTGAGAGGCTCTCTCGCCCACGCCCCACACTACGTAAGTGGCGTCCATCGTAGGGTCTCCATCAATAAACAGAAGAAAACAAAAACCAGTGGCTTTTCTCTACCACCCACATTACATAAATGGCGCCTAAGGTGGGGCCTCCTCCATCAATAAGCAGAACATAGAAATCGACGACGAACTAGCAGACCTACGTCCACGACCCATACTAGAATATGTATCGACTGTTTCATTAAAACTTGAAAAAAGGATAGAACCGAAATGTCCTTCCTTTTATGATTTGAAATTGAAATTAATACTGTTATGTACAAATTCCATAATAATTATAAATCGCAACAAAAATTTAAAGTCTCGGAGCGTAAGCTTGACATCGACATGGAAGTCTATAAAATCAGCTGTGCTTTTGAAAGTTTACTTATCATACACTCGTGGACATCTTACAGAGGAGAAAGCTTTGAAAAACAATCGACCTTGCACACGGAAGAGACAGACATAATGTTAGGGTCATAAGGCACGGTATAAATTTGCGTATACCATATGTTTCATTTTAAGTTGAAAACGCGCCTAAATAACAAAAGAAATAAACAACACTTAGCTCGTAGAAATCACCTAACTAATTCGCATCGCCAGGCTTCGAAAAGCAATACATAATTAAAAGATACTTACGTTACACGTAGAGTGCTTAGTTCCAGATCACGGATTAAGATTCCGTTCCGTTTCGCACACGAACAAACGAATTCTGCACGCAACCAGAATTTCTGGCACGAAGAATCAACTGCACTCACACACGTCTAGCAAAGAACTGTAACGATTCTGCGCGATTCAGCGCGCAACCAGAATTTCAGGCACGAAGGGAAGAGTGAGCAATCACAGAAGTCCTTTCGAGATTCAATACGTTCTACCGGGAGGACCAACGACGCCGTGAAGACAGAATGCCAAATCAAGGCTTTCGTTACACGTAGAGTGCCTACTTCCAGATCACGGTGTTACAGTTCATTTTTTTTTCATTCCTGTTCTGAATACCCCCTGTATATGCATTGCCACCGTCCAACCTTCATTTCTGTTCCGAACACGCCCTGTATATGCGAAATTCGACGTGTCGGATGATTCCTTGGACCGCGTCGTTGTACACATTGCAGTCAGTGTAGGAATACCCGTATTTCGCCGGCGTAATTTTTCTTAAACTTTCGTTTTAGCATATTTTTATTAACAGGACCTTCATTTATTTAAACAAATTCATTTTATATACGTAATCCCTCCTTATTTGAGTTCAAAATCGCGTGTATGTGAGGAATTGAACGAATTATAACGAAGTTCTACTTCTGGACGCGTATTATGCGTGATCTTTGCCCTTTCAGCCGATTGGTTCCCACTGTTACTAAGAAAGTTCCCCGGAGGTAAGATTAGAAGGTGTCTCGCTTGTTTATAATCGTTCCTTGTTTGTCAAACGAGAAATGTTGCGCCATTGTCAGAACGAAACTTGCCGTCTCTTGGGTCACACTCTCTTTTCGTAAATATTTTTATTTGTGCGTGCCATTACATCGAAGGGATGTTAGTGCATTTCTACGGCTAATTGCCGACTCTGATTAGACCCAGTTGTGAGACCGGAAAAACCGCGTGTCCCGTGGTTTGTCCCAGCTTCGGTAACAGACCGAGGTAAGTTCTATACGCAGCAACTCTCGGTTTGACTTAGGTGTCCGTTTTATTTTATTGCTTATAGGCTTTTATCATGAGCTTCTAGTAAGAGCTATCGTTAATCCTAGATTTTAATCTTGGACCTATATCAAGAGTTATTTCTCGTTGGGTGCATCGCGAATTACGGCGTTGGAAGTTCCCTCCCTCGCCCCTCTACGCGGAAGCCGGCACACTACAAAGCGTCGCTGCGACATTGCCGCAAAGACACCGACAAACGAATCGGACATCAAAGGAATAAAGGTCGGAGCGTTACAATTTCTTTTCTTAGTTTTGAGCGATATTTCGCGGATTTAGTTTTTGATCCATTACTTTGGTTTTGCCGCAATTAAACTTGCAACTTA
The DNA here is from genome assembly GCA_033060865.1 of Dorcus hopei. NCBI lineage: Eukaryota > Metazoa > Arthropoda > Insecta > Coleoptera > Lucanidae > Dorcus > Dorcus hopei. Next base: position 27,748,792 of record CM065426.1, read on the forward strand.
TTGCGTAACCGCCGATGTAATTTAAATATGATAAAGTAGACGAGCGTTGACGCGCGCAAATAACCGGAGATTGCATTCTGTTGTATTCTGTTGCACTAGTTACGATTTGAATTATTTTAATATAGTTTAATGCGAAGTTCGGATCCGACCAAGTTGAATATGTTGTAAACGTTTGTGTTCCCCCTATATATTATTTATTTGTGTATATTCTTTTATGATTGTTGTTTGTGACTAAGTAAATTGACGTGTTCTGGATGTAACGGGTTTTCTTAATTTTCACCTTGTCCCCCTTTCAAAAAAAATTAAGTGGCGCCTATTTTCTTATGGGTTTTGGCCTTCGCGGTTTGGATTTGAACCCTCCCGTCCCACTGTAGCTGGCTGGCAACATTGGAGTAAAGTTTCGCTCCAATGTAAAACTTCTGCCTATCTACGCAGGTAGGTAGCAACGGATTAAGATTTCGTTCTGCTTTCCACACAGACAAACCGCTTGATGGAACAACAAAATGGCGCATCCAGCCAACTACAAATCAACTGCACTCACGCGTCTAGCAAAGAACTGTAACGATTCTGCGCGCGACCAAAATTTCAGGCACCAATCACAGAAACCCTTTCGAGAATCAATACATTCGACCGGGAGGGCCAACGGCGCCGTGAAGACAGAATGCCGAATCAGCGGCTTTCGTTACACGTAGAGTGCCTACTTCCAGATCACGGATTAAAATTTCGTCCAGCTTTCCACATCGCTTTATTGGAACAACTACAAATCAACTACACTCACACGCGTCTAACAACGTTGTAGGATGTAAATTACTAACGCGATTACGCGTCAAATTCAAACGCGTTTACGTATGGTGATGGTGACTAGGTGTTTGTAAACTGGATGAAATAAATTAAAAAGTGCGCACTTTATCACTTTCCAAACACTTCCTTATCTGAATCGCACTGTTACCAAAACAATGGGCAAACAATGCGCAATAAAAACTAATTATGACCAAGGAGTCTACATTTAAATCAGTTTTTTTATGCGCGTTAGTCGACCAAGCGGAGAAGGCATATCTTTTCCGCGAGCTTCAATGCAGTAGCGCATTGTTCGGCTCCGTACACTTGCAGCGGCGTCGAGCTCGTCCACTGTGTTACGACTCCACTCTTTCGAAGCGTACGCTCGTGATAAATCAAACTGATTAAAACCTAGACACTTTGATTATGACCCTTTTGTGCTGCCTCTACTTATAAACAAAAAAAAACACGAAATGCCATTCAGTACCAGTAGAAACCGCCCGCCCAAAACGATGAAGAGCTGCTGGATGGTCTTCGCGATTTTCGCCACGACCTTGGGGGTAAGTTCCAAGCTCAAGCAAAAATTATTAAGGGTCCAAGAAGATTGCCGCCAAGTCCACCGAATCGATGACGTGAAGCAACTCCAGGATTTTGACGCCCCCGAACTAGAGCAATACTTGTTTTGCATCTTCACCATCATGAGCTGGATGGACGAGCGCGGTAGCCTACTCCTTACCGGCCAGGAGTGCAAGGATCTATTACCCCACGGATTATCCGACGAGGAAAAGGAAGAAATCATCGAGGGGCGACAACCCCCACAACACGGTGCTGCTCATTTACAAGTGTTACTCGACGCTCTGCGACGGCCTATCGTTTTTTTTGTAAATAGTTTTAAGTTTATATTTATTTTTTATTTTTTTTAATATAAAAAGAAACTACAACACACAGGCTAGTGCAAAGCGTGAAATATTTGGCATCTACTAAATTCAACTAAAATATACTGACGTCGTCGTCTGTGGACGGGGCGGTTCTTCTACCGTGGTTGGCAACGCTGGTTTTCATGACGTGCCCCCTTCGGTAAGACGACGCATTATTTTGGTTTACGTTTGGACCCCCCTTGGGGGAGGAGTCCTTTGGAGGTAGTAAATCGACTGGTTCGCTGAGGTCGCTGGAATTTCTCTCCAGGGTGAAATTCGTGGGCAAAGGAATCTGCACGAACAGGACATCGTCGGCCTTGTCGGACCGATTGGCGATTTGGTACCGTATGTCCTTGAGATCATTGGACTTGATGACGTCGATCAAGTTCTGTATGGCGTCCAACTTGGACTCCTGAGACATCTGCATACGCTCGAGCTTCGGCGCCGTCACATTCGGGGGCTTCTCCTTGTGCAAGTAGGAGACCGGCCAATAACGCGGTTGGCCAAACCCGCCGGGCTTGGGCGGGTCCAAAAACTGCTGCGCGAATTGCATCTCGTACTGGTCCAGACTGGGTTTCGCCGGGGGGACGGTAGGGGGAGCGGGAGGTCGATCCGGTCGGAAGCTAGGGGGCTGTAAGGTATTCACTACGTGAGGGACCTCGGGGCGGGTTATCCAAGGGCGGGGTTCACGATGATCGCCTTGCGAATAACTCGGGGAGTAAGGAGGGGGCGACTCTGGCAAGCCATAGGGTGGGAAAATCGGGCGGTAATCCCGGTCGATGCTCGGATAAGTGTAAGGGTAGTATCTATCGTTGCACTTCCTCCATTGGGTACTACTTGAACCCACGTAGCACCTATTTACACACATATACAGTATAATCGTAGCTCTACTCGAATTGCTCCGACTCACCATTGGTAGGAGTACCCCCTGGAATACCCGCACTGGTGCTCGGGCCTGCAACAGTAATCCCAAGCGCTCGGGCTTCCGCCCTCCAACTCGCAAAACCAAAACCCGATCTCCCTATCCTGCCGGCAGCAAGTGCCCCTCTTGCACGGCCAACCCCCAACGCTGTACATTTTCCAGGTGTCCAAACCGTAGACGTTATCTAAAATCGATCGCTTATAGGGTGGATACTCAATGGCCACACTTGGTTTTACCGTAGAGGAAATCCGTGAGGTTGTATTCGTGCTCGCGCGTGACGCTGTTGCGCCCTGGATGCTCGTTGTAAGACAGGGGGTAGCACTTGGGGTTGTAGTGATCCCAAGCGAACAGCCAGGAGTTCGGGTCGCGGATGTAATCGATTTTTTCGGCGAGGTCCCTCTGGTAGATGTCCGAGAGGAAGCAGTTGGGTTTACCCGGGGGCGCAGCCGACCTAAAATCACCCCGGACCCCCGTTGAGCTGATTATTTAGGCCCGCATGAGAAGACTACCTGTAGCTGAACGACATGCAGTGAAATATGGTCTCCTCTCTACACCGCGTGCATTCTCGCCTGCACTCGGACTCGCCTTCAACCCTCAAGGACTTCCTGGTCGCCTCGGGGAGCAAAACGGCGGGGTAGGCGTATCCGATGTAGCAAACTAAAATTTACATTGGTGGTTGCAATCTGCTTTGCGCCGGGTGGTATTGGCTTACGCTCGTCTGGTTTTGGGTCATCCGGGGGTCTTAACGGGGTGGGAATTGGTAAATGGGCGAGTTCGCAGCCGTGGCCGAAACTTCTCCTCTCGTACAAAACGAAGCCTGGCTCCGTGATTAGATCGGTGCGGGGGTTTAGGTCGTAATAGGGTAGATCTGAGAGTTGACAGTTGTCGATGACGCCGGCCAAAGGGGGCGGACCGTACCTGGAATTCCTCTGGGTAGATTAGGGGGGGCGGGGGCGGGGGGCGAATAAGTGTGGTACCTGTAACTGAATGACCTGCAGATAAACCTGGTGGATTTCAGGCATTCGATTTGGCACTCGACTATCCCTGGGGCGTTCAGGGAATCCCTGACGCAGCTCTGGTCTAAACGTAATCCGCTCCGCGCGAGCAGGAAACAATCTGAAACGGGAGCAAGAGGTCATTGGGCGAAGCCGGGGCGGTTTAGGGGGGGGGGGGGCTCACCGTCTCGTCCGTAAACCAACGGTTGCCCACACTGCTTTCGATTGTGCATGGTATAAACGTCGCAGTCGCGATCTTGCTCGACGTCCGTGTAATAATCCAGCTCTTTATAGTTCTTGTCGCTCAAGTAACAATTGTCTACCCTTGACGTGTACCTGAGGTGTGTCACATCTTAGATGGTGGGGGTGCCGGGGCGGGCAATCACTTACCTGTACGCGTAGGAATTGCACGCGAAATCTACCTCCTTGAAGCAGAGCAGCTCGCACTCGTAAACGCTGGGGACGGACAGTATTTTTTTAACCACCCTGTTGTACAGGCGAAAGCCCGCCACGGAACGTAGGGAGCACTCTGCAAAGTAGCGGCTTCAAGTTTTGGGGCGACTTGAGAAAATCTGAGCTTACCGTCATTTACGTAATTATACCCAAATTTGGGGGGAACGAGTAGGTCCGTGTTTGAAGGTGAGGGTGGGTATGTACCTAATCTTCTTGGAGGCGGAGGTATATCATTTGCGGTGCCGCCAGTTCCGTAGCTTCCACCATACTTACCCCAGTCTTTCGCTCCTCCGATCCGCCCGTCATATCGACCGTAATCGTACCCGGGGTCTTGGTATTTGTGGAATCCCCCGCCAAAATCACCGTACACACCACCGTAAGACCCCCAGCCCCGATCGTACTTGTTGAACCCCCAGTAGTCCCTATCTCTTTCTCTGTCGCGGTCGTACCTAGTACCACCCGCGCGGTAGGGGTAGTAATTGTGACTGTACGACGGCGGGTACGGTTCGTACGATTTGTAATCGTACGGCGGTTTGTAGTCGGGACTGTCCGTAACGTAGTGAATTCCCGGATAGTGATGGCCGAAATGGTGGTCGCGAGAGTGAAAGCTATATCTATCTTCGTCTTGCGAATGGTATGATTGGTGGTAATCTACAACAGAATTGGCTGCTTCAGAGTGCGTGGTTTTGGGGTGCAGACAGAGAGAAACGTGCGCTTAAGCCCCTAAAACCCCCCCTCGACGCTCGACGAGGAAGAAACAAAAGAGAGAAGGTACTACTAAGCTACCAATAAAATCACAGAGGTAAATGCCATTAACTTTATTGTCTCAGAATATAATAAACTCGCCTTACTCGCCTTAAAGCTAAGTGCAGTATCTGTACTCACCGTTGCGTCTGTTGTACGAGGGGGGCGCGTCGGCGTACCCCGGTCTTGGCCTGTTGTATGTGTACCCCCCTCCGTCGTACGATCCTGAATAGGGCGGCAAAACATCGCCGCTTATAGGGCGGATGCTTCCGTAATATGGCGGGCGACTTCCACTACCACCACCACCGTAATGTGGTAAGGGTGGTGCTACCTCATTCCCGGGCCTATAAGGAGGTGCCACCCCATTTCCAGGCGGCCTATAGGAAGGCGAAGGAGGCCTATAGGAAGGTGCCACCTCATTTCCAGGAGGTCGATACGACGGGGGCCTATAGGAAGGTGCCACCTCATTTCCAGGAGGTCGATACGACGGGGGCCCATAGGAAGGTGCCACCTCATTTCCAGGAGGCCGATACGAAGGAGGCCCATAGGAAGGTGCCACCTCATTTCCAGGAGGCCGATACGAAGGGGGTCTATAGGAAGGTGCTACCTCGTTTCCGGGGAGGTACGACCCGCCCCCCTGGGGCCTGTAGGAAGGTCGCTGGCTCTTGCAGTCGGGGAGGCTGTTCCTGTCTTTCGTGTAATAATCGCAGTCGGGGTCGTGCAGGAGGTCTCTGGACGTATCCAGGCGGATGTAAGGCACTTCGAGGAGCTCACAGTCGCCGCGTCCCCTTCCCGTTGGGTCCAACCTGAAACCAAGAGAGCCATCTTCAAATCACGTTTCGTGATGCAAGATGCTTCGAGCTTCACTTGGTAGTGAAGGACGTGCTTAAAGAACGAAGTCAAGAATCCCAATGATGATGGGAATGACTACGAGAGGAAAGCCAACTAGGGGAATTCTCGTTTTCTGAGTGGGTGGAGGACGTCACCAGAAGACGTTCTGGCAAATTTGGCCAACGCAAGAGGGGCAAATTTGAGTGGGGCTTTTCCAAGAAGCGCAATGGTCTAGTAAAATTAAAATCGACTAGATCCAATGGAGTACAGAAAGGTCTGACGTAGGAAGAAAAATGAAAGACCAAATTTAAAATTGAGTACCTGACATTTTTTCCCCAAGAAACACAGGGCAACAGTAAAACTGAATTAGGCGATTGGGCTTCTGCAGTTCGTCAAGTAAGAGGAGGCCGAGAAGAAGGTCGAAAGGAAGCTCATAACTATGAACTCCCCCAAATTCCACAAGATTGAAATCTGCTCCAAATCCGACGAAGGGAGAAGCGGGCAAACTTGGAACTGACCCCATTTCCATCTTCCGAGCAGCAAAGGGGTGCTTATAGCTTAAAGCTTCCTCGGAACAAGAAAGTTTTGGCGTTCGCCCCCAAATCTGATGAAGTAGGAAAAAGACTAGCCATCGTTTCACCATGTCGGCATGTTCCAGGAAGCTCCAACGCATTGGAACAATTCAGCCTACTGTGGTAGGCTCCAGAAAAAAAAGGTTTGGAAGCTCAGCATCCTCAAATCTGACGAGGAAAGGAAACTGACCATCATATCCACCTTCCAGGAAGCCCTGCAGCGCGAGAGCCAAATTATTTTCGCCAACTGCAGAAAAGTAATTTGGAAAAAAGCTCACAGCGTCAGCTCTTCTTCGGGCAAGTGAGTTAATCCTTTTCCGTTCCACAGATTTGGACTTTTGGCAATCAACCTCGAACCTAATGAAGAAAATTTATAACTTAACTTTCATGTCCTCTTCCAAGGAGCAAGATGCAACATCAAAACTAAATTAGTCGAGCCATTTCTTGAGTAAGAGGATTCGGAAGAAAGATCTTCTTCGGGCAAGTGTTATTCCACAAAATTGAAACCTCAAACCTGACGAAGGTAGAAAAAGACACGAGGTGACTTTGGGCTTTACAAAAATTCAGAAAAGTCTTTAAATTTGTTCCAAGGTATTTCCCAGTTACCATGTGACCTTCTTACAAATTCTGACCTTTAAAATAATGGAGGGGGGGGGACCCTAGGGTAACTGGGACTCCCTCGTCCACTGTTCAAAGTCAATGGGAGTTGATCGACCATGGCTTGTGACCTTACCTGATCACAAATGTTGAAATGTGCAAATCGAGTTCATCTCACGACGTGCAAATTGAATTCATCTTACGACGTGCACATTAAGTTCATCTCACGACCGGCTAGCTCGTGGAGACTGGATGGATCAAACGAAATCCCAATACAAAGGCATGAATTTGAAAAGAATTCGAAAAGAAATAAAAATCTCCAGTGGCGCACACTTGTTTTTATTTAAGTCTCAAATCAAAAATGTAAATGTAATTAAGTTTTTAAGAGACCAACACAATTCGACACTAAAATCGCGTGTCAACGCCGTTTGTCGTTTAAACACTCGGTTGTCCAAAGAGAAAACGTCAAATCGTCGTCCGTCGAGATTTGACGTAACAGGGAGCGCCGCGTCATTCCAATTGGCAGCATGGCTTCAAACAAACGAGATAGGAATATGATGCACCTTCATGAACTTTAGGTAACCACTTGCGTCAACTTCAGTGACCACTTTCGTTCCAAGGAGCGCGCCCTCTCGCGATGTGCAGTGTGATGACCCGCAGTGTTTACCAAACTCCACCAACCTTACAGCAAGGTTAAGCCACGAAGAAGATTGCCAGGCAGCTCCCAGTTAACGGTGAACGTCCGGAATTAATGAGGGGAGGGGAGGGGGGAGAAGAACCAAATAAGAATATATAAAAAGAAGCCTAGATAAAGGAAAGCACGAATTACGAACCGACCGCCGCCCAATGTGCGTATTCATAGTGCTTCCTCGCGGCTTCCTTGAATGAGGAACCCCTTAGAATGTGATTGCATTTTAACAACTCACATTCTAAGGGGTTCCTTATTGAAGGAAGTCTCGAGGAAGCACTATCAATACGGACATAAATATGCGTCGGTGCAAGCTTGCAAGAAGGCCTGAGCTCGCCGCAACAAATTAAACTCCGGGTAACATACCCGCCTCCTTTTTCATTCCAAAAAAATCAGCGTTTAAGGAAAAAGTTACAGACGCGAGAATGCAATGGGAGTAGCCACAACGACTGGCGGACGACATTCAACGCGAACTGTTCGCGGGCGGGAGGGGCGGATATCTATTGGCCAATGACAAGCCTTTAATATATCCCACTTTCAACATGGGACAGTCTCATTTTCAAAGTCCAAGCTTGTTTAGCGTCCTTTTCGGAGCAGTCCAAGTTCTAAAGATCAAACTACTGCGTAATTACACTTTCGCCAATATACAGGCTGATTCGAAAGCTAGAGCTGGAAATTATTCGCAATGAATTTTCTCACCGTAACAGGCACGTACATATAAAAAGGTCATACTCCAAGGACTATTGAAAAAAATTCTTCGAATACGACCGGGAGGGAAATTGGAAATTCATCCTCAAAACTGACGAACGAGGAGAAAGACAAATTTAGGAACGACCAACCCTCCCACCCCTCAAGAAATAAAATCGCGTGTCAACGCCGTTTGTCGTTTAAACACTTGTGGCCGTATGCACAGACAAATCTTTAGACTTAAGCCAAAGTAAACCTTTACTTTGAACAATGTAACTATGCGGCGAACGGTTTGATATGAAGTTAGCTTTAAGTATCAAGTCCACCTTGAGATTTGTCTGTGCGTACGGCCATTGGTTGTGCAAAGAGCAAACGTCAAATTGTTGTCCGGCGAGGTTAAGCGTAACAGGAGCGCCGCGCCATTTCAAGTGACAACATGGCTTCAGCCCAACGAGATAGCAATATAATGGGAGAAGTGACCCAGTTACCACTTTCGTGAACTTTAGGTGACCATTTGCGTCAACTTCAGTGACCACTTTCGTTCCAAGGAGCGCGCCCTCCCGCGATGTGCAGTGTGATGAACCGCCGCCGTGTTTACCAAACTCCAACATGGACGGCCAAGGTCGATTTATAACGACGCCATCCAATCTTTCGGCAAGGACACGCCACGAAGAAGATCGCCAGGCAGCTCCCCGTTAACGGAACTCCGGCGAATAAGAATATATAAAAATAAACCTAGATAAAGGAAAGTGTGAATTACGAACCGATCGCCGCCCAATGTGACTCTAAAACATACCTGCCGTTTAATGCGACGCAACAAGCTTGGAAGAGCCTCGAAGGAGGCCTGGGCTCGCCGCAACCTAATTAAACTCCGGGTAACATACCCGTCTCTCTTATTCCCCATAAAATATAACTAGATAGCTCGACTGCAACTGTTTGTCTTTCAACCTTGACATTCTGACTTTGGTGACGTACAGGAAATAAAGCGCACCATTGGCTAGCAACTCACGAGAGGATTTCATGACGGATTCGACCTAGTCCGAAGGGCAAGAATAGCATTAAATTTAAAAAAAATTGAAGCAAATTGAGTGCCGGATCGCTTCCACCCGTTGGTAGAAAGGATCAGCATCAAAGTTCCTTCAAGAAAAAGCCTTCCTTTATGTCTTCACCCGCTAATTAATCCTAATAAATCTTAATTAAATTTGTTCAGCTAGTAAAAGACAATAACTTATTTGCAACGGCCATGGAAACCGCCGATCTCCTCGCCGATAACCCAACCCAATTTTCTGGTCGCGATTTCCAACGTTGCACACATAAATCAGGCGGAGAAGAAGAACGACATTTGCAGTCGGCTGCAAGCCAATTAGGTAAATAGTTGTTCACGGTGCGGATTATTATTACATCACACGCACGCAGCATGCACCGGAAATGTAGATTTTGCACGAAATGAGGTCACCCATTTTTTTTTTTTTTAGTTTTGTATTCCGAATGAATCAAACAAAGTTGTACTCAAACCAGATTCCATAAAATGAAACAAACAAATTATGTATGTGTGTACATAGGTCGAAACGACCTCATGGATAACCATGACCCATTTCTTTACTTTTTTATTTTATTTTATTTTTTTTAGTAGATGGCTCACCGATAATTGAAGCCCTCGCAGATGAAACGTTTCTCCTCGGCGCATTCTTGCTGGCAGTCTTCTATTCGTTCGCAGGAGAGGGAGCGTCGCACGAAAGCCCTTGCCACCCTTCTTCCGGCCAGGGCTCTTCTGAAACAAACTGCAAAACAAATCGCGCGTTAAAAACCCAATTTTTTTTTTGTGCGTGTGCCAGACGTAAACGAGCGGGGTTTACCGTTAAACGGGTTGCTGGCGCGTGAAAGATTCGTTTTTTTGGCGATTTGCATTTGGCTCTTGTTTTTGGTCGATGACTCGGTTTCACACTCTGGTTCGTTGGATTAGAGGAAGCGAGAGGATTCTTTTCTGGCAGTTGCCCAAATTCATTATTTTGTTTTTGAATTACTTTTGGCGCGCGTGTGATTAACGAGCGGCGATGGTCTTGTGCCCGATGATTAATTTGATGGCGACGACTTTGCCTCGGAATTACACTTTCTGATTTGAAATGCAACGTCGCATTTTATTTCTGTTTAATTATCTTAGCTCCTTCCTTTTTGATTTTTAATTTAATTGTCTTTGGCGCTTGCGCCACGCCTTACCTCCAATTAGTCAGCGAAAGCCTTGAGCCTTGTAACTTGGTGATGATTCGAATGAGCTTACATTTTCTGAATGAAAGAAAAACTTAAATTCTAGTTTTTTCTATTATCCTTGCTTTTGCTTTTGGTTCTTCAATTGTTGTAGCACGTATCTAAATAAGCGACTGCTCCGAATCTAACGACTTGGTTTATAAAATTAAAAAAAAAAACTTTGCTTTTGTTCTATCATCTTTGCTCTTTTTTTTTCGTTGTTCAATTATTTTTTTATGTGCGTTTTGGTGTCACACTTCGTGAATTAATGAGGCGCAATTACGAATTAACGATGAGTTGGAAATATATTTTCACTTTGAAAAACTCCACTCGAAAACCAACTCAAAAAACTGAACGACCCCAAGTAATGAAAAAGTTACGCATTTTCCTTACAGTCGATGACCGTTGTGCAAAATTAAAGAAAATAGTAATCCCCAAGTCCATACCTGTCCCGGTCTTCATCGCAGCTATATCAAAATGGATTAAATATTTTGGAACAAATTTAAATGAAAGTCAACTTCGTTAACTAAAAGGAACAGCGAACCTGCCACTAAAAGCAAAAATAAAAACACTAGAAGCACGAAAGGAAAACTTTAATTGGACGAAGGACGGTAGTCTGAAAGATCGAAAGACTCACAAGCCCAATAGGCCTCCAAAGGGAAAGGAAAACATAAAGACATAAACAGGCAAGACTATGAAGGAATAAATGGCGCAGTTATAAGAGAAAAACAAACCAAAAAGAAAAAGGAAATTTAGGAAAGAAAAGGAATTGAAGCCAATAGCTCTTTCCATTTCAAAATGATGAAAAGTCTGAAAGTTGAAGTAGGGAGGAGAACCAATGAAGAAATGCAAAAGGGTCCAGGTCATTTCAAAACTGCTTACACTTTTAATTTCATCAACTAAGTTAAAAATTAATGAAAAAAGAAAATACAAAGCAAAAGTCAAAGTGATTTCGCTTTAATTGGATGAAAAATTGAAAGAATCACAAGGCCAATAGTTCTCAAAAGGGAAAAAGATGCATTACAATGCATCTCGAAATAAAAATGGGCAAATATTATGAAGGAGTAAAGCACCATTATAGAAACATAAATCAAAAGAAAAAGGAAATCTTAAAAAAGAAAGAGACTGGAAAGATTGAAAGAATCACGTCGGCAATAATTCTACCCAAAGAAAAAATGAAGCAATGAATTTGTATTTTAATAGAATAAAAAAGTCCGCCGCGTAACTTCTGAGTAACGTCCCCAAAATTCATCCCTAATATACTAACCATTTGAAAAAGGAACTCTCCAAGGATTTAGTTGCCTTATTTCATCAGAAGAGCCCCCTGAGGATGGCGAAAGCCGAAATTAGTCAGGACAGAAGTCAGAAGCACAGCGATATTTCAAAATTTGCAGATCAATGCATAATTACAGGCATGGGCATGGAAAGGGGAAGTATCTCCCACTACGCTAAGCAATAGATCAAACGAGTGTCGATTGCAGCTAGCTTAGTCCCACGAAATAGAAAATTGTAGACGGCGGCGGCGCGGTGTATTCGTTTTGATGCTGTTCGTATTGAATTAAACCGAAAATTATTATAAATATTGTTTAAAAAAGGTTTGTTTTTCAATTTAAAATGGTCTCGAACTTGTACGACACTGTTAAACGCTAATAAACCAACATGAACTAACTCGCTCGGCGCTCTCTGTTTTTGATTTCGTTGATACGACTGATTGTGAGTCAGTTACGTGCCGGCGCTTGTTTGTCTGAAACATCGAGATCGTCGCAAATAATTGGAGGTGGGGGTCGAGCTTTCGGCGAGCTCGTGCCCGTCTCTGCATAATTAGATTAAAGCGACAAAGAAGGAGAAAAGACAGGAAACAAAAACGTCAACTTTTCAGAACACGTCTTTGGCATGAAACCTTATGATTCTTGTAGAAACATCTTTAATTTTAACGTTAATAAGTCTTTTATTTACGAACAGTGCACTTATATTCATCAAAATGAAAACGTCTTTACTTTAAACAACAATACTCGTGATAATATTAGTTTTCACACTCCTCTTACACAAAGAAAAATGCGGAGTTAGATTTAACACCGTTTTTACTCTTTTTGGTTGTTCCCTCACATCTATTTACTAGAAGTAGTTAAACACGATGATGTTAAAATTTTAAGGAAGTCCACGAAGGAAATAAATTTCCTCTGCAAAAGATATAAAAGCATGTTAATTGTAATTTATGTTACAATCACTTTTTGCAGAGTTGAAGTAACAAATATTTTTACATTTTGGAACTTTTTCACACAGTTTTGTTGTTGAAATAACTTTTACCTTCTCAAATCTGTAACATGTTCGTCGGTCCGCAAATATACGTTAAATTCATTTATAACAACGTAAAAGTGTAATATTTCTCCGTTTCGTAAATTTTTAACTACTGTCCAGATTGTTGTTAAAAATACATTGAAAAAGAGTTACTTTTAAGAAATAAATGAATAGTTTTTATTAAATTAGGTGAAAATTTAACTTTTCTGTAGAAACCTTTAACTACTTACTCCTTAAACCCCACAGAATTTTTAAACATAACTAAAAGTAGCACCAATGACTTAGGCCTAAGAATGTTTAACAAATTACAAAAGCACATTAGGGAGAGTAACAGTACCAATTATTTGTGTGAGAGTTTGATTTACTCCCTACGGAAGTTCTTCTGATATCTTTGTTGGTTTTAGTGGAATAAGTGGCCTGCCATTATTTTGTACAATATTGATTTTAATCTAGATTTTAATTTAGATTTAGAACGACGCGACGTGACGAACACAATTATAAACTTGCAATAGTTATTTATATTACAAGTGGAATAGAGACATCATTATAATGTGAGTGCGATGAGTTATCCTCGCGAGGGCGTCAACCCGAGTTCAGGATAAGAGCACGAATATTATAATGATGTCTCTATCCCACTTGTAATATACAACGTTTTATCTACGCCTGCAACATGGTTTTTATTTTTATTAAATTAAAAAATATTGTCGGAAGCCATCAGTAAGCGAAAATCACAACAGCCTGGTTATAGCGCAAATCCATAGTAACCGCATAATAATAACTAATTATATAACTAGTGTTATAATAAGTCTCATTGTACAACCCAAATGGGTTACATAATATAGCTATTATGAAACAGGTGTAGATAAAACATTTTACAAACATATTTGTGTAATAAATTATTGATTGACTGATTGATTGATCAAAACACCGTTCAAGGTCAAACAACAAACACAACAACAGAGTCAAAATGTTTTAGCTTCGATTTGGCGAGGGACGGATCACCCGAAGGGCAAAAGGGTATTAGTCATTTCGAAGTATAGGACATTTCGGATTTTAGCCTTACGTTACCGCGAAAAATGACAACAATTTCGAAATTAATTAAAAAAAAGAGAGAAAAGATAGAGCCACTGCTAAAGCAGGACTTAAACGAACACAAAAAAACTACCAAAATCTTTTAGGTTTGATCGGACTTCTTTTATTCTCATATTGTCTGCTTGTCTCTGTTCGTTGTTGACTAAATACAATTTCATTGTAATGTGTATTATGTAATCGATATTAATTGATTAGTTGTAATTATACTGTAATGACGTTGTCTATACATGTAAGGGTTTCCGACAATAAATATTATTATTATTATTATAAGTGCAAAAGAGTTTTTGAATGTGTGGTATGATGTCTCTTGGTGGTTAACGGGTTAACAGCAAAAGAAAAACAAAAGAGAAACGTGAAATGCCTGAAGATGATAATTGAGATTTGACCGAAAAAAACGTTTGAAAAATAGTGAACTGAATCTTTCGTCCTAATTCTAAAAAATGGACTATTTTTGTTCAGAGAATATGCAGAAATGGTCTTAAAAGAGCAAGAATTTGGTAAAGAGAAAAACAGATCGCGAAGATGGAAACTATATTTATAGCTATAAAGTCTTTAAAAAAATTTTTTTCGTTAAGAGAAGCAAAGTGCAGCAGATTAGACAGCTGTCAAAAACAGCGGCGACAATTGTCAATTCTAAAAAAGACGAGTTTCCATTAGAAACGTGTAACGCCTGAGGATGATACTGGGACGACGAAACGTTTGAAAAGCATTGAATTCAATGATTTGTCTTAACTCTAAACAAGCGGCTGTTTCTTTAGAGTATTTGCGGAAATGGTCTTAAAATCGAGCAAGAAGGGGATAAATTGAGTGTATTTGGTAAAGAGAAAGATAGATGGCGAAGACGAAAGCTATTTTAAAGCTTCAAAAACTTTAAAAAAAAATATTTTTGTTAAGAGAAGCAAAGTACAGCAGATTGAACAGCTGTCAGAAACAGCACCAATCGCCAATTCTCAAAAAAAAAGTTTCCATTAGAAATGTGAAAGCCTGAGGATGATACTTGAGTGACGAAACGTTTGAAAAACAAACGCTTGAAAGTCTTAACTCTAAAACAATGGACTAAGTTGTTTAGGGAATTTGCAGAAATGATTTTTAAAGAGCAAAAGGGGAAAAATTGAATTCGGTAAAGCGAAAGATAAATGACGAAGATGAAAGCTACATTTAAAGCTTTGAAAGTGTAAATTTTTTTTTGTTAAGAGAAGCAAAGAGCAGCAGATTGAACAACTACTGTAAAAACAGCGCCAATCGAAAATTCTTAAAGGAAACAACGAGTTTCGAATAGAAACGTGAAATGCCTGAGGATGAGACTTGGCCGATGAAACGTTTTAGTCTTAACTAGGGCTGTGCAAAAATATCGATATATCGATAACTATCGATATAATCAAATCAATTTCCGATAGAAATGAAGTCAGACTATACAATCGAGAAAACTATTTGGCAAGTCAAAAGCGTGGCACACATTACGCCACCTTGCGCCGCAAAAGGAATTACACGTTCGTGAAGACCTCTTGATTCCAAGAGAACCATATCGACAACAGTTCCTTGCAAGCCAAAGACTGTCGCTTCCAAAATCTCGCATAAATGAACGTAGTCTGTACCAAAAGCTGTGAATAAAACAGCAATCCAAACCAGGTTAGCCACAATCCTCCGAGTTAATTTTTTCTCCTCCAATGACACGTCGTATCGTTCAAGTTTATCCATTTCGTGCATCAAGTTAAATCATTTTTTTTGGATAAATTAAATATATGATCTGAACAGCAACCATCTGAAAGCCACAGGCCGTCACGAGTAGATCTTGCAAAAATACCCTCACAGAGTCAACTGAAATAGGAGAAGGAAAAAAATATGTTTTTACGGAAGGTCGTATAATGTACCCACTCTTTAAGCTCTGAAACATATAAGTGAATGCCCTTTTTTAATATGCTGTGGCAAGTGGTGGTTGATAGTTGAACTTGTTGTGATAATCGACGCACAGAAGTTCGTGGTGCTTCATCAATAATTTGCCTCACATTTTCAATTACCTTCTCTGTCCTCTTCTTAGGACGACCACTACCATTTTTTACGATCAACAAGAGTTGAATCCAGTGGGCTAAATTATGGTGAAATGTATTGTATGTAACACTGCATCGGGAAATGATTGGTTGAATTCTTCAAAACAACTTTGAATTGATTACTGCCACCCACCATCAACTCGGTGGCCGTTATGAAAGTAAGTCTCCACCAAGAAAATTTTTTGTTCTTGTGAAAACCTCATTTTATTCGAAAAAGAAAAATGGAAGTGGTGTGTTCACAATAAACTGTTCACAGCCAACTTCGACGCCAAATTAAAAAAATAAACACTGGTTATTATCGAATGACGATATGCAAATGCCCTCACACACGAGCGGGATTTCCTCAAGGTTTGGCCCGAACAGGCCGGCATTTGTTTCGACGTTGTTTTCTTTGAGAGGGTGATGAGATCAGAAAAAAACTTTTTTGAAGAACCGCGACCCGGTCGAATTTGAAACCAAAGCCCCTGAAATGCATCGATTTCAAAAATTCGCCGTTCGTTTATTTACAGCCCTACCGGGTGGAGACCGGTACCGTTGTTTAGAGGAAGATGTTGGCTATCCTCCGATCCAAACACCACGACAATATCTGTTGTGGTTTCGGAGAAATGAATTTTTTTTTCGGAGCGTCACCTTAGCGGAAGCGAATTTAAAGAAAAAATTCGCCGTTTCGTTATTAATCGTGCTATCGCTTCGAGACCGGTCTTGACGCATAGAGGGAAGATAAGACTATCTTCCAGTTGAAACAGCTGAACAATATCACTTCCGGTTGCACAGAAATAATTTTTTTTTCCGGTGCGTTATTTAACCGGAGTCGAACTCTAAGCCCTCCCGAACCGGCCCTGTGCATCGTACGGGAACGGGCGGGGCCTCAAAAGACGCGGGAGAAACTAAGCCAACAGCCTTCAAAAACTCGTCCCCCTGGGGTTAAAGGGGCACCGTACAAATTGAAAAAACCATCACAATAGGCGTGGCCCCATTTAAAATACATTGGGTGCATCGTTCCGCTCGAGCGCATTTCGCCGGCTTAGGGTGGGTCCGAGGGGGAAGCTGCGTATGGGGCGGCAAGAGGAAGGACGAAGTTAAACGTATCCTGGGCCGAATCCGTCGGTAATTGTGGCGGGGGCGGCCCCCGAAACTTTTTCAAACTTTTCCGGGACTCCGGGCCTGTAGCATCGTTCCGGGTGACCGGAGCTCAAAGCGCGCGGCGGCATCGCGTCCCTCGCGATTTTCTGGGATGTCTTTACATTGCGCTCAATCCGCTCCGACTCCCCTCCCCCCCCCCCCAGGTACCGTAAAAAATTCCGAAAAAAAGGCGTGAAAAATGGGTGATTTTCAAAAAATCATTTCTCGAAAATACGCATTTTCCCAGAATATAGGCCCCATAGGTTAGGTACCTGGAGGTGTCCTCTAGCGTTTGAGAGAGTTTAAAAAAATTCTCTAAGTTCCCGTTTTCGAGAAATTTTCGTCGATGTCGGACGACATCATTTTCGCGTCACTTTTCGGGCCCCAGCTCAAATCCAGGACCGGCCTCGGGGCCGTGCGTCCGGCTGTAGAAGCAACTGTCGGTCTTGCGTCTACGTTCCGAATTTGGTTCGATTCGGTCGGTAAATAAGGGCCGTGGAATTTTTTGAAACCTCAAAAATGGTATTTTTCGGAAACGCGCATACAAGAACTTTTCCCCCCCTCCTCAGATCGCCAAACGGACCCCAGATTCGGATTTTTCGGTATTTTTCCACGTCCCTTGGCGAAAATTTCGTCTCGATTAGATCATGTTTAAGGGCCGAAAAAAATTCCCGAAAAATAGCTTACATGGGTGCAGAGTCCGACGTCGCGCCCCCTGGCTCCCCACAGCGACCGAAGCTCCGCGAAGCGACCGCCCCCAAAAATCGTCCGAAGGATCATTCTAGACGTGGTATCAACGGCATTCCACGGAAAAATTTCTTGCGTCCGCAATATCAAAATAACGCTCAAAAATCGCAAAATTTAAAAAAAAAAAACGGTTTTCGGAAATTTACGCGAAAACGGGGGGGAAATCGAAAAATCCGTTCCCCAGGAAAGATGGCGATCAATTTTCGCCGTCGAAGTTGTATTTACCACTTTTCGATATTCCCAGTAATAACGTCAGGAAAATTCGGCGAATGCGCTTTTGGGAGTTTATTTATTTTATGATATGATCGGTGGTCCAAGCCCTGAGGAATTCCTCTACGTGTGTGGCGGTTTCCTTGAGGCCGCGGAGGATGCGAGAGGCCGAAGAATCCCGAAGGAAATTCAATTCTTTTTCGCCTTGAGGCCGGATTTTCCCGACCTCTTGACTCAGGTGTGTGGTGGACGCTCAGTCGTCCTTGAGGATTTTAACAGTCATGTCTCTCCGTGTGTGACCAAGGATTCGATAGAAGAAATCCACAAGGAAATCCCAGAGGCTCTTTCCTTGAGGATTTCCTGTACGCGTATGGCTAGCTTAAAAGAAAAATTATCGATATATCGATAGTTATCGATAGTTACCGACATATCGATCGATATATCGATAGTTATCGACTTATCAATCGATATATGGATAGTTATCGATATTTGCCGATGATTGAAAACTATTGATACTTCGATAAATATCGATATTTATCTATGATTGAAAACTATCGTTATTCGATAGTAAAATTTTATTATCGCACAGCCCTAGTCTTAACTTTTAACAATCAACTGTTTTTGTTTAGACGATTTGCAAAAGTGGTCTTAAAAGAGCAAAAAGGAAAACATTAAATTATTTGGTAAGGAGAAGGATAGATGGCAGAGACGAAAGCTATATTTAGAGCTTTCAAAGCTTTAAAACAAAATATTTTTTCGTTAGGAGAAGCAAAGAGCAGTAAATTGAACAACTGTAAGACAGCGCCAATCGAAAATTCCTTTCGTTCAGAAACGTGAAGTGCCTGAGGATGAGACTTGATCGATGAAACGTCTCAAAATTTTTCGTCTTAACTCTAAACAATCGACTGTTTCTTTTAAGAGTATTTGCAGAAGTGGTCTTAGAAGAGCAAAAAAGATAGATGGCCAAGACGAAAGCTACTTTAAAGCTTCAAAAAAAAATTGTTTTTCTTTTTCGTTACGAGAAGCAAAGAGCAGCAGATTGAACAACTGTTAAAAAAAACTCCGCCGCTCGTTACTCCTTAAAAAAAATAAATAAACGAGTTTCGATTGGTAACGCGGGATGCCTGAAGATGGTAGTTAACCGATGAAACGTTGGAAGAATAATAAACTCAACTTTTCATCCTAACTCTAAACAATCAACTGTGTTTTCTTTTTTTATTTAGAGAATTTGCAGAAGTGGTCTTGAAACAGTAAAGAATTTGCCTTCGCCAAATGATAGACGACGAAGGTGAAAGCTAGATTTAGAGCTTCGATGGCTTTATAGCTTTACTTCGAATCTAGCAATAACCAACAATAAGTTAACCAGTTTTAACGAAATCAAAAACGAAGGCGTCGAAGATCAATAAATAAATGGCCGAAGAGCTAAGCCATCACTCATCAAAATGCCAAGTTTCTAAACGAAATACATGGTAGGAAAACGGCCTGAAGATGATGACTGATCAACGAAACGTCTAAAAGTTTTAATGACAATCCTTATTTAGAACAAATTAATTGATTGACACACGTAAGTGATTTTAGAACACGTTCTACTTTTTCTTCCTTCGCTTGTTGCCAAATTTTTTTTTTAAATATCGAGGATTTTGATTTCTATTTAAAAAAAATGTGTAGGTTAAAAAAATTAGTACCTTTAGCATCTTCGATGATGATGACCGAGGTGGCGGAACACAGGGGCAGAACGAGCGAAATAAATATCACAGACGACGCAATGCTTTTCATTTTCAGGCGGCACCGCTCCTCAAGAACACATAATTCAGCGATAAATGAACACATAAGCTGGGTCGCAAAAACAAAAGAATTAATTCATTTTACTCTACGTGCGCCACCAAAAAAAAAAAAAACAACAAATTTAAAAAAAAAAAAGACGGAACTTGAACCTCCGTTCGAATGTTTGGCTTTCGTACTCCTCACGGAATATATGCATTCTTTTCAAGGATAACAATTTGCTGCCATTTACGCTCCGGTCTTTTTGTTGTTGTTTGTTGATTCTCCCCCCCACCACCACCACCGCGCGCGTAACTGTACATACACCGCGCCAAGACTTTTGTGTGTGTGTGTGTAATTGTGAGAATGGGAATGGCGGAATGGGAATGGGTTTGAGGATTTTCGCGCGTCCGGAAGTCTTTTTTTTTTGCTCCGATCGTGCGTCGTTATCTGGATCATTGGGGCCCGGCCCCCCTATAATCGACGGATTATAGAAGAGCACAACAATGCGCGTTGCGTAATCGATTCGTTCGGTTTCGTTGAACTCGGGAATCGATGTGAACCAGGAAAAAAAAACTGTATCTTATTGTTTTTTTCGCCTTTTTGAAGTACGTGGTAATGATGATGACCTCATCCAGGACATCCTCTCGATGTACTCGAGTTCCTTCGGTTCCAAGACGATAAATCCTCCGACTTATGTTAATGCGTTAGTAACACACCGACGTCGTTGATGATACGATCTTCGGTGTTTCAGCAGGATGTTTTTTTTTTTTTAATTCTCTCGTTTAATTAACGCGCTTTGACCTAGGCCTGGTTCGCACGGGTTTTACATTCATGAAGTAAGTAAATAAGGCCAGACGAGATGGAGACGATGGATCAAAGAAAGAATGAAAAATAAAGTACCACTTGCAAGCACAATGAAAAGCGAAAGTCGTTTAACATTTATCGGAGAGGCTTTGGGGGGCGAGGGGCATGATAGTAAAGAATCATTTAACACTGATGACCTAACTGGTCCTTCAATCCCAATGTCTTGCATCCTTTTCCCCAAAAGGCTTGAACGATCCAAACTAGGAGCGCCCTTTTCCCAAAGCAATGGGCGATAAACTCGTGGCGGGGTATTTTGGGGGGAAAAAAAAAGCAGATCATCAACCAAGGACCTCGAAAACCGTGTGCATCCTGGAAACAGAACGAATCGTCTTTGCATGATTCACGCTTCACGTTCCTAATAACAAGAAAGAAAGAAAAAAAACTCCAGCCGACATAAAATGGTCAATTTAACCAGTGACGAACATCACCTTGGGGGCGATCTCCTTTTCCACCTGGCTGCCTCCCCGCTAATGACAGACTTCTTACATAAATCATAATCTACGCTGAACGCGACGGACGAGTTTAAAGTCCAAGGTCGCCGAAACACGTCCCGATTAAAAAATAATTTCCACGCCGATTAAAAACGAATTACCCACAACACCAGACGGCCAAGCAGACAGACATGGAGGTGCAACTCATCAACTCGATCGCCAGCGCGTACTTCACCGGGTTTCACTGCGCCCTCATCGTCGGCCTGATGAATCCCCCGAGTCTCCCCCCGAAGCTCACGTGCGCCAGCAGCTCGTGCCCCCCGAATTTTGGCTGCCAGGGTTTCATCGTAAGCTCGGCGAAAGTCCTCGAAGACCTGGAGGAGGAAATGCGGCGAAGCCAGCTCAGGTTCAACAACCGGAGGTACCTCGTGGTTTCCCCCGATCGAGAAGAAGCGACCGAGGTGTTTAAGCTCGAGGCGATCAAAGACGTAAAGGACCTGTTGGTGGTCGCCCCGAAGGGCGACGCCTTCGAGCTACTGACTCACAGATTCACGGGCGACACACCTGGCCAAAACTCGCCGGTCCTATTGGACGTGTGGTTCCCCCAAAACCAAAGCTTCGCCTTCAACGCCGACTTGTACCCCGATAAAACCAAAGACCTCCGGGGGAGGACCTTGATCATGTCGACCTTCACGTACAGGCCTTATGCCATGGTCGCTAAGGGCGGGCGGTCCTTGGAGGACAGCCACGGAATTGAAATACGCTTGATTTCCGAATACCAAAGGAGAAGGAATTTGAGGGCGACGCTGCGCGTGAGGCAGGATGAAATGTGGGGGATGCCCAACTTGAACGGGACGGGGATGGGGGTGATAGGGGCCGTCGCCTGGGACAAAAGCGACCTCGGCTTTTGTAAGCAGCGACTTTTCCATTATCAGCGCGATGGATTTGGTGTCTCTGTCGTTTTTTTTTTTTTTTAGGCGGGATGTACCTGTGGTCCCCAGCTTACGCTTTCGTCGATTTTTCGGCAACGACGATGCGCTCTGGCATTAAATGTCTCGTCCCCAAACCCAAGTAGGCTCTAACCAATTTAAAAAGAAAGAAAGAAAGAAAGAAGCAGCAGGATTTATTTCAGGCAAGCCCTGGGGTTGCTCGCCGCTTTCGACCAGTTCTCCCTGAGGATTTGGCTGTTGATTCTGGGGGCGTTACTGACGTCTGCCTTTGCGTTGTTTTCAGTCCAACGTCTACAGTAAGTTGGGGGGCGATGGGGGATCGGGAAGTGTGCTTACGCAGTTTTGCCTTGCAGAAGGCAGACGAGTTCGCACGGGTCGATGGCGCTGGGCAAAATCGTTTTGCTCGTTTGTGGCTTGTTCGTCACGCAAAGCATGCCCCATCACAGGGTGTTCCGGAATGTGAAGGCCGTGTTCATCTGCGTCTGCTTGTTCTGTTTGATCATCGACTTCTCTTATAGCAGTAATTTGGCCAGCAAGTTGGTAGTACCAAGGTTAGTTTCCGGGGGGAATCTTCTTCCCAATATCTTGTCTTAGATCGCACGGACATCTTCATGGCGAAGCCAGAACTACCACCAGCTTCCTGGAGATGTCCCGTGTGATCGAAGCCAAGAAGTAACCTTGGAGTAACTCACAAAAAAAGCACTTCTTGGTTTGCGGGGGGAATCTTCTGCCCAACATCTCGTCTTAGATCACATGGACATCTTCATGGCGGGACCGGGACTACCACCAGCAGAAGTAACCTCGGAGTAACGCACAAAAAGAGCTTCTGAACGGGAATCTTCCGCCCACACCTCGTCTTAGATCGCACAGACATCTTCATGGTAGGGCTAGAACCACCAGCAGCAACCCTGGAGGTGTCCCAGGTGATCAAAAGCGAAAGAAGCGAAAGTCAAGAAGTGCCTGAGTGTGCCTCACACAAAAAAAGCACTTCTTGACTTCCAGGGGAAGTCTTCTACCTACATTTCGCCTTTAGATCATACGGGCATCTTCATGGCAGGACAGGAACTAGCACCACCAATCCTGGGGATGTCCCGTGTGATCGAAGCCAAGAAGTAATCACGAAAAGAGCTTCTGGACGGAAATCTTTCGCCCACACCTCGTCTTAGATCACACAGACATCTTCATGGTAGGGCCAGAACTACCAACAACAGCCCTGGAGATGTCCCATGCGATCAAAAGCGAAAGAAGTACTTAATAGAAGCTAAGTCCAAAGTCAAGAAGTGTCTGGGGGCACTTTTTGACTTCCGGGGGGAAATCTTCTACCTACACTTCGCCTTTAGATTAAACATCTTCATGGCAGCACCAGGACTACGACCAGCAGCTCTGAAGGTGTCCCACGTGATCGAAAGCGAAATAAGTGGGTAGATTAATTGAAGCCAACTCAAAAACCAAGAAGTATCTGGGGGTGACTAACACAAAAAAGCACTTCTTGACTTCCGGGGGGAAATCTTCTGCCTACACTTCACCTTTAGATCACATGGCAGCACCAAACCTATCACTAGCAACCCTGGAGGTGTTCCATGTGGTCTAAAGCGACAGAAGTAGGAAGATTAATCGAAGCCAACTCGAAAGCCAAGAAGGATCGAGGGGGGAGTAACTCACCCTTTAAACAAAACCTCTTTCCAATTGGTTAATTTGAAAAAAAAAAACAGATACGAAAAAGGAATCGAAACTTCCCAAGATTTGGCCGACAGCAACTTGAAGTGGATCGGCAGAGACAAGTACACCTGGGTCGGTATCTTCAGGACCTTCCCGGAGGTACGTACCCCGAAACGCTTTCGAGGCCGTAGGTACCACCGAAAGTGTTTCAGCCTCGCTTCCGGAAGTTCACGAACAATTTCGTCGAGGTCAAGGACCTGGTGGAACTGAAGGAGCTGGCCTCGACGGGCAAGTTCGCCATCCCCGTCCTGTATCTACAATCAGGTAGGTAAGACGAAGGAGAAGCTTACGAGGTGACCACAGGTGATTCAAACCAACAGGGAATTACGCGATCGATGATTTCATCGATGACCTCACCTTGGAGAAGCTCGGGGCGATGAAAGAGGAGGTGCACTGGATGCACTCGGGGATCATCCTGAAGAGGAATTCCGTTTTCCTCGAGTCCTTGGACGCGCTCGTCTTGAGGGCCTTGGCGTCTGGGCTGGTGTCCCACTGGGAATCCCAGGTTTTGTGACGCCCCCCACTGGACCAAATCAATTATTTTTTTCTTGCAGGCGATCGTCTTCAACTCAAGCCGAAAACTTCAAGACATGCTCAAGCACTCGGGCGAAAAAAGCTACGGCCAAGTCGAGCTGCGATTTCGTCACGTGCGAGGAATCTTCGCGGCGTGGATCCTGGGGCTTTTCCTCTCCTCGCTGGCGTTTATTTACGAACTTTTGAAATAGCTCCCAACCGTGAATTAGTTATGCTTGTAAACACTGTTGACCATTGTTGTCGTGTCTCATCGACCTTGCGCGGTTACAATTACTGCGCGCGCGTGACGTAAGACGATTAAGCGTAACGGTAAAATAAAATTAAAAAAAAAAGAAAAAGGGAAACTCACCGTCGTTAATTTCCGTGATGATCGACGTGACGATCTGCCCGTTGGGCGCTATGGTTTCGGTGATGATGGGTTTCTGATGATGGGGGAATTTCGAGCTGTAGATCCCGGGGATGTTGTTGGGGCCGTACAAGCCGGGCCTTCGATTTTCGTAGGGGCGAAAGAAATACGGGTTGTTGGGCCCGTCGAGGATCGGCCTCGGCACGTCGTCGTCATCATCCCCAAAATACGCGGGGCGATTGCGATTTCCGTTAAAGGATCCATTTCGGGAAACACCCGGGGGTCTGTTGCTTCCTGGGCTGACGCCGACCAACGAATGGACGTGATGGATTCCTCCCCCGTAGTTGGGGCGAGGCCTGTTGTTTTGAATCGGGCGGATTGGGTGATGGGGGTGTTCGGTTACTTCGTAACCGGAGGGCTTTCTCTCTAGCACCAGCTTGCAGCCCAGCTTTTTGATGTAGAGGTCGTAATCGGTGTCGGCAGTGGTGCCAATCGGCTTGAAGTCGAGGGTTTCTCTGACGACGTGCGAGCTCAGCTCGCACGAGGAGTTTCCCTTGGCGCCGATCCTGAAATTAAAAAAATTTTTTTGTTTTCAAAAAATATTGCCAGTTGAATCATTTATTTGGCTTATCACTGTGTACAGGGTGTTACCAAACTTCAAACTTTTAATGAAACCACAAAAAGTATTTAAGTTGAACGTCAAGGTGACAGTTATGAATAAATGTCAAACCGACAGCAAAGTGACACATGAACGAGAGATGTGAATAAACGACGTCAAAGTGACAGATGTAAATATACGTCAAATTTGTTTTTGTTGAGACGACAGATGTGAATAAATGTTAAAATGATCACAACGTCACACCAAGAAACATAAATGAACAAAAGAACAGATGTAAGTAAACGTCAAGGTGACAGTTACGTATAAATAAATAAATAAATAAATAAATAAATAAACGTGAAAATGACAGGTGTGATTCAATATCAGGATGATGGATGCGAAGGAGCATCAAGTGAGAATAACTTTCAAAGTGCCAGGCAAAATGACACGTGAATAAACGTCAAAATGTGAACAAATGTCAAAAACGTCAAAGTGACAGTGCAAATAAACATCACACTAAGAAATACAAATAAGCAAAGGAACAGATGTAAATAAACGACGAGGTGATAGTTACGAGTAAATGTTAAAATGACAGGCATAAACAAACGACACAACGGCACGTGAATAAACGTCAAAATGACAGATGTTAATAAACGTGAAAATGACAGGTGTGATTCAATATCAGAATGATGGATGTGAAGGCGCATCAAGTGAGAATAACTTTCAAAGTGTCAGGCAAAATGACACGTGAATAAACGTCAAAATGTGAACAAATGTCACAAACGTCAAAGTGACAGTGCAAATAAACATCACACTAAGAAATACAAATAAGCAAAGGAACAGATGTAAATAAACGACGAGGTGACAGTTACGAGTAAATGTTAAAATGACAGTTATAAACAAACGACACAACGGCACGTGAATAAACGTCAAAATGACAGATGTTAATAAACGTGAAAATGACGGGTGTGATTTAATATCAGAATGATGGATGTGAAGGCGCATCAAGTGAGAATAACTTTCAAAGTGCCAGGCAAAATAACACGTGAATAAACGTCAAAATGTGAACAAATGTCAAAAACGTCAAAGTGACAGTGCAAATAAACATCACACTAAGAAATACAAATAAGCAAAGGAACAGATGTAAATAAACGACGAGGTGATAGTTACGAGTAAATGTTAAAATGACAGGCATAAACAAACGACACAACGGCACGTGAATAAACGTCAAAATGACAGATGTTAATAAACGTGAAAATGACAGGTGTAATTCAATATCAGGATGATGGATGCGAAGGAGCATCAAGTGAGAGTAACTTTCAAAGTGCCAGGCAAAATGACACGTGAATAAACGTCAAAATGTGAACAAATGTCAAAAAACGTCAAAGTGACAGTGCAAATAAACGTCACACTAAGAAATACAAATAAACACAGGAACAGATGTAAATAAACGACGAGGTGACAGTTACGAGTAAATGTTAAAATGACAGGCATAAACAAGCGACACAATGGCACATGAATAAAGTCAAAATGACAGATGTTAACAAACGTCAAAATGATAAATAAACGTGAAAATGACAGGTGTGATTCAATATCAGAATGATGGATGTGAATAAACGTGAAGTGAGAACAAATTTTAAACTGTCAGGCGAAATGACGCGTGAATAAACGTCAAAATGTGAACAAATGTCAAAAAACGTCAAAGTGATAGATGTAATTGGAGCAACAAACAACAACGAAACAACAGATGCGAATAAACATCAATGTGACAGTTATAAATAAATGTCAAACTCTGCAGATACAATTTTTTTTTAATAAGCGTCAAATTTTTTTTTTTGTTAAATGATAAGTGTAAGAAATATAAACAGACAAAGGAACAGAAGAACAAATAGACAAAGGAACGTCAAGGTGATGGTTATGAATAAATGTTAAGTTGACAGGTATAAAGAAACGACAAAATGGCACGTGAATAAACGTCAAAATGACAGATGTTAATAAACGTCAAAGTGATAAAAACGCGAAAATGACAGATGTAATTAAATAGCATAGTGATGATAGATGTGAATAAATTATTAATAAATGTCAAACTGACAAATATAATTTTTTTTTAAGTAAACGTCAAAATTTTTCTTTTGTTAACACGACATTTGTGAATAAATGTTAAAATGGTAAGTGTAAATAAACGTCAATAAATAGACAAAGGATTAGGTGTAAATAAACGTCAAGATGGCAGTTATGAATAAATGTTAAAATGACAGGTGCAAACAAACGACACAATAGGCGATTTCGTTCATTCGATCGGAGCGCTATTTTCCTCACTCTTACGTGCACTAAGTCTCTAGATGTTCTCTCTCACACGACTAATGGCACGTGAATAAACGTCAAAATGACAAATGTTAATGAACGTCAAACTGATGAAAACGGGAAAATGACAGGTGTAATTCAATATCAGAATGACAGATGTGAATAAACATCAAGCGAACTGCCAGGTATTAATTAAAAAAGCAAAGTGACACGTGAATAACGTCAAAATGACGGATGTCAATAAACGTCAAAGTGATAGATATAATCGAATATGAATGGTAGATATGAATTTACACGTATCACAGAAAGACAAACGTAAAAGAACGTCGATTTGAGAAATCTAAATAAACAACAAAATAACAGACGCGAATCAATGTGACAATTAGGAATAAATGTCAAACTGACAGGCTTAAATAAACTGCAAAATGACACGTGCGTTAAAGTCAAACTTATTTGTTAAAAATGACAGACGTGAATAAATGTCAAAACTTGTTTTTTTTTTTAATGATAAACGTAAATAAACGTCAAACTGAGAAATTGTAAATGAACAAACGAACGGATGTAAACGTCAAGTTGACAGTTAAACGTCAAAATGACATGAGTAATTCTATATCAGGACAGACAGACATGCGCATTAACGTCCAATTTATTTGTCAAAAATGACAGACGTGAATAAACGTCAAAACTTGTTTTTTAAAATGACAAACGTAAATAAACGTCAAACTGCGAAACACAAATGAACAAAGGAACAAGTGTAAACATCAAGTTGACAGTTAAACGTGAAAATGACAGGTGTAATTCTATATTAGGCTAGACAGACATAAATAAACTGCAAAATGACACGAACGTCAACGTCAAATTTTTTTGTTACAGATGATAGACGTGAATAAATGTCAATTTTGTTTTTTTTTTTAATGACAAACGTAAATAGACGTCAAACGTCAAGTGTAACAAACGCAAAATAATTAATCCAAGTTAAGGCGATCCCACTATTACGATTTTTGCTGGTCTTCTAGCGAAGAATTCTGAGGCATTAAAAAAAAAATGTAATTACAGAACACGCTGGACATTGGACAATACCGACTATTGTCACTCTCGTTGCTTAACTTGGTAGGGGTAAGTACACTTCCCCACTTGTGCCCACGCTGTTCTAGCGGATGCTAATTTGTGTAAAAAATATCGATTTTTCTTCAGGACCTGCTGATGATAACTGCGTCACATAATAATAAATTGCAGTGGGTCAAGGTCACTACTGCATTATTTATAGAACGTGGCGTTGGTACCGTAACTTGATTTTAGGGTAAATTTTTAAGCGAAATATAAAGCAATCGAATACAGTGGAAACCGGTTTAACGACTTTCAAGCAACGCTAATACTTATATGGTCGTTAAAGTCGATAGTCGTTCATTCTTATTCTCGCCTATTTTGTTATTCATTTCTTCTACTTTCGTGCTGGTTTTCTCCATTTGTTTCTTTTATTTTCCTCTATTTTTCGCAATTCATTTTAATTTATTAACGGACGCTTCGGAAACTGCGTAATCGCTCGAAGCTTCACTAGTTCACGGTTGATAGCTTCAATAGGAGTGAAAAAGAAATGTTTTGTTCATGTCCTTTTTTAGCTTTGGTTTTTGTTTCCTGTATTTTAATCTTGGCTACTTGTTGCAGTTCATTTTTTTCATTCCTGTTCTGAATACCCCCTGTATATGCATTGCCACCGTCCAGCCTTCATTTCTGTTCCGAACACGCCCTGTATATGCGAAATTCGACGTGTCGGATTATTCCTTGGACCGCGTCGTTGTACACATTGCAGTCAGTGTAGGAATACCCGTATTTCGCCGGCGTAATTTTTCTTAAACTTTCGTTTTAGCATATTTCCATTAACAGGACCTTCATTTATTTAAACAAATTCATTTTATATACGTAATCCATCCTTATTTGAGTTCAAAATCGCGTGTATGTGAGGAATTGAACGAATTATAACGAAGTTCTACTTCTGGGCGCGTATTATGCGTGATCTTTGCCCTTTCAGCCGATTGGTTCCCACTGTTACTAAGAAGGTTCCCCGGAGGTAAGATTAGAAGGTGTCTCGCTTGTTTATAATCGTTCCTTGTTTGTCAAACGAGAAATGTTGCGCCATTGTCAGAACGAAACTTGCCGTCTCTTGGGTCACACTCTCTTTTCGTAAATATTTTTGCCATTACATCGAAGGGATGTTTGTGCATTTCTACGGCTAATTGCCGACTCTGATTAGACCCAGTTGTGAGACAGGAAAACCGCGTGTCCCGTGGTTTGTCCCAGCTTCGGTAACAGACCGAGGTAAGTTCTATACGCAGCAACTCTCGGTTTGACTTATGTGTTTGTTTTATTTCATTGCTTATAGGCTTTTATCATGAGCTTCTAGCAAGAGCTATCGTTAATCCTAGATTTTAATCTTGGACCTATATCAAGAGTTATTTCTCGTTGGGTGCATCGCGAATTACGGCGTTGGAAGTTCCCTCCCTCGCCCCTCTACGCGGAAGCCGGCACACTACAAAGCGTCGCTGCGACATTGCCGCAAAGACACCGACAAACGAATCGGACATCAAAGGAATAAAGGTCGGAGCGTTACAATTTCTTTTCTTAGTTTTGAGCGATATTTCGCGGATTTAGTTTTTGATCCATTACTTTGGTTTTGCCGCAATTAAACTTGCAACTTATTGCGTAACCGCCGGTGTAATTTAAATATGATAAAGTAGACGAGCGTTGACGCGCGCAAATAACCGGAGATTGTATTCTGTTGTATTCTGTTGCACTAGTTACGATTTGAATTATTTTAATATAGTTTAATGCGAAGTTCGGATCCGACCAAGTTGAGTATGTTGTAAACGTTTGTGTTCCCCATATATTATTTATTTGTGTATATCCTTTTATGATTGTTGTTTGTGACTAAGTAAATTGACGTGTTCTGGATGTAACGGGTTTTCTTAATTTTCACCTTGTCCCCCTTTCAAAAAAAATTAAGTGGCGCCTATTTTCTTATGGGTTTTGGCCTTCGCGGTTTGGATTTGAACCCTCCCGTCCCACTGTAGCTGGCTGGCAACATTGGAGTAAAGTTTCGCTCCAATGTAAAACTTCTGCCTATCTACGCAGGTAGGTAGCATACTTTTACATTTTTCATTTCTAACAGCATTATGGTTAAAATCGTTTTTCTTCTTCATCTTCATCTGCTTGTTCTTCTTCTGAAGACTTTTCATTCCGTTCTTTCTATTTTCATTTATTTCCTCACAGTTGTCTGCCATTATTTACTTTCTTTACTTTTCTTACTTATCTGTTCTCTGTTTGAGTTTTCTTTTGTTTCTATTTTTCACGTCGACTTTTTTTTATCGTATTCTCTTACGCTTCCACGGTTTTCGTTTCGGTTCTCTTTTGATTCTTCCGTAGAATTACTTTTTCATATTTCATCGATGCCTTTTACAGATCCTTCTTCTACATATAACAGTTCATTTTAGAGTTTGTTTATTTTTGCTTTTTTTTGTCTGCCATTATTTACTTTTCAATTATCTTCTTTGAACTACTTGTGAAGTAATCGGTTTTGATCGAGCCTTAATGTTAGACGTCAAAAGTTGCTGCGTTATGTGATGTGATCTGTTTTATTTCCCGAAGGCCCCACGTTGGGCGCCAAAAATTGATGGTGTCTTGATTTTTTCTGAAGGCCCCACGTTGTACGTCAATGTTGTGTCGCCAGCCCCTTCATTGGGAGCCAGATAGTGCTCAGTTTCTTTTTTAAATTTATTTGTCTTGATGAATTTAAACAATTTTTAAATAGATATGTTCTAAAAACTTTTCATTTCTTCATAATTATGGCTAATATCGTTTTTATATCTTCTTCTTCTGAGGACTTTTTTCATTTCTGGTATTTCCTCCATTGTTCCTATTTGTATTCTTTCCTCGTCATTGCCTCTATTTCCTGTGCTTCTGTACCGTCTACTTCGCCGGTGATTCCCCCTTTATTTTTGCTTCGCCTTTCTTGCCCGCCATTATTTAGTTTTCTTTTTTATTATTTTCTTTTGAATTAACTCGATTTTTCTATTTCAATCACTCCTTAACGTTGCTCGTCAAAAATTGTTTGTAGTGTTGTGGGGTCACGTTGGATGACAAAAATTGCTACGTTTCTGAAGGCTATTGTTATGTTTGCTATGTTGTAAGGTGCCCTGTTTTTTTTTCTGAAGACCCTACGTTGTACGCCAATGTTGTCCCCTTCATCGGGTGCCAATGATTTACTCAATTTTTTTGTTACTTTATACGTTTTGATGAATTTAAACAATTTTTAAATGGAAACGACTTAAACATTTTACTTAACTTTTTCTAAATTTCTTCCACCATTATGATTAACATCGTTTTTATATATTCTTCTCTTTTATTTCTGGTATTTCCACCATTGCTTCCATTTCCACGTAAACAGCTGAAAGTTTTAAATCTAAAATTAATTAGAGTAAAATTCTTTGTCGTTTCAAAATGAAAGAACGAAGGAATCCTAATGTTGTTACGTTTCAAATCTCCCGCCGAAGAAAACGCGGAATCTAGACGACATCTGGCCCGCTTTCGATAGTTGGCAAACCTGTACCCCTTCTTTGCTTCTTCGAAGTTTATTGGTGGATGACGCACCACGTGAGTGTCTTCGGTTATTCTCGTTATCCTAGCAACTTTCGCCTGCTACAATTTCACCTCGTTGAGGTCCTTTCTTGTTCGAAGTGTGTTACGAGTTAGACGTGTCTTACGTGCATAATAAAATTATTGGAGTTCTTGCTCTTTGCGAGGAGTAACTCATTTGCGGCTGTGCCGGAAGATTTCGTGACACCATCGAGCACATTTGGGCATAATTTTAACTGCAATTCCAGGCCTGGGAACTTATTAGCCCCAGGTAATGTAAAAAGTGCAATGGCATGTATCAAAATGGCTGCTAACGAAACCTTTTCCCTTTATATTCAGGCTTTTCTGTTTGGGCGCAGTTTTCTGGCGCAGGCTATTAGACCAGGCTTCTAGGCCTAGTTCTCCGGTGGCGCTTCTGCCCTGTGAATGTACCATGGCCCGTTCGTGGAAACCTGACCAGCCATCTTGACGATCCCAGCTGATCCAGTTTGATCCAGATTGTCGACGCTACCCGCGGACGATAGAGGGCGTCGTAATTACCCACCGGCCACCGCGCTTCGCTTGGTAACGTTGACCCTGCCGCATGACTGGACGCGCTGTCAAAAGGTTCGATCGGTACAGATCGATCGGTTTATATTTTTCGCGAATAGTCGAATCGCAAGGAAGAATTTCGAATTACATGTTGCGCTGCGCGTACCGTAGTTAATTTTAGTATAAATTAAGCAGCCACTTGTAACTGTTTAAAGTGTTGTTTGTTTTGATTTTTGTAATAAAACCTCGGTTGTGTTAACTTTAACTTAACGAGTTTAATTTCTGCGTTCACGCACACCAGTGAGTAAAGTCTCCCCTCTATTTATTGTTGATTTATTTCTGCCCGACTTGGTCGATTGGAGACGTCGACTGGTCGATTACGTGTTGGCTGGGATTACAGTCTTCTGGCGCCCTTCAATAATTTTTACCAACTTAGTTAACCCGCCCCATTCTTCACTGTTGCTAGTCCTGGGAATAGGTGATACGTTTAGTCAGCAGAAGCTTGTCATCTGTCAGTGGTAAGTGAGAGGCAAGTCAAAGTTAAATTAAGTTAAAATTTAGTGACAATGTAAACAGTTCCCAGACGAGTTAACTCAAAGGGCACTCTAAGGGTAATTAAGATACGCTATCATCACCAATTTCCACCTGTGAGACCACTTAAGCCTTCGGTGATCGAAATGAATATAAGTTGACAAAGTTGAATCATTAGCCTGCGAGAGGGCGGCATCTCCCGGGAGAATTATTAAAGAGGGGAAAGATTGTGAATTTGTAAACAATGTCCCAGTGGAGACGAAAGTTTCAAAACATAAATTAATGTTCGCCTAGCTCGATATTAGAATATTCATTCGCCTAGCCTCGGTGCGAATGAACTATTCGCCTAGCCCTCGTCTTAAACGAACGTTCCTGACCTCTAAATTGAATGTACAATTTTTCTGATTACAGTTCGTTAGTTTTAAACTTGAGTTGAATTCAATCGCCACCCGTTTTTACGCCAGAGTTTTCGTTTTAATATTCTGGTGTGGATGCAAAGGAAGGTGGAGAAGAAACCGCTTCGCCTGGAACTCCTTTCCCCGACAGAAACTAACGTGTTACGTTTGAATTTGCCGCCAAGAAATCGTGGCAACACAGCATCATCTCCGCCGCGTTTCGGTACAGTTGGCAACACTCGTTTACCTCGCCAGTAGGGAAAACTCGCGTTAGGTGAACGCGCAACATTCATTGGTTATGGGGCACCACGCGACTATTTTATGGTCCATCATTGGTTACCGTCTGCAATTTTCGCGCGTTATTTACCGACTACCATCTTGGCTTCGCATTCCTGTTTCACTTGTGATTCGCCTGTTGCAAGGTTAAGATGTGTCGTAGTGTGATCTCGGAATTCTTGCTTTTCGTATAAGGAAAATTCATTAACGGCGCTGCCGACATTCTTGGATACACCACCGAACTATTTGGAATAATTTCTATCCCAATTCCAAGTCTGGGAGCTTTGAAGGTCTCAGGTAAAATGTATCGAGTAATGGCGAAAGCCAATGTGGTCGCTAATGTCGTCGTTTCTTTTTATACTTCTACTTCTAGTTTTGGTTCGACTTCCAGTTCTAGTTCCAGCTGTAGGCACTTACTCATCAAACGTAGCTAGGGAAACCTTGCTGACATGAGTGCTAGAGGGAGGGGGAGCCCACCGGTCCCGGCCGGTCCCCCTCATTGGCGTTGGCCTCCTAGTGGCAGTGTCATAGCTGGCGGACAGCGGGAGTACCGTGCCGGACGGCGTCCCGCTGGCCATTTCTCAATGGGAGATAGGCTGACGCCTGGGTGCCCTTGGTTGTCGAAAGACACCAGAGAGAAATCGGTTGTAGGCACCTGCTTTTGATAACCTCTCGTGGATGAGTGTGATGGAGAGACTTCGAATGGTGGGGTGTGGCGAGTTGTGTCTGTGGAGTAGCTACTTCACGGACCGGAAGGTGTGTGTTAGAGGCGTGAATGAAGAGGTGTGGGGACAGGTTGCGAAAGGGTGTCCGCAGGGTTCGATATGTGGTCCGGACGTTTGGAACATGATGACGGATGTGTTACTGAATGAGTTAGCTGGTGATGGATGCAAGGTGGTGGCCTATGCGGATGATCTGTTGATCTTGATTGAGGCGAGTAACAGGAGAGAGCTTGAGAGGAATGCAGAGGTGAGAATGAGGAGTGTATTAACCTGGGGTGAATCTGTTGGAGTAAGTGTTTCGGATGAAAAAACAGTATGTATGCTGCTGAAAGGAAAATTGCCTGGGAATAGACCTCCTCATGTCAGGATAAATGACAGTGTCCTTAAGTATGTTTTGAGTGTTAAGTACCTGGGGGTGACTGTCAGTGAGAGAATGAATTTCAGAGTACATGTCGAGAGCTTGGCAAGGAGGATCGTGAATGTTGTTGCGTGCATGCGTAGGGTGTTACGGAAAGAATGGGGTTTGGATAGGAAAGCTGCGAGGTGTGTGTATCAGGGTCTATTTACAGCGTGTGTGATGTATGGGGCGAGCGTATGGTGTGATGTGTTGAGTTTCGGGTATGGAAGAGAGATTGTTAATAGGTGCCAGCAGGTTGCGTTGTATGCTTGTGTGCGGGTGTGTAGAACGGTTTCGACGGATGCGATGCAGATGCTGAATGGGGGTCTGCCTTGGGATCTTGAAGCGTTAAGAAAAGGTGTAATGTGGAGAGTGAAAAAAGGTGCGAGTCTTGGAAGAGTGAGTGAAGGGCTGATTAGTGAAGAAGAAGCGAATGCGTTAGGTCTACTTGAATGTAAGAAACTGTTGTGTGAAAGGTTGTATGATAAATGGCAGATGAGATGGGATGAGAGCATAAAAGGGAGAGTCACGTATGGTTTTATTAGAGACGTAAGGTTTGCAGGGAGGAATGATTGGTTTGATCCGGGTTTGTGTCTGTGCTTTTTGTTGACTGGTCATGGTAGTTTGAATGCGTTCTTATCTGATAGGGGGTTAAGTGAGACTGATCGGTGTGAGTGTGGTGAGCGGGAGGATTGGAAACATGTGCTATGTGATTGTAGATTGTATGAAGATGTACGTGATTTAGATGGCTGGGGTGTGCGGGTGAGTGATAGCGGTGAGATTGATGTGAGTCAGGTGTGCATGGAGAAAATGATATACGAGAAGGTGACTGATTTCGAAAGGAGAAGAGGTGTGTGAATGCAAACGTTGAGTGTGAGAACGAGATAGGTGTGTAAGGTGGTGTGAAAGGTCACTGTTGCGGAGGTTTAAGCTGCCGTACGTGGGATAGTGAGTAAGGTCGGGGGGGTCTCCTGCCGATGGAAGGCTGGGATCGTGTGGGTTCTATGCCTTGGCATAGTTTCCCTCCGTGACCTGGTTGGAATCCGGAAAGGGGCCTTTGGGTGTGACGATCCCACCTACCTGAGTTGTCCTAGCAGAGTCTGGGTTTGCAAGGACCCTACCTGTAGGGCTTCGGCCTGGCCTTAAACGTCCCACCGAGACGTTAATCGGTACTATGGGGACCGGTGAAGCCCCGGTCGAGCTGGGTTGGACTCGTAGTGGCAGTGGTTGAAAGCCCGCATGCTGGGTTAGGGATGGTTCAAAATCATCCCGACGGGTGAGCTATGTCTTTAGCTCGGGTACTAGCCTGCAGAGTTAGTAGAGAGTGGATAGTTTCTCGCCTTCACCAGAGGAGGTGCCGGGGTTGCAACCGAATCCGTTCTGGTAGTCCATTTGTCCCTAAGACATGTGGGCGCGTTGGCGGGGCACGTAAAATCACCAGGGCTTATGTAGGCACAGGCTGCGCTTCAGCCTTGTAAGTTGTGCCGCGCCGTAGTGAGTTGGGCTCAAACCGAGTCAATTCGTATCGTTTTCGAACCTACCGCACCGGTCGTATAGGGGAAACCTGACCAGCCATCTTGACGATCCCTCCGAGTCCAGTTTGAACCGGATTGTCGAAGCTGCCCGCGATCGGCAGAGGGCGTCGTAACTACCCACACCCCGGCCACCGCGTTTCGGTTGGCAACTTTGACCAGACGCACCGGCTGGACGCTGTCATAAGGTTAGGTATTCACCACGGTGAATTGAATACTACGGTGGCAGCATTGAAGTGAGATACCTTCTCCTTCTAAAACATTCACTGTCAACCAATCATAACTGTCAACCAACCGTTACGAAGTTCGCAGCATAGATCTACGAGGGTATGCGGTGACGTTATGCTGCCATCGCTAGTATTCAATTCACCGTGAGGTATTCCCAATTTAATTTAATACGACAGTTCGTGGATCGGTCGGTTTATATTTTTTATTTCTCTTGCATAATCGAATAGAGAGCGAGTTTCGGCCTATTTGTTGTGCTGCGCCTGCTGTAGTAAATCGCAGCGTGAATTAAGCTGATAATTTTAGTCGTGTTAAAATCTGCTTCGTGATAAATAATCACTCGCCGAACTTTGTGTAAATCGTTTGTGAGCCTTTGTGCTCTGCTTGAGTTTATAATAAAACTTGAATTTTATTAACTTTAAGCGTGTGTTTGTGTCCACCTCCTTCACGTACCAGTGAGTAAATAGGCCTCTATTTACGTTTGATTTTTCTGCCCGATTTGGTCGATTGGAGACGTCGACTGATCGTTTACGTTCGGTTTCTTAAACAAGTCTCCTGGCGCCCTTTAATAATTTTTACAGCTGATACGTTTAGTCAACAGAACTTGATCACCATCGAGGTAGGTACGAGGCTGGTCAATTAAATAAATAAATTTGGTGACAAACGAAAGCACAGAAAGAAATCTCCGAGAGGTTCTCTGCTTCTGCGTTCTACTCTCTTAAAAGGTAGGAATTCTCATGTATTACCGTTTTGAGCTCACAGTTGACTTTTATTCCTAGTAGGGTAGATTGCGGATGTGTGTCCCTGCACAGTTCCAGCCCCAAAGAACCTACTTCCCTAGGATTATCTTCTCTAGGATTATCAATCGGCCATGTAATTTGATTAAGCACTGTAGGGTCCGGAATTCCCTTAAACTCCGGTGGTGGCAGCGAACTCCGTTACTGAAGTTTTATTTTGGTTAACATGCTTAGTCTTACCAAAGTAAGAAGGGTTAAAAACTTGGAAAGTCACCCCAGACCTTTCCTACATCCATTCTTTCCTCGACATTGTCTTTATTTCCTGTGCTTCTGTGCCTTTCTCGTCTACGGCGTTCCCCCCTTTAATTTTGCTTCGCCTTTTTTTATCAGCCAATATATTTTTTTTATTATTATTTCTTAACGTTGCTTGCCAAAAATTGTTTGTAGTGTTGTGGGATCACGTCGGGCGACAAAAATTCCTGAGGGCCCCACGTTGGGCGACAAAAGATGCCCCGTTTCTTTTGCCTGGGGCCCCAAGTTGGGCGCCAACATTACTACGTTGTCTCAGCTCGCCTCTTCATTATTTAAACAATTTTTAAACGGATAAAAACAGAAAAATTCCTAATCGCTCACCCGAAACTGAAAGAGCGACACTTCTCCTCGTCATCGGTGCATTCCTTCTGGCATTCGGCCACGGTCTTCGCCTCGGCCGTCCTGTAAACGTCCTTGGGGTCCAGACGTTGTCCGATGGCCAATCTCTCGAAGCAATCTGGAAATTTAACAAAAAAAAAATGTTTTACGAAAGCTAATTTGCAAACCGATCGAGCGGGAAACAAAAAAGAAATTTTGCGAGCGCGTTATTCGAGGTCAAGGCCCCGTTTACTGGCGCGAGAATTTCGATGAGATTGAAGGAAGGAAAAAAAACTGATTCGCGAAACTATGCAGAACCGCAATCGTTTACGAGCGATCAGTTGAGTGGAGAGAAGAATTTTTAAATTGGCGTTAATCGCGCGGGCCCCAAATTCTAATAACCTAGTTATTTCGTTTCGTTTAGAAAACCAGGATAATTGATGGGAGGACAAATTAATAAACAAGTTTTTTTTTACCATCGATCGAAGCGGAACGAATTTAAATTATAGATATCCGGTGTGAAGAGAAGACTTTTGGAAATAAAAAAATGGCACCGGATTTCTTTTTTCCAAACGAAGTGACGAACCATTCACATGCAACACAATGACCGGTTTAAAACCCAATTAGCTCTTAATTAAAATATTTAAACTTATTATTATAATTAAGACTCACCACTTTTGATGACCTGCAACTGCCCGTCGATGTTAATGCCGAAGTTGCCCCCGACGACGAGGGCCAAAACCGCCGCCGCCGCAAGTACTTGGGCCCCTTTCCCCATCGCGCTAAATCACGCGCCTCCTGCGAAAAAGACGCACGCCATTGTCTCGTAAGATCACACAAAGCTCCTTGCTTCACCGACACGTTTAATCGCACGCCCGATCACGAACGATATAATTAACGTCAATCCGGCGAGCTACGGCAGGAAGGAGCGGTTTTTTTCGGCCATAATTGGGGAAGAAGAAGAAGTCCGCAGATCGCCTTATAATGGACGATGGAGTGTCACGAAAACGCACTAGGAACGTCCGCCGGGATCCTTCTGCTTTTATACGACGAGGCGTATGTGTAGACCAAACCGGTCCGGTTTGACTTGGGATGAACCCCGCTTGAGGATCTCTTCTTGGAAGGTGCAGGGGGCTTACGATTTGGCTCGTCTTTGTTTCATCGGCAGGTGCAGTCTGCACCACAATTGCATTACAAGATTTGGTTCTTGTTCTAAAGAAAAAAAATATTCAGAACGAAAAATATTTGGGTTTGGAGATAGAACACGTGAGGAGACTGAAGCAAAAAGGAAGAAAGAAAGAGGGAGTGTGAAACGGGCCTTAAAATGCAAAAAAAAATCGACGTCCAATAACATTTTCGTTGCATTTAAAAATTATACGAAAAAAAAAACAAATCTTGTGTGTTTCAGAAATCTGGTTGACCCTGGACTCCTCTTATTATGAATTTCTTGGCATCGAACAATGGCTCATGATGAGTGGGCAAAATTTCTTGTCACTAAATTAATTTTTTCGTGCGAGAAATAAAAAAACGAGGTTAATCTATCAGGTAGCTACTAGGCAGGAACATGTACAGGCGTCCACTGGTGTGTGATTCACTTCCCTAGCAGCTAATCCAGACGTAGCGAGGAGCACATGCAGTTCAGATCTTTCGTTTCAGGCATCTGAGGTCCCAACGAGTGAGGCCAAAGTAAATTTTCTTTGTTATATTTGAAATTTCAAAAATGTTCCATCGTTAATCCCTTCGATATGAGTAAAAACGACGTTGCATTAAAAATTTAAATTATTAAACGAATCTAAATTAAAATGACGTGAAAAAATTTCTTGGCGTATTAAGAACTCATATGCATCATGAAAATTTAATATCCTTCGTCCTGTCGACTAGGATGCGTTCTACTTATGTACTTACTCCTTCATGAACTCGCATCGATCGCCAACAAATACACAACTATGACTAACGAACGAATTATGTATTTATTTTTAGATGGTATTGAACCCGGTGTAATTTAAGTCCTTTCCAGGTTGGCCGAATCATCCTCGAATGTTGTTGTGGTAACGGCACATTTGCATGCAATGTCAAGGTTAAAAAAATAATAAATTTGAAAATTTTAAGTCGATTCTTTTCCGAATCTTCGTGTATTGCCGCTCCTGATGACGTTTTATACGGCTAGCAATGAAAAACATGCGTAACACTGATTACAGAAACGAAACCTGTCACTATGACCTGTCGATATCTAAAATTAATTTCGAAAAAGCAGCTGAAATTAGCTTTAAAAAAATTTGCCTCAAAATACTAAAATTACCTAAAAAAAATCGGACAAGAACCAACTGTAAATAAAAAAATAACTTTAAAATGTAACTAATAGTAGCTAAAAGTAGCTAAAATTATCTAAAAAAATTAGCTTTAAAATGTAGCAAATATAAGCTAAAAATAGCTGAAGCTAGCTGAAATGTTACTAAAGCTAGCTTAAATGTAGCTATAATTAGCTTAAAAATGTAACGAAAAATTAGTTTCAAGATTTCAAAAATTATCTTAAAAATTAGTTTTGAAATGTAGCTAATATTAGCTACAAGCAGCCAAAGATAGCTGAAATGTTAATGTGAAAATTAGCTGAAAGTAAACTAAAAGTAGCTAAAATTAACTAAAATGTATCTGAAATTAAACTAAAGAAGTATCGAAAAAATTGGCTCCAGAATACTAAAATTACCTTTAAAATATAGCTTTAAAATGTAGCTAATAGCAATTAAAATTGGCTAAAGTTAGCTGAAATGTTGCTAAAATTATCTGAAATTAATTTAAAATTGCGAGAATTAAGTAAAACCCTAAAAAACCAAAACAATTAGCGTTAAAATCTAGCAAATATTAGTAAAAAATAGCTAAAGTTATCTGAAATGTTACTAAAATTAGCTTAAAAAGGTACCGAAAAAACTGGCTTCACAGTACGAAAATTATCTAAAAATTCAACTTTAAAATGTAGCTAGTATTAGCTACAACTGGCTAAAATTTGCTGAAATGTTGCTAAAATTAGCAGAAATTAACTTAAAAGTAGCTCAAATTAACTAGAAAGTATCTGAAATTAGCGTAAAGAAGTATCGAAAAAATTTGCTCCAATATTACCATTAAAAAATAGTGAACATTTCAAGCAGCGACATCTTTTGATCGCTTTTTGACCTGACATTGCAGTAGGATTGACAAATTGAAGCTAGTTCGCCAAATAATAAGTCATCCCATGCAAACTAGCTTCAATTTGTCAATCTACTGCAATGTCAGGTCAAAAACGATCAAAAGATGTCGCTACTTGAAATGTTCAATAAAATTAACATTAAAATGTAGTTAATAGTTGCTAAAATGGCTACAGTTTACTGAAAGGTTTCTAAAATTAGCTCAAAAGTTGCTGAAATTAAGCAAAAAGTAGCTGAAATTAGCTCTAAAAAGTAGCGAAAAAATTGGCTTCAAAATACTAAAATTAGCTTTCAAATATTAACTAGAAGTGGCTAAAGCTAGCTTTAAAATGTAGCTGATAGTAGATAAAAATAGCTACAGTTAACTGAAATGTTGCCGAAATGTGCCGAAATGAGGTTTAAAGTAGCTAAAATTGACTAAAATTAGCTGAAATTAGCTTTTAAAAATATCAATAAAATTGGCTTCAAAATACTAGAACTACGATAAATAAAATCGGCTTTAAAATGTTGCTAACATTAGCTAGAATTAGCTAAAGACTGCTAAAGTTAGCGGAAATATTGCTCGAATTAGCTTAAAAGTAGCTAAACTTAATTAGAACATAGCTGAAATTAACTGAAAAAAGTATCTACAAAATTGGCTTCAAGAAACATACTAAA
This sequence comes from Dorcus hopei, assembly GCA_033060865.1. NCBI lineage: Eukaryota > Metazoa > Arthropoda > Insecta > Coleoptera > Lucanidae > Dorcus > Dorcus hopei. The sequence goes on from CM065426.1 coordinate 27,790,687, forward strand.
ATTACCTAAAGAATTAGCTTTAAAATGTAGCTAACGTAACCAAAAAAGTAACTAAAATTAACCAAAAAGTAGCTAAAATTAACTTTAAAGGGTAGCGAAGAAACTCGCTTCAAAATACAAAATTTACTTTAAAAAATAACTTTAACATGTAGCTAATATTAGCTAAAAATAGCTAAAGTTAGCGGAAGCATTAATAAAATTACATAGCTAAGTTGGCTTTAAAATGTATCGAAAAAATTGGCTTCAAAATACCAAAATTACCTAAAATTAGCTTTAAAACGAAACTAATGTGGCGGAAATAGTAGCTAAAATTAACTAAAAAGTAGCTACGATTTGCTTTAAAAATGAACGGAAAAACTAGCTGCAAAATACAAAAATTACCTACGAAATTAACTTTAACATGTAGCTATTATCAGCTAAAAATAACCAAAGTTAGCTGAAATGCTGCCAAAATCAGCTGAAATAAGCCTGAAAGAAGCTAAACTTAACTAAAAATGTAGCTTAAAAAAGTATCGAAAAAACTGGCTTCAGAATACTAAAATTATCTTAAAAAATAGCTTCATAAAGTAGCTAATGGCAGCTATAAACTGTTAAAGTTAGCTGTAATGTTGCTAAAATCAGTTAAAATTACATTAAAAGTAGCTAAAATTATCACAAAATATATTTTAAAATTATCACAAATATATTTTAAGCTATAGCTTAAAAAGTTTCGAAAAAATTGGCTGCAAAATACTAAAATTACCTTAAAAAATAGCTTTAAAATGTAGCTACTAGAAGCTAAAAATAGCAAAAGTTAGCTGAGATGTTGGTAAAACTGGCTTAAAAGTAACTAAAATTAACTAAAAAAAGTAACTAAAATTAGCTTAAAACAGCAGCCAAAAAATTGGCATAAAAATACTAAAATTACCTTAAAAATTAGTTAATAGTAGCTGAAAATAGCTAAAGTTTAGTGCCAAAATTAGCTGAAATTGTCTTACTCAGAAGTAGCTAGAAGTAGCTCAAAAGTAGCTAAAAGTAGCTTTAAAAAATATCGAAAAAGTTGACATGAAAATACTAAAGTTACCTTAGAAAATTAACTTAAAATGTAGCTAATATCAATCAAAAATTAGCTTTCAGTGTAGCTAATATTAGTCAACAGTAGCTAAATATAGCTAAAGTTATTGAAATGTCGCCAAAATAGCTTAAAAGCAGCTAGAACTAACTGAAAAGTAGCAGACATTACCTTTAAAAAAAAACTATCGAAAAAATGTCTTCAAAGTACTAGAGTTTCCTTAAAAAATTAGTTTCAAAATGTAGTTAATAACAGCAAAAATAACTTAAATCTAGCTGAAACGTTGCTAAGATTAGCTAAAAATAACTAAAAGTTTGCTAAAATTAACTTTAACAAAACGAGCGAGAAAATACTAAATTATCTTAAAAATTAGCCCATAGTAGCTAGAAATAGCTAAAGTTAACAGAAATATTGCTAAAATTAACTGAAATTAGCTTGAAAGTAGCTAAAATTAGCGTTAAAACGTAGCGAAAAAATTGGCCTCAAAACACTAAAATTACCTAAGAAAATTACCTTTAAAATATAGTTAATAGTAGCTACGAATAGCTAAAGTTAGATCAAATGTTGCTAAAATTAAAACTAGCGTTAAAAAGTAGCAAAATACTAAAACTACCTAAAAGAATTAGCTTTAAAATCTAGCAAATATTCATTAAAATAGCTAAAGTTATCCGAAATGCGACTAAAATTAGCTTAAAAGTAGCTAAAATTAGTTTCAAAATATATCGAAAACATTGGTTTCAAAATACCAAAATTGTCTTAAAAAGAGAGCCTTAAGATGTAGCTAATAGTAGCTAAAAATAGTTAAAGTTGCTGAAATATTGCTAAAATGAGCTGAGATTAGCCTAAAAGTAGCTAAAATAAACTGGAAATGTAATTTAAAAAGTGTCGAAAAAATTGCCTTCAAAATACTAAAATTACCTTAAAAGTAGCTTTAAGGTGTAGCTAATAGTGGACGAAAATAGCTAAAGTTAGCTGTAATGTTGCTAAAACTAGCTTAAAAGTTGCTAAAATTAACTTAAAAAAGTAGCTAAAATTAGCTTGAAACAGTATCCAAAGAATTGGCTTCAAAATACTAAAGTTAGCTTTAGAAATTAGCTTTCAATGTAGCTATTATTAGTTAAAAGTAGCAAAATATAGCTAAAGTTAATTAAAATGTTGCTAAAGTAGCCTAAAAGCAGCTAAAATTAACTAGAAAGTAGCTGAAATTAGCTTAAAAAAATTATCAAAGAAAATATCTTCAAAGCAGTAAAATTTCGTTAAAAATTAGTTTTAAAATCTAGCTAATAGCAGCAAAGAATAGCTAAATCTAACTAAAACGTTACTGAAATTAGCTTAAGAATTGCTAAAAAATTGCTAAAACTAGTTTTAAAAAGGAGCGAAGATACTGACTTCACGATACTAAAATTACATTAAATATTAATTAATAGTAGCTAAAATTTGCTAAATTTTAGTGCTAAAATTAGCTGAAATTAGCTTAAAAGTAGCTAGAATTAGCTCAAAAGTAGCTAAAATTAAATAAAAGGCGACTAAAATTAGCTTTAAAAAGTATCGAAAAATTTCCTTCAAAATACTAAAGTTACCTTAACAAATTAGTTTAAAGATGTAGCTAATATTAACTAAAAAGGAGCTGAAATTAGTTTTAAAAAGCACGTTTTAAAGTCCTTTTAGTATTTTGAAGCAAATTTTATCGAAAAAATTAACTTCTAAATTACCTAAAAATAGCTTTAAAACGTAGCTAATATTACCTAAAAGTAGCGGCTAAAAATTGCTAACATTAGCTGAAATTGGCTTCAAAGTGGTTAAAATTAACTTAAAAGTAGCTGAACTTAAAATTAGCTTAAAATAGTGTCGAAAAAATTGGCTTTAAAATACTAAAATTAAAAAGTAGCTTTAAAATGTAGCAAACATTAGCTAAAAGTAGCTAAGCTAACTGAAGTGTTGCTAATATTAGCTTGAAAGTAGCTAAAATTTTTAAAAAGTAACTAAAATTATCTAGAAATAGCTGAAATTAGCTTTACAAAGTTATCGATAAAGTTGGATTCAAAATATTGAAATTAGCTAAAAAATAGTTCTAACATGTAGCTAATAGCAGCGAAAAATAGCTAAAGTTGGCTTAAAATTAGCTGAGATTTGCTTTAGAGTAGCTAAAATTAACTAAAAAGTAACTAAAATTGGCGAAATGGTGACTTCAAAATGCTAAAATTACCTTTAAAAATTAGCTTTAAAATGTAGGTAATGTTGGGCAAAGTAGCTAAAGTTAGCTAAATGAAAACAATACCGCTTTAATGACGCCAGATGCTAGAATTTCCCGTAAAAAGAGATTAAAGCTTCCATCTGGCAATAAATTTAAAATAAATCCGGCAAAGATGACCTTGGAAATTAGGTTAAAAAAGTAGCTAAAGTAACTTTTAAAAATTAGCTAAATTAAGCTTAAAAAGTAAACTATTATGTTAATATTCGGAGAATTTTTGCAATACCTCAAGAAATAAAATTAAGTAGGATGGAAAAATCGCTGCTTAAGAAAACCTTGGAAGGACCTAGTGACAGTTAAAATGTGATTGGTTCAAGTGAATATAAGAAACAAAAAATAAAATGTGATAACGAGTTTCTAGAAGGACTCATTTATATCGCCCGTCATTTGATCATGAAAGCTTGTATACTTTCCCACATGTATTAATTATTTATTGACCGCACTGTCGCCACGTAAGTTGAAGCTCGTTTAAAAACGATTTCCTTTAGTGCAACAGTGACGAAGCTGTCCGAACGACAGCGAAACGTTGAGATTTGGGAGACTTTTAAAGCTGTCCGTTAACAAGTTATAAAACAAAATATCATTATTGTTTAAAATGGAATTTCTCTTTGTCTACTTCCTTGCAAAATGTAATCAATTGAAAAAATTAAAGGTAATTCTGAATTCCGCGTTGCTTTATACTGAGTGTGTGAAATCAATCGCGAAGTATTTATTTATTCATTGAATGCTGAAGAAGTGAGAAAGTGATGAAAACCTTGAAGTTGTTTCAAATTCACGATTATACTCACTTATCAGTAATCTCGGTAATCAATCGCAATCAAGCTTGAGCTAACTTTGTTCAGGCTTCGACACGCACTTGGGTAATTTTGCGCGCCGTATAAAATTATAGCTTCGAGCTAGTAGTGTTTTTTATTTACTTTAAAAGAAAAGGTCGTCGCTGTAATAGGTTTCGACTTGTTTTATTTCGTTTATTTTAAAAAAATAACACGCTTCACATCATAAACGACAGGGATAAATATTCAAAACTATCTATTTTTATCACACGTTTACACACTCTGTTAAAAATACCTTCAGCAGCGCGAAAATTACACAGATACTCGATTTTCTTATCACAACTCTTCTTATATGCAACAATTGTTAAAACAACAGTGAAAATCATCAACTATTTTTTATACCTTGTGACACGTTGTCTTTTTTAAAGAATTGTATTTTAATTTGCCCGGAAAAGACAACGTCTTACGAGATATAAAAAAATTGTTTAAAAACATGAACAGGTATGTAAGTAGCTATATCATTTAAAAAAATACAAAAAATACAAAACTTTACAATGTGAACAATCGACAAATTTAATAATTTATTTTCTTAATTGTCTACATAATCCGTATGCATAACAATTGCTCTATTTTTAAATTCACTTTCATTTTTATTATTAGAAATCCAGTAAAAAAAATTTGAAAAAAGTTGCACTGCTTGTCAACGGTGAAATGTCATTTTTTTTATTCAAGAATTCCTGTAGAAACATAAAACGAAAGTTTACTGCCAAGTAAGCCAACACGTTTTTTTTATTATTTTAAAAATCGCGAGATTTTCAAAATAAAATCCTGTCGTACAATCGCCGGCAACATTCGTGCAAGGTGTTTTGAATTTTAAATAATTCGCAATCGTCTAAATTCCGGTGTCCCGCAGGAGGCTGCTTTCGGACCCTTACCCTTCCCGATTAAAGTAAGTTGTTGCGATTATTTATTTTTAACACAGTCGGCGACGCACGAGAGTGAGATGACGATCGCCACTAACTGCCAGAATTGATCAGATCGCGGTTATTTGAAAGACCACAAGTTCTTCAATTTTTTAAATCCGATTCAAAATTTAAAACATTCAAGAGCGTCTGAAGAAGTACGAAGCAAAAGTTTACGTTTCTTTATTATTAAAAAAAAATTCCTTCAAACGGTTGCCGCCATCATTTGCACAGGGTGTATCGAAATATATATTTAAAAAAAAATTGCGGCGATAGTAGATGCATTCGGTCAAGTTCTGGTGTCCCGCAGGGGTCCGCCTTCGGGCCCTTACGTTTTATAATTTGTTTAACTGCTTTTATTAATTAAACTGAATTAATTAGTGATAAGTCTACCCGCACCCCCGAACTCTACGCCATTCGCTTTCTTCGATAGTGAAGAAAAAAGTTTGATGCGCAACTCACCAACTTTTCTTTGTGGTGAACTCGATTGTCTTTCGTTTCTTTTTTGTTTTCTTTTAAAAACAATTTAACTAAAAGTCGATAAATAATAGTCGCTTTGGTTCGTTTCCGTTCGTTTTTCCACGAAATCGGCGAAATCTTCTTCTTTTTTTTTGTCATACGCCCAGCTTTGGAGCAGAAAGAGAAACAAGTGAAGGCCGCGCAGTGTTTCGTCATTGTGATTTTGGGGATGCCCGCCCTTGATGGTATTACTTCTTTGTTAAATCAAAACAATTGAAAATCGAATGATAATAATTAGAGCCGTGCGATTTCACTAACAGCTACGAATAACGAAAGTTTTCAATCATCCGCGACACATCGACTTATCGTTATATCTATGAATTTCTTTATACATCGAATATTTTATCTATAATAATAATTAACTAAAAAGTAGCTAAAATTAGCTTTAAAAAGTAGCGAAAAAATTGACTTCGAAATGCTGGAGCTACCTTTAAAAAATAGCTCTAAAATGTAGCTAATATTAACTGAAGGTAGCTGTAAATAGCTAAAGTTAGCTGAAATATTGCTAAAATTACCAAAAATTAACTAAAAAGTAGCTGAAATTAGCTTGAAAAAGTATCGAAAGAATTGGGCTTCAAAATACCAAAATTACCTAAACAAACTGACTTTAAAATGTAGCTAAAATTAGTTAAAAATATTTATAATTAGCTGAAATATTGCTAAAATTAGCTTTACAGTAGCTAAGATTAACTGTAAAGTAGTTGAAATTAGCTTTAAAGAGTATCGAAAGAATTTGCTTCAAAATACCAAAATTACCTAAACCAATTGACTTTAAAATGTAGCTAAAATTAGTTAAAAATATTTACAATTAGCTGAAATATTGATAAAATTAGCTTAATAGTAGCTAAAATTTGTTGTAAAGTAACTGAAATTAACTTAAAAATGCATGGAAAAAATTGGCTTCAAGGCGTACTAAAGTTACCTTACGAAGTAGCTTTAAAATTTACCCAAGAGTAGCTAAAAATAGTTAATGCTGACTGGAATGTCGCTAAAATTAGCTCAAATGTAGCAAAAATTAACTAGAAAGCAGCTAAAATTGACTAATATTGGGTAAAATAACTAAAGTTAGCTGAAGTGTTGCTGAAATTAGTTAAAAGTTATTAAAATTGACTGAAATGCTGCTAAAATTAGCATATTAGTAGCTAAAACTAACTATAAAGTAGTTAAAATTTGCTTTAAAAAGCATCGAAAAAATTGGCTTCTAAACCTTACAAAAATAGCTTTGAAATGTAGCTAACAGTAGCCAAAAATAGCTAATGCTGACTGAAATGTCGCTAAAATTAGCATGACGGTAGCAAAAATTAACTAGAAAGCAGCTAAAATCAGCTACTATTGGATAAAGTAGCTAAAGTTAGTTGACATGTTGCTGAAAATAGTTAAAAATATATAAAATTAGCTGAAAAGTTGCTAAAATTAGCATAATAGTAGCTAAAATTAACTGTAAAATAGCTGAAATTTTGCTTAAAAATGCATTGAAAGCATTGACTTCGAAATGTACTAAAATTTCCTTACAAAATAGCTCTAAATGTAGCTAACAGCAGCCAGAAATAGCTAATGTTGTCTGAAATGTCGCTAAAATTAGCTGAAATTAGCTTAAAAGTAGCTGAAATTAACGAAAAAGTAGTTAAAATTAGCTAAAAACTAGCTGAAATTAGCTAAATTATTTAGAAAAATAGCTAATATACATTTTTTAAACAATTTTTTCAATAGTAGTTGACTTTTAAATTAGCTCAAATGTAGCAAAAATTAACTAGAACGCAGCTAAAATTGGCTATTAGGTAAAATAACTAAAGTTAGCTGAAATGTTGCTAAAACTAGTTAGAAATAATTAAAAGTAGCTGAAATGTTGCTAAAATTAGCAAAACAGTAGCTAAAACTAACTATGAAGTAGCTGAAAAAATTGGCTTCAAAACGTACTAAAATTACCTTACAAAATAGCTTCGAAATGTAGCTAAAGATAGCTAATGTTGACTGAAATGTCGTTAAAATTAGCGTAAAGGTAGCAAAAATTAACTAGAAAGCAGCTAAAATCAGCTAATATTGTTAATGCTGACTGAAGTGTAGCTAAAATTAGCTTAAAGCTAACAGAAATTAACTAGAAAGCAACTAAAATTGGCTAATATTAGGTAAAATTAGCTGAAATTGTTTTAAAAATGGCTGAAATTAACGAGAAAGCTAAAACTAGCTGGAATTAGCTAAATTATTTAGAAAAATAGCTAATATGCATTTTTTAAACAATTTTTTCAACACTAGTTGACTTTTAAATGAATAGAGAACCGCTTCAATGACGCCAGATGCTAAACATGCTATTTATCGGTAAACTATCGATATATTGTCACGACGTCATTATCTGGGAAAATAAGTAAATTCAAATTCGTTTCGTAATTGATGCAATTATGTGCATTTAAAAATTATGCGGGAACAAGCACCCATTGACGATTAGTAGGAGAAGCCGCGTTGCACATGCTCGCATTCGACTTACGCCGAAATGCAAGCTCTGCGGAACGTAAGCGTGCTGTTTACATGTGCAATTAGAACGTTTTAAGGAAACAAATTTGGCAAAGTACAAAGTTCTAAAGGTGTCAGCATCATAACTGATGCTGACACCTTTAGAACTTTGTACTTTGATTCTATTTTTCTTTGTAGTTTCTTTTTTTAATTTGAAAGCATCCGGTAGTTACATCGGCCCGTATTCTCATCTTACGATTAAAGTCGCGTTTGGCTAAAGTCGCGATTAAAATAAACAAGAAACGTCACAGCTTTACGTCGACTTAACGTGTGAGAGAGTGACGGACGAGCGTTGCCATGGAAATTAAACGCGACATTGAATTAATCGTTAATACGGGCCATCACGTTTTATTCTTTCTAATTTAGTAACTCTTGCGTTATCAAAAACTCCTGCTTTCTCTTAGCTTTTCTTTATACTCTGCACGTAAATATTGCGTTTCGAACGCATCGAAATTTTCTGACACTTTGACACATCAATGTCAAATCAGGTCACACAATACAAAATCTGAAATTACTAACAAACGACGACAGTTTGTTCTCGAATCTCTTCGAATTAGTTAAACGTCAATTAAATCTGATGGCCCTAGTTAAAAAAAAAAAACAATCGAAGCACGTCCCGATGGCTTTTGAACAGTGAAACTATGCGAATGTCATACGGGGAATTCCCCCAACCTTTGCATTTAAAATAATGATGTTCATTGTATCTAAAAAAAAACTCCTGAGTTTACTTTTGGTTTAAATCAGTAGACTTCAAACTGTGTCCATGGGGCGGGGCGGGGGAGGTTCTGCGCAAACTCTTTCGGGGTTCCGCAAGTCAAAGTCAAAATTCTCCGTTTCGTTTTTTGAAAACGTGTGAGTGGTTGAAGTGATAGGGGTTCCACAAAAAAAAAATACGTAACTATAATGTTAAGGGTTCCGTGACTCACAAAGTTTAAAGACCACTGGTTTACATACAGGGCGCTTTTTTTTGTTCGAAAAAGAAATCATCTTCCGCTTTCCTGTTTTGCTTTGTTCAAACGTTGAGCAATTTAGAAACAGTTTTGCTTAAATAAATAAATAAATATTTTACGTACAGCATGTCCATAAATTTACACTTAATTTTTTTCGTTGTTAATCACACGCTTAAACGTCAAAATTAAACGAACCAATGCGCCCCCCATTTTGCCTTTCGCTGCCTTCCATTTCCTTTACTCTTTGTTAAATGAATAATAAAAATTTCAATGACATTTCGTTGTCAATACTGGTTGACTAATACTGGTTCCAATATGTACTGATTATTGCTTTCATCCCTCCTGGATTTTATTTTATTTTTTCGATAAGAAACGAAATCGCTTTGAGCTAATGCCCTATTTCCACGTACTCCAAGACGGCCATCAATAGAAACCCCCCCAAAATAAACCCCGCGCGCGTCAGGATGATAACCCTCCTCGCCTTCTCTCGGTTGAGCACCTCAAAAAACGTGATGTACAAAATGGTACCGGCCGATAAACCCTCGAGGAGCACGATCGCCACGGACTTGGCGTTCGTGTCCATGTTGGCGTGGAGGGTGATCACCAAGCCGAGCAGGACGCCGAAAGGGCTGGTCACCGAAAGGATGACGATGTTCATCACGATGATCCTCATCTTGGTCTTCGCGATCAGCAACTCCAATCCGATGCAGAACAAAATCGTCGCCGAGTGTATCGTAACCGCGGTGAATAAATACCAGATGTTCGAGATGGACGCTTGGAGCCCAATGGCCAGGCCCTCGAAGATCGCGTGCAGGGATAAGGCCAGGATCACCAAGCAGCACCTCAAGATTTGCTGCTGGTCCTTCTCCTGCTTTTCCATGAGCTTCTCCAACTCCTTCACTTGCTTCACCTCTTCCAAAACAGCTTCCTCTTCAACCTCAACTTCCACCTCGTTGCTTTCACTCCCGTAATCCTCCAGGTAAGCGTTGGCGACGTCCTCGACGTTCTCTTTAACGTCGGCGCTGATCTGCAGGTTCTTTTCGTTCTCCTTTTGGACGTCGACGACGTACTTCTCCTCCTCGCCGGCCTCAATTATGAAAACCCCCGCGTCCTGCTCCGCCTTCTCTTCTTCGGGGTGGACCTTGTTTTCCTTCGGCGGGCACTCTTGGGGCTTCAGTTTCTTGCAACGCTTGAACGTCTTCTTCACCTCTTTGCCCATGTTGGTGATCAACCAGTGGGAGATCTCCTCGACGAAGTAGACGACGAAGAAGCCCATGGAGACGATCACCTGGGCGAAGGGGTAGATCGCCGAGATGTCGTTGTGCGTGAGCAGAGCGTGCACCGACTTGTTAACGTCGGGGATCATGTGGAGGAAACACGTGGCGAAGAGCACGCCGCCCCCGAACGACTGAAAAAGCGCCAGGAGGTGACTCACTTGCTTGTGTCGCTTGTCGTTGATGAAGGCGGCGCCTTCGTCCTCTTTCTCCCAAATCTTCAGGCATTTGTAGATCTTGATGGGGAGCAAGCCGAAGAACAGCCTCAACAGCCCGAACAGCACCGCCACCAGTACTTTCGTGCACACTACATCCATCGCCACCGACGACGACGTGTGCTTAACGTATCGACCATTTCGCCGGCATCCTGAGGGTTCACTGAGGTGTCGTAATTGCGCTCCGGATCCCGGTTTCAGGCGCGCTCATGCGCGAAGTCCTCGCCCCAACGTGAGAATCCTCAGACACGCGCGGGTATAAATCATCTAAGGACTACGCACTTTATTTCCGTCCGGGTGGCTATATAATAAAATCGATCTGTATTTATGGAACGCGCGGGGTGGGAAACTATTTTCGGTTTCGGATATGTTTTCCTTTGCGTTTAAATTTAAGCGCTCCGCGAATTGGGGATGTTTGTCTTGGCTCCGACTGATGCAGTTCCTCGTAATATTCCATTCGTTTTCGTCTTTGATGTAAATCTTAAAACCTCTTGCATACCGCGAGGATTAATCACGAATTAAATCGGATTAAAGTTTTTCCCAAAAGGACAAACGGAATACGTTTGCAACAAAAAGGAAATTAACTGGTCGGCATTCCAAGGACTGTCAGAACTCGAAGAAAAATTCGGGTTATCAACTTGGACCATCTCCAAAAGATGAATCCTTAAAAAAAATGAACTATAACTCAGTCCTCTGAAGGAGCCATAGATTAGTGATGGAACCAGGGCTTGGTTCGCCAAGCCATGACGTCCTCATTAAACTACAGAAATCCTGAAGCACCCTTAGGAACGAAGACTACTATTTATCGAAGCAACATTGATTCATCCAGGGAGATGCACGAAGATATGTTGGAATCGGGCTCCAAGTAGGCATAGAGCCCAAAATTAAACTTACCAAGGAAGAAAATGTGACTTATCCGTTCAAGGTTGACGATAATCACGTCATGGGTCAACGACCAAAAATTCACAGTGTGATTCTGAGTCTGTTCTTCAGAATGAAAAATGATAAACAAAGACACGCCTTGCCAACAAAGTCCTTGGAGGATGCTAGGATGCCACATCTTCAAAGAATTAAGAAGAAGAAGAACCCATAGAGGAACGAGATGCCCCATGCATTCCGTATCTCGTCGTACGAGTGAGTGAACGAGAAACAAGGAAAGACCAACCGAAGCAGAAGAAGGCCAACTGGGCACAAGCATTATCCCCAATCGATTTCCAACAAAGGTCTTCAATCCCTCTCAATATTTCTAGAGAAGTCTTTAATTTTCAACCCTTTCCGCTATAAATCACGTTAACTCATCACCAGCGGATGAGACGAAAGCATTGTCTTAAGGGAAGGACCAGCAATCGCTATTAATTGTGCAGAACGATCCTAAGACTTTAAATTAAAGGAAGCCTGAAGGTTGAATTTGGTGGGAGAGAATAAATGGGGGGAAAACAAAAACACACCTCACCAACAAAGTCGATTTCCTCCAAAGGTCTTCAATTCCTCTCAATTTCTCGAGAGAGGTCTTTGATTTTCAATCCCCTTCGCTATAAATCACGTTAAGTCATCACCAGTGGATGAAACGAAAGCTTAATCTTAAGCGAGGGACCAGCAATCGGCATTCGTTGTCCACAACAATCCTAGGACTTTAAATTAAAGGAAGTCCGAAGGTCGAATTTGGTGGGAGAGAGTTAATGAGAACGGGCCAAAAACACACCTCGCCAACAAAGTCCGAATTAACACACCGCTGTGGGGGATACCGGGCCAACATCTTCAGAGAATGAAGAAGCCATGCGAGGGAGACCAACTGAAGTATCATCCCCAATTGAAAAATTGGAGACAAAGACATTATTCAAAGACTTCCTCCATAGGTCTTCGGTTCCGCTTCATTCGACACCATTAATTTCTTTGTGTCTCGAGAGAGGACTGGCATTGTCCATCGACGTCATCATCCTCAATTGATTGATAGCTGGAAATGCAAAGAATGGCGGTACCACGTCATCCAAAATCCCCACATCCATTTTCACCACAGATCCTCGATCCGTTTGGCCATAAATTTATTGAAGTCATCACCAGCGGATGAGGCCAAAGTTTTGTCTAACGCTCGACGTTCCAGGATGGATCAGCAATCGGTAGACGTCGTGCAGAACAACCCAAACCACTTTAAATTAAAGGAAGCCCGAAGATCGCCGATTGGTGGGGGTAGACGTTGTGCAGTACAATCCAAACCACTTTAAATTAAAGGAAGCCCGAAGATCGCCGATTGGTGAGGGAAGAGAACGACTGTAAGGTTAAGAAATCGCCACTAAAGGTTGCAGATGGAAGATGATTATCTCACAGGCAACCCTGGTGTGACGTCAGCGGATCTGCAGAATGTAGGAACTACGACAGAAAAAATCGAAAGGGTCATTTCATTGGGGGGAAAGGTGTAACTGTAAGACGAAGGTCGTTTGCAAGTCGTTTCCCAAGACTTCATTCATTTCAAAAAATTTCAGGCCTCAACCTCCAAACCATTTAGCAACTAACACGTCCATACTCCACACCCATAAGTCCACAGCTGGTCACCTGTAAGGCAAGACGTCTCCTAGTAGAACTTAAGTGAAGGATGGGGCGTAGAAATTGAAACCTTCTGGTCACTGCCCATTCCTAAGACCTTCTGGTCACTGTAGATCGAAAAACTCATCTGAAGGCCTTCTCGCCATTGTCGATGAGCTCAGAAGCTCCCGACTCCAAATCAGCATCGTCTATCAATCAGGGGGAAAGCGTCGATTTGAGCTAGAACCACGAGCAACCTATCTAAGATTACATTTACCTCCAGCCATGTTTCTAAGAAAAAGAAGAAAGCGTCAAATATCATGGACGTCGACGTCGACGTCGAGGGTGGAAAGAAAATTACTTCGAGGGGAGAAGAAGAGTTGAACGAGGACGACGTTGAAAGAGGAGAAAAAACATCTTACAACGAAGATTCTTCAGAAGGAAAAAAACGAGGATGTGATCGAATCTCCCCCAAAACCCAACGAGAGCGATGTTGGGGTACCGAAGACTTTGAAGGACTTGATGTTATCCTAATCCTTTCCTATCTTTCGTTACAAAGCTTTGGCCTTGTCCTGCTTTAATTAAATGAGAAATCCTCCAAAGGAAAGGAGAATTTCTAGGGGAAAGGAAGACCTACCTGACCTTGAAGGGCTTAATGAGAAGACCTCCAAAGGAAAGAAGGATTTCTACCCAACAGGAAGACTTGCCCATGTTGGGGTAGGTACTGAAGGACTTAATGCTACCCTAATCCTTTCCTATCTTTTGTTACAAGGCTTAGGCCTTGTCCTTCTTTAATTAAATGAGAAGACCTCCAAAGGAAAGAAGGATTTGTGGGGGAAAGGAAGACCTACCTGTCTTTGAAGGACTTAATGAAAGAAAAGAAGGATTTCTACCCAAAGGGAAGACTTGCCCATGTTGGGGTAGGTACTGAAGGACTTAATGCTACCCTAATTCTTTCCCATCTTTTGTTGCAAGGCTTAGGCCTTGTCCTTCTTTAATTAAATGAGAAGACCTCCAAAGGAAAGAAGGATTTCTGGGGGAAAGGAAGACCTACCGACTTGGAAGGACTTAATAAGAAGACCTCCAAAGAAAAGAAGGATTTCTACCCAAGAGGAAGACTTGCCCATGTTGGGGTAGGTACTGAGGGACTTAATGCTACCCTAATCCTTTCCTATCTTTTGTTACAAAGCTTAGGCCTTGTCCTTCTTTAATTAAATGGGAAGATCTCCAAAGGAAAGAAGGATTTCTGGGGGAAAGGAAGACGCGACTTTGAGGACTTAATGAGAAGACCTCCAAAGGAAAGGAAGCCAAAAGGAAGACCAGCCCAAGAATTAACAGCACACCAGAAATTGTTAATGAATGCATCAGTTATCCAATGGATTTCATGGGAAGAGATCGCCTTCAATTTTGATTGGTCAGCGACACTAAAGACCGTTCTCATAGTAACACAAACATCGAAACTACTTTGACACATTTCACAAACCAGTTCGACCTATTTCTTTTCAGCGTTCAAAATCGTATTCGGCCCCCTTTATTTAAACATGTTCAACGGTCCCCTTCCACGTCCAGACCCGAAGAAGAAGCTAGTTCCGAGGCCGGGGCCCGAATTCCAGGATAACCTTCTGGTGTCCGCGCAGCCCGGGCAGTTCGCCCACGTGAGTGCGCACGCTCTCATCGTCACGTGATGACGCTGGCGTTTCAGTTAGCCCGCGAGCCCAACTCCTCCTACAAGAGGGACAAGCTCCACTACCTCCAGAGGAGGAACGACACCGTAAACCGGGCCAAGCAAAAGCAGAGCGACGAGATCAAATGGAACGAGTTCATGATGGGGTTTTACGTGCGCACCGACAGGAGGTGGCTCTCGCGAGAGATAAAGAACAGGACGGACGCCAAGATGATGGAGTACGAGGCGCAGCTGGCCGAAAGACGGGACAGGCAAGGAGAGGCACCGCGCGATTCCCCCGAATTAAAACGAGTTTGCAGGTTGCGCGGGCTACTGGCTAAAGACGAGAGGGAATTCAACCGGGAAACCGTCGAGTACTTCCAGAAGGGGAAGGCCCTCAAGGACGAGCTGATCAAGAAGAGGATCGAAGAACTGCAAAGGAAACAGGAGGAAGAGCACGTGAAGTTGGTCAACGAGAAACGTATACAACAACAAATGTTCGTATTGCGCGCGCGCGCGCGCGCGCCACTTGATTTAACACTTTCGTTTTAAAGAGAGAGATGCGAGGAGATGCGCGATCAGCTCAGCAAGAAACACCTGATCGAGTCGAAGTACGTGCAGCTGCAGCAGATGAGAGAGAACGAAGCGCGGAGGTTATCGGAGAAGGAGTGGGATAGAATGTGGGAGTACGTCATGAATAAAAAGGACGAGGCGATGGTACTTCACCCCCTTCGCCTTCCATTTTTAATCTACATCATGTCCATCTAGGCGCATCGAGAAGAACAAGAAGCCATCGAGAGGTACAACAAGTTATTCGAGCAGAAGGACGCCCTGACCGAGCAAATTAGGGGCAAGGTAAGATGGGGGGGGGCTCCAATCACCTTCTATTTTATTTTATCATCACCCAGGAAATGGCGAAAGCGGAAATGCTGAAGCAAAAGGAAGAAGACAAGCAGGAGATGGAGAAACTGGCGGAGGAAGCGGAGCGAGAGAAGCTCGAAGGTTTGACGGGGGAACGACAGAAGAAATTGGCTGCCGCCGACGAGCTCAAGAAACAGATTAAACTGGAGCAGAAAATCAGGGAGGATCGCAGCAAGGCCGAGCGCGATTGGGACGACGCCTTCGCCTACCTCTCTCGGCTCGAGTATCAAAAGGAGCAGGAGCAAGAGAAGACCTCCTTCGAGGATTACCGGAGGGAAGTCGACCAGTTCCGCCGGAACCTCGTCGACATCAAAAGGCAGCGGAAGCTCGAGGACGAGAAGCTCCAAGAGGTCCTCGACGCCGACAAGAAACAGATCGAGCAGAGGCAGGACGATCTCAGGTGCAAGCAGCAAATGGCCCAGCAGAAGCTACTTCAGGTCCTTCTCTTTTTTTCTTTTGCTTTGCCCCTTCTGTCCTGGTAGGACTTTCCAATCCGCAGGCCTACTATACTTTGAACGGATTGGAAAGTCATTTGACAAAGGAGGAAAAGCAATAGAAAAAGGCTTTATTGCTGTGATAGGACGTGCTCAAGGGAAGAGACGAGCAGTTACGTTACAAAAAGGAAGAAGCCGAGAGGGAGAAGGAACGCAAGCGAGCGGAGGAAGAACTGCAGCGCTTGGCGTGGCAGACCGAAAACGAAATGGAGAAGGCTTACCACAAGCGGAGGCGCGAGGAAAACCAGCAGCGCGTGGAGGACTTCCGGAAGCACATCGAGTACAACAAGGCCCTCAAGGTGGTTGTTTGCCGTGCCCGTGTTTCGCACGCACGCGCGTTCTGATTTTGCTTGCGCTTTCAGGAGAGGAAGGAGGCGGAGGCGGAAAGGCTGCTGGAAATCGCGAGGGAGGAAGAGGAAAAGTACCGGAAGCAGGTGCTGGAGTCGCTCAGCAACGAGATGGGGAACGAGCACAAGCATCCGTTTCGCAAAGTCCTCGAGGAGTATGATTGTTATTGTAAAAAGTGAATTTGTTAATAAAAGGTGGAAGTTTTTATTTTAACGTCGTTGGTTCTTCCCTATCCCGAGTTAAAAAGTAAAATCGATTGGAAGACGTACTATGGGGGAGTTGTAGCTCACTTTCTTATGGAGAATTAAAGTTATGTGTGGTTGCCTGTCGTCGCTCGGTGGATAGCCCCCACAGTCCGAGGTACGTTAGGCAACCATACATACACGTTTGGTGCATAACTTTAATTGTCCATAAGTCAGTGAGCCAGAACTGATCTTGAAGTATGTGGATAAAATATTAAACCTTTACGTCTTTAGAAAGGGCGTTCTACTTAAAAAAAAAAATAATGTAAGAATGGACAGTCCTGCGTTATTAAAAATAATTTTCTTCAAGTGTGAACGTTTAGATTAATTCTTAGTGTCTTCTGCAATAATTACATTTAAATGACCAAACTTTGTATAAAAAAAAAAGCGAGATACCGGCAACCCTTTTCTTAATTACTTAATAACGTATTTTTTTACTTTGAGTTTCATCATCCTTCAGATCAATTTGAGATATATTAATAACAATTTAATTTAGGACGTGAATATTATTGTCGCCTTTCCATTTACCATAGCTTTTTTTTTAAATAATTTTTATAGGAAAGTATAGGCAACCTTTAATGAAGTGTGGCTCGTCTGTAGAGAAAGTTATCAAGTCCCGACTGAGCGCGATATGATATTGTATTATTTATTGAACTATTGTAGGTATCATTTTATTTTACTTCAAGGAAAAAAAGGATTTACAAATTCATTTCCAAAAAAAGAATTGGTAACGTTGGAAAATGCAATAAATCGTTTTGTTAATTGTTTCCTTTATACAGGGGGCTACTGAAACAGAGTCATTAATTGAAACAACAAATACTCCACTTTAAATTATTTTAGTTTCAAGGAAAGATAAACAAACTCACTTAAAAACTTTAAAAAAATTGGAAATTGCAATGAATAATATTTTGCTAAATAATTACGTTCCTTATATAGAGTGCTACTGAAATAGAGTCGTTAATTAAAAGCAGAAATGCTCCAGTTTTAAAAAACGAAGGCACAAATCCACTTCCAAATAAATAAATAGGTAAATAAATTGGTGACGTTGAAAATTGCAACAAATAACATTTTGCTATTTAATTATATATGTACATTATACAGGGTGCTACTGAAGTAGACTCGTTAATTAAAAAAGCACAAATAGTCCTGTTTGAAGAAACTTTGGACGCACGTCATTCACTTTTATTCGAACAAAGACGTGATCGTTTCTCTCATGGTGAATTTCGCGGGGGCGTTATAATTTTAATTGATTAATTAATTATTTAACGACGGAAAACCCATAGCATTAACGATTAACTAAATTTCAACAATACCCTGAATGATACCATTTCAAAAAATATTATTTAAATTCAACGAGATAGTTTTTCTTTACAAATATTTTTTTTTGTTGATTATAGAAATCGTTTTGTTAATCGCTTTATGTTTTATAATTTCGAAAAAGTTAAGTAAACAATCGTTTAAGATAAAGTTGTGATAACGCAGTGACAGTGTTGATAAAAATCGCGATTTTTTTTTAAATTTTAAAAAATTTCGTTTTTTGTTATTTTTAAACAAAAACAAAATTTTGCATTATAACTTCGAACAAATTCAATTGTTTAAATCAGCTCAACCCTGCTTAAAATGTATACTATGCAATGTTTATGTTTCCTTGAAAATTTCATATTTTGAAAATAATAAAATAAATTATAGGATAGTGTATTAAACGTATTTGTTTAAGAAATAATTTAATTCAAGTTGTTTTTTCAAATCTCTTAATTTTAAGCAGATGTAAGAGATCGGCAAAGTCGTAAATCAGTGAGCCAAATACGTAAGAGTAAATTTGATACAACCTCGCCAAAACAACGACGGAAACACGTTCACATAAAAATTATGTATACAAACGCTTTGCTCCGCCGATATGAGTCAGAGCTGATCTTTTAAAATCAGGAACCCCAACTGTATTTAGCATTGCCAAGCAGTCACCGAGTGATTCATCAAAGAAACCAGGGATGGAATGTCCGGTTCCGAGTAGTATAAATGTAAACAGAGCTATACGATAGATATCACATAGTCAACAGTCGTGTGATCGTGTACATCGCTCCCAGAGTCCGAAGGCGAAATTAACATTCACAGAATGTTATAATGCGTGAACAAATCCAGAAAAGTCCGTTCGTCTAAAAATTGATAAAGTTGAAAGTAAAGGATAATTCATCCCCTTTCTTCTGTTATCATTATTTTTAACCACCCGTCCCTCACATAAATATTTGTAATCAAATAAAAATTAACTATTTATTATAAATAAATTATTTAGATCTTTTAAGATGTAAATACGTAGGAATTAAGTTGGAATTGTAAATAAATATTAGGATAATTAAAATAATAATGTGTAAAGGAAACTGTAGGAAGAAGTAGTAAGAAGTTCGGAGAATAAACAAATGAGGGTGCTGTGTTAGTGATCACGTGATCCTACGATCAGTCACGCTATGATAACGCCGACGCGCAATTTCCGATACGATGCAATGCAATGCAATGCAATGGAACCTTTACCGTAACATCGTATAGACCAGTAAGTAAATCTTGGAACGGTTTTGTGAAAAACCTGACCGAAATATTATAATTATCCGTTTAACTTTTTTTTGCAGAATAATAATTCATTAATTTGTGAAAATTAATTATTTAAAGTGTTGCAATAAACTGTGTTTTACGTTTTCCTTCTACATTTTTTTTATTATACACACACACACACAC
This sequence comes from Dorcus hopei, assembly GCA_033060865.1. Lineage (NCBI taxonomy): Eukaryota > Metazoa > Arthropoda > Insecta > Coleoptera > Lucanidae > Dorcus > Dorcus hopei. The sequence goes on from CM065426.1 coordinate 27,810,105, forward strand.
ACTGACATTATTAGATAATTTTAACTGTGAAGGCTCACGAGTGCTATCTACATCCAAAATTTATCAAATATAAATACACTCTGAACAACGAAATTGGTCTGCGAGAACAATGCAAAATTCATCATCGAAGAAGAGCCTCCGAGAGAAAAAAACAACAAAGTAAGAAACTAAGGAAAGTAAAATAATAAAAAATCAGAAAATTTGCGAAATACACAGAGATCACAGCATTAAATTGTCTCCTAAACTAAGAGCATAATGCAGCAATATATTGACTGCAGCCCTGTTAAAGAATCTTCACTTTCTTAAAATAGCTTATCTTAATTATTTTGTCGATCGTCTTTTGTTCTATTTTACGTTAAAAATTGCTCAATTGTCAAATGTCTTAAAATAGAGTTTAATTTCAGAACGTCGACCCAGTTTTGTTGGTTTAATGAGAACTTTTTTATTCTTACGTAATTTTTTCTTTAATTTAATAAATTTTCTTTATTTGTTGACCGTCTTTTGTTTTTTTTTACGTTAAAAACTGCACTGTTATTAAATGTCTTTTTTTTATTTGTGGTGGTTGCCGAATGGGAGCCCTAAGTCAAAGACTTGTCAGGACCTCAGGAGCGGGAGTGTATTTGAGTGTGTGTAAAGTGTTCCATGGCTTTGTTACTTCCAACCTTCTCGCCGTTTTAAGGGGAAGCAGTGTCGAATTTTATCCCCAACACTGAAGGGTGCCTGAAGTCGATACCGGACCACCCCCGAGAAAAATCCCGAGTGCGGTTCGAACCGACGACCATGCGATTGCAAGGCCGGTCCTCTTACCACTGGACCGTTCAGGCGTTAAATTGATTTTAGTAATCGAGAACGGTTATTATTAAAAGCTGTTAAGAGATGGCGCTGTATATCGCAACTCTTAGGTCCGATTTTACAATCGTCGGATAAGCATTATTATTGGTATAACGTGACGTAGATATGGAGGAACATTAAAGGATATGTAGCGAACAGTTATTCCGCTCTTATTCCACGATTGTAAAACTGGGCCGTATAAACTGAATATAACAATATTCTTGGAGGCCTTGGAGCAACATGACGTAGATATGGAAGACTGTTGAAGAAGTTGACGAACAGAGCTTATTCCGCGATTGTAAAACTGGGTCTTAGTCTACAAAGCTAAGGAATAAAACCGTCGGTTTTAAATTATTTTGAAGCGAACGCAAAAGAAATCGCTTGCTTTATAACTGCAGGACTATTTGTATTTTATTTTCGTGAAAGACACGGTAAGCGTTACTAAGAGATGGCGCTGCATTTAATTGGTTACAAAAAAATTGCCCTTTGCGTCGACTACTGTAGGGGAAACGGCTGTTATTGAAAGTTACCAAGAGACGGCTCTGTCTGTCTTTCACTGTAACTCCTCGGTCTGCGAGGACGACGAATAAAACTGTCACTTTTAAATTCTTTCGGCAGCAATTGATTATCTTGTATTATTCGTTATTACTACAGGGCTACTTGTAATTTATTTTCGAAATATTTGCATTGAAATTACCAAGTAAAAAAAAATTACTTCTTTATGTTGATCAGCACCATTCGAACGTTTCATTTTTAATTATTAATTGATTTAATTAATTGACGTTAGTGGATAAAAATGGTTCGCTGAGAGTTGCTGAAAGATGGCGCTATATTTCTTTGACGGCAAGTTTAAATTCTTCCGCAACGAACAAACCAAAAGGAGTTGCTCATTTTATACTGTTCGATTTATTTTGGAATTCGATTTATTTTGGCATTCAATTTGTTTTGGAATTCAATGCATTTTGGAAAACATGTTCCGAAGGCAACCTTAAGTTGAAAATGAAAAAGTCTTTCCTCTTTTTCAGTCCGTCCGGGGACACACTGTATGTATACGTATCTTAGAAAGGCCAGCCAGTTTTGTGCACGTACAAATTTGAAGAAATTTTTTTTTACTTTTGTGTTTTTAACTTTTATATATGTATATTTTTTTGTTTTATTTAAGATCGTCTTTTGTTTTACTTTACTTTCAAAAAATGGACAATTATCAAATGTCTTAAAATATTTTTTTACGTACTTACATATTTGAAGAAAATTGTTCTAATTTCGTAATTTTTTTTAACGCTTATAATTTTTTTTTATTTATTTATGATCGTCTTTTGTTTTATTTTACGTCAAAAACTGCACAATTATTACCAAATGTCTTCCTTAGAAAGTCGAACCGGTTTTGTGTAGGCACCTACAAATCTGAATTATTTTTTTTTGTACTTTTTTTTAACTTTTATAATTTTTTTTTTGATTTGTTTACGATCGTCTTTTGTTTTATTTTACGTCAAAAATTGCACGATTGTGAAATGTTTTAAAATCACGATTTAAAAAAAAAAATCAAATTGTATGTATCACTGAAACCTTGATTTTTTTTTATATTCTTAAATGAAAACCAAATTTTAAACATTTCCTGAATTTTCGCGTACACTTTTAAGCAAATAATAAAAAACGAAAATAAAAAATCGAAAATATGACTAAAAAACTCGTGCGACTTGTTTCTGAGCGTCGAAACTTGTCGAAACTTTCGAAACGTTATTTTTTTTTAAGTTTCAAATGTTCACTATTTCGACGGTTTACGTTCGCAAACAAAAGTGTCGAATTTCATTAAAATTTTCTATTTCATTAATAACTTTGAACGGACATTTAAAAGAAACATTATTTAAAAAAAAATAAAAATCGCTTGATTAAAATCAAAGCGTGATTTTGATTAAATAAACTCAACCCTGGTGACAGTTAATAGTATAGTAACGCACTTCTGCTGATGAGGCCGCAAAAAGGGCCGAAATATCTATCCAAGAGGATGCTCGAGGATTCCACTCCAATCAAAGTCGACTTGCAACAAATTTGTAAAATTTGAAATTTTCAAATTACGCCTCAATGGCGTGTCTGATTGGGCAGCAAATTAGTTACCATTTGTCAATTCTCCCGCGATTTTAGGTCAACAATCTACCGCGAGATGTCGCCACCTAATCCAAATTGCTATTCACACTAAAAGTTGTATGTACAATCGACGGTTGGGTCCAAGGCAACCGATTTGAGACTCGGATGGCCAACTGTATTTATTTATTTATTTATTTGGTACACTACAGACATTCCCAAATGGTACTATACAAAATAAGCAGAATCATAGATATAAATAAATCAATGTACATAGAAACTGAAAAACTATTATAAATAATAATCCATCACCTGAAAACTTATTTTAATATTTAAGTTGTAATAATAAATTTATGAAGCAATCAAACTCTTGAAAATATCTGAGCAATTAATATGGCCGTGTGCAAAATGTCAAGGCAACAATTGACGTAATACTCGGGAAACAAAACCCCCATAAAAAGGCGACAAAACGAACGTTAGCGCATAATTAGAATAAATCTAGTCAGTGTCATCTAGTCTAATTGTCCGTAAGTGCCCCAAATGATATGTGAGTATTAGTTGTAATTTACTGTTAATAAATGTTTTGTTATAATAAGCTACGTCCCTTATTTCATGTTACTTAAATTATTACCGTAACAACATATTTAATTATTTTATTAGAAACACCATTATTGATAAGATCCTGAAGCTCAGCATGTAAATTATGCAAATGTTTTTGCTGCGTTTTAGTCTTGTCTATAGTCGATTTTTATTTCTTATTATATTCAGCAGTTAAGTGTAACTTTTATTGGCCGACACTTATTTATATCGTATTTGCCCAAACGAAAAACGCTAGCTTTTGAAAAGTCTATGGTATCAATATTTAAATTGTTTATTGCCTGTGCTATGCGTTCGCGATCATCAGCAGTCCGATCCTTGGCTACCGTTTTGTTGGATTCGGTAAGATTGTAGAAAATTATGTTGTGGTTTGTGTATTATGCTGTTGTTCACCGGAACTTTTGAGTACTGCAACCTCCTGCTTCGGATCAGATACTGATTTCCGTAAATCATTTAAAATTGTGACTAAATCGCGATTTGTGCAAAAAAAAGTTTAATTTACGGCCAGCCAGGCGAAGACACGAAATTTCTTGCCTTGATAAGCCGGTGTTGCAAACGGGATGTTAAGGTTTCTTGCAGCAATCACATAAAATCTTGTCGGCATCGTTGAATGTTTCGTTGCAAGCTGCACACGTTTCGCTCATAATAGTACAACAAAAATTATTTATTAAAAATAAACGGATTTTAGTAAGTAATAAGCAGTATAAACTACGCGACTGCTTTCCACGACATTCAGCAACAAAACTGTAGAAGAAAATTTAACCCGAAACAACTTGTAAGCAGGTCGCAGCCACAACGGACGATAAATGAAGACTAGCCTCACGCCACCTAATCGAATTTGGATTTATAATAGTACAAAACAAAAACCTGTTAATAAAATTATATGTACAGAGCGTTCATAAATGCTTGAGAGGCGTTTGAATTCAGCGCGCAGCCTTGTCAGCAATTTCAAACTTATATCGTTGGCAGCTGTGTACTGTCGTCTACGTTGAGGTTTCCGTATTTTCGCTAACATTGATAACAACTTTCACTGTAACTATAATTCTAGAGCGTTCATAAATGCTTGAGAGGCGTTTGAATTCAGCGCGCAGCCTTGTTAGCAATTTCAAACTTATATCGTTGGCAGCTGTGTGCTGTCGTTTACGTTGAGGTTTCCGTATTTTCGCCGAATTGATAACAACTTTCACTGCAACTATAACTCTCTAAACATAAACATAATTCATAAAAATAACGAGCTTTTAAACAACCTTTTTTAATATTCTCACGTAGTTGTAGGTCAAAATTCGGCCGTAAGATGTCGCCACCCAAACTATTATTCTCTTGTGCCGCCCAACTTTTAAAAATAAGCTACCCAGAGGGTAAGTCAAACGACTTCCAATCTTTTATGAACGCTCTATACTGCTGACATCTTGAAAATGTAATTTTTACAAAAGATTTAAATTAGAATTGATTCCTCGAAGCTGTTTCCGTTGAGGATTGAAGTGTTTCTCGCAACCAAAATGTATCGTCGCGTATTTCGATGGTTAAACCGCCATCTTCAGTTCACACTCACGTCAAAACATTGGCAAATCTAAATCGCGGGATGCTCTCCTCGACACATTTTCGTAGGAAGTAAAAAATGTGCTTTCGTGTTAAGGAAAAACTGTTTCGATTTTAATTTGCCTGACTGCAGCCTCCTACGTCTTTGTTTTTGTCACACTTCAAACTGATACATTTTGACAGTTACTTGACACTCTCTTTATAATATTTTAACTACGTATATGTTCTGAAAAATAATTAAAGTCCTAAATTCCGTAGGTTTCTTTGTCGACTGAGAATTTATGTATTTAAAAAAAAAACTAATACGTTTTTCTGAGTGCCTTCAAATAAATGACGTTTCTTTTCACGTTGACGGTTTTCTCTCGATGTTTAAAAAAAAATAAGCGTTTGGTTTTCTTTTAGTCCTGAATAAGCTGGCGATGTACAGCGAAACTACATATATACAGCACGCGGATGCTTCCTAAGGTCAGCGTCGTTTCGCTTTATAAGTATGACCTTAGCAAACGTACGCGTACTGTATATACTGCACTGAAAAATGCCTGCTTTATAACATTACAAATTTGATAGGTACGTAAAAAATTAAACTTGTTTAAGAAGAAATATTACCAAGTGCTTAAGTTTAATTGTTTAATGAATATTTTCATCATCAGTCGCTTATTTTAAGAATAGCTAAACCCTGACATTCAAGCTGTTTAAATACAAATAAAACTAGCATGGACTAGACAGCATAAATACATGTGTATGACGCAAGCAATCGATATCAAGAATAATTGATAAAACTCTATCCTCTGTCCCGGTTTATACATATACATGTTTGACGATTTATGAAACCATGGCATCTCCATGGCGACTTGCTCTCCCTCGTTGTCGAAGTTTGTTGAAGCCTAGGCCTTATACTTACTGAAAATGTTGGGCAATCGCCCACGTACGTCGCCTTCTAAACCTCATCATTACGCGCACGTAAGTAACAAGTGCCTTACATTTTAAGAACGTAACAGAATTAATAAATCCGTAGCAGCTACAGCGTTGCAAGTCCGGCTACAACAGGGGGTGGCTCCAGCAGAAACAGCAAGCGCAAGCCCTGTACCTCGCCAAAGAAACGGCCGGCGCAAACAAGGCGCACGCTGACATCGAGTTCCTTTCGAAAACTGAAAAGTCGGCTTTGCGTTATGAAATAAAAAGGCGCGTTGATCACATGATGGTAAGCCAAGAGAAGGGGCTGGAAATTAGAAGGGCCAGGTAAGTAAACTCTTAGATTAAACTGAAGCTCAGAAACTATTAAACTTGAAAAAGCAAACTCAACAATTACTTGGTCTTTAACCAACAGATGTACAAAGTACAAAAAATGCCTTTACCTTTGTTCAAAGTTCAAAAGCTGATCGCGTCTTAAAATATTCGAATTGAAAACGAGAGCCCAGTGAACGGCCCCCCCAAAATTGAAAGCAACGATGTTCACTTGCGTTTCAGTTTCGATCAAACCAACGATGTGTGAGATTTGACTCGCCTTTTGATCTGACGTCATCTTCAATTGAAGAGCAAGACGAACATTAATTCTCAATCTCCAAAAATCTTCCCTTCGCGGGCTCTTGCGTTTTATCTTAACGTAAACAATTCCTCCCGGGAGATGCTACGCTCCTGCGGCCAAAAGCTCAAGTTAGTCCCAATATGGCAAAATCTGGACATCGGAGTAGCTAAGATTGCCTACCGTGTAGGTGTTGGTGCAGGGTCTCACGCAATAACGTCCATCTGTTTGCCCTCGCGGTTATCTAAATGGGTTTTGGCTAAGAGGGCCTCTGATGTTGAGACTAACTTGCCTCGAAGGTCTGGGAATGTTTATATTAAAATCAATCTCTAAATTCCTCCGCGGACGGAGTCAGTTAAACTAATCGAAAGTTAACAAATTTGGATTTAAATTTCCGGCCGTTCACATCTTCTTCAAATTCAATCAAATCAACAACGTACAAGAATCGACTCGCCTTTTGTTTTTGAAGTTCAAAAACTGATTTCTCCCTAAAATATTTGAATTGAAAAAGAGAGCAAATTCAAGGAACAATGTTCACTCGCTCTTCAGGTTCAATCAAGCCAGCGATGTGCAAAAGCTGACTTGCCTCTTGATCAAAGTTCATAAGCGGACTTCCACGGTAGATGTTTGAAGAAGAAGAGTCGACTAAGCGTTGATTGAAACGACAATCTTCAAAAATTGACCTGTTCGTTAAATTCAGTCAAATCAACAATGCGCGGTACTCAAATATTTGAATTGAAAAAAATGAAGATCCATCTGATTGTGAGGCAAAGTGAAGCGACAATGTTCAAAAAATCATTTTCTCTTCAAATTCAATCAAATCAACAACGTACAAGAATCGACTCGTCTTTTGTTCAAAGTTCAAACACTAACTTCTACCTAGGATATTCGAATTGAAAAAGAGAGCTCAGCGAACAGCAGCAAATTCAAGGAACAATGTTCACTCGCCCTTCAGGTTCAATCAAACCAGCAATGAGCAAAAGCTGACTTGCCTCTTGATCAAAGTTCATAAACGGACTTCCTCTTCTACTGCTTGAAGAAGAAGAGATTGAAACAACAATCTTCAAAAATTGACCTGTTCTTTCAATTCAGTCAAATCAACGATGCGCGATACTCAAATGTTTGAACTGAAAATGAAGGTCCATCTGATTGTGAGGCAAAGTGAAGCGACAATGTTCAAAAAATCATTTTCTCTTCAAATTCAATCAAATCAACAACGTACAAGAATCGACTCGTCTTTTGTTCAAAGTTCAAACGCTGACTTCTGCCTAAGATATTTGAATTAAAAAAGAGAGCTCAGTGAACAGCACCAAACTCAAGGAACAACGTGTACCTACCCTTCAGGTTCAATCAAGCCAGCGATGTGCAAAAGCTGACTTGCCTCTTGATCAAAGTTCATAAGCAGACTACCTCTTCAATTGTTTGAAGAAGAAGAAGAAGACATTGATCGCCAAATTGAAACAACCATCTTCAAATCAACGATGCGCAAAAACTAATTCCCTACTAAAATGTCTGATTCAAGTAAACAATACCTGAAGCAACAACGTCCAAAAATTCACTTTCTCTTCGAATTCAATCAAATCAATAACGTACAAGAATCGACTCGCCTGTTGTTCAAAGTTCAAACGCTGACTTCTTCCTTAAACTTTTGAATTGAGGTGTAAGAGTTAAGTAAATATCTCCAAACTGAAGCAGCAATCTCCAGAAACTGACTTCCGAGTCAAAGTCTTTCCTCTGGAAACGTTTCCTTAACCACTCGGGATGTCTTCAGGGCTGCCACAGTTTAGAAATAAAATTCAATGACCTAATATTCGCGGATTAAATATAAACCAAGCGAAGTAAAGCTCAAGAAAGTTCAAAGTTCATATCCCGACTTTCACTTCAAACATTTGAATTGGAAAAGAATCCAGTGAGTATCACCAAATCGTGCTAATCAAACTAGTTCGACTCTCACCGTTAAAACACGTTGACGATGTTCAAAAATTGACTTGATTCTTATAGATCAACTTAAGATCAATGTGACAGTGTCCAAAAAAGCTAGCTTGCGCTGTCAACATCGAAATGACGATGTTCAAAGCAATCAAATAACGATGTTCACCCAAGCTACGCAGTTCAAAGACTAAATCATATCAAGCCGATCAAGAACTCACTTTTACGGCGTCCGAAAACAGTTCAATATAACTGAGCCGCTCTTGACTACATTCAGTTCAAATCTGCGAAGTTCAAAAAATAATTCGCCGTTTGTAAACACTAAAGCTAAAAGCTTGCTTGCTGTTTAAATTCAAAACGAACCATAACGCAACCTAAACGCAAGTCCAATCAATCATGCAAGGCTTACTGTTCAAAAGTCGACTTTCTCTTTGAGAGTTAATTTATGTTTAAAGTCAAACCTATAAAGTTCACTTTAAATTAAAATCAAACCAGCAGTGTTCAGTTAGTCAAATGATGTTCTTTTAAAACTAAACGCAAATCAAACCGACGATGTTCAAAAGATGGCTTGAACTTCTTTGAAGTTACTTTGAAACTGAAACGGCGGTGTTCAATAATTGACCTGCTCTCTCCGAATTAAATTCAAGTCAAACCTTCAACGTATACAATCTGGTTTGTTCATGGTGGGCTTGAACCAAAAGTTCAAGCCAGACCGATAAAGCTCAACTTTCTTTTGGGTAACTTTTGGGTAAAATCAATCCGACCGACTTTCTTTTTATAGATTAACTTAAAATTAAATTGGCAACGTTCAAAAATTGACTCGCCCTCTTAAGTTCAATTGCAAATCAAACTTGCGCCTTGGAGATTCAAACCAACATGTTCCAAATTAAACCAGCAATGTTCAGTTTGCCAAACAACGCTTAAGCATTTACTTACTCTTTGAACACTAAACGCAAATCAAACCGACGATGTTCAATGAACTTTCAAATTACTTTAAAAATTAAAACGGCGATGTTCAATAACCGACTTGCTCTTTCCGAAGCTTTGTCCTATACAATCTGGTTTGAACCAAAAGTTCAAGAAGTGAGTTGGCCTTTAAAATCAAACCGGACCAACAAAGTTCAACTGCTCAATATAATCGATCCAATTCAAACCAGCCAAATAAAGCTCATGTATTTGAACACTCAACGCAAATCAAAGCCGCGATGTTCAAAAGTTGGCTTGAACTTCTCAAGTCACTTTAAAATTTAAACGGCGCTCTTTCCGAACTAAATTCAAGTCAAACCTTTAACGCATACGATCTGGTTTGTTCATGGTGGGCTCGAACCGAATGTTCAAGAAGCGAGTCGCCGGACCGACAAAGTTCAACTTTCTTTTCGGTAACTTAAAATCAATCCAACAATGTTCAAGGCCATTTCATATCAGAACCAACACATTCAAGAACTTGCTCATTGGAGATTCAAACCAACATGACTCGTTTGCCCCTCGTAGGTTGCACGAACTCTTAGGAAACGAAGAAGAAGCTCTTCAAGCGGAAGCCCTGATCTACAGGCAACACCAGCAGGACCTGAAACTGAAAGAAATGGAACGGCGCAGGGACGAGTTGGCCAAACAACGCGACGAGGAAAACAAGAGAGTCGTGGAAGAAAAACGAATCCAACAATCCATGTAAGCGCAAGCTCACTTCTTTGTTTGGCCCAGACACGCGGTGCAGGTCATTTTTCTCTTCACCCCCCCCCTCCCATAGGGCCAGATGCCACGAGTTACGCCCGCACCTATTCCGGAAGAACCTGCTCGACTCCAAAGAGGTGCAACTGCAGCAGATCAAAGAGAACGAGGAGCGAAAGAGGAACGAGAAAGAAGTGCGCGCGATGTGGGACGACGTAACGCACAGGGACGTCCAAGCCAAGGTTCGAAATCCTTTTTTCTTTTAATCTTCTCCCCGTTGGATCTAATTTGGAGAAAAATTCCAGTTGATTTCCGACAGGGACGACGCGGTTGAGAACCGGAGAAAACAGCGGAAGCAAAAGGAGGACCTAGATTTGCAAATCAAAGGAAAGGTAGAGCGTAACTTTTTCCCCCAAAAAAAAAAATACCAACACGGTTAATTTCAGGAGTTACTGAAGCTGGACGATCAAAGGATCAAGCTGGAAAGCCAAATCGAAATGGAGAGGTTCGATTCGGTGGTTAGGCAGAAGGAAACCGAAAGTACGCGTCGATTTTCTTCCCTTTTGACGATCGATTCGATTTTAAAAGGCGGTTGTTTTCGACAGGATTAAAGGAGGAGCGGAAGAAGAAGGAGACGTACATTGCGGAGCTCACCCGTCAAATCAGAGCGAGAGAAAAACTGCTTGCCCAAAGGGCGGAGGCCAAGCGGGAGGCGGATGAGAAGTTTGCTGAGGCATCAAAACTCGAGCGCGAACAGGAAATGGCGAAGGCCAAGGATCTGGCCGCCTCGGCCCAAAAGGAGGCGACCCAGTACGTGCGAAGTCTAACCGAGTTACTGAGGCAGCGCCGGGAAGAAGAGAGGAAGCTCGAGGAGCTTCTGGAAAATCACCGTGAGCAAAGCACCCAGCAGGAGCATGAGAGCGTAAGCCAAATTCAAAGAGCCCGTTCAAAGTTACACCAGGTAATTTTTTTTTCCTATTGCCTTACGAAGCAACTGCACGGACGGAACTTTAAAACGTAAAAAGGCTTTCCGCCGGTGATTTCTGATTTCGGTTCGTGCGCCGATTCTTAAAACCTATGCACGGACTGAAGCTAAAACGAAGCAAAGCAAAACATCCTTGGGCGCGTAAGTTTGCGAATTCCTTTGTCTTCTCACTGTTTGCTTAAGGAGGCCCGAATTTTTTTTGGTATTTGTCGAGGATTTCTATTTTCAATGCAATGGGATATTTGTTCACCGGTTGACTCTGCAATTTCCGTCTTACAAGACGACGTTTTCACATCTCCACGATGTATGGGTTTTAGCCGAAACATTTCCTAATTATTTGCATGTACAATCATGGACGCCTTAAACAGAAGTTGGCCTGTTATCTCTGCCTGCCCCGTTCACTTTTTGCTTCAACCACCATTGCACAAATTTGAAGCGAAAAAAAAATAAATAAAGAAATAAAAAAAGCACATTTCATTACTTACGCCCACGATATTACCAAATAAAAATCAATAAATCTTGTTATAAAAATTGCCCAAATTATTCACGTGCGACCTTCATTATCCTTTTCGATTTTCTGTCGCCGTCGTTCAATCACCGAACCAAATGAGTTTCCGATAAATAACTAATAACAATCAACGCGGTCGTCGTCCTTGAAGAAACCAATCGGCGATAATAACTGACGATTTCCAGGACGTCCTTGAAGGCAGACGGGCCCAAGTCGAATCCCAAAAACGCGAAGCCCTCCGACGACTGAAGCAGAAAGAAGAAGAAAACGCACTCATGAGGCTGGCAGTCGAAGAACACAGGCGCTCCGAAGAGGAAAACGCACGTCGCCACGCGGACGCCGCGAGGCAATACAGGTGCGACCTCCAAAAGCAAATCGACTATAACAACTCGATGAGGGTACGAGCGCCTTTGGCCCCCCCAAATCCGCTGTATATCATTTTGAGTTTGGATTTACAGGAGGAGCAACGCCAGAAGTCGCTGAGGGAACTGGAACTGGAAAGGCGCGAAGAGGAAAAGCTCAGGAAGCACGCGTACGACGCCATCGCGCAAAAGTCCGTCCAAACCACCAGGCATCCCTTCCGGAAGGTCCTGGGTCAAGAAGACGATACTCGGTATCCGAGTATCAACCCGATTTTTTAATTTGCTGTTGTTGTGAATGTGAATGCCCCCCCCCCCCCCAATTCGACTTTATTATTGTAGAACTGACAGGAGGAGCAACGCCAAAAATCGCTGAAGGCTCTGGAACTGGAAGAAGAAAAGCTGAGGAAGTGGAAAACCACCCAGCATCCCTTCCGGAAGGTCCTGAGGCGAGAAGGTAACGTTGTGTTGGTGTGGATGTGCATGTGAAAATGTTACATTAAATCGTAATTTACGTTTCAAAAGACGATGTCTCCCGTTCTAGTTGCAGTCCGTGCACAGGTTATAAGGAGCGGTGTACGAACTGAAGTCAGAACGCAGTAGCACAGAACAGAAGTCTTTATTTTCATTTGTTTTTGGTTTTTAGAGCTCGGTTCGTGCGTGTCGTTTGAATCACGCCGTACATGAACCAGAGCACAAAATAAACCAGCAAATCAAATCAAAAGATGATACTTTTTTCGCTCTTAATCGATTGGGCAGTCACTCAATCAAAAATCAAGGTCGTATTTTACGTTTCTGATTGGCTGATCAGTACATCGCTCAAATAAGTACTAGTACGCTACGCTAAGCTTTTACTTCTTAATTTACCTCACAGACAGCGACGTCTCAAAGTCGTACCCGTTTTAGTTCCAATCCGCGCATAGGTTTTAAGAATCGGCGCACGAACCGAAATCAGAATGCACCGGCTGTTACCACCGTGTCGTGACAAATGGAGGGGAAGGCCGGTGAGGTGACGGACCGATTGTCCTCTCGGTGGCGTCGAGTCTTCTGCGGTTCCGTGACGTCCAAACGGCGCTCCTCGAGACCCGGGAAGCGGGTTCTGGGGTGTCCGGCTAGCTCGATGCTTCTCGGGGTGAGGGACAATAAAAGGTGAACACGAAAATAGCATATATTGAATTAAAACACAGATTAAAAAAAAGAAACAAACTATCAAGGAACGATTCCGCCGTCGGGCAAAGATTCGATCCGTGTTAATCGCAAGGAATGAGGTAGGTAGGTAAGGGAACGTTGGAGTCGGCCTCAATCTGCCTACTCCGTCCCGTAAATGATCCCGGAGGAACTGAGGTCGAGTGAACGGATGCGGGCTCTTTTATCTGCCCGACCGACGGTGTTTCTTGGAACCGGCTCAGTCGGACGTCATGAGTAATGAGGGGTTGAAAAGTTTAAACTAAGAATCCTTTTATATTTCCCCGCCGACCCAGGGTTTTCATTATGTCATCGGATAGCGCTCTTTGCGGGCTTTAATTTGATGCCGCGTCCGGCTAAATCCGACGCCGACGGGCGGAAACGCCTGAAATTGCGACGGAAGCGCGACAGTACTTCCGGTCGCGTAACTACATTTCTAGCGGTACGATCGGTATGACATTTGGTAAGATCGTCTGGGATACTACTCTGAATATTTTTACAAAGTTTCAAGTTGATCTAACGGTACAAACAATAGTTATTCGAACTTAATTAAGCTCGGGCGGTGATTGGCTGACGTTTGGAAACTAGCCTTTGTCTATGATTACAATGTAAATCGCAACGTGATGCTGCGAGCGATAAAGTTGAAAGAGTGATATTATTTTTGTGCCTAGTCGTTTCCGCATGAGAAATAATTAACCTACAATTATTGATATAATAATAAACTAACTTAAATTTAATAATTAATTAAATTAAGAACGGCGTTGATAACATGTCTCCCGTTCTAGTTGCAGTCCGTGCACAGGTTATACGAAGCGGTGCACGAACTTAAGTCCGAACGCAACAGCACAAAACGGAAGTCTTTATTCTCATTTGTTTTTGGTTTTTAGAGCTCATTCGTGCGTGTTGTTTGAATCACGCCGTACATGGACCGGAGCACAGATTAAAGCAGCAAATCAAATCGAAAGAGGATGCTTTTTTCGCTGCTAATCGATTGAGCAATCACTCACAATCAGTCAAAATTAAGGTTGTATTTTATCTATCGTCTTTGTTTCTAATTGGCTAATCAGTACGTTACGCTAAGCTTTTACTTTTAATTTACCTCACAGGCAGCGACGTCTGAAGTCTGAACTCGTTTTAGCTTCAGTCCGTGCACAGGTTTTAAGAATCGGCGCCGGCGCACGAACCGAAATCAGAAATCACCGGTGGAAAGTCTTTTTGCGTTTTAAAGTTCAGTCCGTGCAGTTGCTTCGTAAAACATGAATCACACTGTGCACGAACCGAGGAGAGAATGTAATAAAATCAACAGCTTTTGAACTGCCTTTATTTTTCTCAAACCATCACATCCCTATTCAAGATCAATGCCAGAAATTGCTCTGAGGGAGCTGGAACTCGAAGAAGAGAAGCTCAGGAAGTGGAAAAATACGAACGTTCAAATCACCCAGGATCCCTTCCGGAAGGTCCTGAGGCATCAATTCGATTTTTTAATTATTTTTGTTTTGCGCAATGTTTTGTTGGTGTGGACGTGAAGGGTTCCCAGGTGTTTTTTTAAATTAAATTTTACATTTAATCCTAATTTACCTTTCAAAAGACGAAGTCTCCCGTTCTAGTTGCAGTTGGGGACGGCCTCAATCTGCCTATTCCGTCTCGTCAATGATCCCGGAGGATCTGAGGTCGAGTGAACGGATGCGGGCCGACCGAATGTGTTTCTTGGAACCGACTCGGTCGGACGTCCGCTTCTGACGTCACAATCCCCTGAGTCATTCGGGGTTGAAAAGTTTAAACAAAGAAAACTTTTTTATTTCCCCGCCGACTCAGGGTTTTCTTTATGTCATCGGGTAGCGCTCTTTGCGGGCTTTAATTTGATGCCGCGTCCGGCTAAATCCGACGGAAGCGCGACAGTACTTCCGGTCGCGTAACTATATTTTTAGCGGTACGATCGGGATGACATTTGGTAAGACTGTCTGGGATACCACTCTGAATATTTTTACAAAGTTTCAAGTTGATCTAACGGTACAAACAATAGTTATTCGAACTTAATTAAGCTCGGGCGGTGATTGGCTGACGTTTGGAAACTAGCCTTTGTCTATGATTACAATGTAAATCGCAACGTGATGCTGAGAGCGATAAAGTTGAAAGAGGGATATTAATTATGTGCCTAACCGTTTCCACATGAGAAATAATTAACCTGCAATTATTGATTTAATAATAAACTAACTTAAATTTAATAATAAACTAAATTAAGAACGGCGCGGGCTTTGGTAACATGTCTCCCGTTCTAGTTGCAATCCGTGCACAGGTTATAAGAAGCGGTGCACGAACTGAAGTCAGAACGCAGTAGCACAGAACATTTGTTTTGTTTTTCAACATTTCATTTGTTTTTGGTTTTTCGAACTCAGTTCGTGCGTGTCGTTTGAATCACGCCGTACATGAACCGGAGCACAAAATGAAGCAGCAAATCAAATTAAAAGGTTGCTCCTAATCGATTGAGCAGTCACTCGATCAAAAATCAAAGATTGTATTTTACATATCGTCTTTGTTTCTAATTGGCTGACCAGTACGCTACCCCACAGACAGGGACGTCTCAAAGTAGTACTCGTTTTAGCTTCAGTCCGTGCATAGGTTTTAAGAATCGGCGCACGAACTGAAATCAAAATGCACCAGCGTAAAGTATTTTTGCATTTTAAAGTTCAGCCCGTGCAGTTGCTTGGTAAAGCATTAATCACACTGTGCACGAACCGAGGACAGAATATAATAAATCAACAACTTTCGAACAGCTTTAATTTTTCTCAAACCATCACATCCCTATTCATATTCCTTTGCTTTGTCACACTTTTCCTTCGTTTTTTTTTTTTAATTTATTAATCTACTGAATTGTGCTGTAAAATCGATTGTCTTTTGTTTTTATCGTTTCTTAAATTTTATTATATCGTATTTTTAAAAAAATTATTACTTCATTTTCTTTGCTTCCTCGTCGTCTTTTTTAATATTATTATTTTTTTAAATTTATGAATGTATTAAGTGGTGTCGCGTGAAATCGATTGTCTTTTGTTTTTATTATTATATTTTTTTTAATTTGATTATTTTGTTTTCTTTGTTTTGTCGCCGTTCTTTTCAAATTGTTTCGTTCTAAAATTCATTATTCATCTAGTGTTAAAAAAATACCTAAAAAATTCATTAAAAATGCATCGAGTTAAAGAAAACAGAAACAAAAGACGGTCGATTTTACAGCGGAATTGTTTTATCACCATTCTTTTCAAATTTGTTCTTAATCTATCAATTAATTATAATTACTTCGTTTTAAAATCTTGCGAAAAGAATGGTGACAAAACAATTGCGCTATAAAATCGACCGTCTTTTGTTTGTATTTTCTTTAACTTGATGTATTTTTAATGAATTCTGTACGGCTTTTTTTAAATTTTTTCCCTTTATTATTTTCTGCGTTGAAAGGGAATTTTTTGGTAACTTTATACACGTTGGTAAGGTCGGAAAGGGAATTTTTTGGTAACTTTATATACGTCGGTAACACTGGTTGACAATGCCATTCGCTTATTGAGAGCTTTCATTTAATATCTTCTCTTTCCTTCTCCTTCGTGCCCGTTTTAGTTTCAGTTCGTGCATAGGTTTTAAGAATCGGTGGACGAACCGAAGTCAGAATGCACCGGCGCGGCGCGGCGTAAAGCCTTCTTGCGTTTTAAAGTTCAGTCCGTGCAGTTGCTTCGTAAAACATGTGCACGAACCGAGGACAGAATGTAATAAAATCAACGACTTTGCAACGGCTTTAATTTTTCTCAAACCATCACACCCCTATTCAAGAGCAACGCCAGATATTGCTCTGAGAGAACTGGAACTGGAAAAAAAACAACCCAGCATCCCTTCCGGAAGGTTCTGAGGCATCGCCCCGATTTTTTAATTAATTTTTTTTGCACAACGTCGGTGTGGATGTGGGTGTGAGTGTGAACGTGAGGGGTTCCCAGGCGTTATGAATTTTGAAACGCGATTGTTTCGAAGCATCTGGAAATAGTTGTGCAATTGAGCAATTGACCTGCGACTTCTGCTTTTCTGAGAATCGCCTAAAACGCAGACGTGTTGCAATTGCAGTACAGCAGGAGCGGCGACGGTGGTACTTAGCTGAAGAGCATGAAAGTGAAAGTCAGTCGATTAAATATTTGATTTGCGGCGATTGCAGAACAAATCCCCCGTTGACACGGCATGGTGATTTCATACGGTCCGGCTTCAACCATTGCTTTCTTTTGCTATTTTTTTTGTACCTATCGTATTTAGTCATCTCGCTTTAGTTCCCACTATCAAAGGGGCAGTTTCCAATTAACTCCGTTCGCAGACCAGGAAGTAGGAACTGACATTCGCTGAGCGTTTACTCTTGTATTACAGAATGGAAAAGGGTCGCCCCATCCGGTGTTAAAAAAAATTAATCAAACCAATCGCGTTTGCGTTTCTAACGTTACGCAAGGCGTAATTGCCGGGATTGCGCAAGAGTTTCGTGCAACATCAGCACTTACTAAATAAGAGCCAAGAACTATTTAGAAGATAATAAATCTCGCGTGTACAACGAACGAATAAGGAAACGGTTTGTAGTGACAGTCCACGACCGATGAACTTTACCATCACCACCATCGCCACCATTTTTGGACTTAATTCGCCTTCTCTTTTTAGAATTAGAATAGAACAAACGCTGCATAATTAAATCATTGCAACTGTGATCTTAAACAATTAAAATTTAGAAATTGAAAGCCGCAGGCATTTGCATCAACGAGCCAGTGAAAGTGAACTCATTGTTTTTGTAGGTACATAATGCGCACGTGTTTTAATACTTATATTATTTTATTGTCCCACATATGTTTTCTAATGGCGGAATTAGCCCCGTAAAATCCCGATCAAATCGATTACAGATAACACCCACCAACGGCAAATACTCGAGCCAACCGTCGCGATAAATAAATAATTAATCGGAGTTACAAGGGCGAAGCTAAAACTAAAAGCTTGTTTTGTCTGGGGGGGCTCCGGCGTGTTTGCTTTTGCCGAAATTCGTGTAATCACCACAATCACGTTTCGAAAGGGACACCCGTTAAAATAACTCGGAGTTACGTGACACATTAGAATCGGACAATGTGAGCGCACGAACTTTCACTCTTCACTCTTCACTCGACCTTGAGGATCATCACTTTCTCTTTGGACGTTCCTACCTACCAATAACACAATACTCTTCTACATCCTGCAAAATCAACGAAATCGTTTGGTTAAAGTGAAAAAGGGTCTTCAAAAATAATCCCTTCTCTCTACAACAGCATGTGACCTTGAATTTCGTCTTATTACCATTTAACAGCTGGAAACAAAAGTCTGAGTCTTTGATCAACAATTGTACGCGACGTTTAAGACAACTGTATCCTAATAGTTTCATAGTCTCGGGGTGCTATAACGAGACGAAAGATTGTACTATCAGCTGCCCGTCGGGTCGTGCAATCACCCCTGCGATTATCAGATTTAAATCCTTGCGATTTTTTTTCGGACGAAGCAGTTGGTACATTCCGCTCTAGTAAATAATCCTCACGAATTAACAAACAATTATTTACTCAATTATTTGCGAATTTGTTCCCCTTATTTCATACGCAGTTTCACTTGTTTTAGAAATAATTACGTCGCGTAAAAGGAATTCTCCGAAAACATCAACTAGATTCGTGTTAGATGATGATGACTGTCGAACAGCGAAACGTCGACTAAAATTCTGACTTTTCTAGAAATACACCACAGACAAAACGTCAACGTTCAAATTCACGTTTCGGTTTTATGAGATTGAGAGTCGGACAGCGAAACGTCGAATGAAAACGCTTTGCCTTTCTGGAAAAAAAAATTCCTTACGCTTTCTGGTTTTTCTTATTTTTAGTCAACAGACTTTTTTGAATACGGCGCGTTCGTTTAGTTCAAAGTGGAGAAGGTGAAACGTTTTCGAAAATGACGCCGTCACTATTTTTTTCACTTACATCCATCACTTCGCACATTTTATTATAAAAGTTCGAAATCTCAATAAGAAGATAAGAAGTATTTTTTCTTTCTAAAGTTAGTTCTTGTGTTACAACTTCCCCCCCTTAAAAAAAAACGAATCAATTGGTATAACAAATTACGTCTCAGTGCATGGGCCCAGGCCAAACTTGGCATTGTGCGCTGGGCCCAGGCGCTAAAACTTTTCTGTTTATCGACTATTTCGAAAATAGACGGAAAAAATATAAGAATTTTTGTATACTATGGAGGAAGGCTTCTATTTTTAGGATTTTTAGAAGAAAGACACAAGCAAATAACGCTGTGGTCACACACCGAAACAATTGAAAAGCGGGGGGGACTGTGTTCGCAGTAGCAGACGCACTGTTTTCATTT
Organism: Dorcus hopei; assembly: GCA_033060865.1. Classification (NCBI taxonomy): domain Eukaryota; kingdom Metazoa; phylum Arthropoda; class Insecta; order Coleoptera; family Lucanidae; genus Dorcus; species Dorcus hopei. The sequence goes on from CM065426.1 coordinate 27,829,697, forward strand.
TTTTTAGGAAAAAAAAAGTAACTTCGTTCTTTGAAATACACACACGAACTAATCGCAAGGATTGCACATGTACACTAGTGTATTTCACATGTACACTAGTGTATTTTATATGTACACTACTGTATTTCACATGTACACTAGTGAAAAGTAGTCCAATTATTATTACAACTAATTTTTAGAGTGCAATTTAGGGAAAGCCATGTTTGAGGGGTCGTTTTGTAGAAAATTTGGTAGATTCGACAACATTGCGTTGCGTTTGCTGCGAAAAATCAACTGATTTGGCAACGCTGCTTTTACGCGCTCTCGCGACGTAAATGAATCGCTCCGTTCTTCTCAAAACGATTTGATTTTTTGTTGAAATGTCTTCAGACTCAAAGAAATTTTGGTAGATTTGACTACGTTGCGTGTCTCCTGCGAAAAACCACGTGATCTGGCAACGCCGCTTTTACGCACTGACCTCGTAAAGAATCGCTTCGTTCTTCTCAAAACGATTCGATTTGTTGAAATGGCATCAGACTCGAAGGAATTTTGGTAGATTTGACTACGTTGCACGACACGTTTTCTGCGAAAAACCAAGTGATTTGGCAACGCTGCTTTTGCGCACTGACCTCGTAAAGAATTTCTTCGTTCTTCTCAGAACGATTCGATTTGTTCAAGTGAAAGACTCAAAGAAATTTTGATAGATTTGACTACGTTGCGCGTTTCCTGCCGAAAACCAAGTGATCTGGCAACGCCGCTTTTATGCACTGATTCGTAAAGAATCGCTTCGATCTTCTCAAAACGATTCGATTTGTTGAAATGCCTTTAAACTTGAAAAAATTTTGGTAGATTTGACTACGTTGCGCGGCGCGTTTCCTGCGAAAAACCAAGTGGTTTGGCAACGCCGCTTTTACGCACTGATTCGTAAAGAATCGCTTGGATCTTCTCAAAACTATTCAATTTGTTCAAGTGAAAATCTCAAAGAAATTTTGGTAGATTTGACTACGTTGCGCGTCTCCTGCGAAAAACCAAGTGATTTGGCAACGCTGCTTTTACGCATTGATTCGTAAAGAATCGCTTCGATCTTCTCAAAACGATTCGACTTGTTGAAATGTCTTTAAACTTGAAGAAATTTTGGTAGATTTGACTACGTTGCGCGGCGCGTTTCCTGCGAAAAACCAAGTGATTTGGCAACGCTGCTTTTACGCACTGATTCGTAAAGGATCGCTTCGATCTTCTCAAAACGATTCGATTTGTTCAAGTGTCATTTGACTCTGAGATGTTTTGCTAGATCTGACATCGTCGCACGACATTTCTCTGTTCTCTACTACCAACATCTGGCAACGTTGTCTCATGTAAAATTTCTGCCTTTAACCGAATCGTTTTGTTCCCCTGAAGGGGATCGTCTTGTAGAAGCGTCAACGGATTCGGAAAAAGAATTGCATGACATTTCTCCGTTGCCTGCGAAAATTCGACTGATCTGTCAACGCTGTATTAGGCGAAAATTAAAAAAGATATTCTTTGCACGTATTCTTCTGCACAACGCCAAAGTTTAACTGATTTGGCAACGCTGTTTTACACTAGAATCATGATTTCAATAAAATCTGACAGCGTTGCATGACAATTCTCTGTTTTCTGCGACGCAAATTAAAAAAAAACTCAAAATAGCAATCGTTTTAAAAAAATGACAACGTGACACATATTCATCTGTTCAACCAGAAAATTCGCCTGATTTGGCAACAGTTTTGCAAGAGAATCCTGACTTCAAGAAAATCTGACAACGTTGCATGACAATTCTCTGTTTCCTGCGAAAATTCGGCTAACCTGTCAACGCTGTATTAGACGAAAATTTAAAAAAAATTCTCCAATTAGCAATCGTTTTGAAAAAATTACTACGTTGTTCAACGCGAAAATTCTTCTGATTTGGCAACGCAGTTTTACACGAGAATCTTGACTTCAAAAAAGTCTGACAGCGTTGCATGACAATTCTCCGTTTCCTTGCGAAAATGTGTCCTTGAAAAAGCAAAACACAATAAACGTTAAAGTGACAGTTACAACATCGTATGCGCAGTTTGTTTTTTTTTTTTCGTGAATTAATTGTGCCGTTTTATTATTGTTTCTAATATTAAAGCAATGACAGTTTGACAGATTAAGCTGTCAGTTGTATCTCACGTCTAATACATTCGCGTTTTATTATTCCTTCCTTGTTCCATTCACGCTTTAAAAAGTACTAGCTACTACGTAAAACAACAGAGAATAATAACATGATAATTTGACAGTTAACAAATCAAAATGACAGTTTCGTCTCTGCAAAAAGGAAACCAGAATATACGACAATTAACAAAGTCAAAGTGCCAGCTTTAAGTTTTAATGTCGTATGTAGATTTGTTTTATTTTTCTCAATGCACTGCCTCATTTAATTATTTGACAGATTAAGTTGTGAAAATGACAATTGTATCTCGCCTATAAATCGCGATTTATTATTCTTTCCTTGTAATATATTTAAAGCAGCACAGATAATTTGACAGTTAACAAATCAAAATGGCAATTTATAACTTGAAGCATCGTACGTGCCATGTGATTCAAATTTTTCTCTCTTTTTTCATTGGCGAGAACTTTGTTATCGGTCTTCAAAATAAAAGCAGTTTGACAGGTTAAACTAATCAAAGTGACAGTTGCATCGCATAGTAATTTTACTGTCCTTACATCTACTTCTTTTCTTATTCATTAACGATTTGAAAAGCACAAAGCCGCGTCAAGTGTCATTGCTTAAAGCAAAACAGAATAAGCTACAACTAACAATGGCAGTTTGACAGGTTAAGTTGTCAAAGTGCCAATTACATATCGCTTGCAATTTATTATTCCATCCTTGTTTCTTTCTCGCTTTAAAAAGCACTACTTATACTTAAAACAAAACAGAATAATAGGTCCTGATAATTTGACAGCTGATAAATCAATCAAAGTAACAGTTTACGACGTCAAACATCGTAAGTGCCATGTGATTCAAGTGTTTTCCCTGTCTATCTTTCATTGAATGTTTCGTCTTTAAATTAAAAAAAGAAACAGTTTGACAGGTTAAACTAACCAAATGACAATTGTATCGCACATGCATGGAAATGTCATGTTTTCTTCTTTTTAGTCACGCATGGTTTGTAAAGCACAAAGCCATGTCAAGTATCACTTCAAAAACAAAACACAATAAACGACAGCTGTCAAAATCTGAGAGTTATACGTAACACTATTATCGTACGTGACTTTGGCTTTCTTTTCCAATTCAATGTTAAAATTTTTCTTTAGAGTCGAGTACATATTTAAAACAATAGAGTAACAGTAACAGTTTGACAGATTAACCTACAAAATGTTAGTTGTCTTTTATTATTCTCATAGTCACTCTTTATAAAGCACTATGGGAAAATAAGATTATTACTATTACTTTTTTGAATTCGTTAACCAGATGTTTTTGCTTTATTGTAATCGGTCCTTAAAACAAAAGCAATTTGACAGGTTAATCTGATCTGATCTGTCAACGCTGTATTAGGCGAAAATCAAAGAAAAAATTCTCAAAAAAGCAATCGATTTGGAAAAATGACAACGTTGCACATATTCCTCTGCTCAAAGCGAAAATTCATCTGATTTGACAACGTTGTCTTACGCAAGAATCTTTGCGACTCTAAAGAATGTTTTCTTTCTTTTTCTCAAGATAGTCTCTCAAGCAGTGAAGGTTGAAGGATCGTACGGTAGAAGAGTCGGCGTCGACTTGCAGAAAATCTGACAACGTTGCATGACAATTCTCTGTTCCCTGCGAAAAATCGTTGACTTGGCAACTCTGTTTAACAGCAAAATTTAAAAAAAAAACTTCGTCAAACGAATTTTTTCCTTCAAATATCGCTCGTTTTGAAGAGGTGTCATCAGTTCAAAGGAAATCTGACAACGTCGCACTCTTCACTTTTTACTGACAACGTTTCCGCTGACTTGGCAACTCTGCTTTACAGCAAAAATTAAAAAAAAACCGCAGAAAATGTTCCTTAACTATTTTTTTCGTTCTCCTCGAAATAATATTTCGTATACAGCTCGTGCCACCTGTTTCGACGAAAATGTGGCAACGTCGCACATTTCGCTGTTTACGTGAAGAAAACTGGCCGCTCTTCCTTAAACTGATTTCTTCTTTCTTCTTCTGTCAAACAGTGATGCTCGGTGCACCGCTCTGTAGATGTGATTAAGAAAAAATCTGACAACGCTGCACGATGTGACGTTTCCTGCGAAAATTCGGCTGATTTAGCAACACCGTCTTGCAGCAACTTTGTTAAACGATCTTTTTCGTTCTTCTCGTCTTGAAAAAGCGTCCCCAGATTCAACGAAAATCTGACGACATTGCAACAACTTTTTAAACGTCGCACGTTTCGCTATTTACGCGAGCGAAATCTGGCAACTCTGTTTTAAATTGATTTCTTCTAAAATACTTTGACTTTCACATAATTTTTTACGTTCTTCTCGAGTGCTCAAATGGTGAGAGACTTGAAGAGAATCTGGCAACGTTGGACGACCTCTGGTTTTCAGCAAAGGTTGGGTTGATCTGGCAACAGGGTTTTAAATAAAAACAAAAGACTGTGGCGACGTTGTTTCTTTCGTTGTTTTCGAAACAAAATTTCAAAGAATGAAGAGTTTGACAGCTCCTTTGTTAGAACTCTGTAGAAATCTGGCAACGTCGCTATCTTCTTCTGAAAGTAGTACGTCAAACTGCGAGCTCGTTGGTTCGTTTCGTAGTAGAAGTGTCAAGCAGTTTGAGAGAAGAACCGACAACGTTGCATTACTTGCAAAAAAACGTTCTTCTCAGAATGATCTTTCAATTTCAAATGGTGATCGCCTCGAAGAAAATCTGGCAACGCTGCGCGACGTCTGGTTTTCAGAAAAGGTTAGCTCGATCTGGCAACAGCGTTTTACACCAGAGTTTAAAAAGAAACTGAGGCGACGTTGTCTCTTTCGTAGTCTTCAAAACGATACCTCAAAGAATGAAGATTGACAGCTCATTTTGTACATGGAACTCTGTGGAAATCTGGCAACGTTGCTATCCAGATGAAAACTAGATTGCAACGTTGCATTATCTGTAGAAATCCCCAATGACTTTGCCCTAAACAATTTTCACGTTCGTCTCAAAATGATCTCTCAAATGGTGATCGAATCGAGGAAAATCTGGCAACGCTGCATGATGTCTGGTTTTCTGAAAATATTAGCTCGATCTGGCAACACCGTTTTATACCAAAATTTAAAAAGAAACTGTGGCAACGTTGTCTTTTTCGTTCTCTTCAAAAACGATGTCTCAAAGAGTGAACTTTGAGAGCTCGTTTTGTACGTAGAACTCTGTGGAAATCTGGCAACGTCGCTGTTCAGACGAAAACCCGATTGAGAGAAAATCCGGCAACGTTGCGTTACTTGCAGAAATTTCAAATAACTTTGCCTTAAACAATTTTCACGTTCTTCTAAAAATGGTCTTTCAAATGGTGATCGATTCGAGGAAAATCTGGCAACGCTGCATGCGTCTGGTTTTCTGAAAAGATTGTCTTGATCTGGCAACAGCGTTTTATGCTAAAATTAAAAAAGGAAGCTGTGGCAACGTTGTCTTTTTCGTTCTCTTCAGAAACGGTGTCTCAGAGAGTGAAGTGTGACAGCTCGTTTTGTACATAGATCTGTGTGGAAATTTGGCAACGTTGCTATTCAGACGAAAACCCGATTGAGAGAAAATCCGGCAACGTTGCATTATTTGCCCTAAACAATTTTTTACGTTCGTCTCAAAATGATCTTCCAAATGGTGATCGACCTGAGGAAAATCTGGCAACGCGTGACGTTTGGCTTTCAGAAAAGGTTAGCTCGATCTGGCAACAGCGTTTTATACTAAAATTAACAAAGGAAGTGTGGCGACGTTGTCTTTTTCGTCGTCTTCAAAACAATATCTCAAAGAATGAAGTTTGACAGTTCGTTTTGTACGTAGAGCCCTGTGGAAATCTGGCAACGTCGCTATTCTGATGTAAATCAGATCGAGAGAAAATCTGGCAACGTTGCATTACCTGCAGAAATTCCCGATAACTTTGCCCTAAACAATTCTCAAAATGATTTTTCAAATTTTGATCGACTCGACGAAAATCTGGCAACGCTCCTTGACGTCTGGTTTTCAGAAAAGGTAGGGTTGACCTGGCAACGAGGCCTTATACGAAAACAAAAGACTGCGGCAACGTTGTGTTTTTTTTTTTAGTTGGTTTCAAGACAACGTTTCAAAGAACGAAGTTTGACAGCTCGTTTTGCACGTAGAACTCTGTGGAAATCTGGCAACGTCGCTGTTTACGTGGTAAGTCTTTCTTGAACTTCATTCTTCTTCCTCTTCTGTAGACGTGTCAACCAGGTTGAGAGAGAATATGACGACGTTGCGTGACATTATTTTTACCTGAAGAAATTCCCAATAATTTTGATCATGTTAACAGTCAATCTGTCAATCTGCGAAACGTCAAATCGCAATCGTTTGTTTGTTTTTTGTTTAACAATATAACAATATTGTTATGCGACAATGAACGACGTTAGTCAGTGTCACCAACTTAATGTTGGGTGCAACTTTAATTTATAAATTTGTTTGATCTCTCGGTATTTCTCGTGCACTAATAGGTCACTTGATCTTTTTTGACTTTTTCCCACTGTATTTTATTTTGTACTTTTATACTTTCGTTTCCCTTATATTATAGTTAGATTTTTTTAAACGTAGGTTTTTTTACAACGCCTGAAAAACGAAGAAAAAATTCCATGACACCAGCTGGGCAGACGTCGATAATTTTTTCGGTTTCACGGTATTCAAGTGAATTATTGGTGGTCGTTAAAGTCCGTGGTAGCTTTAAAGATCGCCGCTGTTCTAGAAAAGATAATAAACGTTGACATTTAGAAAAATAAAAAGGCGGAACCATTGACCGTGAGATTAAAATAAAATAAATCTTCTGAAATAGTTCCAGCCGGTGTAGTAGTAAGAGTAGGTCAATCGAAACGCATTATTATAAATTCTAGATGTCTCCGTATTTTAGAGAACCATCTGATTTATCGTTACGATATTACGATTTTACTACAGGAAGAAATCTCAGTTATAAAATCCGTAATTGTTAAGTAAGTTTGATTACTCGTAGCTTCATTAGAAGCTATGATGAAATGATGAAGGAAGTTTTTTTACATACAACGATGATGAGAGCAAAATACTTTGATATTTGTTTATATATTTGATATTTCCAATCCCCCAAGGAAATTTATTTAAATTATTTTAGAGCTTTTAAGGCTTTCGACGGACTTGAAACCGAACGCTTCGCATACAACCCCCATAGGGACCCACGATTTAAACAACCAAGGTAGCCAGCGTGCCAATATATTTTTTTATTGATCGCACGAATTCCACCATTAATACTAATCCCATCCTGTTATCCCGGGATATAATTTTTACGTCTGGCAATTCATTTTAATAGCAATCATTGCGTTTATTAGTCAATTTGATAAGAGTTATCACGTCGGCCAACCGACAGATTGAACATTGCGTGTTCGAAGATAATGCGTGCGGCAGGACCAGCGCTCGCCCTCGTCGCCCTAATTTGCAACCTACCCGGGGCGCACCCTTACGTGTACAGGCTGAACAGAACCGTAAGTAACCACCCCTACTTTTGCGCAATTCTTCCAATTTTACTTTTAACTTTCGAAGAAGTGCCAGCCCGTCGCGCAACAGCTCGAAAACAGGACGATATGGTGGGGGAACTACTCGAGCCCGACGATACTGTTCACCTCCAAGCCCATATGCCTAAACAGTAACTTCGAGGTCGTGAAGAGACTTTGCGCGGAATTTTGGGCCTTGGAACCCCCGTGCGATCGCTTCCAAGAGGTGATAACCCCGTGCCCCGAAGACTTCAACTTCTTCGAGGAGCTCGAGATATGTTACGCGATAGCCCAGAACCAAACGTACCCCCCACAGTGCCCCTACCCCAACGTCATGTCTTTCTACGAGTACAAGATTCTGCTCGAGCGGGGCATCGTAGACGGTCCCGTGTGGTTCCCCGCCGAAACCCTCTCGGAGTACGGGGTGGGAACCATGATCATAACGGAGCCGAGCGCGCACTACGGAAAGGCCTTGAGCGTCAGCTATTACATCAGGACTTCCTACGGGAAGAACTGTTTGGTTTACACGAGCGCCAGGACGTTCGAGGCGGTCTACTGCAATTCGACGTACGACGCGATCTGCGCCTACCACCCCCTGAAGAACGTCAAGCACAATTACTGCTCGATGAATCAAACGAGGCCCTGCATCATGAGCGATTTCGACTTGGCTTCCGCCAAGTGCCTCTGCGTACGCGAGGTGGAGGCCTGCGAGGTTCTGGCCGAGCTGAAGCTGCCCCATCAGAATTTCATTTCGACCAAAGGGCGCAAGTGCAGGATCGGCCTGGAGAGGCGAAACGGCAAGTACGTTTGGGCCAAATCGCAGGAGGAGATTGCCTATTCGAACTGGTCGATCGGAACGAACTTCTTCGACCCCTTCGGGGCGATCCAAAGCGACGTGGGGTGGAGCTTGGAGAAGGGGGAGAGCCTGGGCTGCGCCGTCTGCGAAGAAGAAATCAACTTCCGCGATTCCGCTCTGGACCTAAAGCTGGATCCAGTCGAAAAAGAGCTGGTCCTGACGATCACCAACATGCAGGACCTCTTCGTCGCCAGCGCGGGTGAGTACCCCGTCTTTTGTTTCACCGACACCCCCACCACCACTCAAGTCCGGAGGTTCACCAGCAGCTACTTCGTGAGCTTCTCCAAAATCAGCGAGAGGAAGGCCGTCATACGCTACAAGTACTCGCGCGACTGCCCGGGGCACTACTGGTGCGAGGCGTTTCATTACCCCAACTTGAACATCATCAGGACCAAGAAGATTTTGGTCGTCGACGACGAGTTGTACGGCAATGAATTCGCCACGACCCTACTGATCCAGTACACCAAGTACGATGGCTCAAACCTGCTCTCTCTTTTTAATTCGATTTCCATCGACGTGAGCAATCGCTTCCAAGGGGAGGCCCTCCCGTTCTACATGCGCTGGATGTCCACGTTAAACACGAACGACCGAGACGAAACCGTAGAGTACCTGGTTCACATCACCTCGAGAACGTTCGAGTCCGTCGAGGAGGAGCACCGGAAGTTCACGGAGATCCTCTCTAGCGCCTTGACGGAACTTCCGTTCGTCTTGAACATGACCGAGCTGCTAAGCGTGCGATTCTGCTTGCCGTCCAGCACGATCTCCAGCGGGGGGGTGATCCTGCATTGGCCCCTGACGAAAATAAACGCGACCGTCATCCCATCCGAGCTCTGCCTGCAAGACGACGGCTTCCCCGTCACGCGAAGCTGCTTCGGCGATTTTTTAAACGGGGCCAAGTGGACGCCCGTCAATGGCTCTTGCTCCAGCAACCCCTTGACGTCTCCGGCGACAGAGTTCCTCTACAACCTCCTCAACTCCAACTACTCCCTGCAAGCCGTCTTCGAAAACTTGACGCAAATCACCGAGTACAGCTCCGTGTTCTTGACCATCGACGTCCACCTGATCGCCCGGATCCTCGAGATCATGGACAAGAGGTACGCGACGGATCTGACCCAGATCACCAGGACCGTCAACAACATGCTGAACGCCCAGCGCGACTCCCTGAAGCTCTCGCAGATCCTCCTGAACTCCACCGATAAGATCCTCTACAATTTCGACGTCATGCTCCAGAATTTCTACAACTTCCGACATACGCGCGGGGGAACCCCAGGGTTTGCGGAAATCGAGGGCGAGAACCTGATCCTGCTGGTTTTCGACGCGCGCGCCACCCTCATCAGAGGCATCGGCTTGTACAACAGCTCCGACAGGCCGGAAATCCGGGTCTTAGAGAAAGGGGTTACTTACGAAGACCTCATGAAGTCCGACGACTTGGAAGTGGCGACTTACATCCCCGAGGCCCTCGTAACCCAAATCAACGCCAGTCTATTGCCCGACGAGCCCCTCATGGTCGTGATGTACGTCTTCATGAACGACCACCTGTTCAATGAAGAGGGGGCGGATCTGCGAAGCTCCAACAGCAAGATATTCGGGGTGCTTTTACCCCCGATCGACGACGAGTACGTCGCGCCGATTCCGACGATTTTTAAGCCTAGGAGCGACGAATTGCCCAGGAGGTGCGCGTTTTGGAATTACGGGACGTCCGACGAGCACGGGAGCTTTCGGGGGCGCTGGGAGGAGAACGACGCACCTTTGAGGCAAAACGTGACCAAGCTGGAGCTGTGCCAGTTCCCCCACACCACGCATTACGCTTTGCTCTTGCTCGGGGACCTAACGGAACCCGAGAAGGTGGTGTTTTCCGACAACCAAACCTTCCTGAACGTCATAACGACCGTCGGCTGTAGCCTGTCCATATTTGGGATCTTCATAATCCTGCTGACGTTCTTCTTGTTTAAGAGGTGGCGCGAGAACAGCGGCAATCAAATCCTGGTGCAGTTCGGATTGGTCACCGTCTTGCAGTTTTGTCTGCTGTACATCTCGAGTCAGCTGGGGAACGGGATAAGCAAGGGCTGGTGCGTGTTGGTGGGGGCGCTCCTGCATTTCGCCGTGCTCTCGCAATTCTGTTGGATGTTCGTCATGGCCGTCTTGCAATACAAGAGGTTCGTCTTGGTCTTCAGCACCCCGACGAAGTGGATCGTGCTGAAAGCCTGCCTTTTCGCCTACCTCGTCCCGGGCATCCCCATCATAGTGTACGTGACGATCTTCAACGAAAACTACGTCATCGGCCAGACGGGCATGTGCTACCCGACCGGGAACGGCCTGTACTTCGGCGTGCTACTACCGGGGGCGTGCATCACCGTCGCCAACTTGGTCATCTTCTGCGTCATCATCTGGAACATATTCCACCGGAAGCTCGACAACGATTACTCGCACGAGTACACCCTCAGGTTCAGGCTGGTCTTCGTCTTGTTCTTCATGTTGGGGATCACCTGGGTTTTCGGCTTCCTGGCCGAGTTCACGCACAGCATGGTTTTCGTCTACCTGTTCTGCTCGACCGCCTCGTTTCAGGGGTTCATCATGTTCCTGGCGTTCATCGTGTGCAACGAGAGCACGAGGAAAATGTACGTGTACCTGATCAAGACCATAAAGTACAAACTTGATTGGTGATTTTGTTTTATTTTTTTGCATGTTCCTACACTTTTTGCACCAACCGCTCCCGAGAGAGCGAGATGTACATAACATAATGAGAGCAGGAGTGAGATGAAGGGGTTAAAAGTGTAGAAAGTGTATGTGGGGTAAATACCCAATAATTAATTATTATGTATGTAGATGTAGGTAATTAGTTGATGATATACGTTTGACGTAAGTGTTTATTGAATGTACTTGTGCATGTAAAGGTTAATAAACTAATTTTACCATGGCCACCTTTCTAATGGTTGCTGAAGATTCTGTTTCTATTGACCAATTCGCTTATTCGAAAGGAGTCGTTGCATTGAAGAGATGACGAAACGGATGGCCATCTTCTGCGATTGCACAAGGCGTTCTGCACAATTACTTACTTCAATGCAACCCAATTCGCCCGGCATAATTTTACTTTTACTCCACATACATACGTAGCAATAAATAACAGTTATCTAAGCTTGCATACTTGTTAGGACGAAAGCTTTCGAACATACCTACTATAAAATCTGAATACAAAGGTATCAACACAGGATTCGATTTGCGTTCGTTTTTATTTTCGTACACTTTGGGTTGTACCTACTCGGAGTGCGTTTTTTTTTTTTTTTTCTTTTAATTTATTTCGATGAGCTCGGCGCGTTTAGAAAAGAAGGAGAAAAAGCGCGATCAGTAAAAGGAACAAGTTACTAATATAGGAATTGTAGAAAACTATCGAGGTCAGTGGTCCAGTATTCGCGTATCCTAGTAGGCAATACGTGTACGTAGGTATTCAATATCTCACTAGAATTTATATGAAGTAACAATTTCCAAACTGTTTTGCCATTAAATGTACAGTCAGAATTAAAAGTAATGTGTTGGTGATCAGAGTCGATAGGACATTTACATTTAATTCGGACTGTACATCGCCATTATTTACAAGATCCTGTAATCGCTCGCGTTTCTTTTCTGGCTGGGTTTCATAACTCGTTGTTTCTAAAACTGTTTGGAAAATAAAGGGAAATGCCAAACAGGAAAGTTTAAGAATGGAGGAGACATCACGATCGTAAATTCTTTTGGGTTCACCGGTTCTGGGTTCACTAAAGAATTGTTTTTAGTGATCCCGACGTACACATCTTTGAAATTTTTCGTTACCTATTTCGGTCACTACTATTACTATCAAATGGAGCAGCTCACCGATACCTTTTGGGTTCTTTAAAAACGCGTGACTTTCGAGCGTGCAAACGTCCTCCTTGCTTTTGATTTTTCAAAGTCCTTGGCAGTTTCGTTTTACCCGTTCCAGGAGATTTCAAGAAGTACCCGCGCGCACTGACCTTGTAAAAAACGAACGCCTTAAACCAAAATTATTTAAAAAAAAAATACATAATCAGTAGGTATCTTCCTTATCAACGCAACAGTTACAATAGAATATTTTGAGTGCCATCAGGGAAAATTAAATAATTAAACGCCCGTTTGAAATACGAGGTCCGATCGGGAAGTTTGAATTACGCGCCAGCCGGTCGTCGTAAGACTGTGCGGTTGGCGGCGCTGAACCGCACGAGTAATCTCCGTTTTGTAAATCTTTGAAAACCACGAGTTTAACAAAAAACGTGGAGAAATTAATTTGGCCAAAAGAAAACGAAAGAAAACTTAAATAAATAGTAACGAATTGCGTTCAAAAATAGAAGAAATCGACGATTCTCCTGCAATTGCGTCTCTGTTCGCAGAAGAAAACCTAAAGAGATGTCAAAGAACCAAAAAATAAACAAATTAATCAAAAAGATAAAAGCAAAAGAAAAAATGAAAAAGATGGTGACGAAACAAAGAAACAAAATAATAAAAATTCAAAAAAAGTTAGGTTATGTAACCGTGGAATTCAACAGTGACCAGCTAGGGTCCCTAGATTTGTTTGATGATTGAGGGTTCGGAAACAAGTAACAACCTGTTAGATTCTTGATTTTCTTATTTCTCTATACGTATACGTGTAAAATAACATGGTGGCGTCATCTGCTATTCATTTTGTGCAATATTGAAATTACAGTTTTCTTTCCTAAAACTTCGCCTTCTATCTCTTCTATGGGCTGGAGGCTCGATTCATACTATGTTTCAAAGGCCTTGAAACGTCAAATATTAACGTCAATCGCATAAAATCTGAAATCGCCAACAAAAATGATAGTTTGTTTCCGAACTCTGCCGAACAAGTTAACTGTCGCTTAAATCTCTGGGCCCTAATGACAGTTAATTTAAATTTTAATCAAATAAGAAAGACGCACTTCAGCCTAACCTAACTTATTCTGTCTCCAATGACATTCCGATGTCGATAGTGTCTGTCAACCGAAGTGACTTATTTGATCGCACTGTAGAAAACGTAAATCGCTCGACGTTGATTACAAAAAAAAAAAGAAAACCGTCGGAATTCCGTCTCGCGCTTGCGCGTGTTCGAAGCTCTACCGAACAAATTAAATGTCAATTAAATCTAGAAAGCCTAGCCTACGGTGTTGCCAATCCACTCTAAGCCGATTACCCTTTTCAAATTTTAAAGAACCCGCTCTTACCCACATCCGCCCACATTAAGTAATGATGACGAAATTGAAATGAATGAATGATATGGTACAAGATTTATTTTATTTAAATACCTAATGATTATTGGATTGGCGGCAATCGGCAACGGTGCAGTGCTGCCAACCGACCAAGCGAAGCATTTCGGAAGATAGTTGTGCAAAATTCCGATAGATGTCTCTGAATTTCGGTTGAGCTAATTTAAATCACTGATTTTATTCAGGCGATTTTTATTTTTGAAAATCAGTTTAAAAAATTTATTTTTTAATTCTCATGAAATAAACAAAACTGGGTCCAAACTTTTTCTAAAGTTAAGACATTTGACAGTTATTGTGAAAAATTTTGACGCTAAGCTAAATAAAACAAAAGACGATCGAGAAATAAAGAAAATTTATAAAATTACGAAAAAATAAAAACTAAAAAATTCTCAGTAAATAAACAAGACTTTCTAAAATTAAGATTTGACATTTGTGCGCAATTTTTAACGTGAAATAAAACAAAAGACGATCGAAATAATAAAAATAAAAGAAATCTCATTAAATAAAATTACAAGAAATAAAAATTAAAAAATTCTCATTAAATAAACAATACTTTCTACTTTCTATAAAATTACAAAAAATTATAAAAATTAAAAAAATTTCATTAAATAAACAAAACCTTCTAAAATTAAGATTTGACATTTCTGCAATTTTTAACATGAAATAAAACAAAAGACGATCGAAAAATAAAGAAAATTTATAAAATTATTATTGTTATAAAATTTAAAAAAATAGAAACCAAAAAAATCTCATTGAATAAAATTAGAAAAAAATAATAAAAATAAAAGAAATCTCATTACATAAAATTACAAAAAATAAAAATTAAAAAAGTTCTCATTAAATAAATAATACTTTCTACTTTCTATAAAATTACAAAAAATTATAAAAATTAAAAAAATTTCATTAAATAAACAAAACTTCCTAAAATTAAGATTTGACATTTGTGCAATTTTTAAGGTGAAATAAAACAAAAGACGATCGAAAAATAAAGAAAATTTATAAAATTATTATTGTTATAAAATTTTAAAAAATAAAAATAAAAAATCTCATTGAATAAAATTAGAAAAAAATAATAAAAATAAAAGAAATCTCATTAAATAAAATTACAAGAAATAACAATTTAAAAATTCTCATTAAATAAACAATACTTTCTACTTTCTATAAAATTACAAAAAATTATAAAAACTAAAAAATTCTTAGTAAACAAACAAAATTTTCTAAAATTAAGATTTGACATTTGTGCAATTTTTAACGTGAAATAAAACAAAAGACGATCGAGAAATAAAGAAAATTTATAAAATTATTATTGTTATAAAATTTAAAAAAATAGAAACCAAAAAAATCTCATTGAATAAAATTAGAAAAAAATAATAAAAATAAAAGAAATCTCATTAAATAAAATTACAAAAAATAAAAATTAAAAAATTTTCATTAAATAAACAATACTTTCTACTTTCTAGAAAATTACAAAAAAATGAAAACTAAAAAATTCTTAGTAAATAAACAAAACTTTCTAAAATTAAGATTTGACATTTCTGCAATTTTTAACGTAAAATAAAACAAAAGACGATCGAAAAATAAAGAAAATTTATAAAATTATTAGTTATAAAATTTAAAAAAATAAAAATAAAAAATACTCATTGAATAAAATTAGAAAAAAATAATAAAAATAAAGGAAATCTCATTAAATAAAATTACAAAAAATAAAAATTAAAAAGTTCTCATTAAATAAATAATACTTTCTACTTTCTATAAAATTACAAAAAACTATAAAAATTAAAAAAATTTCATTAAATAAACAAAACTTTCTAAAATTAAGATTTAACATTTGTGCAATTTTTAACGTAAAGTAAAACAAGAGACGATCGACAAATTTATAAAATTAGAAAAAAATAAAAATAAAAAAATCTCATTGAATATAATTAAAAAAAAATAAAAATAAAAAAATCTCTAAATAAAATTACAAAAAAAGAAAAACTGAAAAATTCTCATTAAATAAACAATACTTTCTACTTTCAATAAGATTACAAAAAATTATAAAAATTAAAAAATTCTCATTAAATAAACAAAACTTTCTAAAATTAAGATTTGAAATTTAGACAATTTTTGGCGTAAAATGAAACCAAAGACGATCGACGAATTTATAAAATTAAAAAATCTCATTGAAGAAAATTAGAAAAAAATTACAAAAATAAAAAAAAAACTTATTAAATAACATTACAAAAAATTATAAAAATTAAAAAATTCTCATTAAATAAACAAAACTTTCTAAAATTAAGATTTGATATTTGTGCAATTTTTTACAAAAAATAAAACAGACGATCGACAAATTTATAAAATCTAAAAAAATAAATATAAAAAATCTCATTGATTAAAATTACAAAAAAATATCAAAAATAAAAAAATCTCATTAAATAAAATTACAAAAAATAAAAATTAAAAAATTATCATTAAGTAAACAAAACTTTCTAAAATAAAAATTTGAAATTGTAAAATAAATACAATAAAATAAATAAAAAATTGTAAATTTTTTTATGAAAAACAAAATAAGAGACGATCGAGAAATAAAGAAAATTTATAAAATTACGAAAACTAACGAAAATTTTAAAAAATTCCTAATAAATAAACAAAACTTCCTAAAATTAAGATTTGATATTTGTGCAATTTTTGACATAAAATAAAACAAAAGACGACCTAGAGATAAAAAAAAATTACAAAAATAAAAATTTGAAAAAAAGTTGAGTTCAAAATCGGTAGGTCTACCGAATTATCGGTAGAGTTGACAGCCCTGATTAACAATGTGGATTTAGCTGTCAGTTAGTTACTTTAGTTTTTGTCGGCTTCTGGTTGTAGTGATTTCTTTGTTGCCAATAGTAAACCTGAAACATCACTAACAAGTCGTCGATCAAAAATTTATCTGTTTTTTTTTTCTTCCTTGAAAATATCCCTTTTTACCCACGTACTTTTTTTACCCGCAAGGTTGCTTAAAATACCCGTAATTCGGGTAATTGCCCGCACATTGGCAACCCTGCTAGTCTAGTCTAATT
Source organism: Dorcus hopei (assembly GCA_033060865.1). Lineage (NCBI taxonomy): Eukaryota > Metazoa > Arthropoda > Insecta > Coleoptera > Lucanidae > Dorcus > Dorcus hopei. The sequence goes on from CM065426.1 coordinate 27,846,496, forward strand.
TTCTAAGGATTAATGCGATACCTTTGAGCGAAATTTCGATTGCATGGTGCCATCTGTCATCTGTGTAAGTTCCTATCGGACTACTTTTTCTGGCGCGAAATTTGAAACAACTGCTAAAACTTGACTACTTTTTCTGGCGCGAAATTTGAAACACCTGCTAAAAATTATCGAAGTTTCCAAAGAATTATATTTAATTTCAATTGCGTTAGAAATAAACTTTTAGAAATAAATTTCTGATTTTATGATTTCCAAAAGATTCTTCTTTAATTGTTTATTAGATGAAAGCCAAAAGCAATTTACAAGCGCATCCACATTAAGAAAAAAAAAAACTGTAAATATTATCTACGTTACGTAACTTCGAAGTGCTGTTGTCATACTATGTATGTAGAATGTAGATATTGATTGTGCGTGCATTCAGCGATTCGTCGCAAACACGCTCCCATCTCTAAGATACCTTTTTTACCGTGTGTTTAATAATGGTCGGTTAACAAGTTTCACATTACAAAATCGTCTTCACCTGCAGGCAGGTGGTATACACATACGTATAACAATCAGGTAAGTTACGGAGTTTTTCAGGCCCCCAATCGCCGGGGCTTCCATCTCGACGAAAGCGCATCGCTCATTTCCGCAATTAAACGTTAATTTAAGGCGGCACTTTCGATTGTTGAAAGTAACAACGCCGATCGGCCCGGATTTTACGAATAATTTATTTAACGGTTGCACGCCGCCCAGGCCGAGAGAGAATTAGTCATTCCAGAGGCATTTATTTATGTATTAAGAAAACAATGAGGCCCGGACTTGAATTATCGGGCCTACATACCGTTAAGTCTACGTGCTACTTAACAATTATAAAGCGTATTTAAATACAAAGGACCGAAATTTAATACGATCCGGTCATTAATTGTTTTCTTGAAAATACACGAAAAAGTGCGGGTTAGGTACCTACAGTAAGTATACAGGGTGACTGTTAATTAATCCGACAAAATGAAACCACGATAAGAAGCGATGCCCGAGAAATGCAAAAAAAAATCTCCCTAATAATAGTTTTAGGATGGGCACGGCGGCGTAGCATCGATCGAGTAGGATTTCACGTCAACTCCGTTTTTAGGTCGACGCCCGACGCACTGCGATCTACAAAATATTTACTTGACAGACGCAGGCAAATCACCCGAGAAGCAGATTATTCCGTACGAAGGATCACAACGGCCCTCCACTTTGAACACCTGCTTTGGCAGGCAAACAAATAAATTACTAAAACGAAAAACAGTTTAAATATTCCTTTCGTTTTAATTTAAACTGTGTTATAAATAAAGTCCGTTTCGAAAATAAACGTGTCCTTCGCCACCAGAATTTAAAGCACTACAATCAGCAAGCTCATTCGTAATCTGTTAATAATATGTCATCAAATTTTAAATTTAATTTACTTGCCTCTACTTACTACGGTTCGGATGACGAGCTTCTGCCGATGCTACGATCAGCTGAGCCCCAGCTAGCAACAGTGAAGAAAGGGGCGGGTTAATCGAAGGTGGTAAACTTATTAAGGGCGCCAGAAGACAATTGATCTTCAGCTAAACGTAATTCGATCAGTCGACGTCCCCAATCGACCAAATCGTGCAGAAAATGGAATCAATAATAAATCAGGGGCGAGAATTTACTCACTGGTGTGCGTGAAAGTAAAAATGCGACGAGATCGCAGACGGGGAAGATCGCTAAAACGCGCGAAAATTACCGACAATAACCAATGACAGGCGATCTTGGAGTCACATGGTGCCTTCATGGCCTATGAATATTAAGCGTTCACCTCACGCAGGTTTCCCCTACAGCGATTGTAAATGAGGGGGTAACAGTGTGGCCAACTGTGCTAAAGCGCAGTTGAATGATGCCACATCGCCACGATGTTGTGGCGGCAAATTTGAACGTAACAACTTGTTACCGTGGCACCACATCATAATTCGGTCTCTCAAGCTCAAATTTCCACAAACACCCGATTGACCAATCATCGTGCCCGGCGACGGCTACGGAGCATCCCATTGGTTGACACTAAAAAGCATAAGAAAGAGCCCGAATTCGCCATCAAAGCTGCTTCGCTCCTGATAAGAACATCGCCGGCGAAAACCACCGCCACATCGACGTGACACTCGGTCGATCACTCCTGCTTGTCCTTAAAGCTACTCCCATTCTTGCCCGCGTACTTTGGTGAAGAATAAACGGTATCTTGGGGAATCTTTCGCTCCTTACTTACCTTCCTAAACAAATAAAACGAAATTCCACCGCCAAGGCATTGTCCGACCATCCGGTCCGGTAACAAACTGTCTCCTTTATTGTCTGCGTGCGATAACGACACGAAAGATTGTACTATTAGCTGCCCGTCGGGTCGTGCATTGACCCCTGCGATCACCAGATTTAAATCCTTGCGACTTTTCTGTGTTCTAGTAAATAATATAAACACAATTACTTGCGAAATTGTACGCATCATACTAGCAACCTTTAAGGCAACTGTATCCTAATCGTTTTATCGTCTGCGTGCGATAACGAGACGAAAGATTGTACTATCAGCTGCCCGTCGCGTCTGGTCGTGCATTCACCCCCACGATTAACAGATTCAAGTCCTTGCGACTTTTCTGTGGACGAAGCAACGGCGTGGTAAATAATTTGTACGAATTAACAAACAATTATATTGTCACATCTGCGAAAATAAGTAACTTTAAATTCGTTTCGTAATTATTGCAATTATGTGCATTTCAAAATTATGCAGGATCAGCACCCACTGACGATTAGTAGGACAGCCGCGTTACACATACTCGCATTCCACGTACGTAGAAGTGCAAGCTCTGCGGAATGTAAGCGTGTTGTTTACACGTGCGGGTTGGTTTCTTAACCCGCAGGGATTAGAAAGTATTGTAACTAGGATAAGAAAACTAGCAAAGATGTACAGCTGAAAATCAGTCGAGCGTAACGTACACATAAGACAATAACATAAACATAAGAATGACTCACTTGCAATTATGTAACGTATGACTCACCCGCAGTGCAAAAAGATGCACCTGCACATATTACAGCGATGATTCATTCGCGGGCTGTGCGCAAAATCTTATGACTCATCTACGGGCACAGATCTAACGCAGGGCCGTGTGCACAAATGTCAAGGCATTAATTGACGTCACGAAACCCCTATAAAAAGGCGATAAATCGAACGTTAGCGCATAATTAGAACAGGTCTAGCCAGTGTCAACTAGTCTAATTGTCCGTAAGTGCCCCAGATACAATGTGAGTAATTGTACTTGTAATTAGTTGTAAATTATTGTTAATAAATGTATTGTTATATTAAGCTACGACCCTCATTTCATGTTACTTAAATTATTACCGTAACAGTATTAATTAGTGAAGGTATTAGTAAAGGTAGCAGTGAAAGTGTGTGAAGTCAAGTGCGCGAAAAAAACAAAGCCAAGCGAGTGACTCTACGAGCAAGGGCTGGTCGCTCGGGTCAGACCCTCCCCCAATAACTTTGGAATTATTAAGTATTAAGTTTTAAAGTTAAAGGGACTTAGAAACACTAAGTTAAAAAGATTTAGAATAATTATAATTAAAACAAATTAGATTGAATAAAAAATAATTGAAAGACAATACGCGTAATCGTAATTATAAATTGTCTTTTTTAATGCGACAATATTTACACAATTATTTGCAAACGCGACGTTTAAGACAACTGTATCCTAATAGTTTTATTGTCTGAGTGCGATAACGAGACGAAAGATTGTACTATCAGCTGCCCGTCGCGTCGGGTCGCGCATTCATCCCCGCGATCACCAGATTTAAATCCTTGCGATTTTTCTGCGGACTGGTAAATAATTAACAAACAATTACATTTACACAATTATTTGCGAAATTGCACGCATAATACTAGACAACTGCGTCCTAATAGCTTTATTGTCTGATTGTGAGTGCGAAAGATTGTACCATCAGCTGCTCGTCAGGTCGTGCATTCACCCCGGCGATCCCTTTCGATTTTTTTTATGGACGAAGCAGTTGCTGTAGTAAATAATTCGTACGAATTAACAAACAATTATTAGCGAGTTTGTTGCCCTTATTTTCGAATAATTAGTAATAATAATAACGTCACGTAAAAGAAACAACTCAGGCTTCCGTTCCCGGCTGTTAAACGTGCAATAAAACGAAAGTCAGACGTGCGTCAAGGTCGCATAGTGTACAGGCAAGAAGTCGATAAAATAATAATTGTACCGTTGCGTTTATAAAACGTGGCCTCGCACGCAGTGCCGCAGCTTGATTTTGGGGTAACTTTTTAGTTAATTATAAAGCGTCCAGAAGAATTTTTTTAATATTTCCCCCGTAATCTGTGACGACGATTTTCTTACGCGCCTTTCTTTATCGGAACAATTGTCATTCACCCTGTATATACAGTCGCATTCAGTAATTGTTTAAGTTAACTTGCGATTTTTTTAACGAATTAACTTCATTTCATTTATGGACTTAGTTTCTTCTCTTGCTCGACGCAATCTTGCAGCAGTCATAATTAATGGAATAGAAACCAACTTTTAAAAAACAGATGGAAGGACGCGAGTTTCTTTTGAAACAATTTACCTTTCGTTGATTTAATAGTGATAGTAATTAAAAAAAGAAACGAAAACAAGAAATGGTTGATATTTAAGTGGATGGTAAGGCTAACGCCTTTGGTAGTTAATAATAAATAATTAACAAAAACGATGTGGTTTTTTTTCTCTTCCTCTGACAAAGAAAATTGTCCCAGCCACATCTTTACATCATTCTTGATACCTACGGGCAGGACAACTTTCTACGAGCCCCTTTCTTCACGTAGCCGGCCTCTCCAATCGCGCCCCCCTTCCACGTGATGTCTCCGAAACGCAGCTTCTTCGGCGAGCAACAGTCGCCCGTTCGACAGTGTGTCATCTTCCGAAAGTGCAATGACTAGCCACTGAGACATCCGTGTGACAAGTGACAGTGACTATTTAGTGTACCTACACATACATACAAGATGTTGTTGAGAGCTGTGAGTTTGAATTTTTTTTTTTTTTTTGACTAACGCACTTTTTTCCGCGTTCGTTCTTCTAATGATGCGACGCGAGCGTCGAATTAGAAAGGTGCGAGAGAAACACGTACGTGAAGTTTTATCAAATCAATTTTATTTTTTGGGGCGATGAAAAAATGAAATCCAATAATAATAAAAGTGGAACAAAAGTCAAAATAAAATTCGGTTTGAAAAGTAAACGAATTCAAATCGCATTCCGACGTGGAGAGCGAAAGATTAACGCTTTTGTTATTCAACCAGTGAATTTATTTTTATTACTTAATTAACGTTGGCGGACGATTAAAAAAAGAGAGAAAATTATTTAAGAATTAAAAGAGAGGTTTGACTTGTAGGCTTTTGTAAGTAAGCAAGAAAATCAAGTAAAATACTTTTTTTTTAATAGGGAAAAAATATTTCTGTTTCACTGTTCATTTTTATCAACAATTTTCTTTGTTTATTATTGTTTTTTTTTTAATACAATCTTCTTCGTTTTCGTCAATTACGTTGTAGTATGAATTTGGATCGCAAAAAGAAAAACGAAATTAAAATATGATTTTTAAAAACGTCTGCCGAAGAAATTGTAGCTGTTTCTTTTTTTCTTAATTTAAAATTGAACCAATTCATTACTGGCGCAAATGTTGCGATTGATAATTTTTTTTCTTCGACGAACAGAAACACTTCTTTCCAGATAGAATACGTACGTCTTTGCATATCAGTGAAATTTCAAAACAATTTCTTTTTCACGTCTTCATTTCTTCTTTCCTTGCAACCGTCTCTTGCCTATCTGCGTAACCTTTTCTTCAACCATCGGTGGTCTCCTGACTTGGTGGCTTTTAGGTAATTAAATGAAACAATGGAATTATACTGAATGGGTGAATGCAAGGAAAAAATGCGTTTTAGTCTAAGCGTCTTTTTACTTAACACGAAAACAATTAAGTCCCGCCCTCGGACTTGCAGCGAAAATTCAAAATCACCTCAGCCAATCCCGTTCGTGGTATTTTTGGTTCACATGCTGCCTTTGCAGATGTTAGAAAAATTAAAAGCACTCTACCACTCCATGGGGGTGTTTTGTTCATGTCTCACGAACATTTATAAATTTTACCTATTCAAGTGTGGAAATTGACGTTTTTAAAAGGTCTGTTTTCGGGCTGAGACAAGACAGACTGCAATTAAGCCTAAACTCACAACGTAACGTGATATCCCCGCGCACCCGGCTCGCACGTTTTGCAGTTTTGACCAAGCAATCTATACATAAGAGTTTAGAAAAACAACTTGAAATGTCAAGATAGGTTGGTTTATGACTCTACCACTGCGAACGTCGTCAGTTTTCAAACACGAAACGGACAGCGAGACATGTTTCCAATTGCCTGCAATCTGGTCTTTGTGATCCTGGGCGAGTACTTAAAATTTAGAAAACATTCAAATCCATGTGGCGATGATCTATTTATTGTGCTCCTGGGTGGGCAGAAACATACAGCCCGTCGGTCCCGGTGGCGCCTCCGGTCAACAAATCAATGCTGCAAGTACGAGAAACGAACATGTGTTTTATGAAATCAGACATGCAACAATCGCGTTTTATTTTTAAAACAAATTATCTAAACATTTCAACATAAACAACCGATATCTCTATTACCTATCTTTTCCAAAGTATTTGAAACACTTACCTACAACAGATTATATTCCTACTTAAAGAAGCACAGCATTCCATGTAAATGTCAGCGTGAATTCATAAAAGGTTGATCTACAGGATCCGCAATCTTCGAATGTTTAAATTATATAACGACTTGCTTGGATAAGGGGGAAACACCCGTTGGTTTATCCAAAGCATTTGAAACTTTGGTTCACGAAATTCTAGAATCTATTGGTGTTAGAGGAGCAGCTCTAAATTGGATACATTCCTATTTATCTCGAAGGTCTCAACAAGTGTTCATCAGATATACATATGTAACAGGGTGTAATCTCCGAGGTTTCGTCTGACTCAAAAATAATTAGTAAAGGAGTGCTCCAGGGATCTATCCTCGCGCCACTGATCTACGTCAACGACTTAGAACAAATGCTTCCATCTGTATCATTGTGCCAACAATATGCTGATGACACCTAGTGTTACGTGTATCGTAACGAGTAACTCCGAGGCCCTATGTGCAGAACTTGCCTCTTCAGCCATTAATCTCATATCCAATTGGTCCGAACTTTCAATTAATCTCAATAGAACTGTAGCACACTGCAATTTAGAAATGGTCCGTTGTCTTCTAATGTTTTCATCAAATTTAAAGCCAGATCATTTCCGGTGTCTGACGGTTAAAAAATTTTGGGTTTACACATTGTAACGCGCCGCCCCAATTACTTGGTTATTGATTAATTCTGACAAGTAAACAGACGATAAAATTGTATAAACAAATAATAAATATGTACCAACAAAACCCTACTTGAGATTTATTGCTAAAGGAATGCCTGTCTGGACCGTTTACCTAGAGTTCCGAGAAAGTCACCCGGTGTTCGACTCCAGCTGTGCATGCACTTAACGGCACTACCTGCTTACCGGGGTTGTCGGATACACTAGCGGTTAATCCTACGAATTAGGTTAAAGGTTGCGTGGAACTCGTTCAGTACTAAGAGTAATTTTAATAATATCTAACTATGGCGCGATCGTCAATGTAACCCCGCAAGTACCGTTTACCTAGAGTTCCGAGAAAGTCACCCGATGTTCGACTACAGCTGTGCATGCACTTAACGGCACTACCTGCTTACTGGAGTTGTCGGGCACACTAGCGGTTAATCCTACGAATTGGGTTAAAGGTTGAATGACTTTCGTGGAACTCGTTCAGTACAGAGAGTAATTTTAATATTATCTAACTATGGCCCGATCGTCAATGTAACCCCGCAAGTACGTTGTGTTAACCTGGTTCTTTTTGGTGTAGCAGTGTAATAATTCTCCAGGACAAGGAATTCGATAATTTAATAATGAAACACAGCAATTAAATTTAAGTAATTATTTATTGAAAAAAAAAATGGGAAAAACTCCTGATCTCCGCCTCTGTGGGATCGGAGATCTTGAGCAAAAAACCCTTGCGTTGAAATCAATACAAATAAACACAATTGACGCTTCTCAGGAAGTACAGTATAAATCGGATTTCACTTTCGAATATCGGCGCGTTCTATTTTCTTCCGATTCACACCGTTGGTGGTATAATGTTTACACAGATGTTTGTTGGGGAGCTCTGCTCCTCCCTTAGATTAATAATTAATCGAGTTTCAAATGAGTTCGAGTCCTGGTACAGTGTTCGTCACTCTGATTGTACTCAAAGACTTGTTCTATTTAATAAACCAACGCACAAAGTGTCTCAGTGTCTCAGGACTACAATGTACTTAATTAATGAATTGATCGGATGTTTTGGAGAAGTATGTGATACAAATTCCGTCTTCAGCGATCAATTTGCATGTAAATCAGTAGCAAACACCTGTTTTTCAGAGGCTCCCTTGGGAGATGTTAGGTTTAACCCTATCTCTAGCTAACCTGATTAATAAAGGTGCGTGTAGTGAGCCGATACTACTTCTACTACGTCACCTGAGCGTAATTAATGCTTTGGAGGGCGGTGCTTGACCCCTATACCTTCCTATCGAGGACCCTCTGTATATCGCTCTTTCGCCGTCTGACCTAGCTAAATAATTTAAAGCGCAAGAAATCCGTTTTGGCTGCCTTATTCCCACTCCACTATGGGTGGTTTTGGCGTAACAGTCGCAAGGCGATCGCTTCTAATCAACCGACAAATCTCTCGGCAAAAGCCACAATTTGACTCTCCCACATATACAGGGCGTGAAAAAACTTTGTTAAGAAAATGGCCAGGAATGTAGTTCAAATTGCTTGGTTTCTAATTTGACTGAGAGAATCCCCAAGGGTAGAATGATTTCTAAAAGTACACCGTGTAGGAAATAGCTAATTGCGGTTGAATTTATCTACTAATTCAGAAACACTGACCTATCAATTTTTCCAAGATCAAAGTCGCTAGTGGGTTTTAATACTCGTCGTAAAAGTAACTAAAAATAGTTGATTAAATTTTACTCAATGTAACGGTACTACGAACCTTACTGACTCTTTAGTCTAATTAATGCAAATCAAATTATCTCTGCGCAGTTATTACCATCAAAGGTGCGTTGAAGGAAACAATGAATATCAATTACCCCGGGCGTATAATCCGTGTCCACTTATACACTGTACACTTGCTTTAAGAACACTCGCGACGCGACGCCTACGTGTATGGTTTTAATTGCCTTTCTTATCACTGAATTTAAACCGGACCGGAATAAATGATTTAACAAACAACAAAAAAAAATATAAAAATTTGAATAAAGACTACGAGCGCCCAAGGATAAACACAACTAAGACAAATTAGAATTGAACTCGACCGTTCTCGCTAGAGCTTCAATGCTAACTATCGTAGAGGTAAATTAAATAGAGAAGACTCTCACATGTAATACGTTCGTACAAGTCTTTTCGATAAGAAAGAGGTGTTTTGGTGTTTCTTGCTGCACGCGAATTGTAATCATTATGTAGTTTCATTGTTTACTATAAAGTTTGTCTCAACAGCAGTTGCTGACGTGAAAACTAACAAATTTGGATGACACATCGGTTCTTCTCTAATTGATTTCACTCTACCTTTGCGTTCCCGCTTAACACGAAAAAAACCAAAAACGGCCCCCTCGGACTTGCAGCGAAATTCTAAAATCACTTCGACCAATTCAGGTTGTAGCATCCAGTTCACACGCACGCCCATACCAAATGCCAAAAAATCAAGAGACACTCTATTAACTCATCGGAATGCTCGCTGTTTGTGTCGCAAGTGAAATCCCTCCATAAATTTTAACACTCAAGTGTAAACGTTGACATTTTTACAGTATTTGTTGCCTGACTGAAGGGACACAGACTCCAGCGAAAAGGTCTCAACTCGCCCAAACACCTGGGGCCATTATCTACAATTTTTAAGTGACGGAATGTGTACAAAACTGAGAACCCAATTTAAACCGTCAAATGGATTTGTTTTATGGTGTCTGCGCGACTCTATTGCTGCGAATGTCGCCAGTTTCAAGACAGAACAGACAAGCGAGACCTGCTTCAAAACGCCCGTAATTTGATCTTTTACGATATCGGACATGTACTTCAAATTTAGAAAGCACTAAGCTACACGTTACGATGATTTGTTTAAGCGTGTGCTTGTGTGGCCCAATTCTCTCCAGCCGGCCAACGCGGCGCCTCTGCACCCCCCAGTTATCGCTGCAACTCCGACAAAGCGAACATGTGTTTATTGAAATTAGATATGCAATAATCGCTTTTCTTTTGAAAACAATTTAGTGACCGTTTCAATATAGACGCTCGCGCTCGTAGGGTTGGCACTTAGTGCCCACTGAGTCGGTCCGGTGGCAACGACTGGCTTCCCAATTTTGGCCCGCACTTTAAATACACGTTTTTTGTCTAGTTGCGCGTTGCATTTTACGTCACTTGCTTTGTGTCCGTTTGCGTTATTCGTATACGCGCGTATAAGCGCTTGGCTCCGTTTGTAATAAATTCCGCTGATGTCTTATTATGAAATATGAACCTTTATGTTACGTTGTATTGTGTTTAGATTTCGACACGGTCGCAATTTGCCCTCAATTACACAAGTTCGCGTTTAAATACTTTTTATGTTTTTTATTCGCGGAACACAGAAAAAAACCCCTCGTGGTTTTTAGAAAATTCCCATTCGTGACAATAGCTCCAACTTGTCAGTGAAAACTGAGAAATTTTAATCATTTATTAATTCCCAGGCATAATACCAACCTTTATGAACTTTACGTTGGTTCTTTGGTTTTCAAACAAATCGTCACTTTTTTGTTCGACTTATCCTTCTTTATATTTTGTTGTTTTCCTTTTTTGTTATTTCTTGTCGATTTTTTATACTTTCCCATTTCCTTTAATTTTCTATTAGTCTTTGGATTTTCCGAAAGAGAGACGCCGCGCCGGATTGATTGATTTTTTTTTAAATTATTCATATTTGCTTTCTAAATTAATCCACGTTCCAAGCAATCGCAGATCAAATCTTCAAATTAAATATTAATTCGATACTGGATGTACATTTTCACCGTGAGAAGTATCTCAGGTATCTTAAGAGAGTTGGCACAGTTGCTCACTTGAAAATGCATAGCTTTATTTATCTACATATAAATATTTCGATAGATGATGTCACCCAAGTTTAAATTAAATCTACTTGGCTCTACTTACCACGGTTCTAGGTGACAAGTCTGCCGATTCTTCGATCAACTGAGCCCCAGCTAGCTACAGTGGGGATGGGGCAGGTTAACTTACGGTGGTAAACTTACAAAGGGCGCCAGAAGGCGATTTAAATCAACTAATCGTAATTCGACAGGCCGACGTCTCCAATCGACCAGGTCGTGCAGAAATAAGAAACACGAATAAATCAGAGCCGTAAATTCTCACTGATGTGTGTGAAAGTAGAAATTAAAATAGTAGTTAAAGTTAACACAGTTTATTACACAAATGAAATGAAAACGATTTACACTTTTAATAAACACTTACAATTGGCTGCTTATTTTAAGCTTAAATTAAATAACATAAGCGCAGCGCAGTTCGTGTTTCGTGATTCGCACTCGCGGTTTATTCCTCACGAGTTAATAGTAAATTCAACAACCGATCAGTCCGCAAACATTGGATTAAATTGAAAACCTAACGTTGAATTAGCGCGTCCAGACGTACGTCAAAGTCAGTGACGTCAATCGAAGCGCAGGGGCCGGTGGTGAATCGTAACGTCCTCTACCAACCGCAGGGTGCGTCAACGAGCTGGCCTATACTGGATCCGCTTAGATCAAGATGGCTACTTAGGTTTTCTCGATCGGACCTCGATACGACTATGGACAGGAGAGTCCCCGGGGAACTGGTCTAATAGCCTGCGCCAGAAAATGCACCCAAGTAGAAAAGCCAAGTAGAAAAGCCTACATAGAAGAAATGATATGCGTTAGCGGCCATTGTTGGCCCGTCTGTCGATATTCGCCGTTATATATTACCTGAAACTTGGTAAGGAGATTAAAACTACCTCCAATCGTTGTTCGGCAGTGTTGAATGATTTTCCAGCAAAGCTGCGATTGATTTCTTCTCCAAATGAGCAAGAAATCCGTTAATTTTAACACACGCGAAAAAACACGTCCTTACGGCACAATGCTCGATCAACAAGAAAGTGCGACCAGGCTGCAGATGAAGCAGGTCGCCTCGACGCGTAGGAATTACCGACGACAACCAATAGCAGGTGACCTGAGAGTCACATGGGGCCTTCATGACCTATGAGAACTCAACGATCACCGTACGCAGGTGTTCCCCCATGGCGGTGTAGAGAAGGGGCATCAGGGTCGCCACGGTGTTAAAACGAAATTACAAGGCGGTATATCGCCGCTACATTTTAGCGGGAAATTTAACTGTAACAATGATCTGCCTGCCAAAAAAAAGTAAATAAATAAAGCTGTGCATTTTAAGGGCGATGTTTTAAGCAAGTTTTTTCAAAAAGTATAATTTCGAGGTCAAACTCTAACCCCCTCCCTTATTCTGCAACTCACGACGACGACAATACATATTTTAACCAATCAGTACTTACATAAAAATGCGTTGTGTCTAAGTTGATTGGCCAAGACTTGTCGCTTAACGATTGTCGTTATAGAATACGGAGGAAAATTATTTTATTTTATTTTTTTTTAATCTGTGGTGGTTGCCCAACGGGGTCCTAAGTCAAAGACTTGTCAGGACCTCAGGACGACGACAATACATATTTTAACCAATCAGTACTTACATAAAAATGCGTTCCATGTCTTTGTTACTTCCAACCTCCTCGCCGTTTAAGGGGAAGCAGTGTCGAATTTTATCCCCAACACTGAAGGGTGCCTGAAGTCGATACCGACCACGCCCGAGTTGTTCTTTTCAGTTGCCTGGTGTTTTTTTTTTTATCGAATTAACTTCAACTCGTTTACTTATAGTTTCTCCTTTTGGTTGCTGATGGTCTTTTCATTGTACACTGGACGAGAATCGGCCGTCGTTTGTTTTCTGTTTACCCAATTTTTAACTACTTTTTGGTAGGTTTTCAGTCATTACGGAATTTTGCATTCCATTCGTTAATTCTATTACAGGTTTTTTTCCTTTATGTTAGTTCTTTGGTTTTCAAACAAATCGCTTAAAACCAGATCGGAAGGAATGTATTAAGAAAAAATTAAATTAGAAAAATTTGAACGAAAGTTTCCTTCTAATTCCGTCACTACCTCAGTGTTTCCCATTTTAATTTTGTTTAGAAAACTGTCCATTGCGAAAATTTCCTTGAACTTTACCAATTTAAAAACACAAAAAATAAATTAAACCGGAATCAACATAATTTACGCGTCTTATGTTAATAAGGATGCAGTTGCCAAGGAAAATAAAAATGTCAAATAGATCGTTAAACTAAATCAAGTTCCGAAGATAAAAATTGGCCGAAAGTTTCATCGATTTTTTTTTACAAGTTGCGCTAAATTATAAACAAACAAAAAAACAATGTTCGTTATAAAATTCAAATTTTTAGGAAGAACTCTCTCTCCTGGATATATTTAAATAAGAGCAAGGCCGCTGCGTTAATAAGTCGTCAGATAAATTATGTAAGTAGCACGGTGCTTTAAGTTTATTTACTTGTCGTGGACAGCTTTATGATTTATTGCAATAATGTCTACTTTAAAAACTGCTTCCTCCTTTCCCGTTTTCTTCAGCGCCACGATAAATTTACACCCGTCACATCGCCGTATTTATTTTTTATTTTTTGCTCCAAGTCTAATTGTTTTAAGAGCATTTCAAGAAATGAGGAAAAATTATTGCAGAAAATTAAGAACGTTTTACTCACATTTTTCTACCTCAGGTTATTCCCCTTTAGATAAAACTCTGCTGATTCTGTACGTGTTTCAATTTTGCTTACAAAAAAAGAAAACTTAACGAAGCGTCGATGTAATGCAAAAACTGATGATTTCCCGCTTTTGAAAAACAAAGACATCCTTAAAGAAAAAACGAGAACCTGACAATGAGATTCGAACGCGAAGCATCCGAGCGGAAGCCGGAAGATGCCCGATATGTTTTAAGTTGTTTTCATAAGAGAAGAGCTCTGGTGTTTCATCAGACATAAGAAGCATAACTCCATCATTTTTCCTCATTCACCGTTAACGAAGAAATAATTCTCGGTTGTTACTTCTTGTTTTGCCTTTCGATATTTACAATCAGGTTAAATGGTTAATGCAACCTGCACGAATACGAGCACAAATTGCAGCATAAATTTTAATGAATAAATTCTCAACGATTCATTTAAGCATCCGAGCGACCCGACAGTCGCGGTCCGTCGGCGGTTTCTACCGAAACAGAATTAGAACAGTATTCTGTCCTCGGTCCGTCAATGGATTCTACTGATACAAAATCAAAACCGTGTTCTATCCTCGGTCCGTCGATGAATTCTACTGATACAAAATTAAAACAGTGTTCTGTCCTCGGTCCGTGGACGACTTCCGCAAGATACCCCAAACCTCTATTTATGAGGTTTAAAAAGCGTCGACTGTAATTAGGTTATTGGAATACGTTTTCGAAATACCGCAGTGAACGCCCGACGTTCTTCAAATATAAAATGTTTGCACTTTCTTCTTCGACAATACGCTCTCATGCCGCGATTAGCATTCACGACGCCGCGCCGCCGCTCGCCCGTTGCGGAAGATTACTAAATTTACTTAACACTTTCGAGTTAAATGACAGTGAAACGCCTCGATCGAGCCAAGGCAGGAGGCGGCCGGAAGTGAAGAAGCGATTCACTTTTCACGCAAACCAAGAGAGTCGTGAGAACCGCTCGTTAATGAAACGCCTTTCGTTTAATTGTTGCTCGGATGAATGGATGAATAACTAATTGGTTCGTTCTTGATTTCAGGCGATACTGTGTTGTTTAGTGACGGCAACGTTAGCCGCAGACGGACACAAGGCGAAGAAGAAGGACGCCAGGGACAAAAGAAACTTGGAGTACAGCATAGCCCATCACTACCCGGCCCAAAATTACAGGTTGGAACGAAGGATATCAACGGCGCCGCAGCTTACGAGGTACCCCCCGTTTTTCCCGCCCGTGCAACGCCCCAACACCCAACGAAAAGGGCGACCACAATCCCTTCCGCCCCCTCCGTACGCCGTTCAAATGGAACCCCTCGTGCAGTACTCGCAGAGGGATCCCTTGTACGACAGCAAATTACTGGGACTCCCCACCGTCAGCCAGAATGACCTACCGAAGGGCGAAGACCTCCTCACCGACAACACACACGTTTACCCCCACGCCACCCCCAAGCACGTCATCGAGCGGCCCGTTTACATCAAAGAGCCCGAGCCGATTATTGAAATCATAATCAAAGAATCCAACGAGACTCTGCCGACGGTTCCAACCCCCATTACGCCACCCCCCAAAAAAAAAGACGACGTCCAGGTCTTCTACGTGAAATACAGGAAGAATCCGGACGCAAACGGGAAGGACAGCATAATATACGAGAAGCCCATCCCGGCGATTTCGCCGGAAGTCAAGCACATAGACGAAGAACCGCGCGCAAATTATAAACCGCCCCCGGAACACGTGACGCATTCCCCACCGCCCACGACGACCCTAAGGGCGATCATAAAACCAGACTCTGGGATATACCACGCGCCGAAAGGCATTCGAATTACCTTTGGCCCCCACACTTTCCACGACGATATCAACGAGGAATCCGCCCCCCAACCCGCCGTCTCGCTTCCCCACAGCGAATTTGAAAATAGGCCCCCTAATTTTCCCCATCGCATACCTCAACCGTATAGGCCGTTCAACCAACCGCCGCCTCCCCCACCCCCAACCACAGCCCAAATAAAAGAGCAGTACCCCCAGTTCGGGGTGAAACTCCCCCCGCAATTGCAACAACTGCCGCAAACTCGGAACCCGCAGTTTCTGATCAACCGGCCGCCCCAATTTCGCCAGATACCGGGGCCTCCTCCCCCACCACCTCACAAGCGACAGCCGGTTCCGTACACCCCCTTCGGGCAAATCCGGCCGGAAACTCCGGTTCATTTCCCGGGGCCCCACACCCACTTCCCCGTCAAGCAAGAGCCGACCTATCAGGCGGCCGGCTTCAACGAACTCCGCCAGCAATTCAGCCAACAACAGCTGCCCTCCGTGCAGCACCAACAACCCTTCAACCCCGACTTGCTTCAAAGCCAACGCCCGAGTTTCCCCCAGATTCCGCCCCAGTACATAAATCACTTGCAATCTCAACAGGACGCCGTCTTAAGAGAGCAACAGTTGAACCACCAACAGTTCAATGGCAACTTACCCCCGAGCCAACAACGACCAAAGACGACCCACCACCCCCCTCAACAACAACAGAATCAATTCAACGGTGATGCACTCCAGGGCCAGCAATTTCTACCCCCCGGAGGGCAGGTGATATCTTCGGTGCCGAAATACGAGCAGCACATCACAGTTGGGGGCGAGCAAGCGCTACCCTTGCAGAATCCCCAAAACCAACAGAAATTCAGGCAAGACGATGAAATAAAAGCCGACCAGCAACAGCAGCAATATTACCAACAGCAATTGGCGCTCCGAAACCAACAGCAACTGGCGCTCCAAAACCAACAGCAAGAGGCGCAGAAGCAACAGCTTCAGCTACAACAGCAAGAGGCGCAGAAGCAACAATTTCAGCTTCAACAACAAGAGGCGCAGAAGCAACAGTACCAAATTCAACAGCAAGAGGCGCAGAAGCAACAGTACCAAATTCAACAGCAAGAGGCGCAGAAGCAACAGTTTCAACTTCAACAACAGGAAGCGCAGAAGCAGCAATTCCATATTCAACAACAACAACTGCAGGAGTTGCAACAACAAAATCGAAACGCGCCAGATCCCTTCTACGTTGGCACGACCCATCCGCCACCGTTGTTACCACAAACCGCACCCACGACCACGCAAAGACCCCCGGTGACCACGGAAAGGAAACCGGAAACGACGACCAAGGACCCGAGCGAGTTGAGCAAGCAACTGCCGGATGAGGTCCCCGATGACCTGAGGGAGCAACTCTTATCCTCGGGGATTTTAAACCACGCCCAAATCTCGGTCCTCGATTACGATAAGGTCGGCGACATTCCGCTCAGCGCCCTTCCGCCGGATCAACTGGCGAACTTCTACAACGCAGGGGGCGGCCAGCAAATCGCCGCGGGGAGCGCCCCAGTCCCGTCCATAGTCGAAACCCCCAACGTGGACGATATGGTCGGTGAGGGTTCCGAAGTGGACGAGGTGAAAGTGCCGAAAGGGGACGAGGTCGAAATGAAGGTCGTGCGTTACGACCCGGAAACCGAGGACGGCAAAAAGATCCAGGAGTCGTACGTGCAGGACGACGCCACCAAAGTGGACCCGGTCGTCCTCAACGACAACACGTACAACCGGTATCTACCACTGAAGGTCAACGGGGCCGAGTTTCCCCTTCCGGAAATCGCCGAGCTGAAGGGGAAGAAGATCGATTCGGTCGTGGTCCTCGCGCCCGTCGATTACGATTTTAAGGAGGGCGGTAGGGTCACGAGGGACGCCCGGGAAAAGGGGGAGAAAATCAAGTTTGCGTCGGGGTCGGTGCTGCAGGAGCTGATCGAGAAGCCCTCGAAGGAAAACTACCTCAGGTTCTTGGAGCACGAGAATAGGACGTCTGCGGATAAGCAAGCCGTCATTCTTTTGGTCACAGGGTAAGTCACTTTCTCATTAAAACTAAAAAATCTTTACCAAACAACAATAATTAAACACCGACGCGTGATCTTGTTAAGAAATTGAGTGATTGCAACATTAATCAGAATTGAATTTTAATCTCTTTAAATTTTGTTAACCTCCTTACTTCCATACCGATCCAAGATTGTGTCACCAAATTTACTTTAAATTGACAGCCTCAACCTTACCTTGACTAGGTGACAAACTCTGCGCTGCATTAACTATTCATTCAGCTATTCATTCCCTCGGCTAGCAACAGTGAGAAGGGAGTGGGTCGACACGATGTTAAAATTCTTAAGGGTGCCAGGACGGAAGACCTCAGCCGATAGGCAAACAATCTTGTCAGTATCCCCGAACAAAAATAAAATAGAGGCTACACTTTACTCACTGGTACGTGAACGTAGAAATCAAAATCAAATCTAAAGTTAACAAATTCAAACCTTATTAGATACTCAATCGTTGAACAAATAGCGCATACACCTTGCACGAGGTTAGGCCTGTGCTTGTTCAAAACAAGTTCTCAATAAACTTACAGTCAACAAAGTTATTCACTTTCTATAATTTAAAACTGTACATTTAGCCGAAATTCGCTCTCCGGTAAGGCATGCAATAACCGTTCACGAAAGTAAAATAAATAAATAAAGTTAGACGTCAAAACTCACGACCTTGCTGTCTGTCGGGCCACGGAGTGACGGTGGCACTCACGACGCCACCTGTTGGTTTCAAAGCACATTCGCAAGATACGTCGTAGGAACGCCGGAGGCGAATTGACTCGATATCATAATTCGACTTGTCCGCAAACTGATAATTGAAAGTCGAAGTCGAACTAAAAGCTCGAACTGAAGGCCTGTGCTGAAAGCCCGTACTAAAAACCTGAAGAGAAAAAAAAACCGTTAGCGTCCCAAAATGGCGTTAGCCAATTTGTTCAGTATTTTACCTGAGATTTGTGGGAATCCCGAGTTGGGATGGGGCTGAAAATACCCCGAAACTCGCTCGGTGTTGTGAATTATATTCCGGCACTTTCAGAGCAAGAATTTCGTTATCACTAAACCACGCAACTATACACGACGAAGGCAGAATCAACACTGAACGAAATACCAACGTAAAACGGAAGGACACCGACGTGTTATTACGTCATAAGCTGTAACCAATGGCATGAATGTGACGTCAAGAGTTCCGAATGAAAGAACCAATACGAAAGCGGCATTTCAAATAGTTATTTCCGGCACGGGTTGTGAGATGTTCAGACAACGTATAGATACAGGAGACGTTGCCAGCTCGCTATAAAATGGCTGTAACGATTGTCTTAATCTTGTAAGTGAGTTAGCCTTGGATTCTGACTTAACTAACGATAATGTTCGTAGCATTTCTAAACTTTGCAGGAGCAACCTTGAAACAAAACTTCTTTCAATTCGATAACAAATTTTATGCACAATCCGATGGCCTATCCATGGGTTGTAACTTAAGCCCACTCGTGGCAGATATTTTCATGAATCACTATGACTTCAATTTCTTTAATTCTGACCATGTTGTGTGGACGTCTTTCCAACATAAATTGTCAGCCTTTTCTACACAGCATTTTCGATACCCATAAGCCAGTCTGATTTCATCAAGGAATCACTCAATCAATCAATCCTATTTATGTAGGTCAAACTGGTCGTAATTTAGCTACTCGGCTAGACTGGGTAAAACGGAACAGATGGCAAGTTTCCTGCCGTCTCTTTCACCAGCTGATCCCCTCGGCTAGCTGCAGTGTGAGGGACTGAGTAACTCAGATGTTAAAATAACTGAAGGGCACCAGTTCGTACTGAGCGATAACAATCTTGTCGACGTCCCCGAATCGACAGAATTGGCAGAAAAATCAAAAGTAAACAGAGGCTCTACACTCACTTGTACGTCAAGGTGGTAAACATAAACACGACCGAGCTGTCATGTCACTGTGTCACCTACGCTGTGAAGTTGGCGGTCATCACGCCATCCGGTGGTGCTGACCAAGCCGACAACTAGTTTAAACCGGACGAGCACCGACCGGTTGCAAGATGGCTGACTCACGCTACTCGTAGAATAGGATCGACACGGTCGAAGCCTATCTCGAACGGCACGGTAGAACACAGAGGGAGTTCGATGTGGCACCAAAACCCAATTTAAATCAAACGGAAAACCTCGCGTGGTTAAGAAAGAACCTGAATATAAAAGGAAACGGTTTCGTTAGCGTCCATAATGGCGTCCGCCCATTAGACTCAATATACATTACCTGAGAGCTAATGAGTTCCCAGGCTTGGACTTGGGGTTAAAATTATCGCCCAAGTGTGTTCGATGGTGTCACTAAACGTTCCGGCACAGCCGCTGATGAATTACTTCTCCCAAAGAGCAAGAATTCCGATAACTTACAATGCACGTAGAACACGTCAGGAGTGCACCACGCTTCGAACAAGAGAAGCCCTGGCCGACCGAGGCGAAATTGTAAATGGTGGTGGTTGCTATGATACGGATCCGAAGACTGTCACGTGGTGTGTCACCACTAATAAACTTTGAGAGAGCAAAGGAGGGATACAGGCTTGCCAACTGTATCTCGAAGGTCGGTCAGATAACGTCTGGATTCCGCGTTTTCTCGGCGGCAAAATTGAAACGTAACAGTTTCTTTTCCTTTTCGCTGTTCTTCTTCGAAATTTATGAATTCTACGTTCTCTTCTTGCCCAGTCGTCTTCTGCGTTTTCTCTTCTTCACAATTTACGATTTCGAACCAATTGATTGATTGTTCGTCCTTTGCTTTTATTTTCTCGCTCTTTTTTCTTCAGAATTCATGAATTCGACCCAACGACCGTCATCGGGAGACTTTTTTAATTTGCTTTTCGAATTTCGGTCTTCGTTTCCTTCTTCGCTCGATCGTCTTTTGTTTCTCCTTTTGCCGGAATTTGCTTTCTTTCTTCGGAATTTATAAAAACCGTTGTTAGTGGGAATTTGGAAAAAAGACCGCGAACATCCGACGGGATTTTTTGATACGAAACTTTTCTGCCTCACCGATTTTTCGATTTCCCCCCCGTTTTCGAACGCCCCCCGAAAAACACCTTATTTCCGGGTTTTTACGTGTTTTTTTTTATATTGCAGCCGAAAGAAATTTTTCTATAAAAATCCGTAAATACGCCTTCTAGAAAAATCCTTTGGATGATTTTTAGTGGCGGTCGCTTCGCGACCGCCTGTCGCTGTGGGGAGCCAGGGGGCGAAACGTCAGCTTGTGTCCCTGTGTAAGGTATTTTTTCGGGAATTTTTTTCGACCCTTAAACGTGATCGAATCGAGACGAGACTTTTGGCATCGTAGGGTAAGAATACCGAGAAATCCGACTCCGGTGTCCGTTTCGCGATCTGATGAGGGGGGGAAAAGATTTTGCATGGGCGTTTCCGAAAAATACCATTTTTGAGGTTTCAAAAAATTCCACGGCCCTTATTTACCGACCGAATCGGACCAAACTCGGAACGTATATGTAGGACCGACGGCGGCTTCTACCTTCGGACGCACGGCCCCGAGTCCGGCCCCCCTGGATTTTAACGAGGGCCCGAAAACCGACGTTTTTTCAGATCGACGAAAATTTCTCGAAAACTAGACGCAGCGATTTTACAGAACTCTCTCACATGCTGCAGCCCCCCCCGAGGTACCTAACCTATTGGGCTTACATCGCAGGAAAATAATTTTTTTCAACTGATCGAATTTGCAAGCGGTGCCTGGGGGGGGTCGGATCGAATCGAGCTGCACGTCATCGTATGGCAGAAAATGACGAGGAACGCGACGCCGTCGCGCGCTTGAAGCTGCGATCACCCGGAACGACGCTACAACACCGGAGTCCCGGAAAAAGGTAGGGCGACTTTCGAAGGCCGCCCCCTCCCCCCAATTATCGACGGATCTGGCCGGGGACACGTTTTCGCTTAACTCTGTCCTTCCTACGCAACTTCCCCCTCGGGCGCACCATAAGCCGACGATATGCGTTCCAGCGGCGCACTGCTTCCAATGTACTTTAAAAGGAGTCAATCAAATTGGGGTGGTTTTTTCGATCTAGGCGGACGAGCTTTTGACGGCTGTTAGCTTAGTTTCTCCCGAGTCTTTTGAGGCCCCGCCCGTTCCCGTAGGAAACTCAGGGCCGGCTCGGGAGGGCTTAGAGTTCGATTCCGGTTAAATAACGCACCGGAAAAAAATTAATTTCTACGCAACCGGAAGTGGTATTGTTCAGCTGTTTCAACTGGAAGATAGTTCTATCATCTCTCTACGCGACAACACCGGTTTCGACGCGAGCGCATCATAAATAACCGAAAGGCGAATTTTTTTTAGATGGCGCTCCGAAAAAAAAATTATTTCTACGAAACGGCTACAGATATTGTCAAGATGTTTCAACCGGAGGATAGCCCACACCTTCCTCTAACCAACGCCACCCGTCTCGATCCGAAAGGACTATAAATAACCGAACAGCGAATTTTTTAAATTAGTGCAATTTGAAATTCGGTCAAAATTGTGTGCAACTTTCTCGGTGAAATTAAGCCGCCCGCACACTAGCGGATTCGCGTTACGGCTTTCCCGCTGTATATTCAATTAAAATTTACATAAATTAAATAACTTTTTTACAAGTAAAATGGTATTAGGAATAAGATCCAAAAATTCAAAGGAAGTTAAAATAGATGACAATACAAAAAACAAATAATATGGAAAGTACAAACGATAACCTAATCAACATGGCGGACAAACAAAGGATTGTTCACAATGAGGAATCTATTAAGCCATATAAAAGATGTAAAAATATACCGATCAGTGGTGTTAAGTGTACAAGGTGTAAAACTGTGAACCATCCGGGATGTGTTAAACATTTCAAAACAGTAAAATACACTGACGAACAACATATAATCTGTTGTCAAATAACTGACAGATTGGCAGAAGACGATGGTAACTTGGACGAAACGACATGTGAAATTATTCCTGAAGCATACATGAATTCGATAGAGGTAAGCTACCTCAAAGATTTATTATGCGAAAAGGATATCATTCTAGGACCATCTTCGGAATTTGGGACCAGAGACGTAGCTGCAAAAAATTGTTTAAAAAAAGTGGTATACTCACCATTCCAAGCGTCTACGTACTCACCTGCATAAAGTATATCAATGACAACGAAGACGAATCATGATTTCCATACATACAGCACCAGACACGGGGATGAATTCTGCGTTCCACACCATCGAGTTAAACGGGCACAACTACCTAGTGATTAAAATATTTAACAAACTTCCTCCACATATCAGAAACGGAGATACATTGCTACCTACCCGTAGGTTTGCAAATTGTGTGCGAAGTGACTTAAGTCTCCACACCGCTCGGCGTAGCTCGTGGAGAAGGGAGGGTTCGACGAAACCCCAATGCAAAAGGTGGCCAAAAATGATTTAAAATAAAACGCACCAGCTACCACCGGGATTAACTAGCAGTCCAATTAAAGTCGAAGTAGAATATGCAGTGGTACTTGAAGTAAAACGTGAATCGGAGTCAAAACTAAAACTTGGAAGATAAAGCTGAACTTGACTTTAAAGCTTAACTTGGATTTAAAGCCTGGGGGAAAAGAAAAACGTGTTACAAGGAGGGGTCACCAGAAGAACAGCCAAAATCATACCTGTTCCCTTGCTCGGGGTAGGCCTTTGAGAAACCGCATTGAAACAGCTTGTGGGTCACTCGGCGTGCTTTAGCAAATCACGGAAATCCGTTTCTAATTTCAGCCACACTCGCAGTGGGAAACTAAACAGCACAAACTTTAGGCTTGCACGAAAACAATCGACCGCACGGCTCGAGGACTGTCAAGATACTGACCAGCAAGCGACCGCGCCCTGCTCCATCACATGCTCTGGCAGACGGAAGTCGTTACTGAAGAAACACAGTTTAAACGGGGAAACGAGTGAGACGGAGATATGTAGTCTGCCTGAAGTAACAGCGGACAGTCCAACTCACGCAATGTTGTGAAATATGGTGCAATGCGACGACCGGCACGTACGCCGTATTTCCCACGCTGGTACAGGGTGTACGGAAAATTATTATGAGTAACTTGAATGGATTTTTCAACCGTAACAACATCTAAAGTGGTAAAATGGACCAAAAATTTTTTCTTCTACAATATTCAAGAATACCTTGATTGTAAAATTTTATAGTAAATGTGTACTTAACTTTTTAAATTGTATGCTCAGAATATCATATCTCTTATATGTATAATAATATTTTCTGTGATTGACGATACTTTTTGTATAAAGAAAATATACATTATTATTATTATTATTATCAAAAATTCACTCGAAGAGAGAAGAAACGGAATTCTGAACTCGTCTCTTTCTTTTTGTTTTCTTGTTTTCTTTTCTCTTCAAAATTTATAAATTCAAACCATAAAAATCTGTACTTTTTAGAAAGTATACAAATTCAATTAAAATTTACATAAATTAAATACATTTTTGGGGGTGAAGTAGTATTGGAAATAAGATCGAAAAATTTGAAGGAAGTTAAGATAGATACTAACACAGAAAAAAACAAAAATTAATTCGATGAGAAAAGAAACGGAACTCTGTACTTGCTACATTCAATGCTTTTTACTTACTCTTCTTGTAAACCATTTTTTTGGGAAACTTCGAATTTAATTTCGAAGACGTCTCGCTTACGACTCACTTGAATTAGATTTATTAAAACGAAACTAAAGATCATCATCACATTTGCAATGTCAGCATTTTCCTCAAGGTTTGCAGCTGCAATTCTTCGAATGCGAATGGTGTAGCGACAAGAGCGACATTTTCCTGGAATGTTTACTGTTTTGTTTTTAAATCGCCGTCTCAGATTCTTGTACAATGTAGTTATCATTACAACGCAACGTTTTACAGTTTATTTTCCAATTTCGAAATAATAAATTCTTGTACAGAATTCCGGTTTCTTACATCACGTCTCTCTTAAAGCTTTTGGAAATTGTGACTGCGACGTTTATATATTTTTTTTTTTTTTAGAATGCGGAAATTAATTTTTGGTGGTACTGGGCGAGGCCCCCCTTCGTTACGTTTTTACCAAAAGAAAAAAGTACTTTCTCGTAGAAAATTATAATTATTAACTAAACTAACTGGCCTCCAGTTTCGTCGGCACTACTCGTGCAAAGAAAGCGTCACGTTCTTCCAAATTATAGCAATTAAATTATTATCGAAAAACATCACGCGGGTTGTAATTACTCGTATTTAAATCGCCACACCAAAACGTGCCGATCATTTTCTGACAGGGGGGGAAATCGATGGGTGGGTAATTACAAGAAATTTTTAACTGACACGTAACGATTACGTGAAATAATGTCCCGAAACGTTAAGGCCCAACTGAATGTTAGGGGGTTAGGGTTAGGGCTTTGAATCTCACAGCCCGATTTTACATTCGTCGAATAAGCATTATTCCTAGAATAACGTGACGTAGGTGTGACGTAGATATGGAGGGACATTAAAGGATATTCGGCTATTCCACGATTGTAAAACTGGGCCTTAATGGAATTCACACGACGTCATAAAAGTTGTGCAAAGCGAAGGAGGGGGGAGCGGGGGGGGGGGAGATTTGCAGCAAGCTAAAGGTGTTTCCGTTTTTCAGAAGCGTGGACACTCCGAAAGAAGAAAGGGAGATCTTCATGTACGACGTCGCGACGAAGACCGTCAGCAAACTAAGCGGGGAACTGTCTTCGGCCTTCGTGGAGGCGGCCGAAGCCAACTCGAGCTCGTCCGAAGACACCTCCGCGTCCTCCTCGAACCTGGTCGAAATCAGAGTGCCATCTCCCACCGAAGACGGACCCGTCGACGATCCAGAAGACGCAGACCTCGAAGATTCGGCCTCCGACATCGTCGAGAGCAGGATACCCATCATCGACCCCATGGAGGCGGACCTGGAACCCCAAGCCTCGGAGCAACTGGACGGGTTCGTGGACATATCGGGGGAGGACTTGACGGCTTCGGACACGAAGAATAGCATCGAGAGCGAAGCGCGGTTCGACTTAAACTGACGATGAGTTAAATTGGCTTCGGAACTTCTTTTCTTTCTCCGGCCTTTTCTTGCCTTCCAGTTCTTCCGCTCTTCTCATTTCAATCAAGTGTTGCCATGGAATTTGGACGACGGCATGGCAAGAGTTGATAAAAAAAATTTTTTTTAAATCACCCGGTGCAATGAATCGAAAGCCAAACGGGACGAAGCTGTGCCAAACGTACATTCTTTAAAAAAGGAAAAAATTAATAAAACGTGAACGGGTTTGAATTAATCCATTTGTGTACAGTGTATATTATGTATTTTTGTATTAATTTTTTTTTTAAATAAAGCTTGTAGCCGTAAGCTATTACGACGGGCGCTCGTTTGATTCGCCGATGACCTACTAGTCGGAGATGAGAGAGAATCGAGGACGGACAAACAAGTTTCTCGTTGCGTTTTTTAAACGGAATTTACCTCGATTCATTCCTTGGGGGAGACGGGGGGGGGGAGGTTAAGCGCGCTTGAAAAGCGAAATACTCGTATGCAACGTGGGGTGCAAGGAAAACCGGGAAACCGCCACGTAAAGAAATGGGAAAGGCAAATTCGTTTGACAGTTATTTATTATTTCAGAAACTAATCCCCCCTGACAATCATAGTTCGTTCGTTTCGAGTTAATGTTTTTTTTCCTTGCTTTTCCCCATGTAATTCTTCACGTAGAAGTTTACGAAGAGGGCCAAAAAGACGGCGATGTTGGGGATGTAAAGCCAAGCCACCAAGATGGGTAGGTCACAATCGGACCTCAAGGCCATCGCCCCTTGGGCTATGATGAGACACAATTGAACCTGAAAGCCGGTTACTATAATTAGCAACGATTTAATTTAATGTCGGCCTTACCATTTGTATTATGGTGACGATGGGCTTCGCCCCGGCGAGCCTTGCCTTCATCTTCTTAGGCCCACTGGCTGACAGGAGGTAATAAGAGTACATGATCACGTGGATGAAGTCGTTGAAAGCGGGGGGGAAAGCGGCCGAACCCCCTGCAATTTTTTTATTAGACACATTTCACCGACAACCTTCTGATAAAGTAGGAATACCCGCGACGTATTTTACTCCCACCCAAGACAACGCATACGTAGCAGCATGGTGGTAGACGTGCAACGTTGAGACCTGCCTGTGTTTCTTCCTCAGTATAAAAAGGGCGGTTTCTATAAGTTCGGTCAACTTGAGGGCGTGGGTACTCCAGGCGCAGTATAATATCCTCAATGCCAGAGGGTCGCGGGAGTAATCGGTGGGATAGCACCCGAACCAAAAATTGGATTTGCCGGTGGTAAGGGTCTGAAACGTCGGGGGGTTAGAATTTCTCCTGAGCTTCGCACGTTTTACGTTTACGTACGAAATAGACTATTGCACCACAAGCGGTAATTTGAAACACGTTGTATACGAAAATGATGGTCTTGAGCGAGTAGGGCTTGCGCTTCTCCATGAACTTCGGCAACCAGGAGTACGTCAGGAGTAAATAAATCGAGATTACAGTCACAGGCAACCACGGAGATCCCAGCAGGAACCAACCCTTCGTCCTGGGGTCTGAAAATACAGCGTAAAACCACGGTTTGTTGGGAGGGGGGGGGCAAAACGTACCTGCGAGGTCGTAAAATACGTAGTTGTAATTTTCGATTAGGCCCCGTATCATTTTTGATTTTTTTGCTTTATCTCTTGCGCTGCAATTTTGCTGCCAACAATTTCTGACCAGTCACTCGCGGTTTGCTTGACGATAAAAAAGCGTCGGTAGTTAATGAATAAATGAATTATTGGAAATTATTGCAAACAATATTCATCAGGGGGCAGAAGTCAACCTTATGCATTTGTAATCATAATAATACGCCACGCTTTGTTTTTTTTTTTTGCGTGTGAAATGTTGTTGCTGTGTTGCCTGGAAAACTTCTCATGTTAACGCTAACCCCTTTTAGCCCTAATGTTATGGGAAAGCGTTTTCAAACCCACAATCATAACAACTAAGGACTCCAAAATATAGTACCGTTTATAATGTTTTATAAGTATTTTTCGGCACAGGTTTCTATATTTCTGTTTGTTCTCAAAATGGAAAACGTTAATTTTAATTTTGTTTTTAATGTTCGAGCTAATATAAATCTTATATTCTCCAACAGTAAAGGGGTTGTCTCAGTATTTATAAGGCGCCAGGAAACGGAGAGGTTACCTAGGTGTCTTTTGACGAAGCAGTCGTTTCCACCAACCTCGGCATAGCTGATTGTGACGTTTCTCACGCGGTAGTTGTAGAGGTTAGCATTCAGAGTCAAAGGGGTATGGATCATTGAGACATACACACACACACAGCTTAACCAAACATCGTCATACGAGTATACCAAAATTATTGTACATTATCAACTTTCACTCTCCAAATTATTGTACATTTACATAGTTTCATTTTTTGTTATTTTTGGATGAAGAATACCAATATTTAATTACTGAAAAATAATCACTACACGTGCAGTTCAATTTTTTATTATGTGCCATTATGCCGATCGATCGGTCGATAAGTCAAAGAACTTTTATGTAGCTATCTCCTTCTAACTTTCGTGAAACAGCCTTACGGCTTTTGTCATGTCATTTCAATTTCTTGACTCGGAACTCAGATCTATACGATCGGCATATAATAAAAAAATGAAGTTTGCTCATCACTTTTTTAATAAATGCCAATCGATCGATCGTAATTTTAAGAACTTTTATATGTGTAGCTATCTCCTTTTAACTGTCGTGAAATAGATTTGCCACTTGCAGTTGGGGATTACGTTGTGTTCTTAACTCAGATTGATCAGATCGGCATACCGTAAAAAAATTGTATATTGTATAGGTACACCCGCCGACAAAAGTAATGCCCAGGCCTACAGTGGCTCAACTGTGAAGCATAAAATTTGGACGGCCCTTAAAATTTCACCTTATATTACGATGTCTCTCTTCGTAGCGTTTATATAACACGCAGGGAATTCTTTCCTGACCGATTTTCAGTTTCAGACAAATTCAGAGAAACCTAATTTTAAATTTTGAACACATGAATGTTGTTTAGTAACTAAAATAATAATTTAAAAATAATAAAAATTGACGAATTTTTAAGTGGCAACGCATTTAGCAATAATTCCAATATATTTCACTGCTAGCCTAAAATGAAAAACAGATTAAATTTAATTTCAACTGCTAATGAAAGGATAAAATTTTAACGGCCGGTTCTTTTCATCTCCTTGTAAATTATTCTTCCCTATAACATCCTTAGAAACCATTGTCGATACAATTTGTTACGTTCAAATCTCGCGTCACAACATCGTGGCGATATGGCGTCATTCAACTGCGCTTTAACACAGTTGGCCACACTGTTACCCCCTCATTTACATCGCTATGGGTCAGTTGTACAAAGGAGGTTTAAACTGACGTTCAACTGAACCAGGTTCAAAGTAAACAAATTCGCATAGGATCTTAAGGACATATGGCAATTAATGCATTCATAAATAAAATTTGATGCGACCTGGTTCAGTTGAACGTCAGTTTAAACTTCCTTTGTACAACTGGCCCTATAGGGGGAACCTGCGTGAGGTGAACGTTTATCATTCATAGGCTATGAAGGCACCATGTGACTCCCAGGTCGCCTGTCATTGGTTATCGTCGGTAATTTACGCGCGTTTTAGCGATTTTCCCCATCTGCGATCTCGTCGCTTTTGTTTCTTGTTCGGAACGTTGTTGTGAAATTATCGTAGTTTTCGCTCTCTGGGAGGAATAACTCATTGGCGGCTGTGCCGGAAGATTCATTGACACCGCCAAACAGCGATTGGAAACAGTCTCTAATCTCCTTGCCAAGCCTGGGACCCCAGTTCTCTCAGGCTTTTCTTTTTGGGCGCAAGTTTATGTAATCCCCGCAAGCTTTCACGCGAGGGTTTCCCGTTTGATTGAGTTTTGGTGCCACGACAAACTCCAGCTGTAGTCTGCCGTTCTGCGAGTAGCGTGGGTCCGCCATTTTGCTGCCAACCAGTTACCGGCTCGGACAGGACCACTAGATGGCGTGGTGACAGCCAACTTCACGGCAAAGACGGTACACTGACAGATATCGGTCGGGAGGTAACTACGAATTTATTTAATAGTGTCAGTTATACTTTATTTAAAATATATGTATGAAGGGGAATGAAGAAGTTCAATGGTTTTACGAATTTTTTCACAGTTGCCTGATACGCTTAATACGCGCCTACTTTTAAAAGTTTTCATTTACGAGGCTGGCCACCTCACAAAAATTTGCGATACGCTGGTGTATAGGCCATCGGGATGCAAGCGTGTAAGTATGGTTGCCTATTATTTTCAATTTAAAAATTAATTTCGTTACGAATTTAAATTTCTCGCGCCTTTAATTCGTTGTGTTACCGCGTGCTAATTGAAGCCCAGAGCGCAGTACCGACGCGCAGTTTCCGTCCTACGCTTGCTCAGTTCACGTGCATTGTAAGTCCTTATTTATTACATAATACGATAACTATTGTTTATGTTAATCCCATATATTTATGTAATGAGTGCATAAACTTGTAAACGATAAACATCACAACATTAAAATATATTCGACAAGTTTAATAAATCGCATACGAATTTAATTTGTTATTAAAATAAAAGAAAATGTACGCTTTTAAATTATTCACAATATGTATTTGCACTTGTTACAAAAGTTAATAAATTCGGCGCAAATAAAGCACCTTCGGAAATAGTTGAGAATCACGTGATTTAGTAATTTTTATACCGGGCGATCTTTTAAATTTAACGTCCAATCAGCTGTGAGTTTTCTATCAAAACAAATTCGAGCAAAACGCAGAGCGTAGTCCTAGTCTTATGCAGACATCTTGACCTGCTTGCATTGTTGTAAGACAATGAACAGCGCCATCTGTTAAGACACGCCTAAAGTATCTTTTTTCATTTGTTTTCACGGGGGTGGTTCACTGGCTATTCACCGCGATGAGGAAGATCAATAAAAAAATGTCAAAATGTCAAAAGAAATGTGTTGTTTTAAAGTTCACTATGTATTTCGTTTTCTGTGCTTTCTCATCGTTCTTTCCAACTTAAAAAAAGGAAAATATTAATAGAATCGTGTATGATTTTTAAAGCCAACGCAGAACGCCTAGAATGAATATGGCCCTGAGCAACGTTATCATGCGTTCAAAAACTCCCACATTTGGAGTTGCCGCTTGGTTGGGTATGAAATTTTTTAAGTATAGGTTTAGAACTGTGGATGCAAGAATTTTTTAAACTTATAAATTTAAAAATATAAAAGAAAATCGTCCTTCTTGTTGTACGTGTACTTCTCAACTTGTTCCTGTTACAACAATAACTATATTTTAGTATTCGCGTAATTCGGTTCAAAATTATACGTTACACTGAGTCCCGTTGAATTGTTTGCAGATCTGCTTAGCTTATAAGACACCTCGTTGACAAAACGAAAATCACTATTTTGTCTGCATTCTGTCAGAAAACTTTCCAGAAACTCTAACGACGATATGACATTTCGGATATACTTATTTACGCACTCTTGTTACGTTTGAATTTGCCGCTAAGAAAACGTGGCAACGAAGCAACGTCTAAGCCGCGTTCCGGTACGTTTGGCTCCTTCCCCACTACCACGAAGTTTACACGATGTAGGGCACCACGTGACTATATCATGGTTCACCATTGGTTATCGCTTGCGACTTTCGCGCATCTTAGACTCGCGTTCCCGTTTCATTCTACGTTCGGCCATCGTAAGGTCTTGTCGTGTATTAGTGTAATCTCGGGGTTCTTGCTCTTCATCAACGGCGCTGCTGGAATTCCTGACTACACCACCGAACGAGTTTGGGGTATTTTAAGCCCCATACCTGGAATACCCCAAAAACCCAGGTAAAATCCAGCGTTTTTTCTGAACGCCATGTTGGACGCTAACGACCCATTTCTCCTTCTATACAGGCTTTTAGTTGTAGGCACAGATCTTCTGCTGCGCTTCAGCCTTCTTAAGTTGTATCGGCATGAGTTGGGCTCAACTTGTTACGTTTCGAATTTCCCGCCAAAGAAAACGCGGAATCGAGACGATATCTGACCGCTATCGACATAGTTGGCAAGCCTGTACCCCCTTTGTTTTCTCAAAATTTATTGGTGGGTGGTACACCACGTGACTGTCTCCGTATCCTAGCAACCATCACCATCACCATCTACAATTTCACCTTGATGAGGTTCTCCTGTTCGAAGTGTGCGTTACAAGCCAGACGTGTTTTACGTGCGTTGTAAATTATCGGAATTCTTGCTCTTTGGGAGAAGCAATTCATTGGCGGCCGTGCCGGAAGATTTGGTGACACCATCGAACATATTTGGGGATAATTTTAACTTCATACTAAACCTGGGAATCTTAACCCCGCAAGCTTCCACGCGAGGTTTTCCGTTTGATGTAAATTGGGTTTTGGTGCCACATCGAACTCCCTCTGTGGTTCGAGATAGGCTACGACCTTATCGACCCTGTAGCGACGAGTAGTGAGTAGCAGTAACCGGTTCGCGTCCGGTATAAACTAGTTGTCGGCTTGGCCAGCACCACCAGGTGGCGCGATGGCCGCCAAATTCACAGCGCAGATGACACAGTGACTTGACAGCTCGGTCGTAATCGTAAGTTTATTAGCTTTGTTCCTACACGGTACTAAATCAGTTCGGAAATGCTGTGTATTTAGCAAGAGCGCATGAGCAATACAATTCCGAACTGATTTAGTACTGTGTAGGAACAAAGCTATTATTTAATCCAATTTGCGCATGCGTTTTTAAGAGCGAAATACGGCCTTTTCTTTGTTTTGCGTGTTGTAATAAAGAACCAACCGCCCTATTCTTGAGTAAGTTCGTGTAACGTAAGCCATTGCATTGGCCTTGTAAAACCTGTCAGTACTTTGATCGTCGTACGACCTGTTTAATTGTGTTAATTAAATTTAAGTAAACCTTCACTGTTGTGTTTATGTTTACTACCTTGACGTACAAGTGAGTGTAAAGCCTCTGTTTCACTTTTGATTTATTTCCGCTCGGTTTGGTCGATTGGGGACGTCGACTGACCGATTACGTCTGCCTGTAAAGTAGTCTCCTGGCGCCCTTTTAATAATTTTTACCATCTTAGTTAACCCACCCCATTCTTCACCGTTGCTAGTCCGGGGTACAGCTGATACGTTTAGTCAGCAGAAGCTTGTCATCTGTCAATGGTAAGTGAGAGGCAAGTCAAATTAAATTATAAATTTGGTGACAAACTCGTAGCATTTTGCGAGCTTACCGGTCCTATAAGGGAAACCCTTTGGGGAAACCTGACCAGCCATCTTGACGGGCCCTGTGAATCCAGTTTGAACCAGAGGGCGTCGTAACTACCCACAGCACTTCGGTTGGTAATTTTGACCTGACGTTACCGACTGTACGCTGTCAATAATAATAATAATGTTTATCGGTACATCTCACTAATTAGTTTTGTACAAGTCATGACGTATTGTATATTACATAAACACTTACAAGTTAAAACATTTGAACATTACTTGACATTTTAAAAACTACTGTTATAAAACAGGTATCAACAATTACATTTTTGATACATCCGTGTCAACCAAGAAATCATTGAAAACCATTCACCTTCTAGAATGATCCTTTGGACGATTTTTGGTGGCGGTAGCTTCGCGACCGCCCGCCGCTGTGGGGAGCCAGGGGGGCGGAACGTCGGACTCTGCATTTTGGTAGATAACTTTCCGAGAATTTTTTTCGACCCTCAAACGTGATAGAATCGAGACGAGACTTTCGCCATCGTAGGGTGAAAATACCGAAAAATCTGAATCCGGAGTCCGTTTCGCGATTTGACGGGGGGGAGGGGAATTTCTGTATGGGCGTTTCCGAAAAATACCATTTCTGAGGTTTCAAAAAATTCCACGACCCTTATTTACCGACCGAATCGAACCAAACTCGGAACGTAGACGTAAGACCGATAGTTGCTTACACCTCCAGACGCACGGCCCCGAGTCCGGTTCTGGGCTTGAGTTAGGGCCCGATAAGTGACGAAAAAACGAGCCCGTCCGACATTTTCGAATTCTTTTCAAAAATTCGAAGCCAGAATTTTTTATACTCTCTCAAAGGCAACGGCAGACTTCCGTATATGTAACCCACCGGGCCCGGTCCGGCCCTATGTCACGGATGGGGAGATATGATTTTTTTTAAATCACCCATTTCTCGCAATTTTTTACGGTACCTGGGGGAGGGGGTCTGAGCGAATCGAGCCCCACATAAAAGCATTGCAGAAAATCACGAGGAACGCGATGCCGCCGCGCGCTTGAAGCTCCGGTCACCCGGAACGATGCTACAAGCCCGCAGTCCCGGAAAAGGGTAGGAGAATTTTCGGGGGCCGCCCCCGCCACAATTACCGACGGATTTGACCGGGGACACGTTTCCGCCTTAACTCCGTCCTTCCTCTTGCCGCTCCCGTACGCAACTTCACCCTAGGACGTACCGTAAGCCGGCGAAATGCGCTCGAGCTGAACGATGCACCCAATACATTTTAAATGGGGCCTATGGGTACGGTGGAGGTTTTTTCGATCCGGACGGTGCCCTATTAACCCCAGGCAGACGAGCTTTTCACGGCTGTTAGCTTACTTCCTCCCGAGTCTTTTGAGGCCCCGCGCGTTCCGGTATGATGCAGAGGGCCGGCTCCGCACGGTTTAGAATTCGGCTCCGGGTGAGTGACGCCCCGGAATTTTTTCTACGCAACCGGAGCCGATATTGCCAAGTTATTTCCACCGGAAACATACAGGTTTTCTTCCCCTTCGCAACGCACGTCGTCCCGTTCGGCTGGCCCTTCAAGCAAAAGTGTCGCAAATGTTTTTATTTCGAGGACGTATTGCCGTCGAAAATCTTTCCTATCAGAGATAAGTAGGCCGTGCGACCACTCAAATGAAAGCGCTGATTAATGTAGAAGAAAACAAATTTTCATGCAAAGTTTTTTGAAAATCTCCAACACTTCCATTACGGTTTTTAGTGGAAATATGCAAATTACAAATGAAAAGGAAAAGTAAGAAACGAACTTGCATGTATGATGGTTTGTTGAAAAAACACAACCGAACAAGGACAAAAGAATAACAATCGAACGTAGAAGGTTTTGGACCACAACATTTTCAAAAACTATTCCAGCATTTCGAAATTTTTTTGACTCGGCGAGCAAGCAAACGAGTTCGATAAAGAAATCTTGCACAAGAAATATCATAGTGTCACACGGGCCTTATGAAATATTTTGCAGGAAACTCGTTTGTGAAACAACTCTGCAGTTAATAATTAAATTGTTTTAGCACTGAAAAACGTGATTTTTTATTGGTCATTAAATAACGAAAACCGCATTGCACAATCTTTTCTCGTTTCACAATGATCGCAATTCCAACCACGCTTCCGATGATCCAACCACGCTTCCTGACCGTTTAAGAAACCGTCATAATCAGTTGCCCACCGAAATAATGATCGATGTTGACAACTTTGTCGAGTAGTGTAAAACTTTGATGAGTGAAACGGTTTCGAAACGGTCACAAAGCGTGGTTGGAACAGACCTTATATCTTCGGAACAGTTTGAGATAGATCGTAGTTCGTTTCGAGTTAATATTGTTTCTCTTTGCTCTTCCCCATGTAAGTCTTCACGTAGAAGTTTACGAAGAGGATCAAAAAGACGGCGACGTTAGGGATGTAAAGCCAAGCTACTAAGATGGATAGGTCACAGTCGGACCTCAAGGCCATCGCCCCTTGGGCTATGATGACACACAATTGTACCTGAAAGCCAGTTACTAATTAGCAACGATTTAATTTAATGTCAGCCTTACCATTTGTATTATCGTGATGATGGGCTTCGCCCCGGCGAGCCTTGCCTTCATCTTCTTAGGCCCACTGGCTGACAGGAGGTAATAAGAGTACATGATCATGTGGATGACGTCGTTGAAAGTGGGGGGGAAAGCTGCCGAACCCCCTACAATTTTTTTGCATTGAACCACACAATATTATACCTACCGTGTGATTTTTAAAAATCTTTATCAACTTGAGCTAAGACATGCCGTCATAGCAAGAGTTGACAAAAAATTTAAAAAAATCACTCGACAAGTGAAGTAGTACCTCCAACGTATTTTAGTCCCACCCAAAAAATCACATACGAAGAAGCATGGTGGTAGACGTGCAACCTTGAGACCTGCCTGTATTTCTTCCTCAGTATAAAAAGGGCGGTTTCTATAAGTTCAATCATCTTGAGGACGTTGGTACTCCAGGCGCAGTACAGTAATCTCAATGCCAGGGGGTCCTGGGAGTAATCGGTGGGATAGCACCCGAACCAAAAATTGGATTTGCCGGTGGTAAGGGTCTGAAACGTCGGGGGGTTAGAATTTCTCCTGAGCTTCGCACGTTTTACGTACGAAATAGACTAGTGCACCACAGGCGGTAATTTGAAACACGTTGTATACGAAAATGATGGTCTTGAGCGAGTAGGGCTTGCGCTTTTCCATGAACTTCGGCAACCAAGAGTACGTCAGGAGTAAATAAATCGAGATTACAGTCACGGGGACCCACGGAGATCCCACCAGGAACCAATCCTTCGTCCTGGGGTCTGAAAATACAGCGTAAAACCACGGCTTTTTGGGGGGGGGGGGGGCAAAACGTACCTGCGAGGTCGTAAAATACGTAATTGTAATTTTCGATTAGGCCCCGTATCATTTTTAATTTTTTTTTGCTTTATCTCTTGCACTGCAATTATCGACCGTTTTGCTACGACCAGTCACTCGCAGTTTGATTGACGCGACGATGAAAAAAAAAACGTCGGTAATTAATGAATAAATTGGAAATTGTTGCAAACAAAATTCATCAGGGGGCAGAAGTCAACCTTACGCATTTGCAAAAAAATAATAACAATAGGCTACACTTTGCTTTTTTTGCACGTGAAAAGTTATTGCCTGGCGAACTCTTCACGTTTTCAAATCCACGATGTATAATAACAATGTAGCGTGATACCCAAAGAAGGGGGAGTTCTATTTTTACTTTGTTTTTGAAATGAGGGGGCATTTGATTATTTATTAAAAACACAAAACGGTAATGACGATAATACTTCGTTCGTTTACGTCGAGTCCCGTTACATGTCGGGCGAGTCGCGGTTTAAAATGACCTTCTCACTTTGGAAGACAAGAAAAAGAAAGAAAAGGGACACCCCTTGTTCGAAATAATTGAAACTTAAAGACTTCTTGCTCTTTCTTCCAAAAGCGTATTTATCTGCCGGACTTTAAAATAAAATAAAATAAATAAAAGTTCGTCCCCCCATAGATAATCAAAACTTTGAGAAAAACGCGAGAAAGTAAAGAGCGCTTTCTTAAATCTGGCGTCGAAGTTGGCCATGAAAATTTAATTGTGAATCGTCAACATCATCGTCATGACAGTTGTTAATTTGACGTCTGAACTTGTTACCCCAAAAATGTTAAAAGGAATACCCCTGATTAATTAACTGAAATACCAGGTGACAAGTAGCGTTGTTTCCCACAACTGATCTCCCTGACTAGCTCAATGGAGAAGGGGTGAGTATGAAACAATTTTAGCGTGGGCGCCAGAGAGTGTGATCCCCCGATTGTAAGAACTCCACATTCGAAACCCCCTCCCTAGGTCTCGATGTGTTCGCCTCAGGTAGAACACTAACTTCAGGAGATTTGCCTCACTCGATACGTTCAAAGTAGGGGTCGACGTAGTGGTACAAAATTTATTCGTACACACAGTAATAAATAAGAAATATAACGTTGAATGTTATTCGGTATATCGGTAAGTTCCAAAACAAAACACGAACTTGTCAAAATAAACAAATTATCAACAAGTCCCGAAGAGCCAGATATGTCTGTACAAAAAAAGTGTACAGTGGCTGGTACAAGGAGTTTTTACCTTTTTTTTTACAATAAATAATTAATTAAACCTAACGTCCGCATTTTTATTCAAACGTAATTAGTTCCTTTGATCTCTCAAGCATTAGCCGACGCACCAAAAGAACTGAGTTACAACAACGTAAGTCCAGATTTGCAGTGACGATCACGAGCAACATTAGAAATATTAGGGAGTTTTTGCAATTACGTTTTCGTATTAAACGTATACGTAAATGACCAGTTGCTTAGTTACATTCAGCTCTAACGTTTACGTTCACGTTTTTTGTATGACGGACTACGTGAAACCTAAGTTCATCACGTATGCAATGACGGGTCGGTCAATTTAGGAAATTTGACATTTCAAAGCGTTGGAATATGTTATCGAAAGTCACAAAACTCAGATTTGGTACATAAATTACATGACAATGACTGCAACCAAATCTGACAAGACAAAATACTATGATTTATTTTCTTGATTCGCATTCACGTTTACGTTGACGTAATATGATGCAAAAACTTTCATAGTGTAAATTACGTAAATTCTTACACAGGGGTTAATAAAGTTAACGTTAAAGGATGACGGGCACGTGAAACGTAATTGCAAAAACTCCCTATTATTATTTTATTGCGGATTCTCCGCAACGGTCACATCAAAACGTAAACAAATAAATCTCTCAAGCATTAGCCGACGCACCAAAAGAACTGAGTTACAACAACGTAAGTCCAGATTTGCAGTGACGATCACGAGCAACATTAGAAATATTATTATTTTATTGCGGATTCTCCGCAAGGGTCACATCGAAACGTAAACAAATAAGTAGGTTAGCAGAATAGTTTCTTAGCGCCGGCCATAAATCTTAAGTAGCAGGTAGCTGTAGTCGACCCAGACGGAGAGGATAGTGCATGACCAATTGCAGTAATAAACCGTTGGGTGACCCTTCTTGGGAATTCTCAGAAAATAAACATTGTCGGTTCAGATATTTAATTTGACAATAAGTTTAATTAGTTTTGTTTGGACAGTTTATTGGTTATTTAGTGGTCTGTAAAAGTCAACAAACAAGGTGACACGTCGGCGTGTTGCACTAGACAGCTCAAAGTTGTACTTTACAGAAGGAAACCCACTTATAAAACCGTCATCTGTTGAGCAATAACTCAGCTGACAGTCATTTCTGGATGGTAACAAAAAAAATAACTTGCGTTGTTGTAAGACATGCCGAAAATTTCTTTCTCGTTTGTGTTTACGGAGGTAAGAAAATAAGGAAATTTCACTTATCACCAGTAAAGAACGAAATGAATTGTATTTGTGTGAGATATTGAACAGCGCCATCTATTGCAGTTTTTTGTATAATCTGTTGGCCTTGTGGAAGGCCTTTCTTTTGTCACTGTTTGTTTCAAATTGTTTTTTTTTTTTTTTTTAATATCTGAATCTACTGAATTATCGCTTTAAAATCAATTGTCTCTTATTTGTTTAATAATTTTAATACAATATTTTTAAATATTTTGTTAATCTGTTTTCTTTATTCCACAAAAACCTCTTTCATCTTACGGCTCGTCCTGGGCCCCCGGAGCTCCGTCCGCTGCAGTCAATCGCAACCTCACCTTTCCTCCAAAGTTTTTTTTTTTAATTTTTAACTACTGAATTTTTTTTTGAAAACTCTTAAATGTAATAGGTACAGTCGTGCGCAGCTTAAGTGCTACAATTTGACAGTTTTGCGAGCCTTGTATCACAAGGTTTTAAGGGTGAGATTTGCGTGCGGGAGGTGCATTTAAGGTGCGCGGGACTGTACACTTTCAGATCTGTAAATGAAAATAAATTTTAGGGAAATATGTCTTTTATTCGGGGGATTCTTAAACCTCAGATGGGGGAAAACGTTGTCAATGGGTTGGCAACACTGTTCCTAACCTTGCTTTTGAGCTTTTTGTCCTGTGTATAAGTATAATAATGTCAGAATCAGAGAAAAATCTTGCTGACTCAAAATACCTTGACCCACGGTCCATTACTACAAAATTTTTAACTTAAATTTGACCCATTGGTAAAAAAAAGGTTCGCCATCCCTGTTCTAGGTCTAGAGCGGCTGTCAATTAGGAAATTTTGTGACGTTGTTTAGTGTGCAAATTGACCGTTTACTTAACGCAGTCTGCACTAACGCGAAATGTCGCACTTTTGTAAGCAAAACGCTACACAACCACAGGGGTACGTTCAGGAATAACGCTCCGACTAAAGAGAGCGCGCTCTATGTACTCTTACAGCGTTCAGAAAGAGTTTAATCGCACTCTAGATAACCATCTTTATGAGTTCAGAAATAGATAGAGTAAATGTTTGGAGCGCGTCCTTTTGTACTCAGTCTAAACTTGGTATAAGTGGACACAACCGTAATTGAGGTTATGTTTAGGTAATCATCCCGACGGAATTCAAGTTTAAAATGAATGCAAACAATGTGAGTACAAAGTTTGTTTACCTTTTTTTAAACCACTTATTATTTTTACGCCTTCTGTATCTGTATCTATATCTGATTCATCATTTTCCAACAACGTTATACTATTTACACTATCAACAATACAATTTGCAATTGCAATTACAGCTGCAAATCTTTGGTCACGGCTCATTTTTCAGTTTTGACAGATATAGGTTATTGTTTCAGTCACCAATGACACAACTAACTTTTTACCGTTCATAAATACTTGAAGAGGCATTGGCCGCGTTCGTAAGAACCAAGCGCTCAAGTAGCATTCGTCTGTGATTGGCTTATTTCAAAGAAATTCAAAAATCCACCAATCACAGATGAATGCTACTTGAGCGCTGGTTCTTACCAAGGTTACTAAAGAGAGAAGGTTGCCCAGTAAGTCGTGGAGTGACGCGTCATTCAGTAGGCCATCTATTTGTGTATATGCATTAAATGGGCCTACTGAGTGACGTTGCAGTGACGTTGAAAGTTACCAGGCAACCTGTCTTTTTAGTAACCTTGGGTTCTTACGAACGCGGCCAGTGTAATTCTTGACGTTAAGGGTAAACCCTCTGGGAGCAAACGCGCATAGTACTCTCACTGTACCTGAACGCACCCCAGTATAAGAATCTACACAGGGTGCGTTCGACATTACGCTCGGGGCAAGCTCTAAGCAGAAGTGTAAGGGAGAGCGAATGAGTTTTGGTGTATGTAAAACTGAGACAAACGAAGACCCCCAGCTCTCCGGGCGTGATGTCGAATGCACCCGCAGTAGCGTCACTCGCGTGTAACTGTCACATTTGCCATTTTGTTTGATACCTACTGATTACATTTCCATAAGGGTATCAAACAGTATGGCGTCGCTACTGGGTAATTACTTATACTGTGACACAACTGCTTGACAAAACAAGTGTCATCCATCAAACGTTAATCGGTTTAGGAAGTCATCTGATTTTCGCACTTCTTTCATCAAAAAGTTGATCAAGTTCAAAGGCAATAGTCGCGTTCAACGGAGAGCAGCTGCTGAGTTGCTTACTTAGCAATCGTCTGTGATTGGCTATTACCTTAATGTGAACCAATCACAAACGATTGCTGAGTAAGCAACGCAGCAGCTGCTCTCCGTTGAACGCGACTATTGTTTCCCTCAGCCACAGACTCTAACGTGACGGTATTGCTCCGCTATTTAGCGTGTTCCCATAAATTAGCGAGTTATCGCAACCATCACGTTACCTTACGGTAAACGTCAAGATCATGTGATCCAATGGAAAACGAATGGGGCCACGTAATTTTAACGTTTACCGTAAGTTAACGTGACGGTTGCGATAACTCGCTAATATTTACCGTTGAGATACCGTGCAATACGGTAAATTGAGAATGACCTGAAGTTATTTCGGTTGGTACAACTTACGACTTAACGTGATGGTATTTACTCCGCTAAAGTACTCTCAGAGTATTTTCATCTCATTTTAACCTTAGGGAGTTTTTGCAAAGCGTTCCGTTAAAATTTGCGTACGTTAAACGTTAAAGCTCGACTTCTGATTGGCTAAAATTCACAAGGTTGTCTTTAACGAATCGATATTTTTATCGTAAGGTATTGCAAAAGCTCCTCAATTTTCAAAGAATCTTCATTTTTAACAATCCAAAAAAATAATGTTATTTATTGTTCCGCAAACCAATTCCTCTAATAACAAACAATAACACGACATTCGTTCCACGTTTGATCCTACATTTTTTCTCTTGGCGCTTCTCCGTGTAATTTGAAGGACGCAGTATATGAAAATGACGGTCCTCCACCCCCGCCCCTCCTCCTCCTCTGGCACAAATAAAAAAGGATGTTTCTTTAATTTCACATTTCACCACAACCCTTTGGTTATTCGTAAAGCGTTGTTCCACGTTCGATCCTACATTTTTTTCTTTTGGCGTTTCTCCGGGTAATTTCAAGGACGCCGTATACATATAAAAACGATGGTCCTCCACCCCCGCCCCCCTCCTCTGGCGCAAATAAAAAATGATGTTTCTTTAATTTCACATTTCACTACGGGTTGCCGTAAAAATCACCCTCAAGTATCTTACTACGTCGCCGGGGAACTTTTTTACTACAGAGTACCCCCCCCTCCCCTGAGATTTTACGCTAATTCCGGGAATAAATGCAGGTCAACCCAATCGGGGAGCGAGTTTTAAAGGTCGCTCAAGGACGCGTCTTTTCATGAATGAAACCGCCAGGAATCTTCACGAGGAGCAGTTGGCAACACTATTTTTTCTTCTACTATTCTACGACCATCAGATGCAACAAATTATACTTATTTAGTATTAAAATGCTTACAGGTAAACAATAGGAACGGTAAAATGAGGAAGAGTACCAATTCCGAGATTAAAATGACGTTTTACTTAACCTAACCTCAAAAATCACGTCCTTCTCTGTGCGAGCTTAAATTGTTGTTTATAAATACATAAATTATTGCTATTGTCGCAGGTGTCCCATGGTGATTTAGCAAGAAGCCCTATATTTAAGAAGGAATGGAAGAAAATATTTGTCGAGCTATAAACTAAATAAAAAAAAGGTTTCTTCTCGTTACACTTGGGCCTTGGGACTTACTGTATAAGGGGGTCATTCTAATCAGATTTGCAACCTAGGAACAGTGGTACTTCCATAACAACTGGTAAGAAGGTACAATCTCGGCAATGTGTGGTGGTAGCGGGGTACAATGTTATGCAGTCTCGATAATGCTCGGAAATAGGATCATACCAAGTTGTAACTTGTAACCTCGATTAGACTGACCCCCCATGACGTCTTGGCTGCTTTAGACATCACAGTCAACTATTTGTGTTTTAATTATTAGGAGAAGTACCTTGTCTACTGCTACTCCAGCAAATGTGACTCTTTGA
This sequence comes from Dorcus hopei, assembly GCA_033060865.1. Lineage (NCBI taxonomy): Eukaryota > Metazoa > Arthropoda > Insecta > Coleoptera > Lucanidae > Dorcus > Dorcus hopei. The sequence goes on from CM065426.1 coordinate 27,889,569, forward strand.
GGATGTGAATCCGTAGCAAATCCGTTGTAAAAATGCCATATCTTTACCAGGTACTGTATTTGGCATTATAATAGTCTGCCCCTTTATAAGACTCCTGAAATATCCAGTATTTCCTGGAAATGAGGGTTACTTATGTTACATCGATTACTCGTGGGACCCTCGAAGCCACCTCGACTTTCGGAGTACAACTTCATTTTTATTTTAACGTTGATTACTTTTCTAATAAAAAGTGAACTGTGAATGTTCCTAAAGTATTAAAAAATCCGATTTGATTTGACAATCAAAGAAAATGCGAATTTGAATGCTGAACGCCTAAAGTTATGCTTCCCTTTCTACACGTTGGTAACAATGTAAGTCGGACTTGCGACGGAGATGTTTTATTAAAGTTATTTATTTCATTGAACGCTGTAATTATGTTCATTATGTGAAACGTTAATTCGTGACCTTTTGATATCATAAATGAAACGGTAATAAACCACCCGTTTTCGAAAATTGGAGCGGTATGATACCGATTAGTCTATTGTCTCTCTTTTACATGCATTGAACGCATTCATTCTATCTCGCTTTTCTACCTCCATCCATGCACCGCTCCAATTTTCAAAAATAAGGGCTGTGAAACTACGTAAACGAAAAATTAATTTGGCTTGCGAGTTATTAAATTCCTCAAACGGCAATTTTAAAATTAAGCAAACATTAAATTTTCAAATTAAAATAACGAGGTTGGTGACGCTGAACTGTCAAAAACTTAACCTCGCCAACTTCACGCCAGTATCAATTTTGAAACATGGCCGTGATGGAAGGTTCCCTCAGTAAATGGACTAACGTGATGAAGGGATGGCAGTACCGGTGGTTCGTGCTGGACGAAAACTCGGGGCTGCTCTCGTACTACACCGTAAGTAAAGCTTCCACCCCGTCCGAGACCTCGGCGACGTGCGAACCGCACACGCACGTCCGCTTCGTCTCATCACCTTGTTTACAACACCTCAATTACTGCACCACCTTTTTTCGCATTAATAATAGCTCAGGTACTTCGCCTTTAAATGCGCGACGCCTTTAAAAGACCCCCGTTGAATCAAGGCCCAGCCGGGCACATATGTTTAAAATTAAAACCCGTCGTAATCTCCATTTATTATTACTTCACATTCACATACACGCTGCTATCAAATTTGCATAATCCGTGATGTGATAACCTTGTGTGCATTTATTTTGACGTTTGGCGGAGAGCACCCCCCTGGATTTTTGGGGCCGTTAATTTCCGTCAATGTTTACCGGAGATTATATTTTTAGAATGTGACGTTAATATTTACTCTCTGCCGAACGATAATACGTTCCTGCCCGTGGCCGTTTTTGTGTTGTTGTTGTTGCCGCCGTCGAAAATAAGCACGAGGTTCGTCGCTTAATTAACTAATTAATTGATTCATTAATTTAATGTGCCCCTCGGCCCTCGGCTATCGAATGCGGCTATCGGTTTTCGCGGTCGATAGTCAAACGAATGTTGACACACACGCGTCTAATGACTACCGGACCGGAGCTGGAAATGTAAATTTTGGGGCCTCCAATTGTTGCTAATTGTGCTTTATGAATGACGTCCAAGGTAATTGGGGAAATTGAAACCGACCGTACCGGTTTCAAATGTTCCTATTCTCTACTATTTTATTAAGCAATTTACAGTGCTCGGTGGTTTATTTATAATAATCACTAATCAGTCAAGGACTAGTAAACGTATTGATTCACTTAAGTGCTCTTGCAAAGCCGCTCGATTTAGGCGAGTTAAATACAGTGCGATCCAAAATTTGACGTCAGACGTCACTCATCCCAAAAGCAGAGAACTGAACTTTCAAAGAGTCAGGTCTTCATGACGATTTGCATTGCGAAGTCTTCACAATACAATACATTTTGTGTGCAATTATAATGACACTAATCCTTATTTTCGAAAATTGGAGCAGTATATGGATCGAGGTAGAAAGTGAGATAGAACGAATGCGTTTAATGCATGTAAGAGTGAGAAAACAGCCTAACCGGCATATACCGTTCCAATTTTTGAAAACGCCGTATACTTGACAGCTGTCAAACTGACAGCTCACGTCATATTGCAAAGTGTGTTCAACAAGTAACCTTTCTGAATTTTTCATAACGTTGTGCGTTAAGTGAACTTGCATCGAAGCAACGATCAGACTAAACCACGTGATCAATCAGTTGCCCTAGAGCAGGAATGGCAAACTTTTTCTACCAAGCAAAGGGTCAAATTTAAGATAAAAAATTTTTGTAGTAATGGACCATGGGGTCAGGTCATTTTAAGTCATTACAATTTTTCCTCTGATTCTAACGTACCTATTATATGTACACAGGACGATTTCTTCCGAAAGTGTAAAACACTTCATTTTACTTGCAATCCATCGCAGAGAATTTTTGAAATTTTGATTAAAGGGCCTATTATTTTATCTATTTATTTAATCTATTAGGTACGGCTGTGGAAGGCATAAGTATCAACGTAACCGCCAGTACCGTACCGTCAGTTTCGCTAGAGTGTATACCACCAGGAAATTAATTTATTGATCTTCACAACATCAAAGGTTTCGTGCAGTGCGAAAAATAAGATTGTAGGATAATAACAATGTCAGAGGACCAGTTACAATAAACATTCACTCACCCTTTGGTTAGATCTCTCTTTCCTGCTTTCTTTCTCTCTTTCTCGTCCATTGCGGAGCTGAGGGTAAACGTCTTAACATCTGCGCTTCGCTTTTCGATTCGATAAGGATGTCATGCAAAATTACAAATAACCATTTACGAGTCTCTACTCAAGACTACAGGACTTATTTACTCACCGGGGCCCTCTCTCGGCCCCGCCCATTCCAGCGGCGACTCTAGATGCGGAAGCTCCCTTCTGGGATGCGAATTCGCGGAGAAGGTATCCTCGAATGACCATCTTCGTACTTCGCTTGCATAACGACGAACCCCAGGTGGATATTAGGATAGTTCTCAGAATCATTGGTGCTAACTGACTTCCATAGTGTTTGCTGCACTGGCCACAGCCCAGTCAACACCAAGTCTTGGAAAGCACAATGCAATCACCTGGTCAGGTATACAACTACATAGTTGTTTCTCCGGCATTTACTACTCACGCCTCTGCAGTTAGCGGATACGGTCAAATGCCGTGTGCAGGTGGAATGATCCCCTACTCTCTCCCATTTATGGGCGAATAAAGAGCGATCACCCTTCATGATAGAATGCCCAATCTCTTATTCTCTCATGTGATTGGCACCTTACTCTACCTCAGACTATCATCTACCATCAGCAAGCCTTTTACTCTTGCACAATTACTTCATCACATGACCTTTTGCGATTTGTTACAACACTCGCGAGCCCATTTGGGTAATTCGCGCAACTTTACCAAGACGTTCGCCCCACAAGGACCGCTGCCGGAGACTGAAGTGCTTTCGTTCCATCCCTTTACCTGAGACGCACCCCGCATCATATTCCAAACCATAAGGTAAAATAAACAAACGTGCTCGTGTTTTACGGATACATTGAAAATGTGTAAGCTTTCGTAAATTTTATGCTCGATAAATTATACAACGACAACAAGATGGACGAAAAGGAATACAAATGAAAAATCTCTCCGATAGGAAGCAAAAGAAACCCGCAAGAAAGTCAAGTATTTGATAAGACTAACAAAAGAAATTTAAAAAAAAAACGCTAACGTAATCAAAAGAAACAAAAACGAAATAAAACAAACAACGAAATAACGGAGAATAAGACGAACGAGAAACAAAAGAAAATTGACGATATTCCTCTCTTTGCTTTTCAGCATCTCCGCGCAAACACACTTAAATAAAATAAAAAATAAAAAAAAACAGAAAATTAACGTGGTTTAGTGTGAGCCTCTTCTTTACGTTTCGTGCGCAAGTTAACCGTTCACTTAACGCAGTCTGTATTAACGGGAAATGTCACTTTTATAAACAAAACACTACAACTGTTTGACAAGTGTCATCCGTTAAACGTTAATCGGTTTAGAAAGCCATCTATTTTTCGGTCTTCTTTCGCCAAAAACTCGTTCGTTGCTTTCCACAGCCGCAGACCTTAACGTGACGGTATTACTCCGCTAAATAGCGAGTTATCGCAACCATCACGTTAACTTACGGTAAACGTTAAGATCATGTGATCCAATGGAAAATGAATGGAACCACGTAATTTTAACGTTTACGGTAAGTTAACGTGATGATTGCGATAACTCACTATTAACTTACGGTAAACGTTAAGATCATGTGATCCAATGGAAAATGAATGGGGCCACGTAATTTTAACGTTTACCGTAAGTTAACGTGATGGTTGCGATAACTCGCTATTTAGATATAAATAGCGTGTTCTCATAAATATTTACCGTTGAGATACCGTGTAATACGGTAAACTGGTAACGAACCCCCACTAACATGATTGCCGTAAGTTTGTTTCTGTTTTCACAACATACGACTTAACGTAACGGTATTTACTACGCTATTCAGATGCAAACGCTTAATTACTTACCGGCCACGTTACCTCGTGCGCCTGCGCATTTCAGAGAAAATAGAGGGTTGTTGTATAACGTACGACAAGTATCCGTCAACGTTAGCGTTACGACTTTAAAGACGATCGCATGAAATAACGAATTTACAAAATTTATAGATTTTGCGTAACGTTTTGGTTGCGTAGTAGTTGACGACCGTCTGTCTATTGTTAAATGCCAGTATGAACAATTACGAATGCAAATGTCTAACAAATGTTTAATTAATTAATGTTTGACGTTTTCAAATAAAATCTTGGCCACTAGGTGATGTAGGTGATTCTAGACCCACATTGAACCCATCCGTCTTTTAATAGGGAGTTTTTGGCAATAGGTTCCGTTAAAATTTACGTACGTTAAACGTTAAAACTCTTGTTTGTGATTGGTTAGATCCATAAGGTTGCTAACCAACATGGCCTTTAGCGTAACGATATTTTTATCGTAATGTGTTTCAGAAACTCCCTAATTTAACGGACGTATTACGTCTTTGAATTTTACGTACGATAAATTAAACATACGTTAGACAGTTTTAGCAATATATGTACGTGAAAGGCTATTTATGAATTTAGCCAATCAAAAATCGAGTTTAAACTTTAACGTACGTAAAGTTAGCTTAACGTACGTAAAGTTTAACGAAACGTCTTGCTAAAATTCCCTATTTCTAAGCAATCCAAGCGTTAACGTATACGTCTTTCGAAAAAACGTTATGCAATAACTCTCTATTCATTAAAAATTTGGCAGTTTTAAAGCTACTTATTCAGTTTTTGTTTGTAAAATGCAAAAATGGCTAAAGTAGAACGAATTAGATTTACTGTCGACGATGATTTAAGACTTTTAAGGGAAGTGTCTGGTATGAATAGTTTTGGTTTTGGTAATCAAACAAATTGGAAAATTATTCATACGAATTTATGCATGATTACGAAAAAAGTTTTCTTTGAGAGCTGTAAGGGAGCATGCAGAACACCTTCTGAAGCTACTTTGTGACGCGCCCACTAATTAGCTTTGCTTATTGCAGCCACTCCGATTAAATCACTCGCGTCGCGACGCTCGCGTGTTGGTTTAATTGCCTTTCTTAACGCACTGTATTCAAACCGTACCGAAATAATGATTTAACTATAAAATGAATAAAGACTACAAGCGCCTAAGGAAAAAACTGTTAAGCCAAATTAGAATTGAACTCGACCGTTCTCGTTAAAGCGTCAATGCCATCTGTCTGTTTCTTCGCGGCCCACGAAAACAATTAAAACACACGAAGCTCTGAAACCACTTCGACCAATCATAGACGTAGCATTAAGTTCACACGCACGCCTGTCCCAGATGCCCAAAAATTGTATCAGGAGACCCCCCATTACTTATCAGGAAATGCTCGCTGTTTGTCTGTCGCAAATGAAGCCCCCATAAATTTGATTATTCAAATGTAAAAGCTGACATTTTTTTAAAGTATCGGACCAGACTCCAGCGATGTAATGCAATGTAATTTGATATCTTTAACCACATGGGCCATTTATCTGCAATTTTAACGCAACAGAATGTGTACAAAATCTAAGCAACCAATTTAAAGAATTGATTGCAGAAAGAGAGATGTAATGTTTGCTTTCCCTGAGTACACAGAAGATAATGGTTTTAATGTTAAAAATGTAACCAGTGATGTAGAAAATGTCGACGTGCAAGAAATCGAAAATCCATTGCAAGGTATTATGCACGCTGTTAATTCAAAACCTTCGGGCTCGATTCCACAAATGTATACTATGAAAGTATAGGCGTTTGTGATAAACCACGCGGTAAAATGTAATTATTTTTTTTCTTTCAGTCCAAAGAAAAGATGATGCGTGGCGTCCGGAGGGGCTGCGTGAGACTGAAAGGGGCGGTGATCGGAATCGACGACGAGGACGACAGCACTTTCACGATCACGGTCGATCACAAGACGTTTCACTTCCAAGCTCGGGACGCCGAGGAGAGGGAAAAATGGGTTAGGGCGCTCGAAGAAACCATATTTCGGCATCAGAACTACAGAGTGAGTGTTTACCTTTAAAACCACGACCACCCAGCGTGAACCACGAGGAGCTCACGCTAACCCTTTTTTTTTTTTAGTCAAGCAAAAATCAATACGAACACAATTAATCCGTAATAGTAATCGTCAATATTTGAATTACGTAATATGTATGGGATTCTGGTTTCAAGTTTCAACCCTACAGTGCGTTTCACAATTTATCTGTAATGCCCCGAGTTATTGACGTTTGTCTTTTGAAAATCTGCCGTCATTGATCTTCTTTTAAAATTTTCTGAGCCTTCTTTTTGGTGGAAGTAACTTTCGGCAACCGTTCTTCTTGTGTGCCCATGTTGAAACCCAAATTGAATATGTGAAGGTCATCACTTAACCTTTGCATCTCTGCATCTACCTCTCTCGGCGGTGCTTTTGGATAAAAAAAGGGCAAGAAAATGAAGAAGAGAAGTCCTTTGTTCTTGTCCACTTTGACATTATTTGTTCTTTGTTTCCCAGTAAGCACAGTTAAGGGCTTCCCCCAAATGTTATATCATTTTAAATTGGGGAGAAACGAAATTAATTCTGAAAATTGTTGGCGTTTTTTATTCAATCCAAAGTACATGGGGGTTAAGTTTAGAGTTAAGTAGTACTTCGACCCCCTTGACAGATTATGGTAAATATAGTTTAGAAGTGTGTCCAAGATTTCACTACACTACGACCTCTTTAATCCGAACTAATAATTGCACTGGTTGATCCGGATTTACGAACTGTTCGGATTGTCGAACAAAAGGCAGAAAATTTACATTTTGCTAAGGCTGGTTCACAACTAACAATTCACGGCCAACTAGGAAGAGAAATTGTTAAAAAAAGACACGTTACATATTGTTATGTTATTGATGATGTGGCCCAACATTGGGCGCCAATTTAATGTAATGTAATTGATGATGTGGCCCCATGTTGGGCGCCATTTCATGTGATGTTATTACATAATTTGGCACCCAACGTGAGGCCACATCATCAATAACATTACATAAAATTGACGCCCGACGTGAGGCCGTATCAATACAATCATGTACTGCTCTAAATTGCAATGTAAACTGAACTCAGTAACGGTGAACGTTCTAATGAACAATGATCAGTAAACAGAACAATTCTTAAGAAACATGAAACCAAGGGATTCCCCCACGTACGTAGCCGGAATCAGTTCGCTGTTCGGATTAAGGAGGCGTTGTTCAGATTATGGCTTCGAATTTCCGCTGCTCAGATTACTGAATTAATGTTCGGATTAAAGAGGTCGTCCTGTATAATTTGCTTGATGAAAAGTTTTAGTCGCGACATCTTTTGACCTATGCTTTATAGTTGATCGGCCCTTATTATTTCTGTGCTCTCCTCGGTTCCTCTTCATCCCTTTTTTGTTCCATCTATTGCTTGTGGAATTCCTTTTTCATCCTTTCTGTTCTTCCCAATCTTTACTTCTACATTCTTTGATCCGTAGATAACTTTCTTTTTCTTGTTCCGTCTATTCCTTGTGGAACTTCTTTTCCATCCTTTCTATCTACTCTGGGCCTTTATTCTAGATTCCTTTGATCTCTAGTTCATCCTTTCTATGTCTCTGGATCTTTACTTCTGGATCCTGAACGTCGAGAAGCTGTCAACGACAATTTTGGTCCTGCGGGAATACCATCCTCATTTCTGTGCACTCCTCGTTTCCTTTTGATCCCTTTTTTGTTCCATCTATTCCTTGTGGAATTCCTTTTTCATCCTTTCTATTCTTCCCAATCTTTACTTCTCCATTCTTTGATCTGTAGATAACTTTCTTTTTCTTGTTCCGTCTATTCCTTGTGGAACTTCTTTTCCATCCTTTCTATCTCCTCTGGGCCTTTATTCTAGATTCCTTTGATCTCTAGTTCATCCTTTCTATGTCTCTGGATCTTTACTTCTGGATCCTGAACGTCGAGAAGCTGTCAACGACAATTTTGGTCCTGCAGGAATACCACCCTCATTTCTGTGCACTCCTCGTTTCCTTTTGATCCCTTTTTTTGTTCCATCTATTCCTTGTGGAATTCCTTTTTCGTCCTTTCTATTCTTCCCAATCTTTACTTCTACATTCTTTGATCTGTAGATAACTTTCTTATTTTTTGTTCCGACTATTCCTTGTGGAACTTCTTTTCCATCCTTTCTATCTCCTCTGGGCCTTTATTCTAGATTCCTTTGATCTCTAGTTCATCCTTTCTATGTCTCTGGATCTTTACTTCTGGATCCTGAACGTCGAGAAGCTGTCAACGACAATTTTGGTCCTGCGGGAATACCACCCTCATTTCTGTGCACTCCTCGTTTCCTTTTGATCCCTTTTTTTGTTCCATCTATTCCTTGTGGAATTCCTTTTTCATCCTTTCTATTCTTCCCAATCTTTACTTCTACATTCTTTGATCTGTAGATAACTTTCTTTTTTTTTGTTCCGACTATTCTTTGTGGAACTTCTTTTCCATCCTTTCTATCTCCTCTGGGCCTTTATTCTAGATTCCTTTGATCTCTAGTTCATTCTTTCTATGTCTCTGGATCTTTACTTCTGGATCCCGAACGTCGAGAAGCTGTCAACGACAATTGTGGTCCTGCAGGAATACCACCCTCATTTCTGTGCACTCCTCGTTTCCTTTTGATCCCTTTTTTTGTTCCATCTATTCCTTGTGGAATTCCTTTTTCATCCTTTCTATTTTGCCCAATCTTCACTTGTCCATTCTTTGATCCGTAGATAACTTTTTGCTTTTTTGTTCCGTCTGTTCCTTGTGGAACTTCTTTTCCATCCTTTCTATCTCCTCTGGTACTTTATGTGTACTAGATTCCTTGATCTCTGGTTTTCTAAAGAGACGGAGTTCATCCTTTCCACGTCCCTGAATCGTTACTCCTGGATCCTGAACGAACCGAACAGAACGTCGACTTTTATTTTGGTCTTGTTTTATCTGCAGAAATACCACCCACACCCTGTATATTAATTAGTGAAACAATTTTTTTTTTACATCGAAATGAATCAGTAGTAGAAATCAGGAATGCAGGCAGGTGATATCCAAGGCAATCTATATACAAACAACATTAATGACTAATACCTCAAAAAAAGAGACAAGATTCGAACATCCGTTCGTTGCGTTCCTTATCATTTTTAAACCGGCCGATTGTGAGTTTTAATAACCCGTTTAACGTGGCAGCAATTAAGCGTCCTCTCGCTTAATTACGCCACGAGGAAGAAGTGCCTTACTCGAGGCGTACGTACATACATAAACTGTGTAATAAACAAATTGCGTTACGTCATCGCCCTGCCTCGCAGTTAACTTCGAACGACAAGAAGAAGCGCTCTCGCTTTCTCCACCGTCGTTCGTCCAACTGTGCGTTTTAATTTGCAGACCCGGTATGATATTAACAGGCCTCCGCCTACGATGAAGGACTTCGACAACAAAGTGTCAGAGGCGGACGCTTATCTACAGTTGATGATTGACCAAACAAAAGTGAGTAAATTGATAATTATAAATAATACGCGATCAATTGAATTGATAAAGATAAAACGACTCGGTACTCTATACAGGATGTTTGTCTGAATGCACCCCAACCTATGACTTGTTTGTTGTTGAACTGCTCACGCGAAGAAGAAACAAGGACCCGTCAAAATTTATTGCTAATTCGAAGGGCCGATAACTTTGTTTTAATATTTTATTTATTAATAAAATAAACTTTACATTTACAAGGACGATTATCCTCATTAAGGCCCGAAATTCCTGTCGAATTTAATTGAGTGTAAGGTCTAGCTTAGTTATGCGTTTGAAAAAGTTGCTTTTCGTAATCGTAATATCCAAGGACAAGTTAAATTAGACGCTTAACGACTTATGCATTAGTTATTATTATTATTATTATAAATGCTGGAATATTTCAACTTCACGCCAGACACTAATTTGTTTTGCATTCAACGAACACACTTGAACATCGTCTCTTATGTAATTCATGTTGTTATTTAACGTTAATTTAATTACAGCAAAATCCTGGATCTTTTTATTAACAAAAGAAATCCTCTAAGTATTAAATAAATAAATACAATTGTGTACCTCTTATCTTGCGTTGTAAAACTCTTGATGCCAGTCACGTTTTGTGATACTAAAAAAAAACAGCTGCGATAATGTTAATTTTACAGAAATTGGAAGAGAAGATTGAAACCATGTCGGATTCGGACGAGAAGGCCAAGTGCCAGCTGATCTTGGAGCACGCAAACGTAAGTGTACGCTCTCGTCTTGAATTTGTTGTAATTGTAATTTCCCCTCTCGTTTCAGACTATGTTAGATAACATTAAGCATTCCATTGTTTTACTGCAAATAGCTAAGGTAACTAACTCTTTCATCATCGCTTTACATCCCCCCTCGTTGTATCATGCATTCAAAAACTCCCACGTTTGGAGTTGGCGCTAGTTCTGTCATTGTCTACAGTGTAGAATTTGGAACATCTTTGATGGAGAATCGTCAGATAGATTCATTGCCGACCCAAAATGTAAAGTCGAAAACAGGGGGGCAAACCAAATTTTGTAACCAGATAGGTACACTCGACTAATTTCGTTTACAACCGAGAAAAGGCGTACGTGCGCAACGTGCGAAATTAGTGGAGGGAGAAAGAAGCGCGCAAACGAAGTTTGCGATTTAATTGAAAAAGAAAAATGTTATTCGCTCAGTTGGGTTGCAAATATAAAGAAGAAACCTGATAACACGTCGGTGCTTTAGCCATAACCGGCCAACTTCAAACGTGTGAGTTTTCGAACGCACGATACTATCGCGTTTTCTTTTATTATTTTAGAACACTGCACATCCTATTAACGGTATTTACCAACAGCGTACTTCAATATCGACAACCTTTCCAAGCAACACAGGAGGTACAGAGCTTCTTTGATTATTTATAATTAAACGATCGATGTGGTTCACGTTTTTTTTCTTGTTGTTGTTGTCCTGTAGATAACGCGACGGCTCTGGGGGATTCGGTGGTGCAACAGGGTGTAGAATTAGGCTCGGAATGTATGGAGAACGCGAGGAGGCGATCGACAATCAGTAAGTATATACCGCGGCGTCGTCGCTCGGCGAAATTCGGGCTCATTCTTGTGCGCTTGCAGCAAGTGCGCCGTCCCTTTCCGTTCCGGTCCTGTCGTACTCCAGTTCGGAGGAGGAGGAGGACTTCTTCGACGCGAACGACTCGCCCTTCGCGGCGCTAAGTCAACTGCCCACGCCGACGTAAGTTCCTTTCACTTTACAACTTCTACAACGCTCACATAACCAAAAGAAGAAGAAGAATACGTAAATCACCAAATTAACTAGCCTTCGCATTCTGTAAAGAAAAGCTTCATGCACACGCTGGTTAATGAGATATGAGCGTTTAAAGTTAGTACTGTTTTAATTAATTTCTAATTACTTCAAATCAACCGGCTAAAACTCAGGGTTCATTTGAAGCGAAAGATCTCGACGTGTACTTTCATATTCTGTAAAGAAAATGTTTATGCAGTTGCTGGTTAATGAGATATAAGCGTCTAAACTGACTATTTATATGACCGTGAAAGTGTACTTTTAATTAATTGGTAATTAATTAAAATCTATCGACTGCGTGAAAATTTTCATTGAAAACAAATTTTTTAGTGACTCATGCTGGTTTAAATAGTGGTTTTCAAATTTAGTATCAAATACTTTTTCAATTTCTTGGTACAAGGAGAATGTACACATTATACTCTTTACAATCGTTTAAATATTATTGCTCTGTGATCGTTATTTTAGCGGCGCCAGCCTTTTGAAATTTTCTTACTTTATTGCTAACTTCTCATCGATCGACTTGGGGCCGAAACGCAATATGCGGATGCACCTTTAATTGTGTTGATAAATTCTTTATTATTTTTGGGAGGGGGAGCACACGAACACAAGGAATTTTCCAGCATAATGCGAGTGTGGAATCTCCGAGAATCCGCGGAAAGCTACTACTACTTCCAGTTCTGGAATCGTACGGGTACCACACGAACCGCGGTCTAAACAGATCAGATGTTACCACCGTGACGTGGACGATTGGCGGAAGGCCGGTGAGTTGACGGAGCGATTGCCTTAGCGGTGGCGTTGGTTCCTCGGCGGTTCCGGATCGTCCGAACGGCGCTCCTCGAAACCAGGAAGCGGATTCTGGGGTGTGCGGCTAGCTCCGCGCTTCTCGGGGTGAGGGACAATAAAGGGGTGAACACTAGTTAGCAGAAAAAAAACAAGACACATATATTGAAGGAATATACAGTTAAAACAGAAAACACAATTTGTCAAGATTGATTCCGCCGGCGGACAGAGTTTCGATCCGCGTTAATTGCAAGGAATAAGGGTACGTAGGGAAAGGAGCGCTGGGGATGGCCTCAATCTGCCTACTCCGTCCCGTCAATGATCCCGGAGGATCTGAGAGCGAGTGAACGGATGCGGGCCCTTTTATTCGGTCGACTGAGGGTGTTTCCTGGAACCGGCTCGGTCGGATGTCCGCTTCTGACGTCATAATCCCCTGAGTCACTTGGGGTTGAAAAGTTTAAACAAAGAAAACTTTTTTATTTTCCCGCTGACCCAGGGTTTTCTTTATGTCATTGGATAGCGCTTTTCGCGGGCTTTAATTTGATGTCGCGCCCGGCGAAATCCAACGGGCGGAAACGCCTGAAATTGTGACGGAAGCGCGGGAGTGTTTCCGGTCGCGTAACAATTTTTTTAGCGGTAGGATCGGAATGAATTTTGGTAGGATTGTCTGGGATACTACTCTGAATATTTCTGCAAAGTTTCAAGTCGTTCTGACGGTACAGTTAAAAGTTATTTGAACTTAATTAAGCGCGGGCGGTGATTGGCTGACGTTTGGAAACTATACTTTGTCTATTATTACAATGTAAATCGCAACGTGATGCTGCGAGCGATAAAGTTGAATGTGTGTTATTAATTATGTGCCTAGCCGTATCCGCATGAGAAATAATTAATCTACGAATGATGCAATAATAAAATAACTTAAAATTAATAATAACTAAGTCCGAGGAACGGCGTTGGTAACACAGATGTCACCACGGCGGACCCGGTACAAATGTTTGTGAGGTTTTTGTCCTCGCGACGCGATTGGTCAACGGTTTGCGCGGCAGCAATTCAAAATCAGCGGTAGAGCAAGAAGTTAACTTGGTGTAAAGTTCGTTTTATTTAAATGAGTCGGTTTATTTAAATGAGAGAGCGATAAACAGCGTAGAAATAAGAACATTTATTTCAAAACAAACTTAAATGATTACAAAGTGTGGTTAATGCATATAAATACGAGACAGCCAATGAGAACGCGTATCAGAGTTCGTATAAGTGCGAATCCGAAAAGGGGCGGGGCTTACAAAGTCCGCGTATACACTTCGGTAAACGAAAGTTTCACCGGTCTTTCACTTTTTCACTCCGCGGCGACTTTCCCGACTTCTTCAGCGACAAACACCACCGTCCACACGTGCTCTGCGGCGGCTGCTGCTTCCTTTCATGCCTTCGGCGGACTTCTGTGGGCCAATTACCACCTCGGATCGCGAAGAATCGAATGAACGTTCCTTACTGGCTAAAATGGGCAGTTAGAGCAATGCACGTACCGAAACTAAATATCCATTTAATGTTCACCCGGTAACACAGATGTCACCTTTGGTACGCGGTGCGCGGGATGATTCTGTGGGAGGCGCTTGCGTTTGCGGACGGCGTCCTTCTGATTTCCGATTGGTCGATGTGTCGAACATCCGGGAATCGCCAGAGCATCTCGGAATCCCGCTTCCGGTCGGGTTCTGTAGTTCGGCTAGCTCGACCGGCGGACTAGGAGTGAATAGTGAGAGTATGGTGAACACGAAAAGAATGCTGGTTGTCCAGGAGTAAAAAGAATATCTATTTACAAGTAATATATCCACAATTAATATATAATATTAAAAGGGTGTAGTGTTCTGACGCGGTGCGGTTGGAATGCCAGACCGGCGGTCAAGAACGGTGGCTGATATGCCGGAGTGTAAAAACACAGCTGGGCCACGGGCTTGGTAGCGGTAGGTTGGCCGGGGCGGCAAGGTAGACCCTGGTGCCGGCGGCGGTTAGGATATGGGCAGCACGACCAGCCGAGCCGAGTAGTGTACTGTGGCCAAGAAAACCCTGCGCCTAGCGGCAAGGAAGCGGCGGTAAGCCGTAGGTTAGGATGGGGGCGATCTCAATCTGCCTACTCCGCCCCAGAGATCGTTACGGTGGACCGTTCGGATCTGACCACTGCTTGAACCGAGGGCCCTTTTATATGGTTAAAATTAATCCGTTCCAAGAAAGGCCCTCGCTTCTGACGTCATAATCCGCTTAGCGCTAATGGCAAGACACAAAAAACGGTGTATCTTTCTTATATCAACCGCGAGCTATATTTTTGATTGTGCAGGCAGATAGAGGGTTAAAAGATCTTTAATTTGATCCGTGACATGCCGGGTTTTATCCGGCGGAAATGTGAGAAAAATGGCTCGGAAGTGTGGAAGCACTTCCGGCGGTATAGCTTTTTTTCCAGCGGTACGAACGGGCTGAATTTTTGTACAGATGTTGTCTAAGGCACGCTAAAGCTTGTGACAAAGTTTGAAAAGAATCGTACCGTGGGAAGTGTGTAGAAAATGTTGAACTTGAATGGCGGCCTGTGATTGGCCGGGCGGGTCGCTTGTCCTGAGAACTGCGAACGGCGCATGATGCAGCGTGGCTATGTGTTTGTGTGTTACAACTTACGCTTAAAACTAACGAATTAACATAACACATAAATAAACATGCAAAAATGAAAAGAAACATTTGTTCGCGCGCAATTCGCGATCGCGTTTAAAGTCGCGGATTACGTGTTGGTAACACAGACCGTTTAAACCACGGTTCGTTTGGTATCACACCTTAAATTGTGTTGATAAATTCTTTATTATATTTGGGAGGGGGGGCAGCACACGAACACAAGTGGCTTGCCCATCCAAAAATATTTTTGTTTTTAAATATTTCGACGCTTTTCGAACACGACAGATTTATTTTTTAAATCATTTATGAGGCGAATGTTGACGTTAGGGACATTCAATAAGCTCGTTTAAAATAACTCTCCCCCGTGCTCAGTTTTGCTCCGGTCTCGAAATAACACCAGTGAGTGATTACAAAACTTTTGACAGTGATACGAACTTGATAAAATAGTTGCTTTAGTTATTATTTAAAAAATAAATAAATAAATAAATAATTTTCAAGGGCGTTTGCATATCGAACTATTTCTTATCTTAAGTACTATGTTTGTAAATGTTTAATTAATGATTACCAAAATATTTACTTAATAATATAACTACACGCTTCAGCGGTTCAAAACCAGTAAACAAGGAATTGCTAAACACCTCGTGGTCGCGGTTTTCCCCAATTTTCTTCTTCCCAAGGCGCTTCCTGTCCCCTCCCCACCGAGATTATTTTTACTCTTGACCTAAACTTGCTTTCGCGTGCAAAAAACACAAAACGCACGAAGGCCAGCAGTCTTTATTCATCTCCGGTGCTCCACGTTTCGTTCCACGCTCAATTTTTTTTAAATCGAAGTAAATCTGGCGCATGACAAGTCCGCATCCCCTTTTCATCGACCATGGCCTTTAATTCACGCGAGTTCATAACCCCAAATACGTCCGAACCCCCGAAACGATTGTTTCGCGGCGCGTGTCCCCCCGCAATGCGTGCCTAAAAAAATTCGACGTTTCGGCGGCCCCACGAGTCAATAATTCATATTGATCTCCTCGAGCGTCGCCAGCTCGGGAGCAGATGTGAGCCGCAGTAATTATGCTGTCCGAATAATAAATTAATTGAGAAATAAATTTGTGTGAGTGTGTGTGCGCCTCGGTTTATGAATACTTTAAGCAAGAAAGATGATGAAATTGATTTCGAGTCGGTTCAGCTTGAGAAGGAATAGTAGAGGGTGAGAATTATTTTTTTTAACTTTATTTATTTTTATGAATTTAATCATCGGGGTCAGAATTTTATTGTCCAGTGAACATTGCTTTTTTTATAAACAAAAATTATTCACTCTTAAATGACCTTCAAAAGTAAGAGTAAGTGAAATTGACAATTGTTTCATATTTGTCCGGCGCGTTTAGATTTATGCATTTTTTTTCTTTAAAAATTTTACTTTAATTACTTACCGATTTTATTTACAAACTTCTTGTGTGAACTTCCTTTAAATATCCTGTAGATCACGATTATGACCTTGAAATAGTGTACAGTGCATAATTTTTAAGATGCATGACCTTGAGATGGTGATGTAGTATAAATTACTATGACATTTCAGTTATTAAAAACCTCCACGAAGACTTTTTTTAAATTTTAATTCATTTGTACGTTAACGTTTTCGTGCCTAATTTGGTCGCCTTTTCATATATAGAATGTTGTAGCATTATGGTATTTAAAAAGCTAATATTTTCTTCTTATCCATGTGCATGGGCCTCATGCTAATTTTTTTTTTTTAATTTAGGATGAGACTGTTTTTCTTTTAATTTCTAAAATTATGCTGAAATTCATCAGCAGTTTGTTTAACATATTTGTCTTCATTAAAAAATTAAAAATTTTTAAATCTGCGCAATATTTCAACGTCATAATCCTGATTTGCAGGATATTTAAAGGAAGTTTCGTGAAAAACTGCACAGTAAGCCTTCGATAATCCGAACTCCCGATAATCCGGACTCCCGACAGTCCGAACCCTCGATAGTCAGGACCCCCGATGGTCCGTATTTCCCGGTAATTCGGACAAAGATGAAAATTCACAGTTTTATTTTATGCATGGCTTAATCCAATGATCCTGTAATCCGGGTCGTACAGTTCACGTTACGTACCTACTTCTCGCTACAACCACGCATAAAGCAGGGAATCCCCTGATCGTTAAAAAAAGCAACATGGCGCCAAAGAGACCCCAAAAGAACATTAACTTTCACATCGTTCGTCTGACTAAATTCGTTACTTCAACGGCCTCCTGATTCGTGTTTGAAGATAATGACGTTTCTAACACTTTGAAGAACGTTAGGTTCCGGATTAGCGAAGCTATTTTTTTTTTTTTTTTAGTATGGGACTGCGTGTTTTTTTTAATAGCTAAGATCATACAGAGATTCATCAGCAGTTAGTTTAACGTATTTGTCTTGATTTGTTCTCCTTCGTAGGGTCAATAATTTTTCGTGTGAAATTTCAAGGTCACCTGTCTCGTAAATTACGCATTTGCGCAATATTTCAAGGTTATAATCGTGATTTAAAGGAAATGTATAGAAAAATCGATACAGTGAAACTTCGATAATCCGGACTCCCGATGATCCGGACCTCCGATAATCCGGACTCCCGATAATCCGGACAAAAATGAAATATGGCAGTTGTATTTTATCTATCGCTTAATCCAAAGAACCCGTAATCCGGATCATACATTTCACGTTACGTACTTCTCGCAGTAACCGCGCATAAAGCAGGGAATCCCCTGATCGCCGAAG
Organism: Dorcus hopei; assembly: GCA_033060865.1. Lineage (NCBI taxonomy): Eukaryota > Metazoa > Arthropoda > Insecta > Coleoptera > Lucanidae > Dorcus > Dorcus hopei. The sequence continues at coordinate 27,907,596 of CM065426.1, forward strand.
AGACCCCAAAAGAACATGAACTTTCACGTTGTTCCTCTAACTCCTAATTCATTACCTCAACAGCCTCTTGATCCGTGTTTGAAGATAATGACATTTCCAACACTTTGGAGAACGTTAGGTTTTAATTGATCCGGATTACCGAAGCTAGAAATTTACAGCGGAAAGTATGATGAATTATTATTTAATGACGTCTAAAAAATTTGGTTAAATTTGCAATGTTTACGTTGTACAGGGTGTCCCAAATCGGTTGGTATTCTATAGGTATCTCGATTAATAACGGAAATAGAAGAAAACTAAACCAGCGTTATTGAGTCAACTTTTAACGATGGTTTCAGTGGACCAATCAATAATTAATTATCTGTTACTGTTTTCGTCGTACGGTTGAAAAAAATTCGCAAATCCAAATAACTTTCTTGTTTTTGAAGTTGTCAAAAAGTGTTAGACATTTCTTATAGCTTTTTTAACGTGGATCGCGATTTTCTAATCCAGTTACTCAAAAATTTTACGTTAGCCGAGCTACAACCAATTTTTTAAAAATAGAAGTCACAGTTGGCTCTGCCACTACTCAAAAGAGCGTTTCTTTTTTTTTAGATTTTGGGTTGGACCTTTAAAACCAGCTTGAAAGTAGTTGAGTCCATTATGCATACTTACTTGGTTAATTCTTCTATTTTCATTATTAACTGAGATACCATCGTAGGCACAGGCATAGGATATCATCCAATTTTGGACATCCTGTACACATACGTATCGTAATTAACACTGCCAGAATTGAACTGAACTGTTACGTCACTATTACGTCGAGTCAATTTAAAACAAGTGCTGAACACCTAAATTTGCGTTGTAATATTTCTCACTTCAATTTACAAGCTGAGTGTCAATAGGGTCTCAACTGCCAAGTGTTCCACCTATCGGAAAACCGAGGAGGAAGGAATTTTCTAGTGTAATTCATGCGTGCAACAGTGCACCAGGGTGCAATAGTGACGTCCGTCTCTTTTTATCAACGTCTCTCATTGTTTCTGTAGAACCCGCAACCAATGGGAGGTCGTAATCGGGTATAATTCGCCCCGGCCCGTTGCGCCTGCTGAATGGAAGACTACTCTGAGGAGAAAACGTCATCTACTAAAATATTTATGAATTATAAAGCCAATATTGATCATAAACTGACTCGTTCTATCTATCGAGAACCTTCTAGAGCCGGTGAGGAATTTTCTAGCCCAATGCGAGCGTTGAATCTTCGAGAATCTGCGGAAAGCTACTACTACTACTTCCGGTCCTGGAATCGGACGGGTACCACACGAACCGCGGTCTAAACAAATCAGACAGTTTAAACCGCGGTTCGTTTGGCATCAGGCCGGAAGGGTCCGTTTACTTTTGTATTTAACATTTTTTTATAGGTTCGTTCCATTCGTCAGGATTTCAAGTTCTGGACCGTTCAAAATCCTACTGAGCATGAGCAGTGCACAAAATTGGATATAAATTTCACACTGCGCTTGATTTGAATGATTCAGAATTTTAAATTCTGCCAAATGGAAGAGACCTAATTGTATGTCTAATAATAAATTGTGTAGGTACCGTTCAAAATATGTATAAACAAACACCCTGTGCAATCTTAAGGACCGATGAACGAGGTTCTCGCAGTACAAGGACAGAGATCTACAGAGAACAGTTTGAAAGGTTAATGAGGACTAAATAGAGATCATGTCACCACGGCGGACCCGGTACGAATGTTTGTGAGGTTTTTGTCCTCGCGCGACGCGATTGGTCGACGGTTTGCGCGGCAGCAATTCGAAATCAGCGGTAGAGCAAGAAGTTAACTTGGTGTAAAGTTCGTTACCTAAGTCCGGGATAACTTTTATACTCGTCGGTTTATTTAAATGAGAGAGTGTAGAAATAAGAACATTTATTTCAGAACAAAGTTAAATGGTTACGAAGTGTGATTAATAAATATAAATACGAGACAGCCAATGAGAACGCGTATCAGAGTTCGTATAAGCGCGAATCCGAAAAGGGGCGGGGCTTACAAAGTGAGCGTATACACTTCGGTAAGCGACAGTTTCACCGGTCTTTTTACGCAGACTTGCACTTTTCGCTCCGCGCCCACTTTTCCGACTTCTTCAGCGACAAACACCACCGACCACGCTCTCTGGCGGTGGCTGCTGCTTCCTTTTATGGCTTCGGCGGACTTCTGTGGGCCAATTACCACCTCGGATCGCGAAGAAACAGAATAAACGTTCCCTACTGGCTAAAATCGGCGTTAGAGCAATGCACGTACCGAAACTAAATATCCATCTAATTTTCACCCGGTAACACAGACCGTTTAGACCGCGGTCCGTTTGGTATCAGACCGGAAGAGTCCGTTTACTTTTGTACATATTTAATATTTTTTTTATATGCCTAGTAGTAAATTGTGTAGGTACCGTTCAAAATATGTATAAACAAAAACCCTGTACAGTTTTAAGGACCGATGAACGAGGTTCTCGCAGTACAAGGACCGAGATCTACAGAGAACAGTTCGAAAGGTTAATGCACGGACTGAGGACTAAATGGAAATCAGTATAAAGCTGCACAGTTTCAAGCGCCAATTAACACGGTTTTCTCAATACACGGACCGAGGTTTAAAGAGATCAGTATGAAGCCACACAATTTGTGTAATCTTTGTCACTCTTAGAGGATGCTCGTTCTATCTTTCTCTCTCTCTCTCTCTTTATGCGGCTGCAACTGTCAAAATATTTGAACAAGAGTTGATATTTAACAAAAACAAAAATAAAATTGTCGACCTTTGTCGAAACCAGCCTACTAAGAATCCAAAAACAAACTTCACCGCTGAATTGTATTCGAAAAAGTGTCCTAATAATGTAAAAACAGTTTTCTTTTTTTTTAATATCTGTAAAAATAAACGAGACATGCGCGATTGACGCAAAGTAAAAGATGTCCATTTTTTGCTTATAACTCGAAAACAAAAGAAGGTAGCCGATTTTTGTTCACTCTATTGACTTCATCTCTAAAAAAGAGATCGACACTTGGCCACTAGTTTCTTCTATCTCTTATAGGTAACAGATACGTCCATAAAAGAAATCGAAATTGATCCACCCTGTACAGGGTGTCCCAAATCGGTTGATACTCTGTAGGTATCTCGGCTAATAACGAAAGTAGCGACATTTCCTTTCCACGCTATATGAAATTAAAAACAGGTTGTGAGGGTGGAGGAATTAATCAAACCCCTCTTATATTGACAAGGTTAATAGCCATCCAAACAGAGAAGAATTTTCGTTAACAAGACCGTCCACTCACTAACTTTCTTCAAAATTAAAATCACCATCACCATCTCTAGATGACTTCAGTGATTGTAGTGAGCGAGGGTGAAGGAATTAATCAAACTATGTAGCGTTCTTCTCCGGCCGTCGGTTTCCTTTTAGCACCTTGTCCTTTTCTTTTGGTAGAACTACCAGTGGTTCTATGCCTTGCGGCATCTCCTAGCACCGCAAATTTGTTTGTGTTTAGAACTTCCCTCTGCACTTTTTCCACAGATAGCCAAAACAACTTTTGACTCGTACTATTATTGTTGACATTTGTTCGCATGGCAACAATTGTATTGCCGTAATTAATTTCTTCGCGGCATGCTAACTAATGCAGAAATCATCAGTCTATGATATATTGCTGTGATCTCAGGGTATTTTGCAAATTTTCCCTTTCCGGCCCCACGTTGGGCGCCAATTTAATTCTATGTTATTAAATCGTCACTTTGGACGACAATTTAATTGCTGTGTGATCTCAGAGTTATTTGTTTTTTTCGAATAATTACTTCCTTTTTTCTTATTCTGTAGATTTTCCTTTCGGAAGCTCTTCTTTGATGATGGATTTTTGCGGTGTATCTCGTAGACCAATTTCTTTGTTGTGGAGTGTAGTTTATGGGATGATTTTTGGATGTGGATGGCACTCGCGAGCCTTCACGTTCAAAAATATCTAATGTCAGAGTTGAGTGTGTGTGTGTGTGGGTGTATAATAATGTCGTAAAAGAAAATATAATTGTACCGCTTAAGATAATTTACACAAACTAATTATTCGCATGAAGAAGTTTGGGCTTTTTAAAAGAAATTTATATTAGGTCGGGTTTTTCACAAAACCTTTCCACTAAAGTTTTACTTACTTGACCGTTGATCTAACACAGGATGCGGTGCATCAGTGCGTATCAGATTCCATGCAGCGGCGGTTTTAAAAGCGTGATGGGTCATAAGTTCACGCGATAATTAATATATAGTCCTAATTTATTTTAGTATTTTCAAATTTTTTCTTATATTAATAAAGAGAGAGAGAGAGAAAGATAGAACGAGCATCCTCTAAGAGTGACAAAGATTACACAATTGTGTGGCTTCATACTGATCTCTTTAGACCTCGGTCCGTGTATTGAGAAAACCGTGTTAATTGGCGCTTGAAACTGTGCAGCTTTATACTGATTTCCATTTAGTCCTCAGTCCGTGCATTAACCTTTCGAACTGTTCTCTGTAGATCTCGATCCTTGTACTGCGAGAACCTCGTTCATCGGTCCTTAAAACTGTACAGGGTTTTTGTTTATACATATTTTGAACGGTACCTACACAATTTATTACTAGGCATATAAAAAAAAATATTAAACATGTACAAAAGTAAACGGACTCTTCCGGTCTGACACCAAACGGACCGCGGTCTAAACGGTCTGTGTTACCGGGTGAAAATTAGATGGATATTTAGTTTCGGTACGTGCATTGCTCTAACTGCCGATTTTAGCCAGTAGGGAACGTTTATTATGTTTCTTCGCGATCCGAGGTGGTAATTGGCCCACAGAAAAATCGGTCCTTAAAATTGCACAGGGTGTTTGTTTATACATATTTTACTTATATTATATTTTACATTTGGTATTTTCAAATTTTTTTCTTATATTAAAGAAATTTTCAAAGAAATACGTATTGTTCATTAACACCGCAATATGTGAATTTTATTAAGTTACATGAGGTTTTCATAATGTAATCTTAATTTTGTTGGTGGTCCTTTAATTTTGTCCAGAAGTTTATATTATTTTTTAAGACGTTTTCGAAAATTCGCTCCGAGTAGAAATGTGAGAGAGAACTTAGTGCACGTAAGAGTGAGAAAAATAGAGCTCCGATCGAATTAACGAAATCGCCTTAAGTTATAATCAAATTGAACTCATTCGAATGTGTTTGAAGAAGTTACTTTGTCATTTTGACAGAAACCCAACAAATTAAAAGTGCCGTGAGATTATGATATTATGAGATCATGGGTCCTCAACGAATTCATCTGGAACGCCATGAGGTAATTTCCTTGGTGCGAAAATCATCCCCCACGTTGTCCACTGCATAGATTTTAAATAAACCTAATTGACATTCACGTTCCTTCCCTTCCTTCTACGTTAATTTTTTCGGCGTTCAACGCACATGGAAAATACGGGAAGTTTCAACCCCCACGTTTTTTCCGTTAGGTAATTTTGCAAACTATTTTGACAGACGTTCCCATCACATTTGACAAACAACGTCTCGCGTTAAATCTTTATGTTCCTTTCGACGTTAGTGTGGATTACTTTAGTGGTATTCGGTTTTGTGTACGTGTTCTACCATGACATTGTGGACTATTTTTTGCGGCGAGAACATCACCCTTTAATCACCCAACCTGTACGCTCGCCAACTCGGTAAATTACACCAATTTTTATACTTAAACCTTGATTCCAAATAATAAATTACGTAAATTATTTACAGGAGCCCGCGTACGTTTTCCATCGACGATCAACTAATCAGCACCCATGATACGATTTCAACGGGGAAAGTATCCGCAGGGTATTAATTTGAATCGTTTGTTTCTCTGTGCGCTTGGCCTAATTATTTAACCCCCCCTTTCTCAGAATTCAAATCAGTGCTGTACCTTCGACAGCATCAGCGCCGTTATCAGTACCATCCAGTCAAAGTTCCACTCTAATATCAGATTACGACGGTAAGTAAAACCACCCCCGCGCCGTCTTGATTGGCCATCAAAACCCATTCGTTTCAGCTCTGTACGAAGATGAAGACGAGACGGACGTACAAATCGAAAGCCAAGGCTCCGTAATCAAGCACCTCCTGGGGCAGGTAAAAATCGGCATGGATTTAACGAAGGTGGTGCTGCCGACGTTCATACTCGAGAGACGGTCGCTGCTGGAAATGTACGCGGATTATTTTGCGCACCCCGACATATTCGTTGGGTAATAGAATTAAAAACGGGGAGCATCTGTGATGTGAAAATGGGCTTCTTGCAGGATTGCAGATTTGAAGGAGCCCAAGGAGCGCATGGTCCAGGTGGTCAAGTGGTACCTGAGCTCGTACCACGCGGGGCGCAAGAGCTCCGTGGCCAAGAAACCTTACAATCCGATACTCGGCGAGGTCTTCTATTGTTACTGGGACATACCGGAGGAAGGCGAGTGCGAAGAATCGGCCCCGAGCGGTCCGATCACCTGGTGCAAGAAGAACCAGCTGTCTTTCGTCGCCGAGCAAGTATCTCACCATCCACCAAGTGATTGAAGCTTGAAAGTCGGGGGGCTTTTTTTTCTAATTTGAATTTTGCAGTATCGGCCTTCTACGCGGAACACTACAACAAACGAATCAGCTTCAACGCGCACATCTACACGAAATCGAAGTTCCTCGGTCTATCCATTTGCGTGCACAACATCGGGCAGGGGATCGTCTCGGTCCTGGATTACAACGAGGAGTACACCGTTACGTTTCCGAATGGTTACGGCCGGTCGATCCTGACGGTCCCGTGGATCGAACTGGGCGGCCCCGTCAACATCACCTGCCCCAAAACCGGGTACCACTGCAACATTGAGTTCATAACGAAACCGTTCTACGGCAATAAGAAGCACAGGGTGATAGGGGAGGTTTACGGCCCCGAGGATCCTAAGAAGCCCTTCTTGGTGATCAACGGGGAGTGGAACGGATTGATGGAGGCCAAGTGGAATGACGGAGTAATTTTTTTTTTGTTTGCAAAGCCTTAACACTGGGTTTTAATTTTGAACCGCCCCGCAGGATACTGAGGAGTTTATCGACGTCAACAAGTTGAACATCGTAAGGAAACAAGTCAGGCCGATCACGCAACAGTCGGAGAACGAGTCGAGGAAACTCTGGAAGGAAGTCACGGCGGGCCTTAAAATAAACAACATCGACGTGGCCACGAACGCGAAAGCCGCTTTGGAACAGAAACAACGAGACGAAGCGAAATACAGGAAGGATTATAACATTTCGTGGGAAACGAAGGTGATTTGGTTTTGCCCCCATCAATTCACGCCCCTTAATGTCTCGTTTTGCTTTCAGCTGTTTAGCAAAACTCAGGATGACGGTTGGTATTACGTAAAACCCCTCCAGCAAAGGTTAACGACGGAAGCATCGAACACATGAACACGAACACGCGTAACTTATAAGGATCTTGTGCTTTTCGAAACGAAACAAAAAAAAACGAGTTACCATTTTCTGTCTTTACAAATGATTCTATTTTCAGAATTGTTATAGTGAACTGTGATATCAAATGAAAGTGTATGTAAATTATGTACTGAAATCCTTGGTATTATTTGGGCTGCAGGTCAGCATTTACCGTGTAAGTCGCATTCTTTTGACCACATTCCCTTTTACTGTGTAGTCGTTAAATTTTTACGAGTGAACCTCACAACTTTATATATATCTACATTTTAATTTATTTTATAATAGATTTTTATAACGGTGTCGTTTCATAGCGTAGTGTTTTTATTCTATGATTAGCGGATGATTTTCTCCTTCTCGGCTCTGATTGTAGCGCCTCTTTTTTTATACATATATTGTTCAAATATCTCTCTCTCTGATTTCTGGATGTATTTAAATTCGAGTCGCACTTGGCACGGCATGTAAGAAACCGGGAGTACAATCAGATGTTATTATTTATGATAACCGACTTCCACTGAAAATTCCTTGAATAAACGATATTCTACATATCACGCTTTGTAGTTGTGTTTCTTGCTGAATAAATTGGTCTATTTTGTACATATTTAGTTTTCGATTGATTTAGAATTTAATGCGGGGGTGGCTCAACGAACGCAAGTCCTAAAAAAAGTTTCAATCAAAAAAGAAGTTACATTCGCAGTCAAAAATTAAATAACCACTAGCCACTGTAGACTGTAGGCATGAAACGTAACCCGCCTTTCTTTAATTTATTTTCGAAAAATGTTGCAATGAAATTGTGAGAGTTGCTAAGAGATGGCGCTGTGTTTGTTCGTTGTAAAGAAATTGTTTTTCGCATCGTCTGAACAATCCACTTTTATTCATTAATATTAATATTATCAATTCATGTAGGAGGAAGAAAACGGTTATTATTGAAAGTTACCAAAAGATGGCGCTGAATGTCTTCCGTTGTAACTCTGGTGCCCAGTTTCATAAAACGTAGTTAACCACTCGATCAAGTTAATTGTGTGATTAAGCAATATCAAATGTGATTGTGTTAGTATAGATAACGCAAAAAGGGATTTTAAATGTGCAAAGCTTTAGGGACGCCCTACACATTACGATTAGACCAGTCTGGTCGCCATGTGTAGCTCGTAGCGCCACCTACTATGTTCTTAAAGTGAACGGACTACAGAAGGGGTGAACTAAGTTCACACACAAAAATCTGTTAAATAAATGAGACAAAAATGCAAACAAACCACAGTCAGTTAATCTGACAGCGTAGAATACCAATGATCAAGTGACATAAAACGTCAAAACGCCACACAATCGGATTCGTTTGTTCGTGACAAAATTATTAACTTAGCTAGCTAAGAAACTAAACAATAGTAACTTTAACTTCGCATGTCAACCTAGTCGGCACTAGAATGCGTTCAAAATGTTAAACAAAAAAATATATAACAAGGTAACATCCAGCTGTGAATGCACGTCAGCTGATTCCGGGGTTCTCAGTACTTTCGAGACACGAACAGCAGGATGCGTGTCCGGTGTAACCACTTTCGTGATACCATTTTAAGTGACCACTTTCGTTCCAAGGAACGCGTCACCCTCTTGCGTGATGAACCGTCGTATTCAGGGTTGCGGGCAATTACCCGAATACGGGTAGTTTAAGCAACCTTGCGGGTAAAAAGAATACGTGGGTATTTTCAAGGAAAAAAAAAACAGATAAATTTTTAAATTTTTGATTGACGTCTTGTTAGTGACGTTGCAGCTTTACTATTGGCAACAAAGAAATCACTAGAGCCGGAAGCCAACAAAAACTAAAGTAACTAACTAACAGCCAAATCCACATTGTCGATCAGTGCTGCCAACTCTACCGATAATTCGGTAGATCTACCGATTCTGAACTCAACTTTTTTTTAAATTTTTATTCTTTTGTAATTTTATCGATTTTATTTATTTCTAGATCGTCTTTTGTTTTATCTTACGTCAAAAATTGCACAAATGTCAAATCTTAATTTTAGAAAGTTTTGCTTGTTCAATGAGAATTTTTTTAAATTTTAGTTATTTTTCGTAATTTTATAAACTTTGTTGATTTCTCGATCGTCTCTTGTTTTATTTTTCATCAAAAACTGCACAATTGTCAAATCTTAATTTCAGAAAGTTTTGTTTATTTAATGGGAATTTTTTAATTTTTATTTTTTTGTAGTTTTATTTAATGAGATTTTTTTTATTTTTGTTATTTTATTCAATGAGATTTTTTTATATTTACTATTTTTTTTATTTTATAAATTTGTCGATCGTCTTTTGTTTTATTTTTCGTCAAAAATTGCACATAAAATCTTTAATGAGAATTTTTTAATTCTTATATGTAATTTTTTGCAATTTTATTTAATGAGTTTTGTTTATTTTTGTAATTTTTTCTAATTTTATTCAATGAGATTTTTTTAATTTTAAAAATTCGTCGATCGTCTTTTGTTTTATTTTACGCCAAAAGTTGCCTAAAGTTCAAATCTTAATTTTAGAGTTTTGTTTATTTAATGAGAATTTTTTAATTTTCATAATTTTTTGTAATTTTTATAATTTTTTGTAATTTTATAGAAAGTAGAAAGTATTGTTTATTTAATGAGAATTTTTTAATTTTTATTTTTTTGTAATTTTATTTAATGAGATTTTTTTAAATTTTATAATAATAATTTTATAAATTTTCTTTATTTCTCGATCGTCTCTTGTTTTATTTTTCATCAAAAAATGCACAATTGTCAAATCTTAATTTTAGAAAGTTTTGTTTATTTAATGAGATTTTTTTATTTTTGTTATTTTATTCAATGAGATTTTTTTATATTTACTATTTTTTTTTATTTTATAAATTTGTCGACCGTCTTTTGTTTTATTTTTCGTCAAAAATTGCACATAAAATCTTTAATGAGAATTTTTTAATTTTTATAATTTTTTGCAATTTTATTTAACGAGTTTTGTTTATTTTTGTAATTTTTTCTAATTTTATTCAGAGATTTTTTAAATTTTATAAATTCGTCGATCGTCTTTTGTTTTATTTTATGCCAAAAGTTGCCTAAAGTTCAAATCTTAATTTTAGTTTTGTTTATTTAATGAGAATTTTTTAATTTTCATAATTTTTTGTAATTTTTATAATTTTTTGTAATTCTATAGAAAGTAGAAAGTATTGTTTATTTAATGAGAATTTTTTAATTTTTATTTTTTTGTAATTTTATTTAATGAGATTTTTTTAAATTTTATAATAATAATTTTATAAATTTTCTTTATTTCTCGATCGTCTCTTGTTTTATTTTTCATCAAAAAATGCACAATTGTCAAATCTTAATTTTAGAAAGTTTTGTTTATTTAATGAGATTTTTTTATTTTTGTTATTTTATTCAATGAGATTTTTTTATATTTACTATTTTTTTTTTATTTTATAAATTTGTCGACCGTCTTTTGTTTTATTTTTCGTCAAAAATTGCACATAAAATCTTTAATGAGAATTTTTTAGTTTTTATATGTAATTTTTTGCAATTTTATTTAATGAGTTTTGTTTATTTTTGTAATTTTTTCTAATTTTATTCAATGAGATTTTTTTAATTTTATAAATTCGTCGATCGTCTTTTGTTTTATTTTACGCCAAAAGTTGCCTAAAGTTCAAATCTTAATTTTAGAGTTTTGTTTATTTAATTTTTATTTTTTTGTAATTTTATTTAATGAGATTTTTTTAATTTTATAATAATAATTTTATAAATTTTCTTTATTTCTCGATCGTCTCTTGTTTTATTTTTCATCAAAAAATGCATAATTGTCAAATCTTAATTTCAGAAAGTTTTGTTTATTTAATGAGAATTTTTTTATTTTGTAATTTTATTTAATGAGATTTTTTTTATTTTTGTTATTTTATTCAATGAGATTTTTTTATATTCACTATTTCTTTTTATTTTATAAATTTGTCGACCGTTTTTTGTTTTATTTTTCATCAAAAATTGCACATAAAATCTTTAATGAGAATTTTTTAATTTTTATAATTTTTTGCAATTTTATTTAATGAGTTTTGTTTATTTTTGTAATTTTTTCTAATTTTATTCAATGAGATTTTTTTAATTTTATAAATCCGTCGATCTTTTGTTTTATTTTACGCCAAAAGTTGCCTAAAGTTCAAATCTTAATTTTAGAGTTTTGTGTATTTAATTTTTATTTTTTTGTAATTTTATTTAATGAGATTTTTTTAAATTTTATAATAATAATTTTATAAATTTTCTTTATTTCTCGATCGTCTCTTGTTTTATTTTTCATCAAAAAATGCACAATTGTCAAATCTCAATTTTAGAAAGTTTTGTTTATTTAATGAGAATTTTTTTATTTTGTAATTTTATTTAATGATTTTTTTTTTATTTTTGTTATTTTATTCAACGAGATTTTTTATATTTACTATTTTTTTTATTTTATAAATTATTTTTTTGGTCAACTTTAGTGACCACTTTGGTCAACTCCAGTGACCACTTTGTTCAATTTCAGTGACCACTTTGGTCAACTCCAGTAACCACTCTGGTAAACTCCAGTGACCACTTTGGTCAGCTTTAGTGACCATTTTCGTTCATATGCTTAATGTATAACATAAAGAAAACGTTCTTGCACTAAAATGACCGTCTTTTCTAGTTATTTTCTTTCCGGCAAGCTTAAATGGATGACATTTCTAGTGATTTTCTTTCCGGCAAGTTTAAATCGCCGACGTTTCTAGTGATTTTCTTTCTGGTAAGCTTAATCAAATTTAACGCCTGTCAAATAAAAGTTTAAAATGTCCGAATGTGTCGTTGTTAGGGTTAGAAGTTTAAATTTCCCGCCAATATTTTGCACTAAAATGGCGGCTGATTGCGGTATTGTAATTATTTAGCGACGGTAGTTGCTTATCTGTTATATTTTGATTAGAACATTTTTGAAAACCAAATCGATAATGATATTTAAAAAAAAGATATTGGGTTATCCATGAGATTTGTGATTTCATTGCTTATAGATTTGAAAATGGTTTTTTCTTAAACCGAAACATGTTATCTATGCACAACTCTTGTACCAACTAACGTAATATACAACGTTTTTCGACGTAGCGTTTTTGTGACCACCGGCAACTCTTTTCCAAATTAAATGATATTTAACTCTTGTGAGTGTTTGATCGTTGTAACGTCATTCGCAGGTACTGATAAATTATCAGTAGCTTTGGAGAAGTCTAGAGTTGAAAAGTCTAAAGGCGAGCGCCATCTCTCGTCCGACAATGAAAGTATTTTATAGAAAATTCCTTAATTTTTTGCCAAATGGAACCAAAAATATAATAAATCTACGTTTAATTTAATCACTCCACAAAATGCGATTGCTTTTTATACTCTTTATGTGTGTACCTATGTATATGTAATTTAAGAATCTTCAACAATTTTAAATTTTTTAACTTCAAGCTAACTTTAGATCATACCCTAAAGCTCTGCTATACTGTTTATACTCGAAGATTGCTGCAAGGAAACTGTAGGGATTACTAAGAGAAGGCGCTGTCTCTCATTTATTGTAATTATTGGAAACCCCAATCAAATCCGTCTTCGTCAAATCATCGACGAGTTCAGCAATTAACAGAATTCAAATAAAATTGAATGGAAATATTTTTCTCGTTTGAATTGCGCCCTAAAAATTGTGTTTCTTGCTGAATAAATTGGTCTACTTTGTATTTACTTTACGATTAACTTAGAATTTAACGTGGGGGGGTGGCTCAACGAACGCAAGTCCTAAAAAAGTTTTAATCAAAAAAAGAAGTTACAGTCACCTTCCGTTACAATTTCCAAGTACAAAATAAATGCACGATTAAATAACCACTAGCCACTGAACATACAAAACGTTTAAAGGTATTTGAATTTGTACGCCGCCAGGCCCATCAAACCGACGGCAACGCTGGCACCGAAAATGGCCCACCCTTGAAACTGCAAAAGGCAAACTGATGTCAACGCTCAAAATCAAACAGGGCCTACCTTAGTGTTGGTCTTTTTCCGTTTATCACCCGCCTTTCCCATATTGAACATCCTCTGCGCCAGCTCCTTCTCTGATATCTTCTGCTTCTTAATTAACCCCGACAGCAAAGTAATTTCTTTCGATATGTCTGCATCATTGGGGGCCACCTCCTGCGCTTTCAGCAGCAATTTCAGGGCCGCCGAGTACTCGTTCTTCGCCCTAAAAACCTTTACAAGGAACCACTTTGACTTCATACTTAAAAAAAAATATATTAATGCGAACCTTTGCTTTTCTGTACAAGGCCTTGACGTTCCCCGGCTGACACCTCAGGACAATCTCCAACGAATTCAGCGCGGCGTCGTACGACTTGAGCTTAATCTGCGCGGCCGCCATGTTATTGCAGACGCTGATTCTATCCTCTAATAAATCTTGCAGGTCTCTATCGCTGACTTCGGGAGTGTCTTCGGGGCTGGGGTCGGTGATTCCCCCCTCTAATTCGTCCAGGTAATCCAAAGCACGCCTGTAACATTGGATTGCCAAGGTATTTTCGCCCCGACCGTACCACCAATTCCCACGCTCACGTTTCTTCTTCCTAAATAAATCAAGTATCTTTACTCTTCAATTCATATTAGTAGCATGCCTTGCACTACTAATGTAGGTGGATTCCTCTCACCCCTCAGCCGCCATCCTATGACGTGGTGCCCGAGGGCTTGTGAGGTTATGTTGCGAAGCGTTTCTTTCAGAACAGTTTAGTGTGCATGCTGCTGTACGTAGCTTGAAGCCAGCGAAAGGAATGCTACTATTTACAGGAGGGAGGGTGGCGAGTATTATTACCCTTTAATCTTTCTTTGACTGACGCTGAGCAATTCGGGTTCCTCCTCGTCTTTCACCGATAACAACTCGATCGTGTAATGAAGCTTAGCGTCTGCGGGTATGTCCGGTTCCAATCCTTTCTCGCCGTAGCCCAACCTCGGCTCGATTTTCAACTCGCACTTCTCCCCCACGTTCATCAAGCCGACGGCCAAGTCTAAACCTTGAATAACCTTGAAGTGAACGGGGGTTAATCGCGCTGATGAGCCGGAAGCGTTCTCTTACCTCGAAGTCGCCTAGTTGGATGAGGAAGTTGTGTCGCTCTTCGATCGGTGCCTCGTTTACTTCCAGGGTGTAGTTCAGCTCGCATATTTGTAGCTTCTGCGGCCTGGTGTCGGGGGTGCCTTTGTTGATGATCTTTTTTAGTAGGCTGCCGCTTCCTAGGACGTCTTCCCATTTCTCTTCGTCTGCGTTTTCTCGTTCTTGTTCTGCCTCGGCCTTTTCGTCGACGTCATTGTTCGTGGTTAACCTATCTTGATCGCCGATTTCTACCATGTTCGTCGCTTGGCGAGAAAGCCGCACGTAATCCGAAGATCCTTTTAAGTATTTTACGTTGCGAAAAACTACTCACTCAATTGATTTTTTTATAATGTTGTGGTCCGCTGACACTTTCACAACACAACCACTTTCGGTACCACCATAATAAAAACAAAAACACTCTGCGTGTAATTTGAGTTTAACAAATTCTTGCGATGTTCTAGAAGCTTCGGTAGAAGAAATATTATGTTGATTGCGGTCAAAGTTTAACAAGAGTCTAGCCATCAAACCAGGAGGAGCAATTCAGTAGTTACTAAAGTAAACATAGATGGCGTGCAGAAATGCGATTCAATCTCGAAATCAGAAACAAATGTTTTGAATTTGAAACATAACGAATATTTAGTATTACTCTCTGTGTTAAAGCTTCCTGTTTCATGCCCAACTACATAGATACGTTCGTTCGAAATTGCATTTATTTAGTAAATGAAAATTATATTAAATTTCAAAATGCAAGGATTTGTATGAATATTGTTTGAAACTATTTATTAGAAAAGACATATTGTAATCAAAGCGCAAAACTTTATTTGTGATCACATTTGGATGGGACCACATTTTCTAAACCCGGAAAGTCGTTTTAATTTTCTCTGCTGAGGAGGACATCAAAGCTGATCAAATAAATATGTACTTACGTATTTAGATTAAAAAAAAATAATTGTGGCTAAATTATTTGATTTTTATTTAATGTGAGAAAAGTTTTAAAGAAATTTTCTTTTAAATTTCTTTTCGAATCTTTAGGCGAAGTGGTTGTGACGAGTTTAGCGAAGGAATGGAATGAATAAAAAATAATAATTAAGATTCTTTAGCTTCTGGAGAAATCTAATAAAAATATAAATGGCAAGTATCTACATATTTTAATTTATATGTTCTGATATTTGACTTTTCCTATAATTTTTGCTACTTCAATATCAATTGAATAATTTCAAAATTAATTACATTTAAATTTCCAAATTGTTACAAATCAATTTAAATGTGTTTTAAATACATATTTTTTAATTACTTTTTTAAAATAAAAACAGATACAATACCAAATTATAAAATGTGCAGTAAAGAAAATTAAAAAAAGAAAAAATAGGTTATTTAATATGTATTGCTACCTGGTACCAATAAAATAACAATTATTTAAGAAATTAGAATTAACGCAACAATTTTAAAAATAATTTAAAACACGCTCTTATTCTTTAAAAATTATTTAAAAAAATGTAAATGTAATTCGTTAGACAGTTGTAAATTAAATTTAAGAGTCGACGTTTTCGCTGATAAATAATAAACAAAAATAAAGTTTTAATCAAAATTGCCAAAAAATGCTTCCAAATGTTCTGACGATACAGGATACACATATTTTAAGTTAAGTATGTTATGAAAATGTCAGTTTTCTAATACTACACATGCAAATATAATCTTATTATTATTATATATTTATAATTAATGTAACGAATTATGTAATGTCATTTTCTTGAGTATTTATTAGTATTTAATTTTTTTTTTCGTTATAACGATCAACAACTTCAATCAACTGCAAAGCATTATTAACAGGCTTTCTGAGAATAATATTGTATTTGTTATGTTAACCTATGTTATTTACTTCTTATTTTATTGTTTATTGTGAATCAAATTTTTATTCTTATCAGATTTACAATTAATTCTAATAATACAACAGACGTATAAAATTAAAATTTTGAAATTTGTAAATTACGTACTTATATCTGAAATGTGTGGCTTAATTTAAATATTCGTTTACTTTCGTATTCGTTAAAAGTCGGATGAAGTCGTTTTTGCTCCTCCGTGTTTGATGGCTAGACACTTGTAAAGTTTATGCTGCATAATAATAATAACGTGTAATTGCACACGCGTTTAAATCGACGTTTTCAGCCGTAATCGGATGGAGTGAATTTGATTAATGTGTTTTGTTCTCTTCGGAAGAATGCATTCTCTTAAAGCTTGGCCAAATTCGCAATATTTTCGTGTTTTATTGTTATTAAATTTAAAATAGTCCGACATAACCCCAATTAGAGCCGCTTACAGAAATTTCCGTTACCGACAGTCAGTGTTGCCAACTCACTTCTTCTCAAACTTGAAACTTTGTGGGCTCGTCTTTTTAGCGGGATTAATAGCGTTTTCGAATGATCGCACTAATGCGGCCTCAGAGTATCTTCATCTCATCTTATTGCATGAGGTCAAAAGAAGATGCAAATACACTGAGTACAACCGGTGCAGTTGAATCGAAAACACTGTAAGTCATCCGTTGCAGCGATTAAACCAAAAGCGTTTTTTTACATTTTTAGGTGGACTAGTTTATTGCCACGATGCGTTTTTTATGTACGATGTCACAAGTTCTTTAATCAGCAATTTTGCCCAAGTTTCATCTCGTACGGTTACGGACAAAAAATTTCGGATGTCACTGTCACTCATCTGACGTACAAATATAGGAATTTCTTAACTTTTACGTCAGTAGAATGACAGTGACATCCGAAATTTTTTGTCCGCAACTGTACCAATTTTAGGTGTCTTTTTTAACCATTGAGAGAATAGATGGAAATTCTCATTTTAAAGCTGCAGCCTGACGTTATCAAGATTCAGCGCTGAAGGTATAAGATGCAGTAAAAAAAACCCTGTATGTACAGTCCCGCGCACCTTAAATGCACCTCCCTCATGCAAACTTCACCTTTAAAACTTTGGAGGCGATCTCATCATACCAACTTTAAAATGTGGGATGTGAAAAGATCGCCCAGTTGTAATGGAAATAATACATAAACTTAAGATTTTTTTAAACGAATGAGCGAGATACAAAATAGGTTAAAAATTGTGAGTGAGAAAGATGAGATCATACGCTCCAAATGCATCCGACGTATAATTTTCGAACGCAACAAGAAATTAAATGTTAACATCGCCAAAATGTATCCGTCAGTTGACTACGCAAACGTGTCATAAGGTAAGACATGACTTTTTCGGTCTTTGTCATTTCATGGCACACCGCAGCCACCGCACACTGCGAGAAGTTATTTATTGAAAACCCGTTAGGGTTCGGCCACGCTTGTGAGCGATTTATCGCGAGCGAAAAATCATGGACGACATAGCGACAAAAATATATTTCAAACATACTACAGTCGGGTAGCAAACGGCGTCACGAGCGCCACTAGCTGTAAGTTTATGTAGGAAAAGGTAGGGAAAACGGTCGTATCAGGGTTAGCAACACTGCTGTCAG
Source organism: Dorcus hopei (assembly GCA_033060865.1). NCBI lineage: Eukaryota > Metazoa > Arthropoda > Insecta > Coleoptera > Lucanidae > Dorcus > Dorcus hopei. Next base: position 27,925,623 of record CM065426.1, read on the forward strand.
CTGACTCTCAGTACTATCACTAGAGTTACAAGCACGTTACGAGGACGATCTTTACCTTCCATACTTTAAAACAAATCGAGAAAATACTAGCAAGCACATTCGAATCTTCTTCGAAATGATATAAATGGATATAACGTTTCAAGTCGCGTCCTGCAATTTATGTCGCAACCTCCACCAGGCGGCGCCACCAGGTAGCTTGCTAGGGGCCTATAGCAAATGAAAGCGGCCATACTGAGCGAGAAATCGCTTAGCGGGTAAGCGTGTCGTTCTGAATTCAACGTTGTTTGATTTCTAAGCGATTTTTATTTACTTTTATTTACGACATTGTCGTCCACGATTTTTCGCTCGCGATAAATCGCTCGCCAGCGTGGCCGAACCCTTACAAGTTACAAATGCAGAATTTTTAATTCGTACGACGCACGATAGATGGCAGGTTATTTCTTGCTTGCTTACGAAGTTTATAAATACATCGAATGAACTTTTTTAATAGCAGATCGACTTGGGATTTTAAAATTGATCAAAATATCGCCATGAATTATGCAGCCGACGTAGATTTTGAACTATTAAACTGAAGACTTGTGGGAACCGGCGTCCGAGCAGCCAATAGCCTTGCGGATCCTTGGCGGTAAATTTTAAATTACTCCTCCCAGTTTAAAAACTATTTTTTTATCATAATTAATTAAAGGTAGTTGCTATTATTAAAAAACATGAGAAGCTCATTAAATAAACTGTATTTTTTTTTAGTAGTAACATGAAGCACACTCCTTTACATTTCAATTTTCTATAATCAATTTTATTTCTATCATCAAGGCGTTCTTAATGACGTTTGTGTTTCTTTTATCATTACATTAAACTTTTTTACTATCTCTTGCACATATTTCATTGTATTCCAAGAATCTTTTACCGTCATTCGTTCAGTAATAATATGTAATAACGTCCATAACGCGATTAGGTTTTGTGAATTAAAAAAAAATACACTCGACCTTGATTTTTGCCAATATTTTATTACAAAAAGTATACGCAAATATTGTTATACAACGCTGAAAAACAAGAGTAAATGAAACGTGATCAAACGCAGAAAAATCACAGGCGACAGACACACCGCACTCATCCTCCTATCGACCTCACTCGGTGGCATCTTCCTTAGCCACCGAGAAGGGCTCATCGATAACCTCGTACCCGCTATCAGCAATGACGACTTCCTTCTCCGGACGGTCTCTCGAGTCAGTTTTCGAATTCTCTATTTTGCGAACGACGTCCATTCCCTTGAGTATCTTGCCGAACACCACGTGCCTTCCGTCCAACCAAGAAGTCTTCTTCGTCGTGATGAAAAACTGAGAGCCGTTCGTGTCTTTCCCCGCGTTGGCCATCGACAACCATCCGGCTCCGTAGTGCTTCAGCTTGAAGTTCTCGTCCTCGAATTTCTCCCCGTAAATGCTACGCCCTGTAAATAAATCATTTACCCTCGTACGTATTATAAATTACCAAGTAGGTACCTCCAGTTCCATCCCCCCTTGTAAAGTCGCCGCCTTGAATCATAAAGTCCTTGATGACCCGGTGGAACTTGCTACCCTTGTAGCCCTCCCCGATCGGCTTCTCTGCCAGCTCTCCGAAGTTCTTCACGGTTTTCGGGACGGTCTTACCGAAGAGGCCTACCTCGATGCGACCGGCGGGTTCATCCCCGATTGTAATTTCAAACCAAACCTTAAGCAAAACGGGGGGCGTTCAACAACTCACGCAGGAAGGAAGTAAACGATCAGCACAGCACTGACGGGATTAGTTAACTTTTTTGGATGCACGAAATGCAGCGATGTTGAATGTACTTTGACAGTACGATTACCAGTAAAGATAATTACCTTCTCTGTTACTTTGGGACCTTTGCCGCCACCATCGCCGCTACAGCTGGCTAGATGAACGAGGGCCACCAGGGCGAATAAGGCAACTGCGCTTCTAACGAACCAAGTCATTTTTAAATGAACACCACCGGCGGCAAACTATATTAAAATCTGATTGTAAGGAGGAGGAAGAAGCAACGTCATCGGCACCCGACAACAAAAGGGACGGATCGCCAAGAAACAAATGAATGCGAAAGATCGGGCGCTCGTACCAACCTAACAATCTTAAATTGACTGACGCTTGACACGTTCCTTAACGTCATTGGCCAGTTTTATTTCTGCACTTGAGACTTGTTTGCGCCGTTTGCTTGCTCGGGATTATAGATATCACAATCAAAATTATTATTAAATTAGTGCTTGGTTGATTGAATTAAAACAAAATTGCTTTGGAATGAAATGCACCGTTACGTGTTATTACTTAACTTACCGTATGTACACTCGTGGCCAAGTAAATCGTTACGACTCGAAAGACGCGGCTAGAGCGAATGAAATAATTAAAAACAAAAGACGATCAAAGTGAAGCGAACGAGAAGATGAGCAACCTGTATAATTCAAACTCTAACGGAACGTTTTTCTTTGGTTGTACAGATGTGTTCAAAAAGTCGTTGTACAGCTACGTTTAAATATCTTTGCTTTTGAGCGGCAATTGGCTTTTCTATTTTTGTGTTCAATAATATTATTATTGCCAGAAACCGTACATGTAACAAAACTTGTACAACCATTTTTTGAACTTGATAAATGCACATACAAGTCGACACAGTACAAACTCTGTACAACACTTTTTTGAACACGACTGTACCTTTCGTTTTTCGCCCAAGACAATTTATTTGCAGAAAATAATAAAATAATTTTTTTTTATGCAAAAGTTCTTAGTAGATACAAAAAGATTAACTGGTCAGAGTGATTCGGGTCTAATCTTGACAACTGAGACCGGATTGCTGCAAGCGTGATCCAATGAAATCGTTTTAATCTTACTCGGACCGAGGTCTGAACGGATTAGTTTGAAGCCAAGCAGTTTTAAGAGCCAATTAAAGAATTGTTCTCAGTACACGGACCGAGGTCTGAACAGATTAGTTCGAATCGACGCAGTTTTAAGCCCGAATTAATGAAATGCATCTAGTACGCGGACCGAGGACGAAAAGAATTCAATTTACAACTGAGCCAGTTTCGTAACTAGTCGAGTGCCGTAGTAAAAACGAACCACGTTAAAGTAAAACAAAAGAAAAACACGTGCAAATCAATCGAGCTTCAATATACAGTGAGCCTCGATGAGCCGGAATAAAATTCGTAATTCCCTTGTGTTTGACATTTCGAGAAAACGTTCGGACAGATGAATTTTGTTTATTAAAAGTACATACTTTTCTGTGAAAATTAATTCTTGACAAGCATCAGCTTTCGAGTAATAACGTCAGCGATATTTTCTAAAAGAGCAATCCTCAATTTTTTCTTCTTGATTTTGATAGCTCATTGAATTCTCTATCCAACCGCATTAAAAATGTACCTAAGATGTTTTATGGGAAACGTTTTGAGGAAAAAATATTGAAAATGATGTACCTCTCATTGGTGAGATGAAATAATAATAAGAACAATTTCGCACTGCTATGTGTTATTATACAACTTTTAATAATTCATTTTATTTTAAAGTGCTTGCTTGTCCTTTCACTGTCCAATGATCCAATGAAATCGTTTTAGTCCTACTCGGACCGAGGTCTGAACAGATTAGTTTAAAGCCACGCAGTCTGAAAAGCCAATTAATGAATTTTTCTCAGCACACGGACCGAGGTCGAAAGAATTCAATTCATAATTATTAGGCCAACGAGCGTACGGTTTTGTGAATAGTCGACCCGTAGTGAGAACGAATCACTTTAAAGTTAAACTGCAAATCAATTAGACGGTTTCAGGTTTCAATATTTATCCAATTGATTAAAAGAATTATATTGTCTTGATACAACTTTCAACAATTTTTTTTAATGCTTGTTCGCCCTTTCACTATCCCATCCTACACGAACAGAGGTCTGAACGGATTAGTTTGAAGCCACGAGCCAATTAATGAATTTTTCTGAGTACACGGACCGAGGTGGAAAGAATTCAATTCATAATTAGGCCAATGGGGCTGCAATAGTCGAGCCGTAGTCAGAACGAACAATGGCCGCGTTCAGGTAACTCCAGCAGCTGAGTTGCTGACTAAGCAATCGTTTGTGATTGGTTCAAATTAAAGTAATAGCCAATCACATGCGATTGCTTAGTAAACAACTCAGCTGCTGCAGTTACCTGAACGCAGCCAATATCCATTCAATTGATTTAAAAAATTATATTGTTGTGATACCATTTTTGTGTGTCACGTCACGATAGGACATTCGTGCCTTTTTTCGTAATTTTAATAAATAACCTTTAAAAAAAAGCATTTTAGAACAGTGGTAAAACTGAGGAAAACAAAAGACGATCGGCTGTCTGGCAAGCGTAAACGATGCAAGTAAACAAACGGCGGTTCGTTAAAAACAAACGAATCAAAAGAAAATCGTCTTTGCTTAAATTGGTTTCCTTTCTTTGAATAAAATCAAAAAATAACGAAATCAAAACGCAGAACACGAAACAAACACAAAAAATGAAATACAAACGGAACAAGAAATAAAGACAAAAGATAATGAAATAAAAACAAAACGCGGTTTTAAAATAGGCTTCTTATTCGTGCGTTTCAGGCAAAGAATTTAAACTTAATCTTTGGGAGAAACTTGTTTTGTAAAAATACCAAACGGGTTCCAAAACGTACTCACGCGGCGATTTTCGATCACGCTGCCGCCATATTGGATTCCAAGATGGCGTCGGTATGACAGGCGAGCTCGCCTCGTCGAGATCTTTCATTTGATGTGCTACAGGAAGGGTTCGTCTACTCGAACACGGCGGGAAAGCCAAAACGCGAAACCGCCAGTGTGCGTACGGCTTAATCGAACTGGGGAAGTTGCATTCAATTTTGACCGACTCTGCGCGGTGCTATCGGGTCGAAACCGGTGGCGTCGCGTAGAGGGAGGTGTGGGCTATCCTACGGTTGAAACACCTCGACGATATCTCTTCCAATTTCGGAGAAATGATTTTTTTTCCGGAGCGTTATCGAATTCTAAATCCTCCCGAGTGTACAAACGGATTCCATAATGTACATAGTTTCCATAAGGGTGAGGTTAGCATGCAGAGGTAACGATTTTAATGACCACGAGTGTACAGGCAGCGTGAGTACATTATGGAACCCGTTTGCTACTTTTATAAAACAAGTTTCTCCTATAGATTAAGTTGAAATTCTTTGCCTAAAATACAGGAATAAGAAGCCTATTTTGAAACCGTGTTTTATTTTTATTTCCATAAGGGTGAGGGGTGACGATTTTAATGGCCACGAGTGTACAAATGGGTACCATAAAGAACATAGTTTCCATAAGGGTGAGGTTAGCATGCAGGGATAACGATTTTAATGGCCGCGAGTGTACAGGCTATCTAGCGATTATTCAATGTTCTGATTTGTTACATACACGGTTTCTCTCGGCATTCAAATTAGGGAAACGCACAAACCAAAATCAGAAGTAACACACAAATTTGTTGCATAATTAATAACTATAAAAACCAAAAAACTGGAGCAACTTTTTAGAACGCTTTCTGATTTTGCGAAAAACTATCATCCGTCCGAAGAAATGTTGGTTTTAAAAGTTTCGCAAAATTAAAAATTAATTAACACTATTGGTTGCTTTGCACCGCTACCGTTACGTTTAGGTGCTTTGATCATTAGAACAAACGTCGACCAATCCCTACTATTGCACCGTTTGCGGTCGCTTCTGGCAGCCATTTTGACATCTTTGTTGTATGTAAACGAAATATGCGTAGCATTTTATGATTTTTTAAGGTGCACTGAATTTCGAACGCCCCACAAATGCGACTGAAAGCAACGCCGAAGGCCCCACACGTTCCAGTGCGGTGAGAGAGTCCCCGAATGTGTGTTAACTTCCGTTTTATTTACGATTGGAATACGCGTTTACTAAATGTAATTTGAAAACACTGCACGTTTGAGAGGGTAAGTCGGGATTGTTTTTATCTTTGACGCGTCTTCATTTCGCGCGTTCGAGTTTATTTGCTCGTCGTTGGCGATTTGCAGCTCCGTGTCGTTTTTAACCTAAATGTTCAACGTCTTCACTATCTTGATGGCGGCGGTGGCGGCGGCGTCCTCTCGAGTGTCGAGGTAAACGTGCGAGTTAATTTCTGCTTCGTCTTTGTTAAGGTACGAAAATGTCGGAGATAGTTTATCCGCCCGGCTGTCGCCCCATAACCGAAGACCTCGGTCCAGATGAACTAATCCGGAGGCTAAAGACTCTGGCCCACACTCTCCAGGCGATGGGGCAAGACGAAGGCGCTTACCAACAGTACATACCGTTGGCTCTTCACCTCGCCGAGGATCAGTTTCTAACTCACCCGTCGAGGGACGTGCAGTTGTTGATAGCGTGTTGCATCGCCGACGTGCTTCGTGTTTACGCACCCGAAGCGCCTTACAAGGACACCGATCAAGTTAAGACGATATTTCTGTTCCTGATCACCCAGTTGGCCGGCCTTAAGGATCCCAAAGACGCTGCTTTCAAACGGTATTTTTATCTCCTAGAGAATTTAGCTTACGTTAAGTCTTTCAACATGTGCTTCGAGTTGGAGGACTGCCAGGAAATATTCTGCGCGCTGTTTCACCTTATGTTCAAAATTGTCAACGACGAGCACTCGGGGAGGGTCAAGAGCTTCATGCTCGACGTCCTCTGCCCCTTGATAACGGAGAGTGACATAGTTAGTAACGAACTTTTAGACATAATTCTGATGAACATTGTAGAACCGAATAAAACTCAACGCAAAAACGCTTATCTCCTCGCTAAAGAACTGGTAGTAAAGACTTCCGACACCCTAGAACCGTACATACAAGCCTTCTTTAATCAAGTGCTTATATTAGGCAAGGAGGATAGGAACTTACAGATCTACACCAAGGTGTACGATTTGATTTACGAGTTGAATCACATATGCCCCCAGATTTTGATCGCCGTGCTCCCGCAGTTAGAGTGTAAGTTGAAGAGCCTGCTGGAGAACGAGCGGTTGGGGGCGGTCGCTTTGCTGGCGCGAATGTTCAGCGAGAAGGACTCGGAGTTGGCCAGAAGACACGGGGCGCTCTGGCGAGCGTTCTTGGGGCGCTTCAATGATATATCCGTGGCGATTCGCACGAAATGCGTCCAGTATTCCATGCACTTTTTACTTAATCACCCCGACTTGCGCAAGGACATCACGGAGACCCTAAAAATGAGACAGCACGACTCGGAAGAGAACGTGAGATACGAAGTCGTCATGGCAATCGTGACCACGGCGAGGCGTGATTTTCAAGTGGTTTCCGACTCGGAGGACTTGCTGGAATTCGTCAAGGAGCGTACCCTGGATAAGAAGTTCAAGATAAGGAAAGAAGCGATGTCCGGATTGGCCATGATCTATCGCAAGCATCTGAGCGACCCCGATGTTCCTAACGCCACCAAGAAAGCCGTCACTTGGATCAAAGATAAGATCCTAAATGGGTATTACATGGCCGGAATGGAAGACCGATTGTTAGTCGAGCGCTTGTTAAATACATGTTTAGTACCTTATCAACTTCCGGCTGCGGAGCGAATGAAAAAATTGTATCACCTGCTGGGGACGGTCGATGATCATGCGACCAAGGCGTTCATCGAGCTGCAAAAGAATCAGTTATGCGTGCGGAAGCTCGTCCTCGAATGGCTGGAGTTGCACAGGCGCTCGAATACGCCAGAAATACAAAAGGAGATCGCCGGGAAAATACAGGCCTTGTCGAGGTGCCTGCCTGAACCGGTTAAGGCCCACGAATTCCTTACGAAATTCAGCGGACATTTAAAGAAAGACGTGGCGCTGCTCGAGTCGATGGAGACGGTGGCGAGGCCGTCTGTTAGCTGTCAAGAGTGTTCTTACGCGACAGCGTCCGTCTTGAAGAAATTGGGGCAGCCCGTAATGACGAACCTCTATTATAACACCGTGAAAATGTTGTTGGAACGCGTCAGTTCGGTCATGGTCGATCACGAAGCTATAAGAATATTGATCGGCTACGTCGAGGACTGTTTACGGGGTGGAAACACCATCGAGGAAGTCGGCTTGCACCCCGCCACAGCAGGCGATCGGGGCTTGAAATTATTGGTCATGCTCAGCTGTGTTTTCGCATCGCATTTTCACCATCACGACGTGCTGGAGCAACTCATGGAGCTTCTGCATCTCGAGGACAGTTCAGTCGCCCCCTTGGTTTTATCAGTTTTCACGTTCCTCGGCAAATACAAGTGTTTATGTAAGTACAGCGAGTTGTTTGAAATACTTAGAATACTTCCACCTTATCAATAGTGAGTCACAAGAAAACATCCAGGAAATTTGATGCCTTTTATAGCTTAGAAATTTATTGTTTGGTTTCATAGCAAAGATAAAAAATATGTAAATGAATTGAATTAATGTTGTTTGTAGACGAACAGTTTCCGGACCTGATGGACATGTTGGCGCCGATTTGCAAAAACTTTGCAGAGACGGGCACGCCGAAGCAAGCGAAGGGTGCTATCAGATGTATCTTTGTGAACATGCCCGAACTTCATGACAGTCTATTTCCTGCAATTTTAGAAACTGCCAAGGCCAACCTGTGCCCGGAGTCTCCCCACTATCGCACCGCCATCGTAACTCTGGGCCACATCGCGTTCAACGTGCCGGAGAAGTGCAAAGTTCAAATTAAAAACATAGTGTCCAGAAAAGTATTTGCTTCTAATTTAGTGAATTAAAGTACGAAAAATATTGAATTTAAATTTTGCAGATCGTCAAAGAGCTGCTGGTGAAAGAAGCGCGCCAGGGTGAGCTCGATGGTAATGATTCTGACCTGTGGTGCTCTGAGGATGAGCTGCCGGAGGAAACGCGTTGCAAGATCGAAGGCCTGAAAGCGATGGCGCGGTGGTTGCTCGGGCTTAAACAGGATACGGCTTCAGCGCAGAAGACTTTTCGCATGTTAACCGCTTTCATAATGCACAGGGGGGACCTTCTACAATCGGGAAGGCTATCGCAAGCGGAGATGTCTTGGCTGAGGCTCTCGGCGGGGTGTGCGATGTTAAAAGTGTGCGAACAGAAAGGTGTAGGTGATCAGTATACGGCGGAACAATTTTATAACCTGTCCCAGTTGATGGTGGACGAGGTGAAGCAAGTACGGGAGATATTCGCAGCGAAGCTCCACAAGGGTTTGGGCCGAGGCCTGCCTAATAAATGCCTTCCCCTAGATTTTATGGGGTATTACGCTTTAGCCGGGCGAGAAACCGATGATAGGCTACGCTCAGTAATCAGGAATTACATGATTGCCGACATTAACAAGCGAAGAGATTACGTGAAGACCCTGACCATGGGGACGGGGCAAGTCGATAAAGCCATGAGCCAGCTACCCCACATCCTCCCCGACTACATGCTGGCTTTCGCCGTCCCGGTTTTAGCTCACGACCCTGCGCTGTCCAGGTGGGATGACGTGCAAGACCTCACGCGTGCTCAGCAATGTCTTTGGTTCATTCTTGAGCCGCTCGTTACAAAAAACGAATACTTCAGCTACGGATTTTACAAGAACCTAATCGAGAGGATGAAGAATCATAAAGACGCAGTGAGACCCGACGATAACTCAATTAACTACGTAAGTTCAGGAGCGCTTAAATTAAGCAAACGCTGTTCATACTTCTTTTTGCACAGAAAATCTGGGCGCTGTGCGATCTGGCCTCCGGTTTGTTGCTGACGAAAACTGTAAATTATGATCTCAAAGACTTCCCGAATGAGACACGCGTGCCCACGATGTACTTCTCGCCGCAGACGGACTTCCTGAACACCCGGGTTTTCCTCCCCCCCGAACTCCAATACCAGCCGAACAAGAAGACGGGAATCACCCTTGCGATGGTCAACTCGGATCGGCAGGCGAAGAAGACGAAAGGGAAGTTTAAACCCGAGAGCTGTGGACCGTTGGGAACCGACGTGAAGGTGAGCGCCCCCCAAATTTTATGAACGTACTGTGTGAAACAGAACGGAAAGTATTTCCTTGTGAAATCAGTGCGGGCGGAAAGAAGCAACGAAATCCTTTTCTGTTCTTTGTCGAATACGAAACTAACATTTGTACTTCTTTCACATATAGCCTTCTACTAGGGAAATAGATGCTCAGGTATGTGTGTTTGTAACTATTTTTTTTTTAAACTAACATTTACAATTTGTTATATCGTTAGGAGTACCTATTAACAGCACTTTTCAAATACACATTCATTCTATAAATACAAATCGTAAGTTTTAAATGCGCAAGTAAATTGTGTTCTATTCAAAGCTGATTTTTTTTAGACAATAAAATAGTAGTATTTTTTTTTTTATTATAAATTGTGAAGATAAGAAGTGAAGGGATGTTTTTTTTTTGCTTTGGCTGGTAAGTCAAGTTACAATTGATATTTATTGAAACTTAAAATTGGCTAAATCAATTCGAATAAAGCAAATTGGTAAGGGTGTGGATTTTTTTCATATGATACGTTGCAACGACGACTTATATTTTGAAATGTGCATTCTTTCCAGCCGTCGGAAGCATCGGAAACCAAGATCCAACTGCCCGGTTTGGATGACGTATTAGCGGAGCCCCCGGCGAAAAAAATGCGGGAACGCATCAAAATTGACGTAGATAAGTGACCAAATGTAAATAATAATTTTAGTGCGAACTATTAAGTTTATTCTAAATGTCAGTATATTTTTATAATTTACTATCATTTGAAACTAAGACATTTCAGCCGGTGAACTGACCGGAAGTTTTCCCTGTACGTTGTGTTATTATTTTGTTTTTTTTTTGTGGGCCCTCTTGTCGTTTTTTAAATCAAGATTTTCTTTTTTTTTGACTTGCTACCTGTCTACCTGATGTTGACGCGGTTGATGTTCATCTTGAGTTGTTTCGGACGTTTTTAGTAAATTTTCTTTATTACTTTTTACATGTAACGCGAGGTTTAATTTATTGCAGTTTCTGTGTAAATAGTTGACGACGACAAGAACGCCTAAACACGCATGTAATTGATATATTGATTATGGAAAAAACACATTTATACTGCATTGTTATATTTATGAGAAGTGAAGAACACAATACCAATTCTACTGGAAAGATCAATATTAAATATCATTGTTGCGAGGAGATAGAATTTAGTATTGACACACATTCTGGTAAATTTACTTTAATCTTTTATAACATTTATTACTACTTTTAGAGAAATAAAGATATTTTGCGAACTTTCTTTATATCACTTTAGTAAAACGCTTCGTCTTTCACAATCAACTTTTTAATAAAATATATGTGATATCACAATATAAAACCGTGTAACAAAAGTAATAAATGCCTTAAGGCCAGTTGTACAATTCTAGCTTAATCTTAAGCCAAAGCCTAACAACAATCGTTGAAATAATCGTTAAGCTTCAGCTTAAAATTAAACTCTCATTATACAACTGGGCCTTAATCTATCAAGTAAGGACTATCTAGAGCCCCAAGGCCTGCAGCGACACCGCCTTCGTTCGCAGTAGACACCTTAGTCCTAAGCATGTGGCCAACCTGACGATTACTCATAATTTTCGTGGAATCACTAAAACCAAATTGCTTGCTAAACAACCACTAAAACACGGTGGACACTTCGTACCCTATAATAACACCGAAGATCCCCAGCTCCGACACTAAATCCGTTAACTCGGGGATATCGGGCCCCCCTGGTCGAACGACATAACCGGTGGTCAAAGGCGGATGAATTCGTTCCATTAAAATCCAAGCCGTCCTCTCTCGCGTGTCCTTCATCTTCAAAATGGCATCTCGCACCTCTGTCCCGTAGATATTATTCCCCCCACCTTCCCGCTGCGGCTTCAACACGAACCTACACGGGTGAACAACTACAATCAAGCATCGCAAGTCACTGATTCTCACCGTTCTGGCGTATCCAAGGCCATTTGCACCGCTTGATCCCCGAATTCATCAAAGTCCAAACTGTAAAGCCCCGTGAATATTTCTTTAACGGCTTCGATTTTGCTGGCTTCCCCCAGGAACATCTCCACGGCCCCCGGCCTGGCCAAAGCCTGCTGGACCTTCTTGGTTCCGGCTAGGTGGTAGTGAATCGACGGAGATTTTATTGCTTGGGATCTAAAGTTACGCTTTATTTAAAACAACAGTTTTAAATAAAAAGGGAAGCCGAGTTGGAATTACCTTTCCAATAGGAGGCGAGCGTCCCATTCCTTTTGTGATCGGTAGTGATTCGGCTCATACCCTGCTCGAAAGTATATCACAGATACGATGTGCCCATCTCTGGAAGAACAGAAATGTAGGGGGCGAGTTAAAAAATTGGGTCGGATTACATTTTGAGTTCATTGTTGGCTTCTAAGGTGGCACGTTCCGCTACATCCGTGAGCGTCCTCCTTATAATCCGGACGTAGGGGTTGAGCCTGCGCAGCTCGAACTCGTGGAACCTCTGGTCGCATATGTTGTAGGTGACGTCCTCGATTACGAACATGATGGCCGCGTTTAGGTCCCCGTAGATCTTCCAGGCCTCCAGCATGCCCCCGCAGAGTCCTTCCAGCGCATTGTTTTCGGGCAACTGAAAGGAAGGCGAAGTCACGTTTATAGGCCCGGTTTAAAAACGTGCGGGTGTGGAACTTACATTGGGGATTTTCTCGTGGCATCCCATTTCCCGCAACACGTACCTAAAACACAACCCCCTTTATCAAAGCAATCGAAAAATCCGATGGTAAAAGCAAAATGATTTTTTTATGTTGTAGTGTGCAATAGGGAAATCAAGCTTTAAAGATTAGACGTTGATGATCACAATTAAATAAATTGGCACGTAAGACGTAAGCTTGTATACAAATGGAACAATTTTATTTCTTTATAATGAATGGTAGGTGTGCATGGCTTTGTGCTGTTGACTTGACTACATAAATAAACACAATGAAAGACGTAACATGCACAACTAATTTAAAGTCTAGGTATATTGATTTAGTGGATGATGGTAATACGTACATGCAAAGCTCTTATCGGAAACTCCTACCTATAGAAATGCAAGAGACGCGTCGCAATCCCCCCAAAACTGGCGGCGATCGTGTTAACTTCCACCTGTTTGATTTTGTTGACGGTTTTTGTGTTTACCATGTAATCTGACCGGAGCAAACCCAACGATACTCGCTGAAAACAACACACACTAAACCATGCAAACCTCGCTCGCTTTCCTTTGTGTACACAGCATCACTTTATTATACTTCTTCGCCACTACTGCCTACCTCGCATAAGCTCGGTTAATACATGCCCTGATTTAAGCTCAACTTATATGTATGGTTAGAGGCGTCGACTACAGAAACCGTTTATTAAAATCATCAACGCATTTTCTATTTAATATGGAAACGGTTAAGAATTTGGAAAAACGTTTGTGATCACCTTTGGATGGCCGATGAAGCGGGGCCGAGCCAACCAAAGCCCGAAGCGATAGTGTTGATTTCCACTTGCTTCCAACAACAGTACGGGGCATGATGCATGCAACTCTTCTCCTGCATGGGGCAAGCGGTCTCCAGCATAATGTCAGATCTTAGCAGCCCCAGTGATAAAGGCTAAATTATTTACGAAACCAATTTCGTGTACGCATAATAAAGTGTGCGATGGTACGGCTGTTAAACACAAACCGGACTTACTTGGGTCACCCCTTCATCTTGCAAGGTCTCGTAGATCTTGAACAAGTTTCCGGTGAACTCGTCGACTTCGACGGTTTCCTTCAAGCACTCGGTTAGGAAACGGCGGTCGTGTGCGACGTGGTGCATCAACTCGTTCAGTATCGTCTGCAGCTCGACGGCCTTGTAGTACTCTTTACGGGGGAACGGCGAAGGGAACAGCACGAAAGGGGCGAACTGGAGGGCGTCCTTGGAGAAGTTGGTTTTCGAACGCATCCCGGCGCCGTGCATTATCGCCCAATCTTTACTTTTCTCGACGATTTCTTGCAACTCATCGTCCGGGACGGGAATGGGAATGATGCTTTCGAAACGGTGGATGTTACTCGACATTTTCCTGCTGTTTATTTTAAGATGGCCAATAAAACCAGTGCGCATTTACCTTCGACCGAGTTGCAATAATTCACTTGTAATTTATCGCGCAAAATAACTTAACCAAAAAAGATGCTTAAAATTCGGGGTTAGGTGACAGGTAAACAAGAAAAAACAAATTGCAACTTCATCTTTTGCCTTGCGGCGCTGCCAATATATAAGTTGGCAGGAGTGAAATCTGATTTCCCAAATTGTTTCAAATAATTAACACGTTCCGCCGTTACTTTGTGATATTCCATTATAACAAGAACAATACACAGATAATTACTTTGTTAATATCACATTTATTTGTCACACAGTAACTGCAGTTTCAACATTACAATGTCATTTTCAAACTGATCATTTAAACTGAAACCTAGTCTATATATACACCAAGAAAACTAAATTCTAAACTATTGACAATAACTACGTAACATCTGGAGGGATTTTTTAATTACAAGCTTCGAAGAAGGTTGAATACATTAGGTCAGTTTGGTCGTTCAATAAAATTGTTTATTTATTAATTCAAAATAGCTAAAATTAAGTATTACAATATATAAAAAAACAACTAATTGATGTGATGCTGCCTTTAAACAAGAATTATAGTAACGTTTCTACTGTATAGTCACAGAGTCACAGTATAAGTAATTACTCAGTAGCGTCACTTAATCGTTAGTGTCAAGAAAGCCGCCATACTGTTTGATACCCTTATGGAAATGTAATGCAATTTGCAAATCGGTAGGTGTCAAACAAAATGGCAGTTGTGACAGTTGTACTCCAGTGGCGCTACTGTGTAGATTCTTTTACTGGTATCACTGGTATAGTGTCCAATGTTGCCAGAGAAGGTGATTTATCACCAGACCTATTCTAGTGATTTTTGTTGTTGAATGACTATATACCTGGTGATTATTATTTAAAAATTCCGGATTTTCTGGTGCTTTTTCGCAAAATCTAGTTCAGTAGTAACTTTTATTTATTTTCAACTTGTAAATTGCAAACTATTTTATATAAATTCACATGTTTTTAGTTGTGTTGAACGCATCAGTCAGAAATTCATGAAATTGTGTTGTAAAATCGAGTGTCTTTTGTTTTTATATAGGTACATATATTTTTTAAATTTTATTATTTTTTTTCTTTGTTTTGTCACACTGAATCGTGCTCTAAAATTGATCGTCTTTTGTTTTTATCGTTTTTTAAAAATTCTATTATTTCGTTTTCGTTGCTTTCTCGTCGTTCTTTTAATTTTCCTTTTTAAATGTTAATCTACTAGTTGTGTCGTAAAATCGATTGCCTTTTGTTTTTATTATTTTTTAATTTTATTTTTTTCAATTTTATTATTTTGTTTTATTTATTTTGTCACCAAACTTTCGAAATTGTTTTTTTTTATTTATTAGTCTATTAACTTGTGCCGTAAAATCGATAATTTTTATTTTTATTAGTTTTTTTTTAAATTTGATTATTTTTCAATTTTTATCATTTTTTGTTTTGTCGCACTGACTTGTGCGGTAAAACCGATTGTCTTTTGTTTTTCTTTTATATTACATATTGTTATATATTTTTTAACACATTGTTTTTTGTTTTTATTATTTTTTAAAAATTTGATTATTTTCTAATTTTTATTATTTTGTTTTCTTTCTTCCGACACCGTTCTTTTCAAATTGTTTAAAAAAAATGATTAATCTATTGACTTGTGTTGTAAAATCGATTGTCTTTTGTTTTTATTATTTTGTTTTATTTGTTTTGTCACTATTCTTTTCAACATGTTTTTTTTTCTTTCATTTATTAGTCTATTAACTTTTGTTTTTATTAGTTTTTTTTTAAATTGGATTATTTTTCAATTTTTATTATTTCAGTTTTTATTGTTTTTTTTTTTAATTAAATCTACTGAATTTCGCTGTAAATTTAAGTTTGTACCTAAATATTTAACGTAATTTTTAAAGTTTCAATAGTAAGGTTAAAAATCGATTGTTTTTTGTTTTTATTGTTTTTTTTTTTTTAAATTTGATTATTTTTCAATTTTTATTATTTTTTTTGTCTCACTGAATTGTGCTGTAAAATCGATTGTCTTTTGTTTTGTTTTGTTTTTTTTTAAATATTATTGTTATATATATTTTTCTAAAATCTTGTTCATTTGTCTTTATTACGTGATCTCACAGTATTTTTTTAAATTTATTAATCTACTATATCATGAAGTAAAATAGATGGTCTTTTGTTTTTATTATTTTTTAAAAATATGGTTATTTTCCAATTTTTATTATTTTATTTTCTTCCGACACCGTTCTTTTGAAATTGTTTTTAGAAAATTATTAATCTATTAAATTGTGTTGTAAAATCGATTGTCTTTTGTTTGTATTAGTTTTTTTTCTAATTTGATGATTTTCCAATTTTTATACAAGTGGTCAAGAATCACTGTTTGAGTTGTCAGTTTCGAATTTTATTTATAAATGGTGCAACTGGAGTAACTTCCAGTTGTTTAGGGCTTGGCACTGACAGCTGTCACTTTATAAGCGTCATTTGACATTTCAAATTTAAATTTAATTTTTACTCACATAACCTACAATCTTGTCGCTGTTCAGGTTACGTCAAATAAACCAAGAAAACATATATCCGGTTGCTGCGTTACAAATAGCCTAACAAGAAAATGCGCTTAATTGTATTGCCAACTCAAACAGTTATTCTTGACCACTTTGTATTTTGTTTTCTTTTTTTAAATTACTTAATTAATTAATTGTGCTGTAAATTTAAATTTTCATCGGAAAAGAACCAGCTTTAATTAAATTTATGCCTAAATATTTAACATAATTTTTAAAGCTTCAATAGTAACGTCAAAAAATTAACAGCGTTTTCGATTGATCGCACTAGTGCGCACTCAGAGTATCTTCATCTCGTGTTATTACATGAGGTTAAAACCGGTGTACTTGCTTGCTTGTTTAGTTTTGCTTTGCGCAGTACCCGCCAACTCTGGCCGAACTACTAAGGCTCATTTTGCCAGTCACATAGTGTGATAAAGCTGGGTCTAAGTCCTTGCACAGCACAAACATCCATGGTTAATAGTAGGATTCGAACCTACGCCGCCAAGCGACACGACTTTACAAAGTCGGCTAGGCTACCGCTAAGCCACCGGGCGACCCCTAACCGGTGTATGTGAATCGAAAACACTATAAATAAATCACAATGAGCACTGAGAAACTGGTGCTTTTCGGTTGGTAAGTGGTGACTTTCCGTTAGTTAATCTGGTGACTTAAATTTTGAACGTCTGGTGGCAACACTGATGGTGCCCCCAAAATCGCTTGCTTAAAATCACGCGTTGCCAGCTGCGACGAAGCAAAATTAATTTTAAACCTAAGAAATCTAATCGTACATTCAAAGTTTAAATAAAGAAATAACACAAAAGAGTTCTTGAAAGTTGCAAAACGCACCCGGTAGCTTCGACCTGGCAACATGGCCCAGATACTCCAGCATTAACCGAATAAATTGCGACGAGTTTGTTATTGGCCGAAATTAAAAGCAATTTTACGTCTCTAACCGAAAATTAAAGAGATCACCGACGTTAATGATGTTTTAAAAGAAAAATATTCGGGTTTTACTTTCAACCCCCGCGAGGAATCGCGCAATCTGGCAGCACCGCCCTGACATTTAAATACATAATTAGGAACACAACGTCCGTGTTCATGAAGTACAGGGCTATCAAATGAACTGGTTACAACGCGCGCAAGTCACTAATTAAAATGCAGAGCGATTTATTACGTGAATCCTGAGCGAGCTTAGCTGAAAACGCCGCGCAATAATTTGAGCGGTTTAATAATAAGTCCATTTCCGCTTGCCCCGCCATTTGCATGTTAACCTTCGATACGTCAATTTATTTTGACAGGACTTTTCGCTTAAGTAAATAGAATTCGCGATTCGGTTTGCAACAGCTCGCTTTATTTACATAACCAAAGGTAAGTCGCCAGATCAGTTAAAAACCGAGCGAGTTACATTCGGGGGGACGTGTGCGAGTTACATAGGAGTTATGTAATAGTTACATTTCCCCCCTCGGATGATTCCTGTTAATTATTTGAGCGTTAATTGTTGCAGATGTCCGCCGCCAGTGCAGTCAGCAAGGTGGCGAAGCCCCAGCTCCGAGGACTCCTGCACGATCAGATCAGGCGGAACTTATTCATAGCGATTGGGATGTGCGTGGTGGCCGGAGTCACTATGAAGTTGACGGTGAACAACAACCGCATAAATAAATACGGCGAGTTTTTCAGGTGGACGAGACGTAAGTGCGCTGCTGGGATGCGATGATGTAACACGTCTGTGCTTGCAGGACCTACGACATCGACAAGGACTTCGTCCGCATCAAGAATCTAGGCCTGTTCGACTCGTGTGGGCCCTAATTCATTCACTCATGATAAAAGAGAATCTCGTTAATAGAAAATTAATCATTGCAACCCAAGGATCTGTTAGCAATTTTAGAGTAATATTATAAAGTTGTTTATTACAAAATAAAAAATAATAAAAATGCGGGTGTTTTTTTTTTAAGTCTTTGGTGGTGTTGAGTTTTTATTTAGTCGTGGTTATTGGGTGGTGGGTTTTTTCGAGTAAAAACGTTTTTTCGAATTGTGGTAATTTTTTGAATTACCCAGAATGCAACGCGCCTCGACCAGTGCGCACGCAGAACGCGCATTACGAATGGCGTCGAGTTGTTATTGTTGAAACAGTATAAACTATTTCTAATAAGATTATGTTCGTTTTTGTAAACTTTTCCTGGACGGCCGTATGTTATGCATATCGTATTATTTAACTGATTAAGCGCGGTTGTGATTCAGATGCTACTTTGAGTGTAAAAGTTTTAAGTGTGTCACATAAAATGGGGTATGTAATGTTTCTTGCCCGTAAGCAAATCAATTTATTCTGTAAACGATGCGGCGAGGCAAGCGCGCCCGTGTAGGGAGGACGGCGCGCCGCACGACATAAAAATAGGCCGAGGACTGCGTAAAATGCGTTCGCAAGGCGGCTTGCATTTTAGAATTTGACAATAGAACACATGGATATACACTCCCCCGTCTAGCGCACAAGATGGCTGCCACCACAACCATCTTTTCTTGTATCAGATTATGTTTCTTCCAGTGATTCCTCTTTAATATCCGCCGGGAAAACGCAACGCTCCGACATAATATTCCACGTATTTTAACAGGATACCGAGGACGCTCTCCCGAATCAATCATTCAAGATGTAATTCGCTGTTGTTTATAATTGCTACTTCAGCTACTTTAACCAGTACATGTTATTTCAGAGTCGGACTAAAATAATGCGTCCAGCGATGAACATGAAGACATATTCGCGATGTAACTGATGGTACGGTAAGACGGCGTCGCGTTTCCACTGTATCCATTGAACGTTTTCGTGGTTGTTGTAGATGGCAGCAGATAGTGACGGATGCAGTGTAACAACTGTCGTAACTTGTGAGGGGGACCTGTCCGATCCAGGCTTTCCGGGTCAGTTCGAGCTTGTACTAAGCAAGTTACGGAATTTGTTAGGGGATACGTTGAAAGTACGCAAGCTGGAACCGTGGAATTCAGTACGTGTAACGCTGTCCATCCCCCGCGAGGCAGCGTTGCGTCTCAGGCAACTCGCTACTGATGGCTCACAACAGCTGCGTGCTTTGGGTATTCTCAGCGTGCAGGTGGAGGGTGACCAGGTCATATCTCTGCGTTTAGCTGGATCCGTCGCGACCGAACCTCAAGAAATCATTTTACAAACCGGACAAGGTACGTATTTTTATCACTATTAATGCAATGCATGCCCGCAAACAAAACGCAAAGAAGAAATAAAAGACATAAGCAATATATTTCTGATAATTTGTACTCTTTTTAAAGCAGTTAATTAATTCTCATATCTTTAGAGGGTTACATACAGGTCTTGTAAACTTTTAATGATGTCAAATTAACGCCAATGTAGTAACATTTCATCTCTGTAAGTTTTTGATGACTGCAACGTTGCCATGTAATTAATCTAACGTTAGATTTGTTTAACTGTCGAAAGTTTCTTTTTTTATTTGAGTTGAGTTTTCTTATTTTTAGAGAGTTGTAAACTTTTAATGATGTTAAAATTAATACCAATGTAGTAACATTTCGTTTCTGTAAGTTTTTGATAACTGCAACGTTGCCATGTAATTAATCTAACATTAGATTTGTTTAACTGTCAAAAGGTTCCTTTTTTTTTTTATTTGGCTTAATATTTAGGGGTGGCATTTGTACTGGTTTTTAATAATTTCGCTTGCTGTTCATGGAACAAAAGGTTCATTTATGCAACATCATTCAACGTAATGTAACGTAACATAATTTAAGGAATAGGTACAGTGTTTATGCACGTCCTGTAATGTAATATAATTTTTTGCTTGTGGAGAAATGACGATGACGTTAATGTAACGCCATAAAATAACGAAATATCGCTTTCGTCTAGAGGTGGAGACTTCGATGCAATCTTGTTTCAGTCGATCTTCCTTCGGCGAATCGATTTTTTGAAGCGAAATTTATAGTTTTCGCAAATTCTCGTAAAAACAACACAAGAAAATAATGAAAATTTTACGGTTGCGCCTTCTAAAGCTGGCACCTACTCCAACAAGACAAGCCGATTACATTATTTAAATTAGGTTTACATCTGTCAGCAACCCCACCATGTTGGCATTAGATTTCATTAATATTTGTTTTATTTTTTTAAATTAATTATTAATCTACTGAATTGTGCTGTGAATTTAAATTCGTACGTAAATGTTTTTAAAGCTTCGGTAATAATGTCAAAAATTTAAATAAATCGCAATGAGCACTGAGAAACTGGCGCTTCTCGGTTGGTAACTGGCGACTTTTCGGTGAGCTAATCTGGTGACTTAAATTTTGAACGTCTGGCAACGCTGATAGTGTCCCCAAATCGCTTGCAAAATTGCGACAAGACAAGCCAGTTAAAGGTTTATATTGTTCGAAGTTATTCTAAAAGCTGTCAAATATAGTTTTGACTGAAAACTACACTTGACGGCTTTTAGAGTAACTCCGAGCAATATACAGGGTGTATACGAATTCGACCAACAAACTTCTAAAGGCTGTCTTACATTGACAATTTATTCATGAATTAATTCATGAATTTCTTCGTATTACATTGGTGAAGAAATTCATGAATTTCTTTGATTCCAATGGCCGCTTATGGGTATTACTAACATAGCGAAAGAATTTACAAACGATTTACACTGCCACGTGCAAATAAATACCATGATCTTCATTTTCTATTGTTGGTAGCCCTAAAATTCACGCAAATATTGACGAAAAATAAAAGTTGCTGTAATTCGTGAATAAATTGACAAAGAAATTCATGAATTTATTCGACGTCAAATTTGGTGCATTACGCTTGTCCAACTTCTTCATGAAGCGACTTCATGTCAATGTAAAACGGCCTTAAGGTATATATCTTGCTTAAAGGTGTACCTACATTGTTCATGTACTTTAATCTATCTTCTTTCATTTAGAAGGTACGACCTATTATTTTGTTTTTGTTTCCTAACCTGGCGTTGAAGTCGTTGAATGAATTTTGTTTACGTTTCGAAGTAAAGTTCACTGGCATCTAAGAAGCTCTAAAATGTTCAAAGAAGACAGGCTATAGTTGACAAAAAAAAATTATTACCTAATTATTAATATTGCAGCAGTAGCAGATGAAGTTTATACGATTTTTTTAATATTTAATAAAAGGATTGATGACAAATTCATGATAGTTTATTCAAAATGTTTCGTCTTGTCCAGACTTTATTCTTCATAATGTAAAGACCAATGAACATTTCAAGTAGCGACATCTTTTGATCGCTTTTCGACCTATTTGCACAAAACTTTTGTAAAGACCAATGTTATCTAACCTTTTATGCTTCAGATTAGGAGAAGAGTGTGCACTAGAAATTTGTCGGTCGAATTCGTATACACCCAGTATGCAGTATACGAACGAATAGACCTTACATTTAAATTACATAGAATTACATCTGTCAGGTGTCAGCAGCGCCACCATCGGAAATTTATATCGGCATTAGGCTTCGTTCAGTATGTCGGCGTCAGTAAATATTTTTGTTTTGAAAAGATCGACCTTTCGATGTTGAATTGAATCGAACACCTCCAAAAATCGAACTCTGCAACTCTACCATCGTCCATATTTAGTAAATTTTGCACATTTCAGAACCGAAAAGACACTAATTTTATTTTTTTTAGTTTTAATACAAAGGCCACTCTACAAACCCAATTGTAAAGTGGCTCATATATTATATACTTATGGTGGGTTTATACAGTAACTAACACTAACAACTAACTTTTAGTAATTAATAATTAAACAGTTAAAAGTGAAGTTAAAATATATGCATAAGCAGAAGGGGTTTATACAACTTCACTAATAACTAAGTTCAAGTTAAGGTGGGTTTATACAGCTAACTAAGAGTTAACAGTTAAGCATTAAAACTAACAACTAACAACTTAAGCAATGCTATTTAAGCTTAGTTATTAGTGAAGTAGTTGTATAAACCCCTTCTGCTTATGCATATATTTTAACCTCACTTTTAATTGTTTAATTATTAATTACTAAACGTTACTTGTTAGTGTTAGTTACTGTATAAACCCACCATAACATTGCTTAAGTTGTTAGATGTTAGTTTAATGCCCGGTTGCACCAACTTTTTAAGCAGAGCTTAAATTTAAGTTATGTTTAGAATGTGACATGTGGTCGGTATAATGTCAAATACATTTTGATTGACATTTAGGGCCGGTATTATAAAGCCAAATAAACTCTGAGTTAAAGTTAACTTGCTTTTATAATACTGGGCCTTAAACTACAACTTATGTATCGATTAGATTGTGAC
The DNA here is from genome assembly GCA_033060865.1 of Dorcus hopei. Classification (NCBI taxonomy): domain Eukaryota; kingdom Metazoa; phylum Arthropoda; class Insecta; order Coleoptera; family Lucanidae; genus Dorcus; species Dorcus hopei. The sequence continues at coordinate 27,948,507 of CM065426.1, forward strand.
TAACATTTTGTTAAATCTATAAATAACGTCATCGTCTAAACACCACTTAAATTTAAGCTCTGCTTAAAAAGTTGGTGCAACCGGGCATTAATGCTTAACTGTTAACTCTTAGTTAGCTGTATAAACCTACCTATAGAAAACTCAATTAATAAATTAAAACAATGCCTAATTGTACAAACTAAGTTTTAATTAAATCATCAAATTAATGAATTATCTTCAGCAGTTAAATTAACAATGGGAGAGAAAAAAGAGACATCGATAAATCGAATAACATGATTAACACAATACATAATACAATAATTGATTAACATAATGAAAATAGGTGATGCTGAACTATGTACTTGAAAACCAAAGCTCCTAATCTTTTTAATATTTTAAAATTAATATTAAAGAGGTCAATAATATAGGTGTCACTAATGCGCAGTGTTTTTCCCTCAAAATGCAATTTTAAGCTTTCTTGCATTTTTGTCGAGATTTGCCTTAAAATTTAAGTAATTTTGCCTCCAAAAATTCTCTTTTTCTCAAAGCATTTCCGTGTTTGCAATTTTAAAGCACAAAAATTGCCACGAATCGGGAAAATTATTACGAATTGGCAATTGGGCTAATTAACGCATGCGCAAAAGCGATTTCATTTAACGTAATTCGAGGAAGATAGAAGTTCACTATCTCTTACATTACACTAACCGCCGTATTCACCATTCACAAATTAACAGTCAGTTTACTAAGCTACCGTTACAATTTAAATCTCTGTTAAGTCAAAAGTAAATTTAATTTAAATGAACTATGTTCGTTGTGCTACAGAAGTGTAATTACTTACGTACACAACAAAGCCATACATTTTATTAACTGCCAAATAATGCACAATTAACTTAAAAGAGTGAGCTTGACACAACATTAGCTCTTAACAGTGGTTGGTGAATACAGCTTTTATCTTTAACAGTCTGTTAACAGCTTAACTGTCCTTTACAGCGGTATTCACCATTCATAAATTAACAGTCAGTTTACTAAGCTACCTTTAAATTTAAATCTCTGTTAAATAATGCATAATTAAGGCGAGTTTGACAGACCATTAGCTCTTAACAGTGGTTGGTGAATACAGTTTTTGTATTTAACAGCCTGTTAGCAGCTTAACCGACCTTTAAACATGTAACTGAGGAATGGTGAATACGGCCGTTAAACATGTAACTGAGGAATGGTAAATACGGCCATTCACATTCACTCAAACTTATTTATTGATTTCTTACATTACATTACTTTACATTACTTTAATTATGTCACACTTATGCCCGGTTGCACCAATTTTTTAAACAGAGCTTAAATTTAAGTGGTCTTTAGACTGTGACATTATTGATAGATTTAACAAAATGTTAGTTACGTTCTAATTGCCACAGGCAATGCTCAAAATTTAACACGTCAAAGAATTCAGAAAAAAAAACTGCATTTTGCGCTGTTGACGCATTTATCTTTGCTTGAGTTTGACTTTATTAAGAACATCAAAAGCGAGCGGCGGTGCAAAGCGATTTCTTTTAAGTCGAACTTAAAGTTCAAGCGTAACTTAATAAAGGAAAGCTTTGCAAACGGCTGTAAATGTCAATCAGAACGTATTTGACATTATACTGACCATACGTAAATGTCACATTGTAAACATAACTTAAATTTAAGCTCTGCTTAAAAAGTTGCCGCAACCCGGGGGCATAAGGCCCTGTTCGCCGAATATCCTTTAATGTTCCTCCATATCTATGTACAGTTGAAAGCAAAAAAATAGTAGACAAAAACAGTTGTTCTTTCTCATTTTTCATTTTATAAAAGACATTTTAAAATGATTTTGTTCTAAGTTTGTTAAATCTGAAAGCTTTCAAACTTCTTATACGTCATCTGTGAAGTCGTGCTTAAACAATGCCATTTTGAGAAAGAACAATTACAGGAAACTGTTTTTGTCTACTATTTTTTTGCTTTCCACTGTACGTCACACCTACGTCACGTTATTCTAAGAATTGTAAAATCGGGCCTAAATGATGCTGCATAAACCAACCTTAACAGTCGCATCAATCAATTGGAGTTGAGTTGGGTTGCGTTGCAATTAGAAAATTATTATAAGAGTGTTTTTTCAGATATGACGTCGAAGTTGGCCATGAAAATTTCGTTGTGAACCATCACCGTCATGACAGTTGTTGTTAATTTGACGTTTGAACTTGCAATTGTTTCCCAACCTTGCATTCGAGGTTTCGAACTCAACAGTACGATAGGATAACACAAGAGTGTGATCTATTGTAATAAACGATAGGATAACACAAGAGTGTGATCTATTATAATAAACGAAAAACGACAATAAGCAACAGCGAAAACAGATAATAAGAAAATAAGATTTACGACAAATAATCGAAATTGTGGTGCGTTCACAATAAGCACCTTGTCACGGACAACTTCGACACCAAATTAAAAAAACACTCATTTTTTTACAAATCTCTCCTCGTTAGTTGTGAACCAGCCTTGCTAGAAACTTGATAAATTGACGTATTGACTTCATTTTTCTTTCTTTTATTATGCGCTTTCCAGGTTAGTCTCGAAGTGGCTCTGAGCTATACCGGAGTAGCTCTGAGTTACTCCAGAGTACCTCAGAGCCACTCCGACGCTAACCTGGTCCTGGAAAGCGCCTATTCATTGTTTTTATTAGTTTGAAAATGGAGTTATGGCATTTCATACGTCAGGTCGATTGAGGCTGGTTCACAACTAACAATTCACGACCGACTACGAGGAGGAGAAATTTTAATGTCAGTGTCACTGTTGATGTCATCGTGACAGCGGTTAACTGAAAGTGACAAAGTTCTAATTCCTTCTGAAGAAGGGGAGGAAGTTGATCAACACAGACTGTATCCGCAAACATTATAATTTGCTAAAAGCAAATATTTAAAGATAATAGAAATGTTATTTTTTTTAATGTTCTGAAGTTCTACTTTTTATTGTCGAGTATAACTTGTTTAAAAAAATAAGATTTCAGATTTGAAAGAGACAGATTTACATTGTTAAAAAAATTGTATGATTTTCGATGTGCTCGATTTTTCTGCGATCAACTGTACGTAACCTTTTTTCTTAAAAGTTGCGTTACATGATAATTAAATGCAAACGTTGAAAGCCGGTTGAAAGATTGCAAGACCTGCAAAAGTAATTTGTTGAGTAAATGTTAAATATGAGTAAGAATTTTTACAGGCTGGCTTAAAAGACACTATCTGTCGGGTCTATAATCACTATTATTTTGAAAGAGGTAAAAATATATGCCCCAAAACATATGCAAACAAAAGATAAATGTCAGAAGGGAAAAAATAATTTAATTAATTAAAATATTTAAAGTGCAACTGATGTGTCCTTTTACGTATTTTAAGCAGAAGTTTGACTCACCAAATCAAATCAAATTTATTCTCAATATAACAAAATGATACAGCGAACAGTGACCAAAACGAACATGAGATATGTACATTATTCAAAAGAAAAGAAAATATGTGTACACTGCGTCTTTTAAAAAGTGTGCTACAAGCGGGATTTTTTTTTATTATGGATTTTTATGTGAAAATTTGTTGAGGCAGAACGCTCCTGCATCCCTTAGGCCCAGTTTTACAATCGTGGAATAAGAACGGAATAACTGTTCGCCAAATATCCTTTAATGTTCCTCCATATCTACGTCACATCTACGTCACGTTATACCAATAATAATGCTTATCCGACGATTGTAAAATCGGGCCTTAAAGTCAAATTAGGAAAAGTCAGATGAAATTTATCTTGAACGGTATACAGCGTGGATACCGAGAAATGAAAACGGTTTAAGAGTAAAGTGTCCTTATTTTACAAGACAAAGAAAATGTCATGAGAATAAGTCGTTCAGAATTCAAAGTTACAGCTAAATATGAAATGACTCCTATCTCAGAAATAAAAAATGACAGTTTATTGTGAATCGCTCTTTTAGGAAATACTGGTGGGATTAATAAGTGTAATAGGAACACACGAAATTTGTTCTTATTTCTCAATTATTTCATTTGGTTCTGGGTGATTATTTCAATGCACTCCGAAACTTTGTGCTTTCTTGTAGCACACTTTTTGAAAGACACTGTATAATGACTTATGTAAGTAATAGAAAATTGTACAATAAGTAACAAAATTAGGTCTGTTTGTTATCCTGCACTGGTGTACACTAGTGCACACTTTTTTTACGAAATATGCCTTAATGAAGCCTAAATTCTTTGATAATGTGTCAATACAAATCATACACATCCATACTGACATACCACACAAACATTTGAGGCGTTGAGAACTAAAGTGGCCTAAGCCACAAAATCTTCCTTTTTTGATTACAGTGTCTAATGATGGTCCTTTGTTTATATTTTTAGTACTAGACCAGCCTAACTTTATTTTCGTAGTATGTCCAGAGATGGAACTGTAAATGTTGTTCTAGAATAACGGATTTCCACATTGCATGCAAATTTTAATTCCCAATTTTCTCTGTTGTCATATTCTGGGGTTGGGCTACTCTAGTTCTCAACGCCTCATTTAAGGTTACATTAAAGAGTATTTTGTGAAAAAGTATGCATTGGTGTACACCAGCTCAGGATAACAAACAGACCTATTATAAATACAGGAAATATTATATCATTAAATTGGATTCAAAACAAACTCTATATTATAAAAATATAAGTAAAAAAATAGTACATAATAAAAATATAGGTAAATCAAGTTCAAAAACTCTAAAGCAATAATTTTAGTCGTGTCAACTGATGAGGTCTTTGTTTAAAGGCAGAAGTGTTTCTAATTACACACAAAAGTAATTTATTGTCAAATAAATGTCAAACATAATTAAGAATTTTATTGGGTGGCTTAAAAGTCAATATCTGTCGGGTCTATAATCGCTATTATTTTGAATAAGATAAAATAAAAAACATAGGCCCAAAAACAAATGTAAACCAAAGATTAATGTCATAAGGGAAAGTAATTTTTAATTAAATAAAATATGCATTCAGAAGGTCTAAGCAACAATCTTATTAAATACAAATGATGTGGCCTTTTTTTTTTGAAGGAGCATTTTTAGAGCATTTAATTTAAAATTTAATTGTCAAGTAAATGTAGAACTTAATTGAGAATTTCACATGCTGGAAGCTTAAAACTCACTAAACTGTCGGGTCTATAATCACTGTTATTTTTTAGGGCCGGTCTTTTCATCTTCCTGTTAAAGTTATCCGACAAATAACTTGACTTTTATGAATGGTTGGTTGACTTTTATGAATTGTTTCCATGGTAGTTATCCGTCAGTTAGTTTATTTAGTTTATCAAGAGGTGGAAGGACCAGTCCTTAATAAGATAAAAATGCTTGCCAATAATTTTAATCTTTTTTTTGTAAAGCAGAAGATTTTTTATGTATCCATAAAAGTAATTTAATTGTCAAGTACATGTCAAACGTATTTAAGAATTTTACAGGCCTGCTCAGAAGTCAGTACCTGTTGGGTCTACAATCCCTACTGTTTTAAATAATATTAAAATGCTTGCCATTAATTTTATTTTAATTTAATAACTGCAAATGATGTGGCCTTTTTTCAAGCAGAAAAGTAACTGTAATTTTTTTAGAGCATTAGAATTGTACGTAAAAGAAATTTATTGCCAAGGTATTTACAGGTGACTTAAAAGTCACTGCCTGTCGGGTCTATATAATCACTGTTATTTTTAATATTAATATCACAAAATCTTTTAAGCGGACACTAAATCGCGCACTATACACTTAACGTTTCGCAGCCGTTCGACAGCTTCGTCAGCTGTCCGCTTAAAAGATTTTGTGATACAAATTTCATCGGACAAGAACCAACTGTAAATAAATTTAATATTAATGTACTATTAAAATGTTTGCCAATGATTTTAACAACGACAAAATGATATGACCTTTTTCTAAAAGAGAAAATTAACTCTAATTTTTTTAGAGCATTATAATAGCTGCTTTCTTTCGTTTAGAATCAAAGATGGATGTTCTCTTGCAAATGGATCAATCCCCACTCTTCGTGAAATATCAATTCCGACGGGTAATCCCCTTTCGATCTTCCTATTTTCGCGATTCATTTAGATTCAAGTGCATTCAAATCCGCGGTGTTCTGTTGTTAACAATCCAGATCCAGAGCGGACAACCAAAAAACTATTCGAATCGCGATTCAAACTATTCGGATTACGATTCAAACTTTTCAGTGAAAGAAAGCAGCCATTTATTTATGCATATACGTTGTTCACAAATTAAAAACCACCATCTGCTGCATTATGTTGGTATAAAACATTATCAAAATAGCAAGGTTGGCAAGGTATTTGAAGTTTCTTGTCAAAGTAATTTGTCAAATCAATTTTATTATTATATTGTTTACATTTATATTCATTTTAACAAGCCATTTCAATGCCTCGAAAGCAGAAAAATATTTTAAATGCCAAAATGAAAGAAGCACTCGTCAAATGTTACCAAATTTCTAACTAGGACAATGTTGCCGGTTGTACTTTTCACAAGGCAACATCGTCAGTGGCCTTTTAATTTGTGAACAGAGAATAAGAGTAATTTATTATCAAGTAAATGTCAAATATAGCTATGAATCTTATACAATGGCTTATTTGTTCGGTCTATAATTTTTACTGTCAAGTAAATCTCAAATATATTTAAAAATTTGGTTTAAAAGTCACTAACTGTCGCTCGGGTCTGTAATCAGGATTATTTTTAATAAGGTCCGTGATACTACCACCCAACTTAAAGTTTGCATGATTCATAATTCGTTTGATATTTTGTTTTTGCGGTTCCCAAGAGCTTTCAACCAGTTTTCCCAATTCTGAGCTTTATCATGGACAGTCTTCGATAAGACTCTTTTGAAAATTGTCGATTGCTTTACAATCAGTAAAGTTGATATAGGCCCAATTGTATAATAAGCTTAACTTTAAGTTAAAGATTAAACCCTTAACAACAATTGTTTAAATATTCGTTGTTGTGGGTTTAAACTGGCATTGTAGAACCGGGCCTTAATGTGAATATTTCATTCTTCGATGATAACATTCAAGCGATGAGTACCAGGCTTTAAGGCAAAAACATTTTTCCTTTCTGAAACCTTATGCCCTTTGAGAGAGCGTCGGATTTTTTAGTAATCAGGGAGTGGAAATTGAACTACATATTACAAACCAATAATATTTGTAACTCTATGTTTTATGTTACAATGTAAGTGAACGGTGACTTTTAAGGCAGTCGATATTTTAACCAATAATTGCAATTAAAAAAGATGATCTTGTTTGAAGCGTCTTTTTAAATTATATAATTTTTTATGAATCCAATTCTTTTAGAAACTCCAGCAATAATACATAAGCAACTGTTATACAGGGTGCAGGAAATTATAGTACCGTTTTACTTTTAGTTCTTTGGTCAAGAAGTTAAATTTCGAAAGTTGTTGCTGATTTAATAAGTGATAAACATTATTCGACATCGTCAAAATTATATAAAACATGATGAATAGATTAATTAACTAAATAGTGTTTTCGTCTTCTTGCTTCTTGTAATTTACATTTGATTTTATTGAAGCAAATTCATTGCATTTTATAATTCGAGAGGACGATCCGATTGTGGAAAAGTGTATCCAGGTAACCTAGGGAATCGGGTGGTGGTAGTCATCATTTATAATACGCCCTGTATATACCTACTTGCATTAAAAAATTCAAAAGTGTGCTTTGGCTATATCGAACAGCTATTCGTTGAAAACTGTAGACTTAGTTAATAGGGAACGAGTGAATTAAAATCTACTCGATAATCTTAAAGATATTGCCGTTTAAAAAAAAATTAAGAGAAAGAAACGGTAACTGCCATACGTTATAAACTAAAAAGTTCTTGTTACGCAGTTAGAATTATAACAAAAAGCAACATAAACAAGTTGATGAGAATTACAACAAAAACGAATGGTTTGCACAAAATTTAAAAGTCAAATAGTTGTGAAAATCATTTCTCTGATGATATTTAATTTCAAAATGACGTATTGTTGACTGTGAGTTTTAATTATCGTTCCCCTGGCATCCTTTTTATTCATATTTTCGATTTGGCTCATCTCCCCAATGAATCCGCAAATGAAAATAATTTATCACACATCAAAGAAATCATTTAAAAAATATAATTTTAGCAATAAACTAAATAAATGTAATGTACATTTTGGATTTTACTTAAATTGTTATTCTACACTTAACATACCTAATTGATTCAACTTTATTTTATTTAAATTTATATTCCAAACATTTATAAACTGAGGAGAATCTTCCTTACATCTTCAAAAATATGTGTACTCCTTAGATAATGTTCATTTAAATAATGAATTCAATAATTTTATGAAGTCAACACGAAATAAATGGAGAGTAATAATTATTGTCAAAGTAATTTGGTAGATTTTCTTGAGAGATTATGATTCTACTCACTCTGGGTGCTATTTACAATTTGGAAATATTAAAAAAAAGGCTTTATCAGATTGGAATTGCGCAGATACAATTTTTTTCACCATGGGTTTATCTAAAGCTCTAGTCCCTTTATCTTTTTCTAGGAACTCTACTCACTAGCAAACTCCAAACTTTTCAGTAATTCCGAAAATTTAAATTAACTAAATTTATACTACTATGTATTAAATATGCAATGTGCGTTCACATATGAATTTAGATAAAAATTAATACTCTTCATATATCACAAAATCTTCTAAGCGGACACTAAATCGCGCAACTATACACTTTACGTTTCGCAGTCGTTCGACTGCTTCGAAGCAGTCGAACGACTGCGAAACGTAAAGTGTATAGTTGCGCGATTTAGTGTCCGCTTAGAAGATTTTGTGATACAAATTTCATCGCACAAGAACCAACTGTAAACTCTTCATATAATAATGATTTTTCCCTTACATTCTGAATAATTATACTTGCTATATATCTGTATGTATAGACTACAACGTGTAATGTTAACGAGTATTTTGAATTTTAGATGGCAGTACAAGTTCCAGTTCAACAGCGGAAACGAATTTGTCGCAGCTTCTCACGGGAAACGCACAGATGCCGGATGCAGCAGCCGTATCGAGTGAAAAGGTGCAGTTTCGTTCTCCGAACGTGGTGTGCCCCCCCGATACAATTGTTCCTAAAGTGCCGATGTCGAACACGTCGACGAGTACAACACCGCCGAGCACCAAGGCTTACGTGGGACCGTTTCCATTCACGAGCATGAACCAAGCGATGCACAGTCGTGATAATCTAGGCACAAGTACAAACTACAACACGCCACCTCCGCCACCTTATCCAGGGAAGCATTCGTCTGTGAATATATCGAGCCCGCTGTTAGTGAATTTGTTGCAAACGGAAGGAGCCCCGTCTCCTAAGCAAAGCACGGTAGAAACTGATGGTACACAAAGTGTATTGACTACTAGTAATCCTGTGACGGTGTCGCCCGTGTATAGTCAAGGAAGTCCGACAGTGAAAGTTAACAAGTCGACGTCGAGTCCTTTCGTGCAGAAAACCGTTCCGACGACTTTGAGGACAGTAAAGTCTCTACCCGCATCTCAAAATTCGTATTACCCCCAAGCGAATTCCTCCCTACATTCAGTTATTCCAAATGTAAATAGCACCTTAAACAAGTCGATCATTTCGCAGAGCTCTCCGACATCTAACTCCAGCCTTATCCAGTCTAAACAGGTCATCCCTGGCGGCACCAATCCTCAGGCGAAGGTGCTCGTCACTCACAACAGTACAACACAGAATAACGTCTTGATGTCCACCCCGGTCTTTCGGCAGAATTCCTTAAATCCCAAGACGTCGGTGGCCCCGTCGCAGGCCAGTCCTGTTTCTATGCATAAGTCCCATGACAGTTTACTACCGAACACAACAATGCAATCTTTGAACTCCGGCGTTCAAAACACAAAACCCAATAACAATATTAGAGTTGTGCCTTACCGTTCATATCCTCCACCGTATCCATCACATCAGTGGGAACAATCCATTCAACAGATGCCTCAACTGCAAGAGCTTACTCCGACCTTAACCGATTTAAAAACGGACCTGGACCATTTGCTGCCGAGCTTGGAGCAGGACTTAGTGAGGAGCCCCCCCGAGATTCCGGAAGAACTGACGACCGTGAGGGGCAGACCAACGTACCTTATAAATCCCTTGACGGGAGAATTGGAGCCTCAGTCTTGCAACGAGAGCGAAGAGGACGAACCCGGGGATGTTTTTCGAGGGCTTCCGTCACCCACCGCCATGTCCGATGAAGACACGAATTCCACCACTCGCCCCGACACGACAGATCAAAGTGATAGCGAATCGAGGTCTTGTCATAGTGATAGCGGGAAGCACATGAGGTTCAAGCGAAACAGGGAGAAGGGAAGGGATTCTCCGAATTTAAAACAGGAGAAAATCAAGTTGCGGCTCAAGCTGGAGAAATCCGAGCCGGTCAGTCCGGCGTATAAAGTCGACGTGAGCTTCATTAACACACAACCGAAGAAAGCAGTGCCTGGTGAGGAGCTACGAGTACCTCCCCTTCACATTTCGTTGCGAGGGCGAAACGCGGTGATCAACAACAAGAAGAAAATCAAGCTGAATCCGGATGGCACCCCCATGAAGCCGAAAGCGAGGAAGATTCAGGATCACCTCAAGCCGAAAAAGGACTTACTGAATAACGAACACCACCTAGTGAGTGAGAGTGAAAGTGTATTGACTACGTTGGTGACGAGCGATCAGTTGATGAAGAACGAAGCGAACGAATCGAAGAAAATGAAGAAGCCGAAGTTAAACCATGACCACAGGGATAAGAGCACGGACTTGATCGGCATGGAACTATCGAAACATGACATCCCGGTGTACAACTCCCATTTCAAGGAGAAACTCAAGGAGAGGAGAGGCAGCGATTCGGAGTTGGCCCGTTCCAACAAGAAATACAATGACAGCAACGGGATTCTATCCAGCGATAAGAAGAGGCGCTTAAGTCAGACGGAGGAATCTCAGAGTTCCATTCTCGGCTCGACGAACATCGGCACCGTCTCTTCGCTTTCCACCCACAAGCCCCGCAAGGACAAGTTCAAATTCAAGGAGAGCTTCAAAAGTAAAGACCTGAATCGATACAAGACTTATTCGAAAAACATCGCAGAGAAATTAGCGAAGCAGGTGATGCTGCCCGTGGGCGACATGGATATGGAAGCGAAATTTAAGCAAAGGCTAATGGAGGAACCTGATAGGATAGCGCCAAGAATACCTCATCGAACTGAAAGCGACAGCAGTTTGTTGGAACAAACGGGAAAGGTAGTTGATCTCATACACACGCTATCTGATCCACCTGCGTTGAAAGACAAACCCCCCGAGTCTGACAAGTGCAATACTCCGGATCGCAAGCCCGACCTGTCCGAGAAGCAAGCCAGCAGGTCGCCGAACTCGGGGGCTCAGGGTGAAGACAGTGGGATCGAAAGCATGGACGCTTTAAGTGAGAAGTCGCCGAACCAAGCCAGTCAAAGCCCGCACGCGGACATGCCGGATTCACTCAAGCCCAAAACCCAAGTGCCTGACATGCTCGATATCGAGGCACAGCTAGCGAAGATGGAAGGTTTCACCGGTGAAGACCTGAACGAAAACCACAACAACCAAAAGAAAGAGCAATGCTGCGGTTTACAGGACGGCGTACCCACGACAGTACTGAAAGATCAGCTACCGCAAGTAGAAGTGAGTTTGGTGCCGCTGAAGTCTAAGCCCACGAAGGAAGAAGATTTAGACCCCCTGCCCGTTCGAGTTACCCCGCCCCTCTACACCTATTCGAATCCCGACAAGGGTAGAGGCTCAGAGAGCCCGAGCCTGTCGGATTCAGACAGTAATCCTTCTTGCACCATGGTGAAGAGCAAGAGTCTCCTCGAGCAGTTGTTGATCGACATACCTGAGAATCAAACACCAAGTTCCCCGAGCCCGGCTGCACGTTCAGTGCGAACACGTGCCTCATCCAAGCTGAACAGTCCCGAGCTTAATTCGCCCGTCGTATCGAAGCAAGTGCGAGCGCCTCCGTCTACCAAGCGAAAAAGAAACGAATCCGACAGCTCCAACAACAGCATCGAAGACACGAGGAACAAGAAGCCCAGGAAGTGCACCGAGAACACCGCCGAGTTGATCAAGGCTTGCATAGGGGTGGACCCCACGAAGACCAGCCTCGCCAAGAAGAAGGTTTCGGAGGAGAGTTCCGACAGCGACGAGCCGCTCATTGAGGTTGCCGGCAAAGTGCGTAAGAATAGTCAGATAAATATGACGACGCCGCGCGCGAAGCTTAAACCGGCTAGTAACAGCGGCGGCGGCGTGGCAGGAGGAGGAGGTGGAGGAGGCGTCGGTGGTGGAGGTGGAGGAGGAATGATCAAGACGCTACCGGTGAATACTCGGAGATCTGTTCGTGCAATACCCGCACTCAATACCAGAAGTAAAGGAGATAAGAGTCAACCTGATGTAGATATTTTACGTAGAAAAACTCGCAGTGCAGGTGAGTGTAATTGTTGTTAAATTATAATTAGTTACCGGGTGCTCTGCTAGGCAATTATTGTCAGGTCAGTACTGTCGGCCTTTCTTTTTGCAGTAAAACAGCCAACATTTAATTTAGTCGCCCAGTATTATCAGTAACTTGAACCAACCGAATTCCTCTATAAAATATAAATTAATTTCCTTCCACACATACATGGTTTAAACGATATTATATATGTGAAGTTGGCGCTGCAACTAATGTCAATCATTTTGGCTCTCCCCCTGTTGAAAAGCTCTTGATGTCTCTATGGTATACAGTTTGTTAATGTTTTGTGTTTTCTATTTTTTTATTAAAGTGTCAGAGGGAGAAGGAAAGCGAAGAAAAGACGTTAAGTGACAGTGTCCGGATGGCTGCACGTGTTGCAGCCTTTGTCCAAGTGAGCTGCTGCAGTCAATATACGTAAAGAGTACCGAAGTGCAGCCTTGAATACTCGCGGATATAGTACAAACGTTCCGCTGACATTGTATAGATTGTGATATACTGTAAATAATTAGATAATTGTACATAGTTGTGTTGATGAGTCACTGAATACAAAACAATTTTGTATACAATTTGTACGTACATGTGCATATATGATGCGTACACAAACAAAGCAACACATGCGGAATATATACATGTGCACGTGCGAGCATATACTTTTACTATTTGCATTTTACGTGGATAAACATTAATATTTTATTTCTATGTATATTTTTTATAATTATTGTGAAGTTGTTGATATATTGTTTATGTTGTAGCTTAGTTTTTGTTTTATTTAAAAATGAAGCCTTATAGGAATCTTTCTTGTTTCTTTGCGTAAAATGACTTGTAATGTTCTTAATTGTAGATTTGTGGAAAGGTTGATGAAATATAAACTATATATTGTTAAATAGAAATATCTTAATATATTATGGTTTTCTTCTATTACCAATTATTTTATAACTCTGTCTATCCTACGATCAAGATGCATACCCCCGTTTGTACCCCCCGCCCCATCCGTTAGGATGAGAGTCAATCACTTAATATATTTATATACTTCTATTACTATTATAATTTTGATGAATTTAATAAAATTATAAAGTCAAGGACAACTTAGGCATTTATATTTGTTTAGTTTACCAATAGAATGTAATATTTACTTGTTCATGTTTATGGTTATTAAGTCTCGCCCTGATTTATTACAGTCGACCAAATGAGGTCCACTTTGCAATATTTTACGTGGCAGGGTTATTATGTGCGAATAGTTACTTGGTTGTTTGTGGTGGAAATACAATAAGCAACGAATGATAATCTTTTTAAATTTGGCGCCAGTACTACTTTTTACGTCATCTGACAAGTTAATTTGACGCTTTTCTAATTGGACATTTGTAAAAAAAAGTCATTTAGAGAGACCCAATTGAAGTTGTCAATAAAAACCGAGCTAGAATTGATATACGTTTAGTATGTACAGTAGTGGCCATTAGAATCGTTACTCCTGCATGCCAACTTCGCCCTTGTTGACATGCAATGGTAACAATGGCCGCGTTCACCAGAACCAAGCGCTCACGCAGCATTCGTCTGTGATTGGTGGATTTTTTGAAATAAGCCAATCACAGACGAATGCTGCGTGAGCGCTTGGTTCTGGTGAACGCAGCCAATGACTATCGCCTCCCCACTCACTGCGATTGTACGTAGGAGAAACAATGTCACATGAATGGTGCAATCGTGCAAAACGAAAGCTTCTCTTATAATAGTGTCCAATATTGGTTGGTTTGAAATTTACGGGCCACGCCTGTGAAGACCAAGTCATGCGCATGAGGGTCACGGGTCACGCCAATTAATTTTTGAACAATTATTTTAGATATTCTCAATGCATCACCGAAACTTAAATGCATAGAATAACGACAATAAAAATTAATTGTACCAACGCGACGCCAATAGACGTGACGTGACTCTAATAGGCGTGGCCTGGTCCTCATAGGTGTGACTTGGGCGTGGCCTGCATTTAAAATAAAATAAATGCGTTTTTCCATGCTCTAATGTTAAACCATCACAATGCCGTCTATCCTTGTATTCAATCAATCGATAAGTCATAAAAAAAGTTAAGTTTCATTTCGAGATTGGGATAATAGTATTTTTGGGAACGCCCATGGCCACGCCTCCGGATGTCAGTGTAGAAGTAAATGAATATCTCGCCGAATGGAATGGGCAATAATTGTTTCCAGAAAATGAGACGTATTTATAAACATTCTTAACGATTCGTAATAAAAAAATAAACTTGGAATTCTGTTTTTATTGTTCCAGTGTGTTCTACGGTTAACGTTTAAATGAGCGGGGGGCGTATACGTGACCGTAGTCAACGCCCCCTGCCCTATCTCTCCTTCTAATTGGTTGAAAGAATCTATTCCATTATTCCCAGGAATTAATTAAGTAAAAAGAGAAACAAATGAAACTGCAATCAACCGATCTTTTGTTTTTTTTTTTTAAATTTGGCTAAATTTAATTTTTATTATTTCTCTCTGTTTTGTCACCATTCTCTTCAATCATTCATTGTCTTTTTCTTTTAAATTTATTATAAATCTACTGAATTGCGCTGTAAAACCGCTCGTCTTTTGTTTCTGTTTTCTTTAACTTTATATATTTCTAATGATTTTTTACATTTTCTTTTTTTTTATTTTCTATGTTGAAAAGGTTATTTTTTTGGCAACTCTTGAGGGACTTTTGCTTTTTACACGTTGGTAACACTGTGTCCATTGCCACAGTATAAGTAAATACCCAGTAGCGTCACTTAAACGTCAGTGTCAAAAAAAGAGGCCATTCTGTTTGATACCCTTATGGAAATGCAATGTAACTTACAGCTGGGTAGGTATCTAACAAAAGAACAAATGTGACAGTTATACTCGAGTGACGCTACTGTGTAATTCTTACACTCTGTCATTGCCAGCAGTGTTGCCAACGCAGGATTTTTCCATCCAAATGTAGGGATTCTTTTCTTCATAAACAGATACATATTTAAAAGTACATTATCATTGGGATTTTTCTATGGAGAAATCTTTAAAATTCTTGGCGAATGTAGTATCTTTAGTTTATTTTCTCTGTTTTCTTGTTACATATTCTAATCCTATGATTATTTAGTTATGAAAATGTCGTTTCCTAAAAATAAAATTCGTTCCAAAGTGTACCTGTTTAAGTACAGTGCGTTCAGAAATGATCGAGGGAGGGCGTTTGAATTTAGCACGCCGCTATATTAGTAATTTTCACCTTGTAACGTTGATGTTCCTGCTGAGTGTGATGAATTCGAACTAAATATCATCAGTGAGGTGCTGTTATTATTTGCATTATTTTAATTTCTTTATTTTACTACATACACACACAGAAAACGTTTTGTTTGAATACAGTCAATACGTTTATTTTTTTGAACGAAAGTTTATTTTACATTGATTCTACTTAAATTGAATACAAAAATGCATTGAATGTTATCCAGCCAAAATTTTGGTTGTCTTAACATTTTTCTTTTCTCCGTGTAACACAGAATAAACGCATTGACTGTGTCCAAACAAAACGTTCTCTGTGTGATAATTATACTTGTCAAGAAAGGTTTCTTGTGCTACCACTTTTAGCGCCGTATATTTTTCACTCTGCTAAAAGAGCCACACAAACACCCAGAAATGATAAAAGAATAAATATATTATTCCACATGCCGCCAATGATAAAGCAGTACGGAATTCAGTACCTACCTTAAAAAATACATAATCTAGCGCCTTTCAATCATTTCTGAACACACTGTATAATTGATTGTGGGTAAGTTTTCAAATCTATTATATTTTAGAATTTAGGGGGGAGGGACGGAAGGGGTCTTGAAGTAATTTTTAGGGATAACAGGTCTTTAGCAGTTGGGAACAGTGAGCGACAGTACAAAAAAGAAATGCAAGACTCCAAAGAGCTCGTTTAAAAAAAATCGTTTGTCTCTTTTGAGTCAAAGAAAATTTCTGGAATGGGATGAGTCACTCGGGTTGACAACTAAACCCTACCAAATAAATTAAATGTCAAATTTTATCTTTAATAAATTATGTCGAATTTAATTTCGCCAGCGAGGAAAGAGTAACCAGGAGGAAGTCATTACTAACAGTAGCTTCTTGTCCAAAGTGGTAACTAAAATGGCCGCTGTATATCATAGGAGCACACAACAGTTTTACGAAATTCTGGAACTTTCACAAACCAACAGTTCACCATTGTTTACAACACACTTACTACATACCACTTACGGTTTATCGATGCAAGTTTAAATTTATCTTTCAGTTTGTTACCAACGACAACAATTGTGAAAGTGTATACGTTGCCATTGGTAACAAACTGAAAGATAAATTTACGGCGGACTTCACAAACGTTACTTATATGTTAAATTTAATCATCCGATAAAAGTAAACGTTGCCATGGTTACATGTGTTGAAGGTATAGGAATGATTATTCTTAATCGATGACATTTGTGAAATCCAGTGTTAATCTTGCATCGATAAACCGCCCCTAAGGTCCGATTTTACAATCGTCGGATAAGCATTATTATTGGTATAACGTGACGTAGGTGTGACGTAGTTATGGAAGAACATTAAAGGATATTTGGCGAACAGTTATTCCGTTCTTATTCCACGATTATAAAACTGGGCCTAAATCTAATTAAATAAGATCCGAGAAGCGGCAATGGACAGCATAAGTGTTGACTTCAACGAGATGTTCAGGTAAACAGTAAACATCGAAGCAGTGTTGCCAACTCGGAATTTTTCTCCCTAAAATTAGGGAGAAATTCAGGGGTACAGTAGCGGACAATAAAATCCGGGCAAGGATTTGACATGTCGTGCATATTTCGACAAATTTGGTAAAACAGGCTTTTATTGAGGTTATATTTCTGTCAAAATAAATAAATAAAATTTGAATTAAACGTCAGAATTACTAGTGACATGCATTAAACGTCAAAAATATCAAAGTGAGGTTTACATTGTGCAAATGGCTTGCCCGGATTTTATTGTCCGCTACTGTACGTTAATTTTAGGGTTTTTTTCTAGGGAGAAACAAATGAAGAAAAGACTTTCGGCAAGTTTCAACAGATGGCGTCGTTGCAATAACGAATGGTGACAAAACAAAGAAAACAAATAAATACAACTTAAAAAAATATATAACAATAAGAATGGTGACAAAACAAAATAATAAATATTCGAAGACAATTGAATTTAAAAAAATAATAATAATAAATAAACAAAAGACTATTGATCTTACAGCACAATTTAATAGATTTAAATAAGTTTTAATTTAAAAAAACGAACGATAAGAAAGCAAAGAAAATAAAATATTAAATTTTTTTAATGTCGAATTTAATTTCGCCAACGAGGAAAGAATAAACAGGAGGGAATCACACTAACAGTAGTTTCTTGTCCAAAGTGGTAACTAAAATGGTTGCTGTATGTCACAGGTTGCACACAAGTGTTTTATAAAATTCTGGAAGTTTCACAAACGAACAGATCACCATTGTTTACAACACACTTACTACATTAAATCAAATAAGATCCGAGAAACGTCAATGGACAGCATAAGTGCTGACGTCAAAACTTTTCCAAATAGCAACGAGTCGTTGGCGTAAACAGCGAGTACCCAAGCAGTGTTGCCAACTCGGAGTTTTTCTCCCTAATGTTGGGGATTTTCTTCTTCAATAGGGAGAAATTCAGGGGTACATTATTTTTAGGGTTCTTTTCTAGGGAGAAACAAATGAAAAAAAGACTTTCGGCAAGTTTCAACAGATGGCGTCGTTGCAATAACGACTGGTGACAAAACAAAGAAAACGAATACAACTTAAAAAAATATATAACAATAAGAATGGTGAGAAAACAAACAAAACAAAATAATAAATATTCAAAGACAATTAAATTTAGAAAAAAAAATAATAATAAAAAACAAAAGGCTATTGATCTTACAGCACAATTTAATAAATTTAAATTTAAATAAGATTTAATTAAAAAAAAGAACGATAAGAAAGCAAAGAAAATAAATGAATTTAATTTTGCCAACGAGGAAAGAATAAACAGGAGGGAATCATACTAACAGTAGTTTCTTGTCCAAAGTGGTAACTAAAATGGTTGCTGTATATCAATGCTGGGCACGAGAGTTCTGGTGAGTCATCCCCTCTACTCTGCAACAGCTGTAATAGGCGACAGTCGAAAATATTCGCCACTCGTCGAGACATTATATTGAGCGTCGTTGGTTCTAACTCTAGCCGTGACGATTTCAATTTAAACTGGAATAAGCGCGAAATACTTGAGGAGAAGTATAAGGGGTGGTGGTACTGTTCTCCTACCGTGTCCGGCACTGCTGTATATCATAGGTGCACACAAGCGTTTTATAAAATTCTGCAACTTCCACAAACCAACAGTTCACCATTATTTATAACACATTAAATTTAATTAAATCGCGCACCTCGAAATAAGATGTGCGAAAGAAGAACGAGACTTTTTATTTGTTTTGTCATTTGAATGAATATAAACAATAACAGAACTTCTCGGTTCGTAACGACAATGTCAGACGCCTGCGCACAAAAAAAAAAGGAATTCGGAGCGTGCCGACAACTGACGTTGCGCTACTTACATCTAAAGTAATAAGACCGGCCGGTAACAATCCACCACTCAATAAGATCCGAGAAACGTCAATGGACGGCATAAGTGCTGACGTCAAAACTTTTCCAAATAGCAACGGTTGCCGGGGTAAACAGTAATAATCGAAGCAGTGTTGCCAACTCGGGGTCTTTCTCCCTAAAGTCAGGGATTTCCTTGTCATTTTGTCATTATGTCAAATTCCATGTGTCTTGGTTCGTTTGGACAAAATTCCCCACTCCAAATATGTCACACTTATGTAGTCCATTGTAGTCCAGAGTACTTGAAAGGAACTTACTTACATTACGCTTGCTGCGCCACTGAACTAACCTTAAAAATCATTCACTTTTTAACTGCGGTCTATATTGGAGAAACTGACCTACCGCAAAGTAGTAACTTCCGTCCCACTTCTCTCCTGTTAATTCTTTCCTCGTTGGTTTCCGCGCAAGTGAACTAATGGCCGTGTTTTAAAATTACTCGAACAAGCGTTCGAGCGTTTGATTAATATGCAGTTTCCTACTTAATTGAGCACTTGATTAAGGTAAGAAATCGCGTGTTAAATAATAATTTTAGTAATTTTAAAACACGGTCGTTGGGGAGTATCTTGGTAAATCTTGAAACTTGTGTGGTGTAATAACGGCTTCGGTAGAAAGTGCACGTGACGACCGGAAGATGGCGGGCAGATATAAACCATCATGCGGCAAAATCCGTAGTGCTTCGACCGGTTCTTCTGGTAGTCGGTCTGCGACGGAGCAAGCGCGTTGTGTTACATCGATTGACTCGTGTGTAAATGTTTATTACTTCATTTTATAACCAAAACACTCGATTTATGTATGAAAATAAAAACCAGAGCGACGGGTTCACGGACGCTGCGCCCGAAAGTGATCGAAACGGTGCGGCGCGAGCGTGCGTTTCGCCGTAAGTTTGTTGTGTGCTCCACGCCGTTTGTTGATGTACCCCGTGTGTGTTCTTTAGGGGTGACTGTTCGAAAATGGATTTGTAACCTCAATTTCGATTTCAATACACGGTAAGCACAATTAATTTTTTTTTTTATAGAATTTATAATCCATAAATTAAATGTACGTCCAAGAATTTCATGCGCCTTCAAACAATGCGCGAGTTTTTATGATGATCAATTTTTTTGTAGATATCTAAAATTTTATTTCTTTACTGTTTTTTTTTCACATGAATGCCAGTACACTGACTCACTCGCGTCGCATCTGACTCAAGCGAGCTCATAAAGAATGAAGCGATTTTAAAATTTCAAAGCTTTTGATTGGATTGGAAAACTTCGTCAAACGATTGATTATGACGTGCACGCATTTGATTGGGCAATCCTTTTGAATTCGCGCGTTTTCTCTTTTACAACCAATCCGCGATGTTTGCCGCACGTTTTCAAAATTTCGTCCAATCAAATTTCGCCTACGTTCAAATTTACTGCGTAATCCGACCATAAAAACAATTTCAAAGCGTCTGATTCGATTGGAAAACAAAGACAAATGTCACGCATTTGATTGGGCAGGTACATTTTTTTCAAAATTTCATCCAATCAGTTGTCTCGCCTACGTTCAAATTACCGTATAACGCGACGATTTAAAAATGTCAAAGCGCTTGATTAAGTTAAAGACAACGTCAAATGATTGATTACGACGTAGCTTTCGATGGCACGCATTTGATTGGGTTAACTACGCACGTTAGCTTCCTTACAACCAATCAAACGACCGTCCGCGCGGTATTTGCCGCCCTTTTTCAAAATTTCATCCAATCAAAAGCCTGCGTTCAAATTTCAAAGGTTTTAAAGCGTCTGATTGGATGAAAACTTTTTTGACACTTACCTACAAACAATTGAAGACCTTGGCTGCGACATAGACATCGTTACGCTTTTCAAGAGTCGATCGTCTTTTGTTTCTCTTTTATTTTTTGCACAATGATCGACGAGTGAATGAATGAATCGAAAATTTCGAACACCAAGTGAAATTTCGTCGTAATTGTTTTCAACAAACAGAACTGTCTTTTCTTTTTCAAACGTAGACGTTGTCTCGCTTTTCGAGAGTTGATCGTCTTTTGTTTTTCTCCAAATTTCATCCAATCAATTGTCTCTTAAAATTTTCAAAGCGCTTGGTTGAATTAAAAAAACAACGTCAAAGTCAAATGATTGATTGTGACGTAGCTTTCGATGGCACGCATTTGATTGGGTTAACTTCGCGCGTTAGCTTCCTTACAACCAATCAAACGACCGTCCGCGCGATATTTGCCGCCCTTTTTCAAAATTTCATCCAATCAAAAGCCTGCGTTCAAATTTCAAAGATTTCAAAGCGTCTGATTGGACGAAATCTCTTGCCTACAAACAATTTAAGACCTTGGCTGCGACGTAGACATTGTTTCGCTTTTCAACAGTCGATCGTCTTTTGTTTCTCTTTTATTTCTTGTCTAATGATCGACGAGTGAATGAACGAATTGAAAATTTCGAAAACCGAGTGAAATTTCGCCGTATTTATTTTCCACAAAGAGAACTGTCTTTTGTTTTTCGATCGTAGACATTGTTTCGCTTTCGAGAGTTGATCGTCTTTTGTTTTTCTCCAAATTTCATCCAATCAATTGTCTCTTAAAAATTTCAAAGCGCTTCATTGAATTAAAAAAAAAAAACAACGTCAAATGATTGATTGTGATGTAGCTTTCGATGGCACGCATTTGATTGGGTAACTTCGCGCGTTAGCTTCCTGACAACCAATCAAACGACCGTCCGCGCGATATTTGCCGCCCTTTTTCAAAATTTCATCCAATCAAAAGCCTACGTTCAAATTTCAAATATTTTAAAGCGTCCGATTGGATGAAACATTTGCCTACGAACAATTTAAGACGTTGGCTAGGACGTAAACATCGTTTCGCTTTTCAAGAGTCGATCGTCTTTTGTTTCTCTTTCATTTCTTGTCCAATGATCGACGAGTGAATGAACGAATCGAGTGAAATTTCCTCGTAATTATTTTCATTTTTCAAACGTAGACGTTGTCTCGCTTTTCGAGAGTCGATCGTCTTTTGTTTCTCTTTTATGTTTGTTTAATGAATGACTTACATAATTAGTTTAAAATTAATAGAGAGCGTTTGATCGGTTGCAAACAATATTGACCATTGATTGATTGATTCCACCCAATCAAATTCCTTACGGCGGCGCCAATTAATACAAAGATCTTGAAATTCTAAAGCTTTTGATTGGACGAAATCATCTCAACTGCCGCGTCATTTGATTGGTTATAACCTTACTTTCCAATATTGTGTAGCATTTGATTGGCCGAATGATTTCAATTCGCGTTAATCTCAACGAATTGTCACGTGACATTTATGCAGTTCTAGAACAAAACGCAGCGATCATTTAGAGCCATTTGATTGGTTGAAAAAGTCCTAAAACTTGTGTTAAACATTGATTGATTGTAATGTACCTGATTGGTTATTTACAGCTCATCCAATGAAATGGATATTTTCCAATTTTGCCGCGTGTACTCAAACTTCAAACAGTTCACGCACCAAAATGACCTTGAAATGTTGACCACGTCTAAACGCACGGTTTCATTCGCACAATTAAATTTGAAAGCGTTTGATTGGTCGCCTTTAGTTGCATTGCAGCCAATCAAATGGCTCTCTGCTATATTTACAGCGCGAATTCCAGAAGCTCACCCAATCAGACGCCTTGAACATTTTGACAGCGCAGCGTCTAACTCTACCGTTTAAGTTTAATTTTGAGCTTGATTAGCTTAAAAAAAAGATAACAACTTTGCATTTGCGAATATTCTGTGTAAAGTTATAGACTCTTTAGAATCGTCGTATAAACTGAGTATAACACTATTCTTGGAATAACGTGACGTAGATGTGGAAGAATGTTAAAAGACATTCGGCCAATAGTTATTATTCGACGAACAGAGCTTTGTAAAAGTGGGCCTAAGTAATTCTAAAGTTGACTCCTCCCATTGGGTTATGAAACGCTTGATTGGACGTTGAATTTGCGCGTCGATTACACCGGGGCCAATCAAGTCACTGTTCGTTTATGACGATCAACGCTTGGGGGGCTCAAGGGAATAGTCCAATCGGACGCTTTGAATCTTGGAGTTTTCTTCTTAAGTGAAGCAACGAGTGGACGTCAGATGGAGGATCAAATCAAACTATAAACTGGACGATAAATCAGGAATTGACAATCTTGGGAAAACGAAGAAGCTCCAATTTTGTCTTTTTTTTGACGTAAGTCATTGGTTGAGTGTGGAAAGCAACAGCTTCCTTAACCAATCACGTTTGTACAGAACATAATGTAGCTATCTTCTTCCTTTTTGCTTGAGGTTTCCAGCTTTTTAAGATTGATTGTATGTTTTAAAGAAATTTCAATACAAATTTCTTCAGAAATCAACGTTTTTCTTTCTCATGGAAAGTCATTGTGCTAGGCGGTAATGCGCCAATCACAATTGAACCAATCATAATTGGAAACAATCACAATTGGACCATCGCAATTGCAACCAATCACAATCGGATAGAAAACTGCGAGTTTAAAAAAGGAAAACAAAGCATTTTTTTGAAGATCAACTTAACGCCATTATAGTGTAACCGCTGGGAAAAGCTTCCAATTATTGAAAACCTAGTCTTGTCTCTCTCGACTCAAGGTCATTGTGCGTCAGTAAAGTGTGACTATTACGCTTTCTCTCACAAAGTTGGGGGTGTGCTTGAAAGGGAAACGAACGGAGATCTACTCCGCGATTTGATAAGAAGCACTCTACGTGAAAGGCAAGGGGCATCTTTTATTGCTTCTCGAAGCCTGATCACCACTAATACGAGGTGTGAGTGACTGGGCTCGTAATTTTAAAATGGCAGTACTTAGAGGCTATTGTGATGGATGTCCTTGAAAGTAGCCCTCCTCTGATTGTACACACCGACTCCAACGACGTTTTCACTTTTGGAAGCATTCCTGGACATCTTCTTTCTTGAGGGTATTATGGATCGTCTCTGTATTTGCCTGGAGGCCTTCAATCGAGTCAAATCCCTTTCCTCTCAAGGAAAATTTCAATTTAGGAAACGGGTAAATGTCGGCAGGAGCTGTATCAGGAGAAAACTCGATGAGCTGGTGCGTTGTCGTGATGGAGGACCTAATTCTTGCCTCGCCATTTTCGCGCAAACGTTGAATGACACTTTTCTTGGTTGAGTGTTTGCCCCCTATGGGTCGTGATGGCACGATACCCGTGGAATCGAAAAAAAAAGCCACCATCAATGTCTTGATTTTTGAAGTAGTGGAGGGCCGGCCGGATTCGACTGATTCGCGGCCATCTTTGAATCCGTTGAACCAGATCCAGATAAAGACGGCTCAGACATTTATCCCCGAAAGCTGTTTTTAAGAATCATGAGCCTCCGGTTTTAAAACAAAACTTGAAACAAACACGTTGCTCCGCCAAGAACCTAAGACACGTCTTCACTCACCAGGATGTCACTTTCTACTGAACAAAGATATGGCGGTGATCTTATGAAAACGTTTCAAGGACGAAACAAGCCCCCCTTTCCACACCCGCGGGCAAATCTAGCCTCGCCTGTCGAGCAGTGGCGCTACGTGTCTTAAAACTTTCCAATCACACCTCGTAAATCACGAATTTTCGGCAAACGAATGCTGTGCTTGGTTTGGGTTGTCGCGTTGTTCTTTTCTTTATGCTTTTACTTTGGGGTTACGTACGACCGCGCCCGTCCCATTGAGTTAGCCGGACATTGGGACGATCTTAGCTTGCCCCTCCCCATAATGCGCAGCTTTCGGGTCTAGGAAGTGATAAATGAAACTGCCGTCTTGTTTTGTATTTTTCCTCGCGTGACATCATTGGTTAATTTGAAAGGGAAACGAACGGAGATCTACTCCGCGATTTGTTAAGAAGCACTCTACGTGAAAGGCAAGCTTTTCGAAGCCCAATCACCACTAACAAATCAGGTATTCATGGCAAACGAAAGCTACGCTTGGTTTGGGTTGTAACATTGTTCTTTTGATTAGGCTTTTATTTTGGAGTTACGTCTGGCGCAATCGCAATGAGTTAGCCGGTAATTGGGACGATCTTAGTTTGCCCTCCCATAATTTGCAGCTTTCGGGTCTAGGAAGTGACAAATGAAACTGCCGTCTTGTTTTGTATGTTCTCTCGCGTGACATCGTTGGTTAATTCGAAAGTGAAACGTACGGAGATCTACTCCGCGATTTGTTAAGAAGCACTCTACGTGCAAGGCAAGCTTTTCGAAGCCTAATCACCACTAACAAATCAGGTATTCATGGCAAACGAATGCTACGCTTGGTTTGGGTTGTAACGTTGTTCTTTTCATTAGGCTTTTATTTTGGAGTTACGTCTGTCGCAATCGCATTGAGTTAGCCGGTCATTGGGACGATCTTAGTTTGCCCTCCCATAATTTGCAGCTTTCAGTTTTAGGAAGTGACGAATGAAACTGCTGTCTTGTTTTGTATTTTTCCTCGCGTGTCATCGTTGGCTAATTCGAAAGTGAAACGAACGGAGATCTACTCCGCGATTTGTTA
Source organism: Dorcus hopei (assembly GCA_033060865.1). Lineage (NCBI taxonomy): Eukaryota > Metazoa > Arthropoda > Insecta > Coleoptera > Lucanidae > Dorcus > Dorcus hopei. Next base: position 27,974,176 of record CM065426.1, read on the forward strand.
AGAAGCACTCTACGTGAATGAAAGACAAGCAGCATCTTTTATTGACAAGTTTATATACAAGTTTCTATTGTAACAGTGAATGGTGTGACCACTATTTTCTTCTTTTTCTTTGTCGCTTACAGTATTCGACGATTATTTAAAATATCCTACCCCCCAGTTGAAGCGTAATAATTTTCGAAAGTGTTCTAATTAATTAATTAATTCGAAAGGGAAAAGAACGGAGATCTGCTCCGCGATTTGTTAAGAAGCACTCTACGTGAATGAAAGACAAGCAGCATCTTTTATCCACAAGTTTATATACAAGTTTCTATTGTAACAGTGAAGGGTGTGACCACTATTTTCTTCTTTTTCTTTGTCGCTTACAGTATTCGACGATTATTTAAAATATCCTACCCCCCAGTTGAAGCGTAATAATTTTCGAAAGTGTTCTAATTAATTAATTAATTAATTCGAAAGGGAAACGAACCGAGATCTGCTCCGCGATTTGTTAAGAAGCACTCTACGTGAATGAAAGACAAGCAGCATCTTTTATTGACAAGTTTATATACAAATTTCTATTATAACAGTGAAGGGTGTGACTACTATTTTCTTCGTTTTCTTTGTCGCTTACAGTATTCGACGATTATTTAAAGTATCCTACCCCCCAGTTGAAGCGTAATAATTTTCGAAAGTGTTCTAATTAATTAATTAATTAATTCGAAAGGGAAGCGTACCGAGATCTGCTCCGTGATTTGTTAAGAAGCACTCTACGTGAATGAAAGACAAGCAGCATCTTTTATTGACAAGTTTATATACAAATTTCTATTGTAACAGTGAAGGGTGTGACCACTATTTTCTTCCTTTTCTTTGTCGCTTACGGTATTCGACGATTATTTAAAATATCCTACCCCCCAGTTGAAGCGTAATAATTTTCGAAAGTGTTCTAATTAATTAATTAATTAATTCGAAAGGGAAACGAACCGAGATCTGCTCCGCGATTTGTTAAGAAGCACTCTACGTGAATGAAAGACAAGCAGCATCTTTTATTGACAAGTTTATATACAAGTTTCTATTGTAACAGTGAAGGGTGTGACCACTATTTTCTTCTTTTTCTTTGTCGCTTACAGTATTCGACGATTATTTAAAATATCCTACCCCCCAGTTGAAGCGTAATAATTTTCGAAAGTGTTCTAATTAATTAATTAATTAATTCGAAAGGGAAACGAACCGAGATCTGCTCCGCGATTTGTTAAGAAGCACTCTACGTGAATGAAAGACAAGCAGCATCTTTTATTGACAAGTTTATATACAAGTTTCTATTGTAACAGTGAAGGGTGTGACCACTATTTTCTTCTTTTTCTTTGTCGCTTACAGTATTCGACGATTATTTAAAATATCCTACCCCCCAGTTGAAGCGTAATAATTTTCGAAAGTGTTCTAATTAATTAATTAATTCATTTGAAAGGGAAACGAACCGAGATCTTCTCCGCGATTTGTTAAGAAGCACTCTACGTGAATGAAAGACAAGCAGCATCTTTTATCGATAAGTTTATATACAAGTTTGTATTGTAACCCCCCAGTTGAAACGTAATAATTTTCGAAAGTGTTCTAATTAAACCTAATCGCTCCTAAGTTGGCGCGAAACGCCATTAATTTATCAAAATAAAGAAAACGATATCGCATGGTGGAATTGCATCAGGCGGTCGGTCGGTCGGTCGACTTTTCTGGTTGTGATTGTGAGTGAATGTTGTCCGCGCATAAATTTGCCTCTTTCTTCGCGTTGACATTCCTCTGCATGTTTATTTATGGTTTTCGTCGCGTTTTAATTAACAATACGTGCGCAAGTAAGAATACACTCCCGTTCATTAGCAAATGAAAGAGATAACGAGGGATTTAAGGCGCAGGTTTTCCCCATCGAAACGGCAACCGGGCTGGAAGCGCAGTTAGTTGTTGAAATGAAATTAACGCAAAGATTAGGTGCGTCGCAAATTGTTTTAATTAAATAATTACGAATCGCGGTCGCCGTTCGTTCTTATTAGGTTCTTGTTTGCTTGGCCGCTGTTATTCTTCTTCGGCGAATTCTCTCTCGTATGTATTCCCAGGCCAGACAAAATTCTCATATCGCTTGATTCAATAGCAAAGTTATTGTTTGTTTTTACGGCGGGCGCCAGACGCGGGTACACGGGACGATAGTGACAAGTGATAAGAAATTAAAAAATATCTTTTTTTGCCTTATCTGGAAATAACGCGACTATTAAACTTTGTTTTTAAAATTTGAAATTGGTTAAAAATAAAAATTAATATTTCGGGTTTGAGGTGTTGCTTGAATTTTTGAACTTCCCGCCATTGACTTGCGCGACGTTGGATGGTCGCGTACCAACCGACCCGGGCTTGCCAACTTCGTCAAACGGAAAGTCACCGGCATTAAGTTAAAATGCTCAAAAATTTAGCTGTGTGCTCGTACTTGTCGATTACAGGAAACTGTAATCATCTCACGTATTACAGGAAACTGTAATTGAAGTGATCGATAAAAACGGTTACTGGACTACAGTAAAGATTTGGGGGGGCGGTCTTTTCGTCTGGAAATGAAAATTGCTTTAAAACAGACTTTCTTTTGGGTTGCGGGAGGGGGGGGGAGGGTCGAAATCTCGAATGTACTTCTAAATATCCCACCACCACATGCTTCCACGACGCGCCTCGCCGCATTAGCGAAAGAAAACGACGACGCGACGGAATTATGTAAATATACGCGTTCTGTGTTATGAAAATAAAGTTATTCGATGTGGGGGCCCCACGTCTAGCGCGGGGCGATTGCGAAATTTCTTAATTACCTCTCCGACTGTAACGGCGGGCATTCCTTTCGCTCGCTCGACTTACGTAATTGTTAAATAACTGTCGTCGAAGAACGAATCGGAATTCAGTCGCCGCCGTCGAAGGAGTACTTTGAGGACTTTATTGCAGTGTGTAATTAATAATTAGGCGAGGCTTCTAACTGTTTTAATTTATTTATCTACTGCGACGCACAAGGAATGATAATTCACTCGCTACCGTTGACTTTATGGTAGCAGGTAGATAATTGTATTGGTAAACACTAAACGAGTCCGTTAATTAAATTAACAAATACTTACTAGCTGGACGAGGAAGGCAAGCGTAAACGAAATGATGATGTCTTCTTCACGCTTCACAAGAAAGCTGGCGTTAAAGAGAAGACCACAAACAAAAAAAACAAATAATAATTGATTAACAAAAAATGGAACAAAATGGTAGGCAGTTGGTATGGACGAAATAAGAAATGGAAATCGTCGGTAAAGAAGAAATTGAAACAAAGAAAACTAATGGAATTAGTAATAACCAGGGATCACATTTGGGGCCACTTCCTGCGGAGAAAATACGAAAACTTGCTGTTCAGAGTGTACACAGGAACAATAGATCGAAGAGTGGGAGGATCGATCGCCGATTGCGCTGCTGCCTTAGACAAGGTGGGGACGGCCGAGTACAGTCAAGTTAGAAGTGCGTGGCCTCAAATATCATCCTTGGTAATAACATAAGACAATGGAATTTTATTACATATTAAGTACATCCAACGAATGCACGATTGACGTGTGTATCAAATACCAGAGGGCTTTATTACGTCCCGAACAAACTCGAAAACAAATTTTCCGATTACACGAGGCACGAACAAAGAACTACTCGGTCCTATAAAAAAAAAAAAAGGACGCGTATTTGAATAGTCACTGGAAGTGCTCCATTAAAATCCGACAAAAGGACTTCTTGTTATTAAAGCAAACAAGCAGTACAGAAAGTTATGTGCGTCTCAAAGACATCGCCGCTTCTTCTGACGTCGGTTTTACGTCGTCCCCTTTCGTACGTTGTATGCAATTCGAGTTGTTACACATCAAAGACGATTCTACAATAAATAAAATTGCGAAATTGACTTATCGTCGTCTATAAAATCTATAAAATGCGTAACATAATTTCTAACGGACACCGTAAAGGTACGTACCTGAACTCTGCAAATTGTGGGAGGGCAAACTAAGACCGTCCCATTCGCCGGCTAATTCGACGGACGGGCGTAACCCCAAATTCAAAGGGCACAGTAAATGAAAATAAATAATACTCAAACTTGTTTTTATTTAGAATTCGCGAGCGGCACAGAAAATCTTTGTTGCTTTGTAAGAAAATGGAAAATGGATCTAATTACAAAACAAACGTAGGATGTTTGGTTTGGATGCCAAAATTCGTGACGACTTTCCAACAAATCAACTTTAAATTGTCCTAAAGGTCGTCGGCCTGTCGGAAGCCAACGTGGGGCCTCTCAAAGCTTCAATCGTGGCATAATAATGGCGCCCAACGTGGGGCCTTCGTCCACGACCCTCACATCACTATTCAAGAAACAATTACTTACCACCCGAAAGGCAACTATCGTAATTCATAACATTATTTCGAATGGCACTCAACATGGGGGGGCTCAAGATATACACGCATCTATTAAACGCACTTTCGGAGCGCCGTCTCTTGATTAATGACGAAAGCTTCTTGACTGATCTTGGAGACGATTTTCATGAATCGCCGTTTCTTCAAAGAAAATTGCAATGGAACGCCATCTCTTAAACGCTAATTGAACTCGAACTCACATTCGCAGCGCCATCTGTTGATCAATGACGAAAGCTTCTCGACTGATCTTGCCAAGTCGCAAATCTTTCAGCGATCTTCAAAGAAATTACGAAAGCTTTGCGTTGCAACGGAATGCCATCTTTTAGACGACGATTGAAATTCAACACGCGTCGATCGAAGCGCCATCTGTTGATTAATGAATGACGAAAGCTTCGTGACTGATCTTGAAGACGATCTTCGTCGGTCGCCAAGTCGCAAGTCTTTTGGCGATTTTCAAAGAAATTACGAAAGCTTTGCGTTGCAAAAAGATGGAATGCCATCTTTTGGACGACGATTGAAATTCAACACGCGTCGATCGAAGCGCCATCTGTTGATTAATGAATGACGAAAGCTTCGTGACTGATCTTGAAGACGATCTTCGTCGGTCGCCAAGTCGCAAGTCTTTTGGCGATTTTCAAAGAAATTACGAAAGCTTTGCGTTGCAATGGAATGCCGTCTTTTAGACGACGATTGAAATTCAACACGCGTCGATCGAAGCGCCATCTGTTGATTAATGAATGACGAAAACTTCGTGACTGATCTTGAAGACGACGATCTTCGTCGGTCGCCAAGTCGCAAGTCTTTTGGCGATTTTCAGAGAAATTACGAAAGCTTTGCGTTGCAATGGAATGCCGTCTTTTAGACGACGATTGAAATTTAACACACGTCGATCGAAGCGCCATCTGTTGGTTAAGGACGAAAGTTTCTCGTCGCTTTTCATCGATCAGCAAATTACAAATCTTTTAGTCAATTTTTAAAGGAAATTAGGAACGGCTCCGTTTTGCAACGGAACGCCAAGTTTTAAATAGTAATTGAACTTGAACGCGCATCAATTAAGCACACATTCAGAGCGCCATCTCTTGATTAATGACAAAAGTCTCTCGACCGATTTCGAAGAATGTAGCTCAACGATGTCGCCCAACATGCGGCTTTCGTCCACGACCCTCACAATAAAACAGTGGCTATTGAAGAAACAATTACCCAATTAGCCGAAAGGCGCGCATTTTCAAACTATCCATTGTTTGATCAGTGATCTCCTGAAGAAGGAAATCTTAAGTTATGGTCTTGAAGACGATAATCTTGAAGATCGTTTTTACGGTAGGAGATGTGGTCGACTAATTGATGTGTAATTCAAGCTGATCGTTTCTCAACTATCCATATTTCGATCAGTGAACTCTTGAAGACGGCAGTCTTAAGCAGTGGTCTTGAAGACGGCAAACTCGAGCAGTTTGTCTTGAAGACGGCAATCCTAAGCAACGATCTTTTATGGTAGGAGATGTGGTCAATTGTCGGATGTAATTTATTTGATCACTGATCACTTGAAGACGGTAATCTTAAGCGGTACTCTTGAAGACCGTAATCTTAAACGGTAGTCTTGAGTACGGCTTGTGATTTTGAAGGTCGCTTTTACGATAGGAGGAGTGGTCGACTAATAGATGTAATTTACTTGATCAGCGATCTCTTGAAGGTGGCAATCTTAAGCAGTGGTCTTGAAGACGGTAATCTTAAGCGGTACTCTCGAAGACTTCAATCTTAAACGGTAGTCTTGAATGCGGCAGTGATTTTGAAGATCGCTTTTAAATTAAGAGGAGTGGTCGATTATTAGATATAATTTACTTGATCAGCGATCTCTTGAAGACGGCAATCTTAAGCAGTGGTCCTGAAGACGGCAATCTTAAGCAGTGGTCTTGAAGAGACGGCAATCTTACGCAAAGATCTTGAAGATCGCCGTTACGTTACGAGGTGTGAGCTATTAATAGATGATCAGTGATCTTTTGAAGATGGTAATCATAAGAAGAGGTCTTGAAGACCGCAACTGTAAACAGTGGTCTTGAAGACGACATTCTTAAGCATTAATCTTGAAGATCGCGTTTACGGTA